>OU452179.1:12500-1212500 GCA_911728515.1 Peribatodes rhomboidaria | reverse complement strand
GCGACCACTTTAGACTAACTTCGCATTGGCTTAAGGTATTCTATAGCCATTTCGTCAAGAAGAAGAAGACGAGCGAAGAGAGTGAGTAATGATACTGACGAGCCTCTAAACTTACTTACAGAGTGGCAAAGTGCGATTTCAATTTTTTTTATGACTTTTGCACTTCTGTAGTGGTTCTTAATAACTAAGAACGTCCCTTGTATTATGGATTCATTTAAAAGCTAATGATGTAGAAAACCTCCCTATGTAAAGGGATTTTTGATTTGCTTTGTCTGTCTATTGAATAAATCAGTCAAAAGTGACCCCTTAAAAATGCGGATTTTTTCCTAGCCCTATTTTCGCTTGAGAACGTTTTAAAAAAAACCAAGAAAATAGAGGCGGAGATATTGTTAATTTAATTGTACATGCTAAATTTCATCATAATCTGACAAATGGTTTTCAAGAAATTTGAGAAGCGCGTTTGTATGGAAATTTCAGAGCGTCGCGGCCCTCTAAAGAGCCAACAAACAGGCAGATATACAGTGTTAATTTCGATTTTATAATAAGTAAGAAAAAAAAAACAAATGTAATAAGTATTTACTTCCCAAGTATTTTTATGCAAGTAGATATTTAAAAAAAAAAAAACAATCAGAATCAGAAAGTAAAGTGATTTATTAAAATCATATTGATGACTTTGTAGCTGTTGCTATGGCATAAACACTGCACCTTCTATTCGTCTGTACATTCTAACACACTGGCAGGCATCAGCTGGTAACCTCTCTCCATGCAGCCTCTAAAATCTCCAAATGGTCCATTACAACAAAACTTATCGCCTCCCAAGACAATAACGTCACCTTTCTTAACTAATAACAGATAAATTATAACACTATACTGCGTTTACCACGAAGGCACGACTTCAATTTCCTATACCACCTTGTCTCAATAAAAAATATAGCAAAGTCTTTTAACGCTAGTTAAAATGTATGCTTAATTTTTTGTGAAAAGGTCCTTGCTCAGAAGTATTGAACTTTCAAAGTATTAGTACTCGTTTAAATTTCGAGGAAAACAATGGGATTATAGGGACCACACAGAGAAAACAGTGACCGTTTCGTCTTGAGATGAACATAAATTATTTTTATTCAAAAGTGGTGTTGCCACTTTAGGGGTATGTAATCTATAATTAGCTATTTTATGATGATAATGGCCTCTTTATGGCTAAATAAAAATTGATTTATTTTTCATCCAACATGTTAATAACTTTAAACATGAACCCCCATACTAATAGAAGTTGTTTAGCCTCGGAATAGTTTTACAGTGTTTTGTCTTTTTCGTTCTAGATAAAAATTAATAAGAAAGAAAAAGACAAAAAATTGTATTACTATTCTGAGGCTATACAAGGTTTATTAGTAAGATGGCATTAATCTTCATACTTCAGCATCATTTTTATACATATTAAATACAAATCTATCCACCATTACTAACATTACCACACATTTTTACAAACTGATGCAAAATAAATCATCCAAATAAAACTTTTAGATCTAAATTATATTTCAACTTGGCAACATTGGCCAGCACGTTTGATCTCGATCATAAACTATCTGTATTAAACCAGCTTATTAGCATACGATAAAACAGCTATCAAATTACAATGAAGCATGGCAACACACTGTTTATGAAATATAACCGTTGAACATGGAAAAGGCTGTACGGGAAAGAAACATAGTTGAGGAAGGTAGAATTCTGGGTGATCTATAATATTGATTAATATATCAATTCTTACTATGGTTCGTGTCATAAATTTAATTAAAAATGACCATTTACAAATAATGGTTTATGAATATTGTTACAAAGTAAATTTAATTTGTAATAAAAGCTTGCAACCCGAGGGTCAAAAAATTGTATCAATTGTATCAAATATTATATGATCATGAATGAGCCCCATTAAAGCGGAATCCAAATTTTTTTTTTTTTTTTGTTTTTGTACTATTTTACAATTTCTTGTTTTTTATATATTTTTTATTATTATATCTAAGAGGAAATTGTGAAGAGGAATTGTGACTTCAAAGCTAACTTTTTAGGAGTAGAGAAGCTGAGCTCTTTAGAAGTTCGATCCACCTTCGATCACGTCGACGCTTCCCATCAGGCGAGTCAGTGGCCAAACGCATGCCTAGTCTGTTGTAAAAAAAAAAGGTTAGGCCTCTATATAAAACTCTAACGCAAATTATCAAGGAAAAGCTTTGGTCTCAAGACTCAAACTTTTTGGACTCTTGACTCTTTAAATAAAAAATTATTTAACCTATGGTTTTAATATTACAGTTGGTCGGGTGTTAATGAGATGACTACTCGTACATAAAATAAAGAATCTAGTTAAAACGACCTTAATAATAAGTATATAAATAGTGGTAAGACTTAACAATATTTTATAAAAAGTTAACGTTAAAGTAATATTAGTGGGTTAAGGTATTTAAAATTTAATTTAAAATATTCATTCCAGCCTTTAAAATCTTCAACGAAGGAGACGTCAAACTCATAAATTCAATCCCTGATTATACAAACAAATAATAATTAGTGTTAAAAATCGTGCCAGCAGGGGGCAGCACTATAGACACCGACGTGGTACCGTTGTAGCACCATCTGACTAATGGACATCTTGTACCATTTTGGATCTGAATTGAGTAATAGGGATCTTTAAGGGTCCCGCGATGCTCTGAAATTTCTTTTGGGTAAATACTTTTCATTGCGATATTGTTCCGTAACACTTATCACAAACTAGAGGTTCTGTGACCTAAAAATCTCGCGAAAACGTAAAAAATATAAATCCGCCATTTTAATAATAAACTACTCACATAATTTCACGAGGATCGCTTAAAAAATGCGACCTGTAGCTGAAAACAGATAAATATCCGACCGACATACAAAAGCATTTTTGCCCAAGCTGAAACGGAGACGCTTCGCTCGCGCTTCGCACTTGCTCGGTCAATTAATGCTATTCTTATTCCTTTATCATTTTGTCTTGTTTATTTCCTTTGCCATGTCTTGACAATACTCTATCAAGAAAAAACTTAATAGCCAATAGAATAGCCACTAGAAACACGGCATAATTAAGTTCGTAAAATGAAGTCAACCCCATCAAGCCAAGCCAGTGCAGCCAGTGAATGAGTCCTCACCACAAGTGAGCACATCACCTCAAGTTAGTCTGGTATCGGCGCTCGGCACTGGGCCTGATTGAGCCAGTCGATTTGGTGTACAAGCGAGGGGTATGTTCCACGCGATGAAGGTTTCCGTTATCTAACGATAATATAATCTTAGTATCGGTTATAGATGCAAACAATTGAATACCTTGGAAAAAAATCGTAATAATGTAGTATAGTAGATTTATAACAAACATGTAATTGACACACCCAATCTTAATGGCTTTTTTTATAAAATTTTGAACAATTGGTAGGTTTTTGCTCATTCCAATACAATACATTATTTATTTACATGCAATATTGTATCTGGTACTACGCACAGTTACTAGGAAACATAATTTATACTTTGATTTGAAGTTTAAAAAAGTTCTTTTTTTTTACGCTCTGACAAACAATAAGAACCTAAGCGATAAAAACGATTAAAATGAAATAAATTATAAATATTTAAATTTTCAGAAACAGCGCTGTGGAAATCACGAACAAAACAAGAACCCCCCTTCACATTGCAGGCCGTCCAATACAATCGTTTCAACTATTTTATTTCATTAAAAACCATTTCGTTTATTTTATTAAAGACACTTTCGTTCATTCAATTTGGTCTCGGGTAGCGTGGAAACGCGCGTCAACAATCACGCCTACGTGTTGGTTTTCGTATTAATTTCGTATAATTGTAGCTTTGGTTTATGTTACAGCTTTCATTAATTGTAAACCAAATGTGGGAGATTCTTAGCGTTTGATTTATAACAATTCATTATTTCGGATAATGTTTGGTTTGTAAATTAATGTGCTGAGAGATTTTGAGCCTTAAGGAAGTTTTTTTTTTTTTATTGGACCTTAATATATTGACCTATGTTTAGGTAGAGTTAAAGCTATAATTTCTGTAAAATATTAAAATGACGTAATGTGTTTGCTTGTTATTTCCATCAAACATTAATACATAAATAAGAAAAAAAACCTAACTATAAATATTATAAAAGCGAGTTTGTTCGTTTGTTTGTTTATAACGCTTTCACGCCTTATCTACTCAACCGGTCATCATGAAATTTTGCATAGACGTTGTCTGGGATACAGAAAAGGACATAAGGTATTTTATCTCTATAAAAAAAGACGGGCTCCTATAGGATCGCTGGTGAAACCACAGGGAAGATAATTTCATATAAAATCACACTAATATTACATAATTATGCAAAAGTTTATGAGTGTGTAAATAGTAATGCTTCTTACTTCTTCACGCTGTAACGGATGGTCGTATTTTAATAAATTGTAGGTAGCTTATACCCTGGATTAACAACCCATATGCTACTTTTTAACCGCAGCTAAAACCGAAGGTGCAGCTAGCTTTTCAATTAAAAAAAAAAACTTTTTAAGTTTTTCTTGATTTGTTAAATCGCATTATAGTTACTCGTAGGTAGAAATGTCAAACCAACTCGTCACAATAAAGTCGTCAAGTCTAATCTTGCCTTATTGTCATTTATAATTTTAGTAATTCCAAGGCCATCTGACAATCAAAATCTCACCGACTGACATTGACTCATGACCTCCCCCGGCTTGCACTACATTATAATACCTAATTATATCACAGCACAGGGCGTTATGTCACAGAGTAAGTTCTCACGATTGTGCTTTGTCTGTCAGACCTTGACGACGAGAACTGTTGATTCTGTAGTGTTTATATATTTCTTATTGAAAAACACAGAATGAAACAACCTACCTATAGAGTCTACACACATATCGTCACGCCTTTTCCTCTAAGGGGCTGGCAGAGGTGTATTACAACACCCACACTTCGCTGGACTATATTTAGTCACAAATGTGACACTCTCGCCTGTCACCTGTAGAGTCTATGTAATTTCCAAAAGATTTAGGAACGCATTCGAACACTCATACACTCGCATTCATACACTCATTTAGTATAGTATAGTTTGTTTTCGATTTTGTAGTTTGGTAATATTTAAGTTTTATTGTAATTATTTTAATGTGATGCAGCCTAGTTGGGACAAGGCCCGCCTCTCAAACCAGAGGAAGCGGGTTCGAACCCAGCCGACGGCACGCACCAATTTGTTCATTGTGTGAGCAATTGTGCGAATTGTGTGTCATCTGATACATGACTGGCGCATGGCGCCGGTGTATGGCGACAGGCTCGCCCCCTGTCACATTTGGGACTAAATATCGTCCGGCGAAGTGTGGGTGTTGTATGCCTCTGCCAGCCTCCTTGGGGGGAAAGGCGTGACGATATGTATGTATGTGTGTACAAGGTTTCTTTGACACGCCCTACACCCTAAACAGTTTGATGTATTTCGACATGTGAGGTGTCATTTGAATCGGCTTGATAATGGAAGTGACATAGCGTACAACATTTTGCAGCCGGGTTTCTTGTTTTTTCTTTTAATAATGTTACTGGTCTACTAGTTTATTGTAAATATTTAATACTGCATTTTTATGCACAAACAATTGACATAATACAAGGTTTTGATAAACTCAATGTGGGTCACAGTAAATTCACATTATTTTTACTTTAAAATATGATATTTTACGCGTGAGAACCAATCTATTCAAACAACTTTGCTTAGATACGACGTGTTTCATTCAAGAAAATAAATTATACGTCATTTGTGATTGTTATTTGTAAACAGAAAGACAATACTTGTCAAATTGATTTAAAGTTTAGTTAAGAAATAAAATGATATTTATTAAAATCGCAAAAGCTGAAGCTTATTATATTGTCTGTATTACTTCGGAAGAATAAGGAAGCTTTACTCAACTATTTACTTTACTTAATCCATAGGTATATTATAGGGTGCTATATCATAAATTTAAAAGTTAGAAATGAGTTTTATTGAAATACATCAAATCGCCATACACCGGGCTCCGTCATGTAGCAGATGACACACAATACGCACATATGCTCACACAATGAACAAATTGGTGCGTGCCGTCGGCTGGGTTCAAACCCGCTCTCTCTGGCTTAAGAGGCAGGCCTCCTCCAACTAGGCTGTATTTTTGTTTTGTGTACATACTCAAAAAACATAACCCTCTTTCTTGCGCAGTCGGGTAAAAAAGAGAAGTGTACAAGAAGAGAGGCCTATGCTCAGCAATGGGTGACTAGGCCATAATAGTGACGTTGACGTTTACTTAAATCATGTAGAGGTAAAGACAATAAAAAGTTTCGAACAAACATATTTCGATTTCAGGTAGGAGACATGTTTTTAACCTGCAGTCTTTGTATGATTTTGGATGTAGTAATATTATACTTATGGATGATGTTCTGCCCGGCACAAGTGAAGAACTTTTGGAACCACAGTTTGCAAAATTCGAAACAATAATAATCGAGTCTCCATACAAAATAAGTCACGTCACGCATGATTTTTTGCATGATAAATTTTGTAAGGAGACTCGTCTTTTTTTGATGAATTTTGCAAACTTGTGTTCTAACAGTTGGTTACTTTGACGGGTAGAACCCTTAAGATTACTACACTCAAAACCAGCTCCTTGCCTTCAATTATATTATGACTATTTTATTATTTACTTAAATTTGTATTACCTATTACAAACAAAGCTTTCCATCAGGAAGTTCGGTGTAAAAAAGACTGAGACATTGTGCATCTTTACTACTTTCCTGTGATTTATAGTGTATTTTACCAGTGTGACTTTGGACTTCGTCACTCGATTTTACTTTACGTAATTTGCTAACTTTATCGTCAACTTCATGTAAAAAATGATTACTTATTAATTTTATTATAACGACTATTCAAATCAAGGAAAATTTGTTATTAAAACACCTGATTTTTTTTTTATTCAGTCGTCATGTTTTACCTTTTTTTTATAATTTAAGCAAAAATATTTATTTTATACATAAACGATTGTTCACACTTTAAGTAGCTTTCTACTAACTACGTTGAAATCATCCAAGCTCGAAGAACTCGTAACATGTCAGTTTATAATTTACTATTCGCGTTGTGTTTCGCGAAATGTATCCTGCGCACAACATCAAATGTAACGGACAAATATAATTATTAGTAAAAAAGGACAAGGTAAAAAAATACTACAAAATATACTCCAATTAAAACAAATATGCTGGTTAACTAGCGCAGTTAAGCTACTTAACCTACCCAACTACAGTTATTTGTTTTAATAATCATTTAATAGTCTTTAATTTGCGAAACGAACTTCACAATTTCATAGAATAAATATAAACCAGTTTTAATACGCCATTGTATTAGCAAATTGCAAGCATATAAGCACTAATATTATGACAGCATTATCTGAACAAATTTAACGCAAGCCTTTGATAGCGTTGACCTTGCAGTGCCATAGTTCACACCGTCCCTTCACTGTGGAAATGTGGAAAAAACCTGACAATAGCGAGGCCCTCATGCATGGCGTCGGACAAGACAATCGATTACATGCACTCCTATGCAGTTTATTGAATATTGTTGACGATAGGTTGAATTGGGAAAGAGGCGTACTTCAAGGTTGGGTTTTAGGACCGCTGTATTTTTTGTTGGTCATTCATTTTGTTACTTTAAGTAGGTTTCAAGTACTTCTCGGTCAAGCGTAAGTTCTAGGGTCAATAATCGCACAAAATGGGCTGCTATAATAATTCTAAACGTGAAAGAGAGTTTTTAGCTTGTTGTTTATGCTTTCACGCCGTAATTACTCATCATACAATTTTGCATAGGTACTCGTTGTCAAGGTTACAGAAAAGGATATATATAAAGTACCTTTCATCCTGAAAAATTTAACGATTCCTGTGGGAGCGCAGATGAAACCGCGGGGCTCAGCTAGTATTATTATGATGACTTAAGCTAGATTTGTTACAACACCAAATCTTTTTATATTAAAAACCTTCATAAGCGCTCGCTGATTTGATGTAACTCAAAACGAATTATGACAGCAAATACGAGTAAACAAGTTTTGCAAAAAACTACTAGTTACATACATAGATGTCTAAAAAATATATAAAAAGTAGTATATGTCTGTGTTGTCGTTTTTTCATCAGTCAATAACTTGCAATTAAAAAAACAAACGAATACCGTTAACGAGGCTCTTCCTATTACAACTATTTATTTACAAACAGTACAGCTATACGCTGTAAGACAGCACCAACAGAAACCACATTGTCTATTTAAAATAAACCCTACATTTAATCTCGGCAAACGAAATGCTTATCCTAAACAAGGAAGCCCATAATTGGCGTTAAATCAAACATGGCTAAAATCCTGCGTGAATGGAATCTGCGGATCGGAGATGACCGCGGGTTCCGCCGGCGATGCTATCACTGAACACCTAGCGCTCCGACTGAGGAACATGGAAATGTAGAGGCGGTAGTTTTAGTCATAAGGTGAGTGAAACTAGTGTGTGAGCATGGTCATACAGTTTTGATTGTAAAATGTCTGTGTATGTTTAAATGAAATGACACAATTAAAGAATGACTTGGTAGGGGCCACAATGTCTAAGCTGCAAAAGGTCTAAATTTGCAAAAATATTACATAGATTTATATGCTAAACATGTTCTCAAATTAAAAAAGAATAATTTCCATATTCCACATTTTATCCTATTGAAAAATGTTAACAACACTTGTATTTAAGCCTGATAAAACGATACTCAATCTGATTTATTCTCGTATGTACGAGTATGTAACTAGATGAATAATGTCAAAGAAGCTTTCATTTAGATAAACGTCCAGCTATAGACTAAAAACTGTAGTTCAGGGCAATGAGTCTGATGACGACCCCAAAGACAATGGAGTTAGATGACAGAGAGAACAAAGTAAAGAAAATATTCTGTAGATAAAATCTAGCACATCCACCCGTAGTTTGTCATATCGAGGCGTGTGCCGGCGGAATTTCCCGCCAAATCGTACGGCGGGGTGGCGCGTAATTGCGGCTTATCGCGCATTGTTCCGCTAAGGAGCACAAGGCTGCGTGCGACGCTGCGCCGATATTTGTCAGCTCTGATCTGACTATCTCACCAACTGGGACCAAAATATCGCGATGAGGTCATTTGTTAACAGCTTGGGAATATTCAATTGTAACCTTAATTTGTTTATCTGTCTGTAGTTTTCTATCCACCAACCCGCACTGAGCCATCGTGGTGGGTAATTGCCGATATTAGTCAGCTTTGATTTGACTATCTTACCAACTGGGACCAAAATATCGCGATGAGGTCATTTGTTAACAGCTTGGGAATATTCAATTCTAACCTTAATTTGTTTATCTGTCTGTAGTTTTCTATCCACCAACCCGCACTGAGCCATCGTGGTGGGTAATTGCCGATATTAGTCAGCTTTGATTTGACTATCTTACCAACTGGGACCAAAATATCGCGATGAGGTCATTTGTTAACAGGTTGGGAATATTCAATTGTGAACCAATTTTTTTTATCTGTCTAACTATATAGTTTTCCATCCACCAACCCGCACTGAGCCAGCGTGGTGGGTAACGACTCAATCACCTTCGACGTAGGGTAGGTCAGTGTCCCTGCAGTAGGACGTAAAAGACTGTAATAACTGTTGAGTTTGAATCATGAGTATTCTGTATTACTGGCCCAAAATTTTAGCTTTATTTTGCAGTAACTAGTGTGATTATTTTAATTTTTATATTTTGCCGAATTTTATATACGTTTTAGGGCCCATCGTTTTGCTGTATACTTTGTAGCGTTTTGCTACGAATTAATTCTGTGAAGTCATTTGTGTGTCCCAAATATCACTGATTTCATGAAGGATTTATAAAATAAAATACTATAATAGGTATAAAAACTTAGCTCTTGAAAACACTTGCTCTCAGATATTTATTCTATCTTAATTCTTTAAAATGCATGAAACTAACTTTAAAAGGTCAAAAGTAAAAAAGCATTTAGTTTTCATTGCATTCATTTGGGTATTTTTTGCTAGCATAAAATTAACACTACCTACTTTATAACGATGAAAATAAAAATATTTTATAAAGGCCATAAAAAGATCTAATTGAAGCGCAGCGTGCATTCTCATTCAGTGTAGGATCCTTTGCCATTTTTGAATCTGACAAAAAATGATGACCTTAATATTTTGTGCAGTCACAAGAAAAATATAATTTGCGTCTGATTTTTGCGGTGCTGATTAATGAGCCGTATACATATTTGCGTGGATTCCTTAATTAAAATATTAAATAGAATGAGCTTAACTATTTTAGTAGTCATAAAATAATCAGTAGATTAATATTCTTCTTCTTCTTTTTCTTGAGGTGGCATGTCCCACCGGAGGTCTGCTATCATTAGGGCTAATCTTCGACACAGCAGCGTGGAACAGGGATCCAGTGCTCAGTTATATAATTCTACTAATCATTACATTATGACATCTGAAAAATCTAAAACACCTTTTTAAGATTATTTAATCTGATGTGAAACTATAAAAAAATACAATAAATAAATACAATAAAAAAATATTTAAATGCAAAAGTGACAGTGCCCTATCAGTCTTTATGAGTTTGTGGCAGTCTGTTTGAGTTTTATTATAACAAAAAAGATTCAAAAGGTTAGCCAAAGTTAATCCACCGACAAGTTTGCCCCATTTAAGAATTATAATCGGCATCCAAGTGAGCCCATTTGCATCAATTATTCAGTTATATAGTTTTTGTAGACAGCGGTCGGTAAACCAGAACGCATTGTTTCCGACAATGGCATTGTTTGCAAACATACGTGGTTTCAATGTGGGTAAAGTTATACAAGTTATACAAGTTTAGTTGATGGTTCAACTAGAGTCGGAGCTATGCCTATCGTCTCATTTTTCTTTGGTGTTTTAATAGAGACAAAAATAGTAACCCTCTGTTACACATTGGCGATAAGCTGTGTTATATTATAAAGTCAAGTTCAGTAAAAAATTGGCGCTACTTTTATTTTCATTCCCTTACAGTGCAACACGACAAGCGTGGAAATAAACATATTTGATTAGTTTAGGGTGATATAGAGTTGCAATAATTAAATGAGTTTTTTTTTTTTTTTTTTTATTTTTTAGTAAATTAAAACTTTACCTTTTCTAGCTCTATTTCAAAGAATTTTCTAAAATACTTACCAATTTATATTTATATTTTCTTCCACTAAATAATAAAACTAAATAAAATTTATACTAGTATACGTAGATCAGCACTCAGTAAATTTATAATTTGACATTTTTGACAGTTCATCAGAAATCAAGTTTACGTTGCGTGCTCTTGAGGCAAAAAAACTTCGAGTAAATCGTACAGCGAAGGATGTACAATTTGTAGAGCATAGAATTAGTGGAAGCGGCCACCTTGAACTTGCGATCTGCCCACTCATTGTTGGCGGTTTAGTTATTTTGATTGTTACATTAAGGTCAAGAGCTGTGACTATTGTTACCAACTCTGCCACTTCGTTTCAGTCAAAATTACATATTTTAACGTACACATCCGCCAATTATGACTTTGATATATTCAAGGTTATGGGTTTATTTTTAGAGAATTCAAATTAGTTGACAGTGTTGTAAATTGGCTGAGATATTCGGTTATTGTTGACGTAAAGAGTCGGATCGACCATAAATTTACACGACTGTGCAAGAAGGAGGGTTATGTTTTTCGAGTGTATGTGTGTTGACGTTTCTTTGCCACGCCCTACAGCCTAAACAGCTTGATGGATTTCAACATCTAGTAAGGCCGAGAGTATCTTTAAACTAATTTTCGTACGCAGTATTTTCTACATACGAGTACATATTCACTTTGCTAATAATTATAAAATTCTGAAGTGCTAGTGGTAAGATAGATGCGCGATACGATCCGGTTAAAGACCCTTTGTTTAAAAGAACATTTAATATTATGAGCGTATACAAAGCTTTGTTTTAATTATTATTTACGTTCATTGACCATTTAAAGTTTAAACGGTGATGTTGCGATTACTTCGCAAACTTAAGGCTCGGTATTACATGAAATCAACAAAAACAAGTATTTTGTTTGCGCCTAGTTTGATATGAAGAATTGTGATGATCAGGTGCAAAAAATACAGCTGGTAGAAATATAACCAATATCAGTTTAACCGAAGCATAATTTTGAAAATCATTCTCATTTTGGAATAAAAATCACAAAAAAATTCTTCTTAAAAAATTCTTCTTTCCACCACATTTTTTTTTCGATTATTAAACAGCCAGATTTGTTCTCTAAAGTTTAACCGAGCAACTGATGCTTATGTGTTCTTATTACGATTAATATCAATAAAAACGGCAAAAAATTTAATTTCGCCGAGCTCATTTTACGATCAAATATGATATCCGATTTTCAACTCTAAATGAAGCGGTATAAGTAAACGTATGTGTGGGTAGAAAATCGTGGAATGACCGAGCCTTAACGCACATAAACTACAAAGTGTAATTGAAAACGTTTGATCGTCTATAAATTGATCGAGTCGTTTTACTTTCCTACTAATTACCCGACATATATTTTAAAACCGAATGTTTGTGTGTTTGAGTGTGTGTGTGTTTGTTACCCTAAAACAAAAAGACAGATTTTGATGAAATTTTGTATGAAGGTACCTGGCGCAGCTAGTTATTTGATATTTGTGCTATTTTTAGTTCAAAATATTAAAAACATTACTTTTAAAACTTTTTCTGTTTTGGGTTTTAATAGTCAGAATCGATGTTGTTACGAGTATTAACACTAAACATTACTTTTTAGTGTTAACAAATTAGTTTTAGTTTGTGTAATGGCACTTTAAATCTCTCTATTTTAGGCGGAACCTTATTAAAAACTATAAGACTGCCTATAGAATCACAGAGTTGACCCTAGAGCAAACCCCTTTTGGGCTGCCAGGGCAACTCGACGCCTCTCCCTCGGCGACAGCCCAAGCCGAGGTCGTACCTTAGAGGTGCCCTTGCGCTCGTCACCCATAGTTGTAAGCATTTTGAAGCCCTACGCCATCTGCGCTTGCCTAATGCCCGGTACGTTGTCGAGACCTCAGTGGCCAACAGCATAGAGTCATCCATAAAAAAAATACAGAGTTGAGACTTGGGGCCCCGCTGAATGGACCTCAAATCTAGACTTGGGGACCAGTCTGCTTAATGGACGAAATACGAGCTAGACAAATGTCACGTAATCTTATTGTGAACTCATTCAATGAACAGCTACAGTTCGAACGCTAGCAAATGTAGAAATAAAATAGCTTGTAAGTAGTCCACTGAGTAGGCGTTTTTAGGGTTCCGTACCCAAAGTGTAAAACGGGACCCTATTACTAAGACTCCGCTGTCCGTCCGTCTGTCTTTTCGTCTTTCACCAGGCTGTATTCCATGAATCGTCATAGTTAGAGAGTTGAATTTTTCACAGATGATGTATTTCTGTTGCCGCTATAACAACAAATACTAAAATACAGAACAAAATAAATATTTAAGGGGGCTCCTGTACAGGGGACATGATTTTTTTGCCGTTTTTATAGATAACTAGCTGTGCTCCGTGATTTTACTCGCATTTAAAAAGTAGCCTATGTTTTAATTTAGGCTATAAGCTATCTCCATACAAAATTTCATCAAAATCCGTCCATCGGTTTGAGAAGTTAAAGAAGTAACTAACATACGCACTAAAACACACTCACAAACTTTTGCCTATATAATATTAGTGTGATAGTAAGGAACCTTTTGCTCGCGAGTCCGATTCACACTTAGCCGGTTTTTAATGCTACCAAAGAAATGTGAACTATTTCTGTTTTAATATTAAAACAGTGCAGTTAACATTACTATTGTTGTAAGTTCACAGCCGCGCAATCACCGCCCGGTACAAGACACTTCCCTTCGTAATGTTGGTACTCTATTGTTCTTCGCGTGAATAAAATCCTTTTCATATGACTTAAATAGTTAACACTGACTTTTAAATCCCTTAAACCGCACACCAGATCAATTTAAACTTTATTCTCTTCAAGTTAAAGTGGCTTTTGGCGTGGAGTGCTATAATGTCTATATCTGTCTGCATTATATTCTACGGGTGCCAATTCGAAATTGAATGAAAGGATTAAACGCAATTTGAAAGGTAGCTTTTTGTGACAGATAATATCTCAATATGTTTATAATAAAAGGGTAGTAATCTGTAACTGTCTGTTTGGCTGTCGCCGTTTTGTTAGTTTTTGGTGATTCGCACCTTGAGGCGCCTTATTCTGTAAAAGCAAAACGCACGTCTTATTATTTTTTTTGTTAAAGGTCATAGATAAAGGAGGATACGTACGTACTGTAGTGATCTCACTTAGATGGGTTAAGGGTGGGAAAAGATGTCACATTCATATGGCTTGTGTAGGTACGGGTTCATGTATCTTGTATGGTGATCTTTATATCCAAATATCTCGAGAACGTGACGCTTTAGGGAACATGGTACAAAAGACTTTTTGTTTGTAAAAGTGTCCCCTACCCATGTATCCTACTTTCATCATGCGTGGAAACTTAAAAAAAAAGAAAATGGCGGCGGGTGGATATGCCACAAAGTTTCGAAGCCCTTTTCTATTATAGTCTATGTTTTTATTTTTATATTATAGTCTATGTTTGACTGCCTCGGTGGCTCAGTTGGTAGTGAACCTGCCTTCTGAGCTTGGGGGCGTGGGTTCTATTCCCACCTAGGGCAAACATTTATGTGATGAACATTTGTGTTTGTTCTATGTCTGGGTGTTAATATGTATTTTAGTATGTATTTGCAGCCATAGTACAAGCTTTGCTTAGTTTGGGGTCAGGCGACCGTGTGTGGAAGTGTCCCCAATTTATTTATTTATTTATTTTTGATTCCCTTCAGTTATTTTTTAAACTCTTGTTGGTTTGTACACACGATTTGGAGTAAACAAGCTCATTTTAAAAATGTAAAATATGGGTACAAAACAGTGGCTTGCAGGTACGTGTTTTTGTATAAAACCATAATGACATGCCTAAACTAAATTATAGACAAATACGTAAAGAACCGGACTGAAACAATGAGTCAAAATTAGGGTAAGCAAAAAAGCCGCTTCTTGCCTTGTGTTTAGTAGGTAATTAGGTTATTTTTTGGGCTGAGTCGTGTACCTTATGTCACGGTACATGAGTTTTGTATTTCTGCATTAGTGTACCTGTAATTAAAACTGCATTATATTTTTTAGTGTTGCCACACTGTGTTGCCATGTTTTTAGTTTGACAGCAAACTGGATACATATTTAAGATGTATTAATTGCCTTTTAGAGGGCATTTAGATCGTTATCTGTGTGTCTAATTGTTTATTTGGTGTTCCTTATAGCTTTGTTTTGTTGGTTTACCCATCGCGCCGATCAAAAAACTTAACCCAACCGACAATATAAAGTTTTATGATGATTGAATCGATGTTTTTTTTTAACTAGAATTCAAAAACCGATTTGGTAAATGAGTAAATGAGTAAATGAGATCTTACACACAAATAAATATAGCTTTTGTAAATTAACACAAAAAACAAAGTTACACAAAAAATATACCAAAAGAAAGTCACGAAATAATGCGATAATCCATACAAACAATATTTTTTTGGGTGGGAGGCTTCGGCCGTGGCTAGTTACCACCCACCGGACCAAGCCATGCCGTGAAATGACCTAGTCGTGTTTCGGGATGTAGTCCGGTGCAACCGTTCCGAAGACGGGTCTGAGCAGTAGCGCACTTGTAGCGCCTCACTCAACTGCCGTCTTTGTACTTCTTCACGCTACAAAACTTCAAGGCTAGAGTGAATAAGTACCTTATAGGTCGTCGTGCTCCATCTTAGACCACAACGTCGCTTAACATCAGGTGAGTTGGTGGTCAAACGCCGACCTAATTCTACATTTAAAAAAAATAATTAAAGAATCAGATTGAGATTTGACTTTATTTGTTGGGTGTTTTCAAGTTTTGAGAAAATCGGTTTCTCCTAGGCAAGCGTGCTCCATGCGTGTAATAGAGAGTATTATGTGGCTCCATCGTAGGCCGCATCTTTGCTTTCATAATCAAGCAAGATGGCGGTCAAACGCAAGCCTATTTTAACGAATAAAACATCGATCAACATAATTCTACAAAAGAAAAGGCAGAGGCCTCCTAGAAACTCCTCCTAGAACTCCTTCCTAAAAACTCTGACATAGCCACTCGGCCTATACAACCTTGCTTGCCTTCCGAAAGAACAAAAACAAAAGCTTGATCAACATCAAACTCTCCAGAATACGTCACCCCTTACCGTTTTACATCGGTTCTGGTATTAATGCGAGAACACGAGCTAAACGTTAGATACAGATCTGATGCGGGCACGATGCAGGGGATGATTTATTTATATCTGAATAACGGTCTTGATGTTTTGTTTTTGAGATCGTGCGATATTGAACGGTTTGAGACATCTGTTTGAGTCTATGGCTTGAAAATCAATCAGGACTTGCGTAAGGCCCCTACCCTACGATCCGAGCGTCGCCGCCGCGGTTAGTGTATGTAGAGGCTCTAAGTTTGTTAACTAACATTTTGGGAGAGGGTTGCCTATGAAAACCTAGCCTAGATGTTGTCATCTTTGTTTCTTGATGTCGGCAATCAAGCAGCATGTTGGCGGGCTGTATCGGTGGGCTGCTAACTTTGGTGTTTTAACTACTTAATGTCCAACAAAAAAAAAAGAAATAGACGATGAAATGTATTCCTATTTACTCTTATAATCATCAAAATTGATACGTAGGCTTTTCCTTTACCAAAACATAATACGCGTGACATGTCTTACATGAAAGTCTAAAGAAAACGTTTCTTTGTTTGCTTTACATGACCCCTTACCCCTTACATCCCTACGAAATTAATTTCGTGCTGATTCAGCGAAACTGGCATCATACTAATATTACAAATGTGTAATAATAAATTTTAATTCATGCATGGATGTTTGTTACTCTATCACGCCCCAGAACGGCTGAACAGATCTGGATGAAATTTGGCACAGAGATAGATCATAGTCTAGAACAGTACGTAGGCTTTTTAGGAGCGAGTAACATGGTGAGGTACAACTACTTTCTTATAAGAAAATTTTACTTAACTCAATTAGGTTCAAAACGAGTGCTTCTATGTGCCTTTCAAAAAAATCGAGCACAAAAACACGTTCATACCGACCTAACTATAACGAACAAGATTAGAACCTTTCAACGCGCCGCCGACGGTAGCCACAAAGCTTATTTATTTTTACTCTTTTCGCCGTTCAATATTTCTCTATGACGATTCAATTATGACGGAACCCGCGCAATCGGATTAAAAAATCGTTTGTGTAACGATCTCTGCACCCAACCAAACTTGACCTGTTCGCTCTTTTAGATGTCTTCTGTAAGCGTATCAAGTTATACTAGTTTCTATGAGATTAGAAGCACAAACTAGCTTAACAATCTGACCAGCCAGCTTGCTGTGATATTTGACATGTTTGTGATTGTTCGCTGGTAGGGTTCAGGTTGTG
This sequence comes from Peribatodes rhomboidaria, assembly GCA_911728515.1. Taxonomy (NCBI): domain Eukaryota; kingdom Metazoa; phylum Arthropoda; class Insecta; order Lepidoptera; family Geometridae; genus Peribatodes; species Peribatodes rhomboidaria. Next base: position 1,194,945 of record OU452179.1, on the reverse strand, counting down.
TTGGTTGTGAAATGATGTATGTGATAATTCATGTTTGATTTGAACCAATTAGTGATGCTTACGGACGCCTTTTGGTTGTATTCAGTAATTCAGTTGCAACCTTTTTTGCTTGGCCGTGGAAAAATTGAGATGTGAAACATACGGGACGATAATATGTTTCGATAAAAAGCTAGCCAGTAAGCAGTTCCTAAAACATGGAGACGAATGATCTTACCAAGAATCTGTCTAGCAATCTATTCATTCATCCAGAGCTGACAAGCTGATTGTAAAGCCTTGTATTTTTCCTTTATTCACAACGACCTAGTTTTAACCAAAAAAGCTGCTGATAACAACGTCGATTGTGTACTATTTTGTAATTAATACTTATGACAACTCTGAAATTATTAACATCCTTTCCTCACATATTAAAATGGAAAGAGACAGATACATTTATAGTTATCAACTGAATTTATTTTTTAGTTAATAAGTATCGGGATCGAATCGGTAATGTTGTGCTTTCGTATGTTTCCAACTGAAAATTGAAATAGTTTTTAACTTCAGATTTTGGTATACATTCTGTTACTTCATTTTCCTCTCGTTATGAGATCCAAACAGGTTGGTAGTAAGTATGGGCCAATCAATCAAGACGAATCAATCACTGAGTGATCGGCCTTCAGTCAAAAAGAGGATAAGTACACTCACTCACCCACTGTATGGTAGATGTTTGCTGTAATTGTACTGATATTTAACTATTCACACGGTTTCTAAAGTTTTTATAATTATTTTACGATTAAAAGATGAATTGAAGTTTCCTCACAGAACTAAGCTTTTTAAAAAACTATGGCGCCAAAATGTGGCGAGACTATCAAATTTATGTAAAAGAATAAGGTTGAATGTAAAAAAAGAAGGTAATTACAAAAATAAATCGTGACCTCTAGACCCCTTACTAATAAACTTTGTATAGCCTCAGTATAGTTAATTCAGTGGTTTGTCTTCTTCGGTCGAGTAAAAAAATGTAAAGCAAGAAAAGGACAAAACACTTTATAACCAACTATTCCGAGGCTACACATCCTTTACATGTACCTACCTATGTAAAATGAAAAAACGGGCGTATTCTAAACCTATTAATAACTCTTTAGCACGAAATCTAAATTGAACTGTCAAAAATCGCAGTTACCACCCCTCACCAACGTCTGAAATCTTAAAATCCCTTTAGCCTCGCTTCAGCTCGACTTCCATCGATCAAAAATATCCGATCGCGTATCAAATACCGTGAAAAGATTACATGAATACGTGTTTGTTTAGTGATTGGTCATAGTGGGAACAGAAATAGAAGTAAGAACAATTTCAAATATCACTTTTTTTGGTGGTTTTAGTTTGATGTAAAAACGTACTTAGGTACAGTGTTTTGCGTGCGATGAATGCTTTGCTTCCTTGTTGGCAGGGTTCATGGTAAGTAGAACAGTAGTAGTGAAATCAATTAAATAGGCCATAAGTAAAGCATTTATGTATATGTGTACCTCATACAAAAACTAGAAGGTTTTCCTGCATTTATCTTATGACGTTTTATGCTAAATCTTTTAAGAAAACAAAAAAACGTAGCTTTAGAATATCGACTCGTTCTGAAATATAAAAGAATAATTTAAGTAACAAAGTAAGTAATACCTCTGTGTGTTGCCAGCTGTACTATTTTAGTCATATTTTGAAGTAGGTATTAGAAAAGTACAAATTACACTTACGTTTCAGATTTAATTACAAGGATTGTCGACAATAATCTATTTTTTTTTTATGTAGAATAGGTCGGCGTTTGACCACCAACTCGCCTGATGTTAAGCGACGTTGTGGTCTAAGATGGAGCACGACGACCTATAAGGTACTTATTCACTCTAGCCTTGAAGTTTAGAGTGAAGAAGTACAAAGACGGCAGTTGAGTGGGGCGCTACAAGTGCGTCTTCGGAACGGTTACACCGGACTACATCCGGAACACGATTAGGTCATTTCACGGCATGGCTTGGTCCGTAATCATATCTATGGTAATCATTCTAAAGATTTTTTTAGGATACGTGGATACTTTCATAGCTTCAAACAATTTTTTCGTCAGCTTCTTATGAGTTAGTTTCCATACTGCCAGTAAACTTTATGTAGCTATGTATTGCGAATCTAAAAATCGATTCACGTGAGAAATAAATATGGGAACCGTGCAAGGAATTTGGGCTATGCAAAATTTTGAAATCAAATCTCAGCAATTTGTGAATGAACCGCTGCATGATAACACGCGATATCGCATAATATTTACCGTATTTAAATAATACCTAACTCTATTATGTACAGAAATATTTCGAAACGGTACTCGAAAAGTGGGAAAAAACGAAGCCTGCACACTCCAAACTATATTATCGGATTATGGCAATAGTTCCAACAAAACGGTTTAAGTAAAAAGTTTACCTATATTTCATACATCTTTGCCCAACCGTAACTTTATAAGTACTTATAATAGTAGACACTGGGTGCGTAAAATAAGATTAGAAATCAGAAATCAAAATTTATTGATAACTCCTATAGCTACACGTCACAGCTGTTTATTTATAATTAAAATCGAATGTCAGAACAATAGTAATTGATAAATAATTACTCAATGTAAGAGTAGACTAATTGGTAAAGACATTTTTTTTGTATGTTGTAATTACTTCTGCGATATTGACCCTATATTGACCTCTTTGACATTATTTATTTTAAAAAAATTAACAAAAAAAAATAGAGTTGAATAACCAATTCACTTTGGTTAAGATAAAAAAAAATGTTTAAATATATAATGTAATCGGTTTTGTTCAGAATAACTATTTGAGAACTATTATAGAGTTGAGAAAGATGAAGTGTAGGGTGAGAAATGATACTAATACTCATGATCTAAAAAACGGTATAGCGTTCGGGGAGCCAACACCAGATGACGTCACTCGATATCGTCATCGTCTCTTTCGAACTTGTTGTAATTTTTTTTTTATTTTTTATGTAGAATTGGTCGGCCTTTGTCCACCAACTCGCCTGATGTTAAGCGACGTTGTGGTCTAAGATGGAGCACGACGACCTATAAGGTACTTTTTCACTCTAGCCTTGAAGTTTTGTAGAGTGAAGAAGTACAAAGACGGCAGTTGAGTGAGGCGCTACAAGTGCGCTACTGCTCAGACCCGTCTTTGGAACGGTTACACCGGACTACATCCCGAAACACGACTAGGTCATTTCGCGGCATGACTTATATAATATATAAATGACCGAAATATAAATGACTTATATATTTCGGTCTTGCTCGAGCATCGACTGACGTCACTGCGTGTGGACCACATGGCCATTTTTGACTAGGAACACTATACCTGGCGGAGTTTATTATTTAACTACGAGTATACTATACTAATTAATAAATCACTCTAATATTATGAACGCGAAAGTTTGGATGGGTAGATGGGATGGATGGGTGCTGTTCCTCAATCATGCCAGAATGGGTGAACAGATCTGGATGAAATTTGGCATAGAGATAGATTATAGTCTGGATTACCACACATCATACAAGCACATAATAATATGCTACTTTTTTATCGCGGGTGAAACTGTGGAAAGCACCTAGTACAACCTAAGTTAAATTATGTTAATTTAAATTATTTACAGATACGAGTAATTATGTTCTTGAGTGTTAATATTTGTCTGTTCGTGTAAAGTGCAAAAAATTGTTCAATGAGCTACTGTTATAAATAATATACCTATTTTAACATTCATAAGGTGTAGAGATAAAATAACTATATTTAAACTAATGTGGGAGTAAACTAAACCGGATGGCGATAGAGTAACAATGAAAAAGGTCATTTTAATTAAACTAAAAATAAATGACTTAATGTACCATGCAACTAAATTAATATTTAAACAATAAATAGTTTATAGTTATAAAGCTTTAACTGCCTTTGAAAAAGTAAGAGGTTCCGAATTCGGTTTTTAAACTTATTAATAGGTTTTCGTTCAATTTTAACACACGAACTTATCTAATTCTTTTTCAAAAATTTTACACATTTTTTCAACCCACGTTTAGGAAAAAAATACTTATTACAGGTCCAGGTTATCCATGGGTAAGGTTCCCAAAAGCGAGACAATGTTATCCGTTGAATATTTAAATAGCAATGCTACTTCTCTGACTTAGGTATTCACCAAACCACCAGTTTATTTAACCGACTTAAAAAAGGAGGAGGTTCTCAATTAGACCATGTTTTTTTGTATGTATGCTACGTATTACTACGCCGATTAGGAATCAATTTTAATGATTTTTTTTTGGTGCCTCATACTTTATAGGTGATCCCGTGCAAATTTTATCGAAATCGATCAAGCAGTTTTTAAAATATAAACAGACGCCTACAAATTGTTTATATGCATGACGGGAAGTTAGTTTATGAAGTTTTGCTTTTTATATTATTTATTTATTATATGTAGGCTTGCGTTTGCCCACCATCTCGCCTAATGTTAAGCAACGATGTGTCCGACGAATGAGTACGCATACCTAGATGCAACCGATTCACTCGAGACTTTAAGACATCCAGATTATAGCCATCATGGATTACCCACGATTTTAATTCCGATGTATAAAAAAGTGATGATAGCTTAGTTGAAGAAGGTCCGCCTCTCAAGCCAGAGGGAGCGGGTTCAAACTCAGCCAAAGGCACGAACCAATCGTTCATTGTGTGAACATATATACGTATTGATGTCATCGGCTACATGACTAGAGCCCGGTGTATGGCGACAGGCTCGCCCCCTGTCACATTTTGGGACTGAATATCGTCCGGCGATGAGTGGGTATTGTATTACACCTCTGCCAGTGGATAGGCGTGACGATATGTTGTTGTGTAATACCCACTCGGGCACCACTAGTGGCCGTTTTGGTGGAGGTCGTTGCGAGCAACCCGAACATTCTACACCGAATATTCTCTAGTGATCTCTCGATCTCTGTTATTTTTTTTTTGATTTAACATTAAATATTCACCTTCGACTCAAGCTTGCAGTTCACAAACATACATAGAGCAAGCCTTTTTCCCATCGGGTAGACAGAGACCATTCCTCTCCACTTACTACGATCCTGGCACACATCTTTCTCTTCTTCTACTTTCATGAGTCTTTTCATACACACTCGTCGGTTACGTGTACTCTTGACATCTTTTGTAGACCTTATTGCCTGGCAATACGATCCGCGGTCGCGCAGCATCGACATCAAAACGTAACCATCATGACAGCAAGATATCATGGTAGGCCCCCTGGCCTTTCCTGGCTTGCAGTTAACAAGTGTGATAAAAAGTATAATAATGAGATATTGAAGATACAATCATCGCTCTTAAAATACTCATTAAAGATTTAATTCGTAAGCATGACTGTGTGAATTCAGTTTCAACATGTTTCTGTTTTAATTAGAAATCGAATAGCTAAATCTGAAAACTCGAATCATCTCTATGCCAAGCTTTTAAACGGGCGACATACACGTGTAACAGTTAAATACAAAAAAAAATAGAAAATACAACAACAACAACAACAACTCTTTACTAAAAACATATAATAATTACAATAGTACTTAAATAAGGCTCTATATATGCAATGCGATCAATAAAATTATCTCGCCCGATCTGGGCATAAATCTCCTTCTTAATCGGCCATTCTGCAGGGTGGTCATGGTCAATAAGATGGCGTCTTCAGTGATCAGTCATCAGTCTTCCCGGAGGCGGTGACAACTGCACTCGCAACGCTTCATAAATAATTACTGGATTATCATTTAAAACGTACTATCTTCAGATTTTTCACACTGGGTAATATTATTTGAACTCTTCGGCTTAGCCATTTTTTCCGAATTCCGATAACTTTGCAGTCTTGACCAAACAGGAAATCCTGGAAAAACTGAAAAATATTTTCTAAGCGTTATGACTTTTGATAATGGTCATCGCGTGTAATCCCGCTCGCACCAACTAGTCTCGTCGAGTTAGCATAAGGGCACACGATGAGCATTGCCATTCCATTTACAAAATTAATTTTGAAACTGATTATTAAATCAGCCTCAAGATTATTAGATAATGATTTCCATATTTATGAAAAGCTAATAAAGGCTTTCATAGACTATGTTTTATAACGACATACTTACTAACTGACTATTGAAAACTAGATCGATTTAATTTACTTCAACAAAACTTCGCAATTTATTCGTCTATTGACGGTTCAAAACTTCATGTAAAACCACTCAAAGCCATTCAAAAGAGGACCAAGAAACTTGTTAACGAGTCTGGAGTAAACTTCTTACTAAATGTAGACGTGAACGTTTGCAACAACCATGTCGCTATAAATATTTCAGCAAAAACAATTTGCAAAATTCTTAGTTAAAAACGAAACCTTTATTACGATAAAGCTCCACTTCGCTACATCGTTATGTAGCTCGTCTTTTGAATCTAATCTAAAAGAGCTGTGTTATGAACCAGTATAGATATGATGAGACATAAAAATTATGTTCTCTGATAAAACTTCTAAGTTACGATGTGGATCAGAATCGTTATGGACTCGAGTTCGAATATACTCGTAATTTCCTGGGCAAATACAGATCGCAGTTAGCGCTTCCTGTTTATCGATCTTTAATTGAAAATTATGCAGTTTTTATTAGACTTTTGCTAGTTTAAGAAAAAATCTTGCACCACAATCTAACAAACGAACTACTGGAGGGTAATTCAGCTAACCATGGCCGATGCTTTATTGACGGAAAATGGTACTAAGGTATACTATGCTATACTCTATTCGCAGTAGCATGAGGTGGGTTGGCTAGATGATTCCGTATTTAAATGTAGTGGTGTTTAGGGAGCTGGTGAAGCTTTAGTGTTGATTTAAATTGTTATATGTAAATCGTGGAAGTTGAAGTGAAAAGGAACGAAATGCCTCATGTCATCCGTTTTATTATACAATGAAGATACATAGTATAATGTATGCAAACGTTTATTTTTTTCTCTTTTTATTCAAAAAATTACACTCCACGGACTCCAGGGACTTTTGTTAACTGGTCTATCTTAATAATTATTACAGGGGGGTTAGTTGTCAAGTCTTAATCTTGGGTTAGGTTAAAACTTATCAGATTACTTATTGCTATATTGTGTTATTGCTGTTATGTTATTGTGTGGTGCTATTACACCACAAGCGACCCGCAAGCAGCACCCGATCACGAGTATGACGCATGTGTCAGCCATCGCTACCCTCAATCATATTTGAGGGAAGAGAGCGATCAGACACACGATGCCGCCGCGAATAGCTGCCTTGCATAGTTCAGCTGGTATGTTTGTGAGACGTTGGTCTCATAATCAGCTGTTTCCCGTTCGTTTTTTTTACGTCTAATGCAACGTCAACGTTTCAGTTAAGCATCGGCTATGCTTTGGAGAATTGCCCTCCTGGTATTCAATATGCAAGAATAATTTATTGCAAGCTCTATATTTATAATTTTTCGTTTTCCCTTGTTCACACGACATGTCATAAATAAATGTTCACACGACATGTCAAAAATAAATGATCACACAAGTATTGAAATTGGAAATTTTCACTTTGATCTTTTCTTATCAATGAAAATCCAAAGTATTTTTAACCGCCTTTCAAAAAGAAGAAGGTTTCACGTTCGCCTGTATGTATTTTTGGACACAAATTCAATATTACGCCATAACATCTGCATTCAAACACATTAAAACTATTCTGAGTCTACACAAAGTATAATTAGTAAGCGAGAAATTTACTAATGAACGTTGTATATATGTTTAGCTTCGGAATAGTTTAAAAATATTTTATCTTTTTTGGTGCGTGTTATAAATGTAAAATAAAGTAAAAGACAAAACACTGTTTGACTATTCTAGACTATTACATTCTATTCTAGACTATTCTAGATCATTAAGGAGGTAAGACATCACAGGTCAAAACAAAAAGACACATTGTGCCGTCCTCTTTCCCTAATCTGAGATTGTAACATACAACTTCATAGGAAATAATAACCAAACCGGGACTTCCTCGCATCATTATTCAAGAACACATCAAAGTATCGCCAGCACTCGGTGTCCTGACCTCTAGACCTTTTCAAATCATACAGTTTCTATTTCCCTCCTCAAGTTTCATAACAAATACTTACTAGCTGCGCCTCGCGGTTTCACCCGCTATTCTTCAGGTCCTCTTAACTTTTTCTGCATAAAAAGTAGCTTATCTATTAATCCAGGATATAAGCTACTTTGATTCTAAATTTCTTCAAAATCGGTCTATCCGTGTGAGCGTAAAGAAGTAACAAACTAGCACACAAACTCACAAACTTTTGCATTTGAAAGTGTGTTCTAGAGTTAGAAATCGAGCCTACACTCAGATGTCAGTCTGATGTGAGCTCATTAAAATAAAACGCGGGGTTTAGTGAGACTTTGACGTGTCAAGCAGCAGCAGGGTTCAGCCTAGAAATGTTAGGTTGACCAGATCATGTACATTTGATATCATCTTTGGGTGACACAGAACAAATGCAGAAGGAACGTGTCAAGCTATTTCAAAAACGTTATATTTGTTATTATTTTCGTGTGTTTCGCATATTAATTACCTACTGCGCTGGGGGGCTATTCCTGCGAGTGAGATTAGATGAAATTTTATCTTGGTCACTCTCACACCTATGACGTTTCAAATGAGATAACAAGGACGAAAAAAGGTGAGATGAAAATCTCAAATCTCAGAATAGGGTCACTGATATGTGTAACAAACATATTAACATGTGTACATACAAAATAATCCACAATAATAATTTAATAGTGTGGGTAACTCATTACACAGGTTATACTCTTTTATTGAAAAGCAAAGTTGTCGTTTTATATATTTTTATGTTTCTCTTTCCACTTATTTCCTTTTCATAACAAAATAGCTGAACTAATTCTGACGCAATTTAGTCAAGAAGTTATAACAAAGATTTTTTCCAAAAAACTAAAAATCATATTACGCAGCGTTATTCACTAATTAATTAGAGTAGGCAGGTCATGTGTTATTGTTAAGGAGTCACACATTTTATATATTTTATCTTCGTAGGCCCAAGCCACACACATTATATCATGGAGTTTAATTTATTTAAGGCAGCCAAAAAGGTGGTTGGTTAGGCTTGTAAAATACCTCAAAACTAGAAGACTAAACAAATAACAGTCTAAAGTAATCCTTCTACTTACACTGCGCCAACCAGATGATATTAAACTGAGGACATCGTCTCATGCTAGCTGTGCAAACAAGACGATTTCTTACGTTATTTATGTGCACTAAGTTGGCCGAACCGCTCGTCTGTTTGTAATACGAGTTTGAATAAGGATGCGCTTGCGAACCGCACACACATGCAACCCAACTCTATTAACACTCCATGCTTACAGAACGGGTAATTAAAGAAATACACGATACCATCGAAATAATATAAGGAAGAAGCGGCACAAGCTTAATTTCTAGTGCACATTGACGTGGACCTATAATATAACAACAAGTAAACGGACACTGCACAGCTCCGTTGAGAGTATTATGTTACGTGTATCCATAACAAAGATAGAGAGACATACAAGAGTCTATAGCGAGAAAGAGACAACAATAGTTAACACTGTTGCGAATGCTTGCGTTTGTTTGCGACTACGGTGAATCGTGTGCAGCACCTAATTTTTGCGGTCCATTTTAAGGTTTTCGTACCGGATCTCCTTTTCAAATGATCGAAGCATAATACGGGTACCTTCTACGAATACGTGTTTCTTGCTAAATAGCAAGAAACATTTATTATGATAAGAACACGATTTGTGTTTACTACTTATTATGCAGTCTAATATGTAGACATCAAGCTCATCATATTTTCTCAGAATTTTAGATATCTTTTGACTTTTACAGATTATTGAAGCATCGTCCGTCCGGAGTTTCTGGAGCACTTCCGTTCGTGGCTGAATAGACCGACACGGTATCCGCTACTGCGACCGCCAGGCGGGAATGGGGTATTAGCAAATCGCCGCTAATATCTATGTAAGTATTTTTTTTTCTAGTAACATTATTATAAAGAACAACAAAAAACTCTGCTGCAAAATGTTGTACCCTATGTCTTGCATATGTCATTAACTATATCCACTACTAAGGCGAAATTAATGACACCTCACATGTTTAGTTTTTTTACAAAACATCTGAATAGACGAAAATTCCGAGCCTATACAGTGTTTTTCAAAAAAGAATAAGCTCAAATTAAAGATCCCCATCTTTACTTTTGGCATAATCCAGTTTAATACACATTTAGGTATTTAAGTTAATGTAATGGAAATTGAATGATTGCACAATCATATACACACATAGTCATGCCTTTCCCCCGAAGGGGCTGACAGAGATGTACAACACCCACACTTCACCGGACGATATTCAGGTGGTTAATGGTTATGCATAGAAATAACTTTGTAATAACGAGATGCTTGATAAAACTACTATATTTTATTATTAATGACACATCGGTATCATACATATACCTACAACACGCACGAAACGCTTTGGTTCCTCATTTCTCATAAGGACCGCTAGAGTGTGGAATACTCTGCCAGACTGTGTGTTCCCTGACACTTATAATCTGGGTATCTTCAAGTCTCGAGTGAATCGGTTTCTTCTAGGTAAGCGTGCTCCATCGTAGGCCGCATCACTGCTTATCATCAGGCATGTTGGCGGCCAAACGCAAGCCTATTAAGTAATAAAATAAAAAATACAATCCAAACAGCGACCTTATTGGCAAACTATCAAGTGTATGGAAATCATGCTTTTTATGTATGAAGATTATTTATGCACCTTTGTTATACTAACTGGACTATGTTATAAAATATAGACGTTATGAAGTAGCGTTTTGAATAACTGTGTCAATGGTGTTCTTGATTTGCATGCTTCCATAGGGTCAACATTGTTATGACAAAATGTACTATAATATGGAGTTATGGAGGCTTATTTTAGTTATACTTTGCATGTCATCTAGCGTTGATTACAGAATGTATCAAAACCATTTATAAAATTATAATTATGTCGTACCCATGTTTGTATCGTGTTTTTTAAATATTCATATTTTTTAACCTAATTTTGTGTTACGAATAGAAAAACATCAAATGATAAACTTTGTACTTCATTTTAATTTGAAAAAAATAAAATAATAAGTAACACAAAGACAATTAATAAAGATAATAACTACCTAATATTTATCACCATAGTACTTACCTATTATTAATATTTTATTTTAAGAATTTTAGCTGAAACATTAAAGATGTTTTTTTTTAGATCACGGTACTTCTTAGTACCTAATAGCACTAATACATAAGAAATAAAATAATTCACTGGTCCTTAATTTTATTGCACTTTGTTGCAAGAATGGTTTCGAATAATTCTGTACCAACAAATTTAAAAAATATAGTAGAGGATGGTTTTGAAATATTTACTCTAGTTTAAAATAAGCAGAGGTTTGGGACAGCCGTAACAGTGGATTAAATTTTAGTGACCCAATCTAGTACTTTCATAAATTTATTCGAAAACTACAGATTTGGAAACATAAGAATCAGCAGGAGTATCGTAAGTAACATTTCTTTTTGGTTTTGTTGAGCTATGTTATAATTAATACAATACTCCATTAGCAATTCCAAGTGACTACCGGTGAAAGTTGAAATATTAAGAGTATAAAAACCAACTCAAACCTTCCATAATTAAACACGAGTTAATCTAAGTAACTATACCCTAAGGCGATGATAAATACCTACTTTGATTAAAACTGTAGCACCAATCCAAACCATAAACGTTAATAAGACATAATAAAAACGAATGTCGACCATAAAACGAGCGGCTACCTCATAATCGAATCAATAATTTAATTATTGGAATCGGTTACGCGGTTAATCAAAAAGGGAATAAATTTGTAATTAATGATGTACTTGGTTCTAGGTGCATTAGAATAAACAAGCGCCCTTGATTGTAAACTTGTACTAGACTAAGAGAAGAGAGTAGACTGGAAAATTCTCTCTTGAAAAGGAATCTACGACTCTACCACAGTTAGATCGTAATACTGTGACTCTACTATCATAAATATGAAAGTTTGTATGGTTGGAAACCTGTCCCTTTTCATGCAAAAAACGGCTGAACAGATTAGTTCACAATTTGGAATAGAATATATGTATGTGGATGTTATTAATACTTACGATTATTACATATGATTATTTTATCACAAAAAAATACGAAATACTGACAGCGGCCGTACCGAGTTCCCGATTAGCAGGAAAAACAACGGAGCGCAGCAGACAGAATAAAATCTTGTTTAATTTATTATTATTTTATTTATTTTTACATTTCAGGTCAACCAACGACCTTACAATAACAACACGTCGTTAATCAACACGTTTGTAGAAAGCATACACACAAGTTAGACTATTTTCATACCATATTAAGGCGTTGCACAAACTATTTCACTAAGAAATAGCTACACAATCAATGAAGCCGTAGGTTATGATACGCGAACAAACCCGTGAGCCGCTGTTCAGACACTTTGTAAAAAAGTAACTGTGCCCCGCGGTTTCACCCGCGTCCCACAGGAACCGTTATTTTTTTCGGGTTAATATCTTAATTTTTTTCTTTCATAGGATGCTTCCTCTGGCATAAACTAAGAAAAAAAAATGCAAATATGTTCCATCTGTTCACGTGTGATTCGATGACCAAGGGAAATAGTGATTTATTTCATATATAGGGATTAGATCATAATATGGGGTGGCTAACTGGAGGCAAAAATTGAGCCGCTCACAGTTTCCTCAGTGACGAAGTCTTAAAATTAGAGTTTTTAGTAGCTGCAACAGTGTAATACTAGTTGGCTCAAAAAACGTTTTGTTTCTTATCTAGCGAACTTACTTCAATTTAAGTTTTTAAATAAAAAAAAGTTTTCGTAAAACAAGCTTTTAATTTTTTTGTTGTTAAATCTCATCATCGTCTAATTAGCTTTTATAGGCGGAAAAATTGGGCTAATTGCTTGTAACACTATGCTTTATGGACCACTGAGCTAATAACGGAGGGGCAGAATGCATACAATGCAAACTTTGTAGCCAACTGCTTCGGTGACTTAGTGACTGCCTCGGTGGCTCAGTTGGTAGTGAACCTGTCTTCTGAGCCTGGGGCGTGGGTTCAGTTCCCACCTAGGGTAAAGATTTATGTGATAAACATTTGTATTTGTTCTATGTGTGACATAGAACAAATATATGTTTAAAAAAATAGAAGTATCAAATCAAATCAAATTTCTTTATTTAGCGAATAGTACAAAGGCAAGTTGTATAAGCTGAGGGCCCCAAACTCGGCGCAGCCGGTATCTTGGGGTCCGATCATAGCATTACCAAAGTAGCGTGGTCGCGCGCTTACATAATATTAAAATCGCTCACATTATATTATAATTAATATAAAACTACTTAAATTAAATTTAAAAAATTAAAAAAAAAATAGACAAAAATAAGAATATTATATTTTTACAAAAATTAGATTCATAATCTAAATTAAAATTAAATTGGACAAAAGGAGAAATAATATTATCACAATCATAAAATAAAATAAATTGAAATAGATTGATTATCAACACAAATAAGACATGAAATATTAAAACTCAAATTAAGAATTACCAATCAGTTAAATATTAGGTCCTTACGTATGAAATTGGCGTTTTCTACGGGAGGAATAAAAAGTCGTTTTTTTTTTTGTAAAATATATTTAATTAATCAAAGTATGCACCGTTGTTATCTATGCACTTTTGCCATCTTATGGGTAGTTCATTGATCCCTTTACTATAAAAACCATGGGGGCGAGAATCAACAAACTCTTTGAAGGCGGTTTGGACTGCTGCATCGGAGTGGAATTTTTTTCCTTGTAAGAAGTTGTCCAAATTCCGGAAGAAATGGTAATCTGTTGGAGCAAGGTCCGGGGAGTACGGTGGATGTCGCAGACATTCCAATTGTAGCTCAGCTAACTAAGTGGTTGTTTGTTGTGCAGTGTGTGGTCTTGCGTTGTCGTGAAGCAGCAGTGGCCTAGAGCGATTGACCAATCTCGGTTGTTTAACAGCTAGTTCTTCCTTCATGGTTTGCAGTTGCTGACAATAGATATCTGCCGTAATCGTTTGGCCAGATTTAAGAAAGCTGTAGTGAACGACACCGGCGCTAGTCCACCAAACACTTACAAGTAACTTTTTCTGAGTCAATTTTCGTTTAGGGCAGGATTTGGCTGGGTCTCCAGGGTTCAGCCACTGCGATGAGCGCTTTCGATTATCGTACAATATCCACTTTTCATCACAAGTAATGATTCGATTTAAAATCCCTTCATTATTGTGTCGGTTGAGCAAAGTAACACAGCACGCGACCCGTGTTTGCAAGTTCGATTCACTCAATTCATGATGTACCCATCGTTCGAGTTTTTTTACTTTCCCGATTTGCTTCAAGTGGATTAATACAGTTTTGTCACTTACCCCGAAGCCTGCTGCTATCTCTGAAGTGCTTTGTGATGGATCCGCTTCCACAATAGCCTTTAATTCTTCGTTTTTCACTTTGATCTCCGGCCGTCCACGGGGTTGGTTCTTAAGGTCGAAATTTCCAGAACGAAAACGTTGAAACCAAAAACGTACCATGCTGTCTTTAGCGACACCAGCGCCGTACACATCATTAATTCTTCGAGCTGTTTCTGCAGCACTGGTGCCACGGTAGAACTCGTACTCGTAAATATACCAATATTTCATGTTTTCCATTGCGCGGTAATAAGCGACGCCAAAGAAAAAATAATGAGGAAAATAACAAATGAATGACTGTATTCCAAAGAAAAAAAAACCAGCTAAATGAATTTATTAATTTGAATTTCGAATTCTTAACCAAAGAGGAGATATTTCAGATCAAATTGATCAGTACGACAAAACGCTGATTTCATACGTAAGGACCTAATAAAATATTGTCAGGAACGATTAAAAATAGTAAATATGTCAGAAATGTGTGTGAGGTGGGTGTACACATGCGTATGCCGTTGGTGTGTCTGTAGTTGACTAGGGCATCATCGCGTAATGTCAGCCTCAAAAGAGATGGGTTCGCCACGATACCCATTTGTACGTTTTGGTGTACGTGTATCAGTCTCTGGCCGCCATAGTTACAAGCTTTGCTTAGTATGGGATTAGACGACAGTGTGCGCAAGAGTCCCAAACATTTATTTATTGTTTATTAACTGGCGGCAAACGTGTAAATCCACCGCTGATTGTCAACAAAATTACCTACGACCGAACCACGCCTAAACGTAAGCTAAAAGCTCAATCGGATACCAGCAAGTAGTTATAAAATGGTTTGCAAATGAAACGCACAACTTACACACATACGAATATTGCAAGTTAATTGAAAAGCTTGGAGTAAATATACACGTATTTCTCTCGCTAGAAGTGCAAGAATCGAAGCTCAGTTAAATTACATGCTACTATAATATCGTCATGGATTCAAAACAGTTTAACGACCCGACTGCAATAAAAACTAATTTATTCTCAATCATCAGAACAAGTCTGTTAATGGAATATTGACATTGGTACAATTACATAGAAAGCAGTTTTATACTTTATTGCCGTTCTGCTTTCAAATGCTTAATGCAATGTTCTTGATGATTGTTTCATTTTGTTGTTGGTGGTAAAACTGAATGTTGTTTCGTCTCCAAAATATGGCTGACAACTGGTGTACCAGTTCTGAAACATCAGACGGATTGGGTGGAGATGCCGCCCGTTAGCTGCGAAGGGTGTGGGAGTCCACCAAAACTGCAACCAAAGACGAGATATCGTCAATATGGGTGCGGCGCGGCTGCCACGTGAACTGGCGGTCGCACCCATCAAATTCCCTGGGGAAAACGAAGCCACGTTTCCCCCGGCGTCGAGCCTCAAAAAATAAGGTATTCCTCGAGTCTGACACCTCACTACCCCGAAAAGGGAGAGAGAAGAACCGGTAAGTAAGCAGACGGGTTGTTAATTATCGTAATTACTCCATTTTATGAATTTCTCTACCAAATTTTGCACTACGAACAATTAGAAGTTAACCTTGACTGAACAATATATTAGAGTGACATTTATAAAATTAATAGGACATAGAGCGGGGCAGAGCACCGAGAGGGTACTTTTCTCTACTCAGTCCACTTGCCAAACAAACAACCAGCTTAGTGCCACCAGCATAATCTCCCCAGACAACTTTAAAGGTATCTACCATTATGATCAACTCATAATAAATTAGCATTTTAAACCTCTCAAAACGTAATTGACAAATACTGAAGTCATTAAATATGCTAAACTTAAATATTAATCAAACATGTTTACTCATATTAAAAGCTCTAATTTCAACCAAATAAATCATTATCACAACCGTCCCGAGGATGACATCACAAAATAATCTGATTCATTTAAAAAAAGGATGTGAAAATGATGACGGTACCGTTCAAAATGATAGCACTTGTATAGTGTACGACAGTTTTTAGGGCCGGTTTGAAGAGTTGTGAGTGAATCTTTCTAAAGCAATATCCCTAGTAGCTAGTAGTTTGCCTCGAATGAAGACCTCGCATTTCTCATTTATTATCTATTAAAAATTTTATTCAGGTAAACTATTCAGGTTTTCTGGTGGGAGGCTTCGGCCGTGGCTAGTTACCGCCCACCGGACCAAGCCATGCCGTGAAATGACCTAGTCGTGTTTCGGGATGTAGTCCGGTGTAACCGTTCCGAAGACGGGTCTGAGCAGTGGCGCACTTGTAGCGCCTCACTCAACTGCCGTCTCTGTACTTCTTTACTCTACAAAACGTCAAGGCTAGAGTGAATAAGTACCTTATAGGTCGTCGTGCTCCATCTTAGACCACAACGTCGCTTAACATCAGGCGAGTTGGTAGTCAAACGCCAAACTATTCTACATAAAAAAAAATAATAAAAAAAAACTACTTGCCCACAAAATGTAATGAAAATCGGATCATCGATGCTCAAGTTATAGCAGGACAAGCACACGCAGAGTTATTCCAGAGTTATTCCTCGCTTTGCTAGGTCGAAAATGTATGTGGCCTTTTATCATTGTTGCCATTATCAGCCAACATCCGTCAACTGCCGCAGATAACTCTCCCAAGACATTCAAACAAGCGCGATTGTTTTCGTAAACCTTATTCGTGTACATTGATTGCTTGTGTGTGTGTTTTTGTGCCCAAATATAATGCGGTTACACTTACTTTACAAGAATCACAATTAGAAGCCCCACAAAG
The DNA here is from genome assembly GCA_911728515.1 of Peribatodes rhomboidaria. Taxonomy (NCBI): domain Eukaryota; kingdom Metazoa; phylum Arthropoda; class Insecta; order Lepidoptera; family Geometridae; genus Peribatodes; species Peribatodes rhomboidaria. The sequence continues at coordinate 1,177,674 of OU452179.1, read as the reverse complement.
CCGTACTCGATCGTCCTTTGAAAACAAAAAAGAGTATCATTGTGATGCTGTGTTTTTTTTTAATTTTGAGACAGGCTATAAACTCTGGCGAGAACTCTATCAGTAACCGGTTTCCAGGAGATACTATCTGCTCAGTCGTAGATTGATAGCAACACATTAGAACCGGATGAACGTAATGGTATCAAAAGTCACCGAATTAATCTGAAAAAGTATCAGAATATCAAAATATCTGTCTAAATAGAGACGTCAGTGATAATCTGAAGATAAAGTGCCAACGAGACGCTATCTGGGCCCCGATTCTGAGGGGAACCGTTGGTTTTACTTATTTTTTTAAGTTTTTTTAAAAGTAATTGAATTTTAAAAAAAAAGGAAGTTTCCGATTCAGTTGTATTTTTTACACCCAACGCAGTATGTTCAGTTCAGTTCAGTTTTTTTTTTAATATGTCTGTCAAATATGAATCTATTTAAACCATTTTAAATACATAAGGTACTTACACCTATGTATTTCAACCACAATAAAGCTACAAAGCAAAGCTTTAAAGCTTGAGACAATGAGTTTAATTGTAGGTTTTATTATAAAATATACCTACTTAAATCAACAGTTTTACAAAATTCCAAAAACTCAAACTACAAAAGCCGGCTGCACGATTTTTAAAGATAAAATTACCTCAAAATAGTTGGTTACATAACGACGATTCTATCATTATTCTGAAACGACTGTTCACAGAATCGGGGCCTATTCGGATCACAGGCAGTGATCGGATAAAGCGTAAGAGTGCGTTGATAAATCGGCAACATTTATCTAGTTGCGATTGTATCAAAATATTTTAGTCTTTTAGCTCGTAAGGGATAAGTGTCAGGACGGTAATGGTCGGGATTAGAATGGAGCCCTGTGGAACGCCGGCTTTTTGTGTCAACAGACGAGCGGGAAAACGGTTTTAGAATCAGATAGTTTACCGAATGAAGATGTCAATGACATAAGTTTTTATAATAGTTAAAAAAAAATTATAAATATTTTTATTTTACTGCACTCAAAAGGTTACGCAAAAAACGCGGGGCTCGCCACTTTGCAATAAAGAAAATATACTCATATGTGGCGAAGGTACTACATTCACACAGCGATGTTGTAGGAGAATTCACCGCAACTCTTGTGTTAATGTTGTTAAGGAAATTGAGCCTAAGCTTTTGGCAAAAGAACAGAGCATTGCACTGTAGTTCTGCCCTAATGTTCGCTTAGTATACTAGCCCTGTAAAAAAATAATCACAAACAGTTTAGTATCGATCAGTTAACTTTTAAGCTCCAAATCTGTTCTGAGAAAGTTAAACGGTATCTCTAAACTTTTATCTTTGTTACAGTTAATTTGTATGACCAAAAGATTATGTTAAATGTATTAACAAAAGACATTTAGAAAAATTATACAAAATTAAATGGTAATTCGTTTTACAAATTGATTTTTCGGTATGATTTCTAGTTTCACTAGAGTTTAATAAAAAAAACTACGAATGGTTAAAAGTTGTTTGTTGAAATAGCATTTCAACAAACATTTGTAGAAATTTGTTGAAATCATAAAAACAGCTTGATCGATTTCGATAAAATTTATATGAGACGAACTTTAAAGTATATTACAATCTACTTCTTTACCAAACGAAAAAAGAATAATCAAAATCTATTTAGAATTGGCGGAATGATCGCGTAACATACATACAAAAAAAAATTACAGACGAATTAAACCTCCTCCTTTTTTGAAATCACTTAAGAAAATGGAGTTTTCTGTATTATTCTAAGATATCGCTCGTCTGCAATACCAAAGCCAAGTTCTCAACCTCTCGCGTGATTCAATAAACCTAACGGCACATTATCTAAATGAGTAATTTAGCAAGTGGGAAGATTTTCGCGTTTAATCACACCTGACTAATAACTTCGTATTAAATAGTATTTATTATTGAGATACTTGTGAGATAGTGAGGGTCGCGGGTTCAGTTCCTGTCAAGGTAAGATGAGGATTTTGCTTCCTGTGTTTAGCTGTGTGTAAGTTAGGTTTGACATGATATCTTTTTATATAAAAATTTTGATATGACATGAAATCAGCAATAAACGTTGTATAACTTACGAATAGTGTTTTTCTTTTTCGATCGAGTTTAAAAAGAAAAGAAAAAAAGCTTTTTGTTATATTTCGATATTTTCGCATGCTGATATGCTAAAAAATAACACATTTTGCGATTTGAAGAGGTAAAGTAAGTTTCAGTCCAGAAGCTGAAAGCGTCAGATGACGTCTAAAAACTACCTAAAAATCGAGAAATCGAAAACCTACCAATATCTGAGACCTTGCAATGGCGTAAAAAACTATAGGTAACACCCAGAATAGACACTTACCTACAACAAGTTAGTAAAACCCATAAAAATAAATAAATCAAATAGAACCTCATAAGTCATGAATAAATTAAGATTTAGTATTAAGCCACATTATTAAAAAAAAGAAGATACTCATAATCTGTCAGTTTCTCACGATTCAAAATCGCCGTGGTTAATGAATCGAAACAATGTGACCGCGGGGAGACACCCCTATATTTAACAGATTAAAGCAAACAAAAAGACGACTCACTTACCCCTTCTTACCCTTTTGTAAAATTGACAGTTGAAAACGGAACGTAATTTTTTCTTTTTCTTTGTTTCAAAATGGAACGCGCCAATGTTTTTTCCTTTCTTTTTTCTTAGTTACTAGAATTGCGGTTGGATTTTGTTTCCGTTAATCGCTAATCTATTTCTTTGTAAATGCAAATGCCATTGACATTTTGGTGACAAACTGTTTTCTCAGGTTTTGACCACGTGCTGTGTTATTTATGATAAAGTAACGGAAACTGGGTGACTTTAAGTGGTTATGTGCGTATTTAAGCTAGGTTACAAGAAAAAAAAACACTGAACGTCAAAAAAATTGACCACAGAGTTTTGTGAATATTGATAATTATAATGAGAATGTCATCCTAACTAATATAATAAATCCGAAAAAAAGGTTTGTTCGTTTGTTTGTTTGTAACGCATTCACGTCTTAACTACTCAACCGATCGTCTTGAAATGCAATGATTGCATACATGTTGTCTAAGGTACAGAAAAGGGCATAGGGTATTTTTTATCCCGCAAAAATAACGGTACTGAGACCGCGGGGCGCAGCTTGTTAGCCATAAGTCGCATAATTCGTTCCGAAGATGCGCAGTAGCGCACTTGTAGAGCCTCACTCAACTACCGTCTTTGTACTTCTTCACTCTACAAAACTTCAAGGCTAGAGTGAATAAGTACCTTATAGGTCGTCGTGCTCCATCTTAGACCACACCGTCGTTTAACATCAGGCGAGTTGGTGGTCAAACGTCGACCTATTCTACATAAAAAATAAAAAAAATTGACAAATTGCGGGGTTTTTAACTAGACCAATAACTGTAATTTTTATAACATATCGTCAAGCCCTTCTCCAGAAGAGGCTGGCAGAGATGTACAACACCCACACTTCGCTGGACGATATTCAGTCCCTAATGTGGCAGGAGGCGAGCCTGTCGCCACACACTGGGCTCCAGTTACATAGCAGATGACATTAAATACGCACATATGATCACACGAAGCGATGATAGCCTAGTTGGAGAAGGCCCGCCTCTCAAGCCAGGGAGAGCGAGTTCGAAAAAGTTCAGAATAAAAAGCTCATTGATTGACTCACTGAATAAAGATTATATAATTAGCATAGAAGAATGAGACGCTTCAGAACATTATTATAGACCATAAACAACACTAATGACCACTTGCACTAAATTTAAGAATTGCCTAAGCCATTGCTTAACAAGTTTTAAACAACTTCTAGCAGAATATTCGCTCACCGGGCACATAAAGTTAAGATTCTCCTAAGGAATGGCTAAGGTTCGTATAAAAAATGTAAATGGGAGCTACGAGTAGCTAGGAGAAGATTAAACTAGTTAAGCAAGGAGGCAATTCTTAAATTTAGTGCAAGTGCATAGTCACAAGTATATATCGTAAATATCGTGAAACTTTTAGTCTTCTAAAAAAAGTAAAGTGAGGCCATGAGAGTCTAACTATAAGAGACTTATTTCTCGTAAAGTCCAAAACTCCAGTAAATCAAAACAGGCTCGGTTCGTACGTCTGTATTGTCCGTCTGTCCACATAAATCGAGATGCTTCCTAAAACACGCCGGTCGGTATTAACAACCACTAAATGTGGTGTGTTGGTCAAAGATAAGGCTACAAAGCAGATATAAGAGTATTGGGGTTCCGTAGATCTACTAGATATTTTACTGGTGGTGACAATATGCATGCCACTATCATAAATTAGGTACCTAATATATGCCCACAATGATTGTTTTTTTGACCAAGAGTTTTTGCTTTTCTGAAATTAGAAATGCTCCTACCAGGTATAGACTTAGCACTAGCTACGCCAAACATCCGCTAAACTAATATGACCGTTTTTTAAAAAAAAAAAAATGACAATCGAGAATTTAAACTTTTCCGAAATTCCAAAAAATCTGTAGCTTTGTTAGTACGTCAAAAAATATCTAACAAACAAATACTCGCTCCTAAATAACACGAACTTAATTAAATTTAAATAAAAAGGTCTCCACGGAATGGATTCCCCCAGACAATCGACCCCGAGGTCGCCCCCCGACAAAAAGGCTCGGCGAACTCGTGAGGCTTGAAAAGGACTGGATGATGCTGGCTCAAGTCAGGGAAAACTGGTGAAAATTGGGGGGACCTTTGCCCAGCAGTGGGATAATGAAGATTGTTTTTTTTTTTAATATACATTTTATAACAACTGGTGCTTAAACGGCTTAAAAGGCTTCAACGTTTATAAATTACATTTATTAATTCTTAAAAGCATTTTTACATGCATAAACCTATAACTAAATTCTAATTCAATTTCAACGTATATTGCCGTCTCTACTAAGAAAGCGCCAAATTTGCTCGTGACAGCTGTCAAATGTTACTGCAATATACCTATTACGAACTAGGGACCCGCCCTGGCTTCTCACAGTACCTATAAACCTTTCATGAAAAATTATGTAACTGATGCTAAAAACCGTTTGGAAATCCGTTGCGCGGTTATGGAGGAATAGCGTTTTTACAAAATATAAATTTTAATTCTTTATCTGGCACTATAGTAAAGGTACATTAACTAAAAAGTGTATCGAAGCTACCCCAGGTGTTAAAAAACTATGGCGCAGATATCGACCCACCTCCGAATGTAAGTAAACAGACAGAGTCAATATAGACAGAGAGATGGCCAGTCTAGGAAAGTGACCTAAGGTAAATGAGTAAGGTCTAGGTAAGTGAGTCTTGCGCAAGTATGACCATGTTTCCGAGTTTCGAGCCAAACTCAAGTGGCTACCCATTCGTCGTCGGCGTGATGTTCATATTGTGTGTCTTCTCTACACTGTGCTATTTCACCCTTCTTCCCCCCATTACCTCCAGGAACGTTTCAAGTACCTCCACAGCAAGTATCCTTTTTCCTTAAGATCGGCAGAGAATCTTAAGTTAGCCATTCCTTCACACAGAACCAAGTTTTATTCTTCCTCTTTTACATTTCAAGCAGTTATTTTGTGGAATGACCTACCTATAGACGTTAAGCGTGCTCCTTCGCTTGACGTCTTTAAGAGTCGTGTCAAGGCTCACTATCTTTCAAAACAATAGCCGTTTTGAAAGATAGTGAGATACCTACTCGTATGTATGTCACAAAAGTCGCACTATTTATTTATATATTAGTGACATTTATTTTTAAATATTTTTAAAGTATTTATATTATATTTATTTCGTCTACTTATTTATTTATTTTGTATTTATTTATTTTGTGTATTTTTATTATTTTTATCTTATTATTTTTTACGTCTTGTAAAATTATGTATTAGATTATTACTATTGTATTAAGTAGTATTAGAATTTTCAAGGCCTCAACTTTTATGAATGTTCCTGTCCATTCAGGTTGCCTGGAAGAGATCGCTTTGAGCGATAAGGCCGCCCATTAAAAACTTAGTTAAGCCTTATTTAAGTACTATTGTAATTATTTTATGTTTTTAATAAAGAGTTGTTGTTGTTGTTGTTGTTGTTGTTGTTGTTGTTGTTGTTGTTGTTGTTGTGATTTTGTTTTATCCTTAGAGTTTCCTTTAAAAAATATCAACTCGCTCATATCTTTAAAAAACTATTTAGAACCCTTACCCAAAATAAGAACTTAACCTGTTCCCAATAAATAATCGAGAAAGCCCCGTTACTCAATACTACATTATCTCCAGGGACGTATTTAGGCACTCGGCCCAATAAATACGCGGTGGACGCGACACACCGGATTTATAGTAAAATTGAGATGTATAGATCTAATCTCGGACCGGGATTTATTGGTGAAACAGATTTATTTTAGAAAAATACCGATATAGGTGCGGAGGTTATCGGTTAATTTGATTAGGGTCTAGTACGCCCTAATTATGTGGTAAGGTATAAAATTGTGAAATTTTTATAACCAATATATTAGGAGCTACGGATAAATTAGGCATAAGTTGGCAGTAATATTTATTATGTTTGGCAAATTAATTTGTTGAAGTTTTTCAAATACATACCTACTCGTAACAAATCACATTGGGCATACATGTCTTTAACATTTTGGTGAGAATGTATTTGTCACTATTAAAAGTGAACATGAACATGTATCGTATATTTTTAAACTGTACAACACAAAAGAAAATATTTTTTGCAGATAAAATCATAAGGCTTATTTCACGCATTGTTTTGTTCCAGATATTTAAAGCCACGACGCATTGGCTCAGTTAAAGCACCTTACTCGTAGTAGCCTACACCTCTCAGCCCACACCTACGTACAGTTCCCGACGTCACGCGGCCACTGATCTCTTTACTAAGAAAGTCTGATACAGAAGAGATAATAATACATATGAGGATATCAATATCAGCTTTTATTTACAACCATAAAAATGCAGTTAATTTTATCATAGAGCTTTAAGTTATTACAGTAGACGAAATATTTGACCGAGAAGCTATTATTTTTGAAGAAAAAATATTGAGTGTAATATCAAAAGATCAGAGACTGATTTATTAGAGTGGAGATGTGAATGCATTGCACAGTCTCTTTAGCACAGTCCATAGCTTATTAACTCCTCTAGGTGCAAGCGTTTCCAATCCACTTTTCAAACAAACAGTCTCTTATGCAACAATCTTTTAAATAAAATAAAAACAGACTTTTCCTCATTCAAATTGAATTTTGTTGAAACAATCTAATAAAAAAAAGCAAAAATCTATAAGCAATCTATAAGCAAAAATCCATACTAATAAAAATAAAAACAAAATCGATATGCGGGAACTAACATTTTAAAAAAAACAACCGTATTAAGAATATCCTTTTTGTAGTCGGTTAAAAAAGTATATTAACGACGCGAGATGTCAGTTTTGTTTGTTCGTAATTATTGAATAATTTCCAGAACCTACTGGTTTAATTTTAAAAATTGTTCACTAATACAAAGCTACACAATCACGGAGTCAACTGAGTGCCGTTAGCTTATGAAACGCGAGAGAAGCCGCAAGTAAATGCAATTTTTTTTTTTTTGAGTAGGTAAAACAAATGCTCCCGAACTAGTCGGAGACTGTGTGTCGGAGTTGCTAGTAAATAATAAACCCAGATCACCCGATAGCAAACAGACTCAAGACAATCTCTAATAACCTATGACTGAATCATGGTACTTGGTGGCACCTTCACAGGCAGGCATTATATCACGATTGTCATATAAAGTGGCATCTGCAGCCAAGGCTGAGTTATGAGCCATCCAAAGGTCAGGCGGCGGCCGGCAGTAGTTGGCTGCCTGCCCGTCTCGTATGCTGATTTAATGAACCTTGGTTTGGTGCCGGAAGATTTTATTAAAATGATGTTAATAGTAGAAAAGTACTGCTAACGTTGTCATAAAGTAGTTTTAGGTAAATGTAAGAATAATGAGAAAACCTTTTAAAAGAAAAACTACAAAATACTTCACTGTAGCTGCGCTGTAAACGAAGTGCCAACAGTGCGTTATCCCTTGCCTTTGAAAAGGAAACCCAAAGAGAACCTTCTTAGGCACCCTTCACTCTTCTCAACCTGCCACATCCCCTGCCCGAGACAGACTAAATCCGAAAACGTGAACAAACAAAAATGTTTCACACAATAATGCCGATCAACGTAACACTTTCATAATTTCAGTTTATTTTTAGCATCAAACCTAAATTTTTCCAAGTGTTTTTTTGGCCAAAATCAACCCCATCACCAAACATAAACACTATCATTAACAACAACATAAATCAACCACCAACACCAAAACAGGGGTAACTCTAAAAAGTAAAAAAAACATCGACAAAAAAGCCCGACGTCACGGGAACGAATAACGGACCGGCCGAAGCCGGACAACCCTCGTTAGATAAAAAAAAAACTTGAAAAAAACAATCAGTTCAACAGTAACATTTGTAAATAACTGTCTGCATCCGAAAGCGAGCCAATAAAGCAATTAAACTGCATTTTTAACGATTTGTGCAAAAAACGGTTTGTGCAAAATTTCTTTTCTACGAAATCATTTTTGCTCCGAGCGGCGAGCTTTTGCATTTTTTAGTTATTGCAGTTTTATGACGGCGTTCGACTGCTTTGAAGTTTAGGGTTGCAATTAAGAATGATAGAATTTGCACAATACAATTAGACTATCTCTTTAGTGCTGTTTTTTGTTGTCTCGGATGAGTTAAAAATGGTTTAGTTTGTTATTTCGGAAGCATTCACGTTTACGTTTACTGTTTTATAAATATACATTATAGTACAATACTAATTATCGTGCAGGTTCTGTGAGGAGATCTTTGTTCAGAAGTGGACGCCTTTGGGCTAAAATGATGATGATTGTTTTAAGAATAAGGCGTCTCCCAGACAGACGCGGCCTACGGGGGCAGCTAATGGGCCGCCAGTGTCTGCCAATGCAAAAGTCCGTTGGCCGCCACTGCGGGCAGCGTCTGTCTGGGAGACCTAAACGTTGTCGTAGTTTGGAAGTCTCTTAGGACAGCTGGAGTAGACTATGACAGATTTGAAGGCGATTAACGGTTTTATCATCCATCAGCTTGTTAAAATGACTAAATAGTCAAATTTCAAAGTACAATGTAAACTCAATTAGAACAAGTCCTTACAGTAGCTGTAAAGGTTATACATAATTAGGATAACTATATCACTTAAATATGGAAAATCACGAATGAAAATCATTTTTGACCTTTGAAAGTATTTGACATGTACAGGCAACATTGTAATAGGCAAACTACATAGGCCTCTAATATGGATAAGTGTTTTACGCAATCGTGAATGGCAACACATTCCGTAATATTATGATAATTCAAGACGATCAATAATTCTAGATATTCATGTATGCAAAAAGTTATCATGGACTTACTCATTTATTGTTTGCTAGCTTTGCTCTTAAAGACATGAGAAAGTGTAAGGTATCAGAAGACGCTGTCAAGGATCGAGCTAAGTAGAGAAGAACAAAGGATGACCGACTGACGTGTAGGATTCTTGAGAGACCGAGACCGAGACCGAGATTGGCTCGATTTTCTAATTTTCATAATTAGATTATTTTTTATGTGTGAGGAGAGATTCGAGCTTTCCGCATTATTTATCTGGATCTGATCCTCTAGATTCTAGAGGACCAATTAACTCTTGTCCGTATGTTTAAATATTTAAAATCAGACGGTAAGTTGCGACACTAATATATTTACAACACTTGGTAAAGATCGATACAACAATATTCAAACAAAACTACTGTCGACAAAATATACAGATGTAAAGCTTTATATAAAATACATTCCGGTAGACTCTGATACTTTACTTTACTCAGTCAGGTACCGTCTCATGCCGAGAAAATTCAACTTAAAATGCATTTTACACAAATAATATCAATCAGATTCAGCAAACATATTACGAAACTGTACGTTATCGCAATACAGCGAATATTTACTTTACGCCAAAAACTATTTCTTCTCTGTAATTGTAAAGGAAAACCGCGACCTAACGCTCACAAAGGTGAAGAGTCACTTTAGCTTGCATCACTTTATATTCACTTACGTTAAACTGCTTCAACGAATGTTGCGATGCTTGAAGTGGGTAGCAATATTCACTTTTGATTTCATACTAATGTGTTTTTGAATAAAACTTGTAAGTAGATACCTAAATGGCATCAACGACTAAACAACATCAACGACAGACCAACATCAAGGACAGAACAACATCAACGACAAATCAACATCAACGGCTTAGTTTATGATGCTTCACACCCTAGCTCCGATGTGGTGAAGATGCTCGTATTGTCTAGGTACTCACTTCCATGAAGCTAACAGTCTAAAATGGCATATAATATACTCTTTTATTAAGTATTTATTAATTATACCTAATAAGTATTTGGAAGTTTAAGAACTTTGTTTTACTAAATAAGTTTGAGTATAATATTTACTCGCGCGACAAACCCTGTTCAGTTAAACATTGTCAAAAGTGGTTTGCAGGCATATCGGAATCAAGACGTTAAAACAAATGTAAAATCTAACCAACAAAACAAAATTCCAATGAAAGATTTTATCGTTTGAAAATCAGAAAAATAAAAATTAACTACAGCTACGATATAGAATATATATATTTTATATATTCTATATATATCTATATATTCTATATATATTCTATATATATAGAATAGCAAAGACGTGAATCTGATTTTAGTACAACAAAGATATGACGTCATCATAAAGTTGTAGAGAAGCAGACTAGCAAAAACAAACTTACCTTCCTACTACGGTTATAAACTGAAAAACAAGAGGGAACACAAAGAAAGAGTTTTCTACAGGCATCTTGACTCAAGCTAAGCATTTTCTTATCATATTTTAACCAAAAAGTTCAAATTCTGTCCAAAGCAGAATCACCAAACCTTGCATTTTTTACAAATTGTCCCGTTTTTCGTGATAACAATAGTGAATGCCTTTGCAACTATTTAGCAAAACGACACAACTCACAAAGAAAGTTTTACGACCCTTTTTAAGTAATAAAAGTGTAATTTAAACTTTTGAAAGCTTTTATAACATACAATACAAATCAAACATTATTTCGAAAACATTGACACCTTCGTAATTATAACCTAAAATATACCTTTACGAAACTCGGGTCACCGCAGGTCGCTACACTAATTAATCATAATTTATGTTTTAGTCAAAATTTATATCGTAAGCAATAAATAAATCGATCGATAAAACCTATTTCAAAATTAACAAACACGCCGAACCATTAAAACATTAACCATTCATTCAACATAACGTGAGCTTATAATTATGCGCGCATTCATAGAGGAATAACTAGTGAGTGTGGCAGGCTTTACTCGAGTGAGCCGGTCGGGCAGAGCAGCAGAGTCGGCGCAGCGGCCACTATCGGCCCGCGATCTATAACGTCGCGTATCGTTTTATTAATCGCTGCCCGGGCGCAGTGGCAAAGTTCACGCGATCCCACCAAATCGACCGTCCGGTAACGCACCGGCGCGTTAGACCGTGAAACAGCCATACGGCGGAACGAGCACGAGCGAAAGAGACGCCACGACAGATAGATGTTGCGTTAGAAGTTAGCCACGCCTCCTCTGCGCTCGAAGCTCGATGCCACCTCCGTGAGCATTCGTGTGCGCGCGCGCCGATCGAGGAACACGCGGACCGCGTTCGAAATTCAAAATTTTCGATCATGGAATCGGCCGCGCGATTTTTATCGTGCCAGTGACTTTATAAGGGATTCTAGTTTTTTATTTATCGAGATTACATAGAGACTGTCAACACGATGTGTCAATAGACGGTAATTGTAGCAGTGCGATTGTTGCGCGTTCCAGTTTACGTTTTCAGTTAAAGCGCTCCTGTAAATTGAACGCCACATTTCAGTTTTGTTTATTTTTAACGAAAGTGACTGGACTGTGACATTTGAAAACGATAGTAGGTACTTGTTTGTGGCGCACGCATGAAGGCCGCAAGTGAAAATTGTATTGACTTAAAAAATTGGGAATTATTTCTGTGAAGTGTATGTGGGATTTCTCGGAAGACGTCGTTTGCTCTCATTCTGCCTAACACCAAAGATACAAAGGTAAGAAGTGTTTGCTTAAAATATTTTAACTTATTTCTAAATAGTTTAATTCAATATTTGGTGTGTAAATAGTTCGAGACGACGTTATTCTTTTAAATAAATACATACAGTGAATAAACTGAGACACTTTAAATATTGGTTAAAAGTTGATAGACATACATTTATTCTAGTGCACATTCAAGTTTCGGATTCACGAATTAGAGCTAAAAACTAAGGTTTTAATTTCTCTATAGTCTCTCTCGTAAAACTGTTTTTGTCCTTGTCCTAATATTTGTATCTATAACAATCAAGAAGAAACGTAAGTTAAAAATAGAAATTGTTAAGGAATGGTAATGGTGGAAACGTTTCTTTTTCATTAAAATTTACTTCAGTGGTAATTTAAATTTATTTTTTTGTATTTTTTATCATACTACAATTCTCACCAATCATCAGAAACACGAAAGAAGTAGGTAGGTATAGTTAAAAAGTAGTTTTTTCAAGTAAATACCTATTAGCTTTTTATTGTGAAAGTTTTCATATTGATTCCTGAAGGGCGGACGGTTGTGAAACTTTCCCCGTACAAAAGACTTCAACGGGCGCGACACCGATAATTACATTCTTTTTGGGTTTACTTTTCATGATCTTATTATTTAGTAACCTTATTATAGCTGTATAAAACCAAATAAGTGGATACATTTTAGTTATTAAAATTATTATAATTGATATTTATAAACATTAATAAATTGTTCCTTGAAAACTCGAACTGTCTCGAACATTGCTTAAAGACGAATATAACACTTCGTAATACAAAATTGGACAAATCGTTGAAACGGTTAAATGTCGCACGGAAACATACATACATCGAAACATACACCCGACTAACATTAACCTCATAACTGTTTCTTTGACAAACCTCTATAAATCAAAATGATTGAACCAATATTCTTTCGTGTACTTAATGTGGCATTAAAGTGAAAATACACTAGAGATTTGTAAAACATTTAGAAATAAACATTCGCAAAGTAACGCGTGATTCAATGAACATTACCCCTCAGTGGTCAGGTTAAAAGTAAGAGCAATTTGACTGTTTTCTTACTTATTACAGCTTATCTTACTTTTTACAATAAACCAAAAATAACCATGGTATCACAAGTTATCAGCTAGGTGATACTAGTTTTAAACGTTATTACCTTTTTGTATTTTAATTTCTGGTGTGAAAAATAAAGAGTTTATCTGTCCGTCCATCTTCCTAAGGTTAAGTTAGTAAAATTAGCTTTATAAATTAAATGACTTAATTACACTATAAATACATGGTATTGCAAATTTCAAGGAGATCTCTTAAGATTTACATAATGTAAAACAAATATTATCTTGAATATTATACTTGATTCTATAATTATGTCAATTAGGTGTCTTCATAGTGTAATAAAATGAGTTTATTGAGTTTAATTGATTTTACTGTTATTTAATTAACTCATAATTATTTGGTACAAGAACATCTACATAATAAATTTATAAAGCTCTATTTTTACTTAACTTTAAAATAATCTTATTTCAATAAATTTTAAAATAGCTACCACCAAGTTCACAACTATAGGCGATATTTCATGACCAGTTTCATGAATTTGACGAATTTAATTTTCCATCCAGGATAATACAAATACATATGTACTTACTCGCGGCGCGTCCCGACATCGCACGGTACCTTTGAAGTTTCAGTGAAAAAACTGAAGGTGTGAAAACAGCATCAAAATCCGATGCATGGCTTAGGGAGAATTAACAGATATACAGACAGCGAGACAGACGCGGAAAGCGACTTCGTATATTATGTAGAAGTAGAGATACATACTGTGCGTATATACGTACATACTGTGACTTCAAAGTCTTTGAAGTGACTGATAGTTATTAAAAAATAGCGCAATTTTGAATCTGTATGTACGAGTATACGGATATGCACTGGATGGGCCTATCTCGCTCAGGTTAAGCTGTTCATTTTTTCCATTGCGTTTACTAACGTTAATAATTTAAGAAACAGTAAATCCACGTTGTTACCAGCACTAACTTCCAAACTACGCGTCTTGGTTACTTCGTTCTTTTGATTAGTCATATCGCTTATGCTATGTACAATAAGTACCTTATAATGTTCCTTGGTTAAAATATTATCGTGAGCCGTCGCTTTCAATCAATATTTGTAACTAGTCGTTCACTGTCCTCTCTACTATAATCAAATGTCCACTGCTGGACGTTAGCAGTAGTAACAAGCTCTATGACCTACTACAAAACGCTTACGACCTCGGTCAAGCTATTCAATTTCTTCAATCGCTAACGCTTAAACGTTAGCGGCTGATTGGATGAATTGACAATTAGTTCACGTGATATTTCTAAACTTTGCATGTCATACAATCAGCAATAAATGTTCAAGTGTAAATAACTGTAGAAATAGAATCACATTGCAAGTGCTTACAGCTTGTCCAGGCTTGCTTTCAGTAGGTATATCCTTGCGCTTTTCATCACTCTACCAATATTCGTACGGCAGATTAATCCTAGTTGCTGCGTAATGCAGCGGTCATTGATTCACGTACCTAACAATACTCACAACCAATCACTATACATCAAACAATTATACAAACCTATCGAGTCGTGACCCCAAAAATCGAAATTCAATTGAACAATCGGCTATTATGCTTATAATAAGCCATTTTCATTAAAAAAATTAGATAAAAAGGTAAAACAAAGGGGTCAGGCGTGGGAACGTCTCCCACGGTTGCCTGCTATAAGGCTGTATGTGCATTTTCTGAACACGTAATCTGAGTAATGTATGTGACAATAGACAATGAGGATTGTTCGTATGAACTTTACAGCTCATAATGTTATCCTGGGGTAAGTAGGTTATCTGGTACCGGCATTGTTGTACGTTTCAACGATTGTTAGATTTGAGACGGCCTTGGGCCCATTCTGTGGCCTAATTATTCGAATATCTTTCGTTCAAGTGGGTAAAGGTAGACGTTCACTTATAATACGTGTAGCAAATTTAACTAATGGATGCTTATGATACTTTTTTACATTTTTAAAAGCGCATGTTAAGTATTATATCGTACCATAGGTCAACTTCTAAGAAAATTTGTCACCATACAACTCTGGAATTATCAAATATGAATTTTTAATTTGTTTTGAAAATAAAATAGATGTGGTTACTTGGATAATTATCCTATTAAGTCAAAGAGTAATCTCACACATACAAATTGAACTGAGTTAAAAATCGTAATAAACCTATTTATTGCCATCTCTAGAAAATAGGTATAGCTCAAAATAAGTCAGAATTGCGGTACACAGCAATATCACTTAACTATTAAAACGAGATCAGTAATTAAATAACCTGAACCCGCTTTTCGGCTCTAAAAAATGTTCTTACATTAATAGCTCTGTGCTTCCGTTACGCCCGAATATAAAAGGAAATGAACTGTAAAGCGATGGCAACTTAATTAGAACCAGTTCAACTACAGTCGCGTGACTCAATTACAGCAATAATAATGAATTGGTAATTTTTATTACCAAAAATTTTTGAAATATTTATTTTCAATATTTTACTTTCTAACTTGGCTGATGGAGAACAATAGTATTATTGATTCGCAAATATCTAAGGGTATACACGGGTTACTAAAGCCGCACGATTTTTGCCACGCGGCGAAAAAAGACCGTCTAAATGATAATTCGGCTAGGTCACAAGTGACTTAAGCCAACTGATAGGTCGTTAATGATTTGTAAATCCAGTAGCCGCAATGCGAAAATTGACCAGTAGCTCTTAAACCTTTTTTTTTTAATTGTAATAATTTCTATAAATTGTACTCGTTATCGTTTTGACGTGACAACGTCTTATAAATTGGTTTGCCGGGTGACACTTCAAGAAACTGCGTTACGCTCCGCTCACGTTATGCGCTCACAATGAGAGCGAGTGAGAGGCACGCGTCCCTTCCACTCGGGCATGGTTAGCCCGCCTAAGAGCGAGAGAGACAGACATAAAAAGTCGTTGTCACGTAAAACTTTCGCCCGTATACCGACTTTACAGGCAACCAATTTTTATATTTTGTTATCGTTTTATATAAATTGTGGGTCCATCTCGAGCATTCATGCTCACTATCGAAGGCACCTTCTTGCGGCGGCGTCGTGTGTCGGGTCGTTTTATTCCCTCAAATATGGTTGAGGAGAGCAACGGCTGGCACATGCGTCATACTCGTGATCGGGTGCTGCTTGCGGGTCGCTGGTCTGCTCGTGGTGTACTCACAATGCAATAAGTGAAAACCTTTAACCTAACCTTAGATTAAGACTTAATAACTAACCCCCCTCTACCTGTATTCCCCTTAAATAATAATTTAAGATGTATGTTAAAAAAAGTCACGGTCCCCGGAGTCCGTGGAGTGTAATTTAAAAAAAAACCTTTTTTTTTAATCCCTAAGTTTTTTATACCACCGGTGAATAAAACTTAATATCTACAATTTAGATACGTATCACCAGTAGAATGACATATTGGCAAAATTCGCATACGCGATTCATACAATGCACCACAAAATAAAATAAAACGATACAATTTCTTTAACATAATGACAATACCTACACCATTCAATTATCACTTTTGCTTTCGTAATTACTAATTACCGACAGCAAAAAATATCAAGTTAACCCCATTAGTAATTAATAAGGCTGTAGCCGGCGTCGCGTGGCGCCAATTATATGACTAATTAGTGGCTAGCAGCGCCAGCAGCGCCGGCGGTCGTGCAGCGGTGCATTGCACTGCAGATACGGCCTTCTGCAGCGCGACCGACGGACTGACTTGTATGCAGGTACAAATAAAAATTAACCCTATAACTAAAATAAAGTTTTGTTTAATCTAAATACTGTAATAATATTGAATGTTAAAATTTGACGTGTGTTTTTTTTTTCATTAAGCACTTTTAAATTCTTCAGCCAAATATTTTAAGTAACATTTCGTACGCCTTTCCCCCGAGGGGGCTGGCAGAGGTGTAATACAACACCCACACTTCGACGGACGATATTCAGTCCCAAATGTGACAGGGGGCGATCCTGTCGCCATACACCGAGCTCCAGTCATGTAGCAGATGACATACAATACGCACATATGTTCACACAATTAACAAATTGGTGCGTGCCGTCGGCTGGGTTTTAAGTGAGCTAAAACATTTGACTATTGAAGTGGCCATATATTTAGCCATTGATCAGGTAGTTTTGTAAGAAAAAAAAAGTGTTTCATTTTAACACGGGAAATATGCTTCAGATCAATTTAGTTTCTAAGAATTTTTTTGTGTTTTTAGTCATTTAGCCATAAGTAGCAAATTTTAATCCGAGCTCTGGAGATTAAACCCAAAACTAAGAATTAAATTGGATGCGTTTACAAAAATACCATTTAATAACGGTTTTTAAACTTGAAATAGTTTAAAATTAGTCTTACAATAGATAATAGAAGAATCACCTTAATTCTTTAAGGCAACCGGACAACGGTAAACTGACGCTAATTTTTATATGAATAAATGTAAATTATTCAAAAAATCAATTGCGAAGGCGTAGAATTCGAAAAAATAATTCCCTATTCCAGTTAATGATGACCGATGTCCGAGGTTGGCTTAATGATTACGAAGGTCCACAATAAGAGTCCAATTTCATAAGTATGGCATTGTCATTCATTTCGAATCGGTACCTTTTTAAGTGCGTGTCATCCACGACATGAGTTGAGCTGACTCTCCGAAACGCCCATCCCAAATTAAGAGTCAAGCTCACAACTCGAACTGCAATAATTATAGAAAACGTTCAAATATTAACGTCAAGCCGCATTGTTACGAAAACCATTCGGAAATCCCTTTCTGTACTAATTGCCACCAAATCGACGACAGTTGCGCAACAGTCGCGCGACGGACGCAATCGCTGATTGTCCGTTTGCTTCTTGAGAAATAATTACCCGCTTTTTGAAAAGAAACTGTATTAGCAATTATCGTTGCCTAAATAGGAGTGGACAGTGACGAGAGGAATAATTATAATGGGTTAAGTACAGGCGAGTAACATTCGGCGGAGATCAAGTAGCCGTTCTCAATAGATTAGCGCAGTTAAGCAATGATTTTTGTTTACGTCTCAGTACAAGTAACCACAAGTAGCTTTAAGAACTTAGTGCTTTCTGGCTTCATACAGTACCTACTTTAAATAATTCACCGGATACTTAGAGCTAAGTACCATAAAAACTAGTTTCATACACGTAGACATAAACAAGATTAGGGACATTTTCGTCAACAAACACAAATTAACAATTAAATAAACGTCCGACAGGTAAGTAGCTATTTTTATTTTAATAAGAAATGTGGGAAACAAGAATACGGCTCGGCTGATCGTAACCGCACCTACAACTCTAGCAGTACTGTTGACGCGTTGCACGCGCTGCCAGCCCAGGGAGGAATTTGTAGACACCCTTTTTTAAAATGTCGTTAAAAAAACGTTTTCATTCAAATCAATCTTCAAATCATTCATCGTTTGTCACGATATCACGGGCAAAAACAGAGATACTAACGTAACACTTTGACTGCTAAAAACACATACGTTGTTTTTTTTAAACCTATAACACCCT
The DNA here is from genome assembly GCA_911728515.1 of Peribatodes rhomboidaria. Taxonomy (NCBI): domain Eukaryota; kingdom Metazoa; phylum Arthropoda; class Insecta; order Lepidoptera; family Geometridae; genus Peribatodes; species Peribatodes rhomboidaria. The sequence goes on along the minus strand of OU452179.1, from coordinate 1,158,928 downwards.
CTGTTTGCGTTTGCTATTAAAAACACACAACATCCTACATACATACATATATTTTATTACTACGCACATAAGGAAATATCAATTACACAAACAGTAACCATATACAATTAGAGATGCTTCTTACAGCCTTATACCTCAAGCTAAGAAAAACGAACACAAGCTAATTAAATTCAGAAAAAGCCCACAAATCAATTCATCCCGCACCGCTTTTCTTCGCGCTTCCTTTTATAAGTTTGACAAGATTTCTAATTACACTCCTTTAAGTTTATTAAGCCATATTTGTCGCAGTTTAATGTAGGCAGCCATATTAGAACGATGCTCGCTTAAGGGTTACAAAAACGTTCAATGCTGACTGATTAAGATGAACTGTTGATTTTGGATTTGAAACTTACAAAGTAAAGGAAAACGCGATTGAGAATCTAGCAATATTGCTAAAAGGTAATTACTGATATAGGCGAAATATTATGTCTTGTGCAGGACTTTGTTTCTCTTTATCTTTATCATCATCATCATCAGTCTGTATCGGGCCGCTGCTGAGTATAGGCATCCTTTCTAGGATAGTCGCCTTTTTCTTCGAAGTAAAAAAAAATCGATGAACGCTAGTTCGAAAGCGCCGGATTGTGAAGTACGCTAATTCGAAAGTACACGAGTTCGAGAGTACGCGAGTTCGAAGAAGTGACTTGATTTCAGCATGTTGGTGAAAGTCACTACAAATTCCACATTAATAAATTTACTATTCAATATCCCAGCACAAATATTCGACCCATCAGTACTTATACACCAGCCTAACATAAAATGCAACCTAATCGGCGTAACCTAGGGCGCTGCGGCCTTCCATACACTCCAGTTCCCACGTCCGCGTAATGCATCTAATGGCGACTTGTAATGGACTAGGGCCTCGCACACTTGTGGTAGGTACAACAAGACTGCAAGACTGCGAGACTCATAATCGCCAGTCGTGTGAAATTAAATTCAAAATATATTTATTTCGTAATTTAGACATTATAGATTATTGGTCTGGTTTATGGTTTTAGTAAACTGCTTGAAAACTAAACTACAATGGAAAAAAAATATTGTACTACTTTCTAAATTAAAGTAATTTAAATTATCCACATCTTTATTTTATATGTAAAATATAATAACAACTAATTTCAGAGCTGTGAGACAGCTCTGTCAACAACAACGTTTAATATTAACAACATTCAACGTTTTAAAATTTAATTATTCTGGTGTTGGTAACAGTCTTATAGACTTACGAAAGTAGGAAATGCATTCTTTTGAAAATTGTGTCCAAAGGTAAATGATTAAGAAACAAGACTTTAGTAAAAACAAGACTCAAATGCAAGAACATCTCTATAGGCAGTAACGTGGTATACCAGGACTAAGTATCCAAATTATTTTAACACTAGTTAAAATAAATTGACCATTGTGTAACAATAGTATCTAGATGTACAACCTATTCATTCTAGTAACAATAGAGACTCCTACATGTAAAAGGACCTTAACAATTGCACCTTGGATATAAAGATTATGCATATGAATTACCCTTAACTTTTTTTCTGCGTAGTTTTATTACCACGAGCGATTTCAAAGATTTGGACGATTGGAAGCAGTTAGTTTGGTTGATTGCTGTCATCTCATTAGAAAATTCAAAATAAAGAGATTTTGTGAAATCATAATTGAATTAATCACTCAGCCTGACTGACAGCCATAATACCACGATTTTTCAATTGAGGAATTAGTTGGTAAAAATCTAGTTTAGTGGAAAAACTAATTTGGAAATACAGAAGCCAGTTTAATAATGAAGTGAAAAAGCTAGTTTAGTAAAAATGGTAATTTAAACGAAAAACCCAGTTTGATAAAAAATATACTTTAGCATACTATTTTTAGCCTCTGATTCCAAATTTAAATGTCTCCTGTGACATTGTAAACAACCTGAGCACAGGTTGTTAACGACACGAGCAACGATCCACGGTCGAAGCAAGTAATGTAACAGTTGTACCGTTAGACGACAAACGTAAACAAAATCATACAAGCACGGCCAATACGTCGGAACAACTTCATTTGGATGAAATCGTGCGCGACTCGTGATCACCAGAGGTGACTAGTGATGGGACACGGTGCTGGTTTGGAGTTTTAAGACTAGTATAACCAAGATATTTGAATAACTGTTTCGTCGTAGTAAAGCTGTAAAGAACTGCTAAAATACCAAACGTTAAATATTAAGATTTGAGTAGGTATAAATAATATTTATCTACATTTTTGTAGTAAGTTATTTATAGTCGTCAAAGCCTGCAACTGCAACCTGCTGCTTGAAATCGTAGTTATCTCGTTGAAATTCTAACTTCAATTTCTCTCAAGTCTTTTGTCCGTTTCAAGACAAATTTTGTTCGGCATTCCCAGCCCTAGCTGGCCATATTTGGCCCATGTCTTATTGATCGGAGGATGTCTAACATAGTCCTTGTTACGACGTATTTTATTGACTCGTGACGCGCAGACAGTTGTCGATTTGTGTCGAATACACCTCTCCAAACTATTGGAAAATTAGGTAACGTGCGTCTGCATGGAAATATTACACCTCCGTGCGACTCTTAAATATTTATTGTACCTAATGCTAGAGTTTATTGGAAATTGGGTAAAAGTTTTTAGGTAACTTTGCATTACAATCTTATTTTGTTTGCATAACAATTATTTTGTTGTGAATTTGTCTCTTGTCTTTGATAAACATAAAAACAAGTATATACCATAGACTCTAAAATTATATTAAATTTCATCATAAATTTATAAATTGTATGTCATGGGCTGGATCCCGATGTATAGCGACAGGCTCGCCCCCTATCACATTTGGGACTGAATATCGTCCGGCGAAGTGCGGGTGTTGTATTATGTTGTGTGACAATACGTTATGTAAAATTATACGCTCAATATTAACTACGTACAAAATAAAGATATAGTATACTTTAGGGTTCTAAACCGTAATAATAGATAGGAACTCTCATGGCAAGACTTCGACATCTGTCTAAATTAGGTATGTAGCAGCCGATTATAGTGGTAAACTACAAAATAGTTCTGAGTGACTAGTACTCTACAATTCTCTCTCATTTAAATATTAATCCTTTTTTTTTCTTTGCCATAAGTTTCTTCAATCTGTTGACATTTGACATACAATCTATCTGACAGCTAAGCTGACATCGTGTATTTAAGGTCTGTCCACAGACATCTAATAAGGAAGCAGACATTACGTAATACGACGTGTCAATTACAGCGTCTTTATCTTCAAATTAATAACACTCATTTATTGTATGATAAACAAACGCATAGAAGAGCACATCTTTAAATATTGTATTTAACATTAATTCATTTTCATATAGTCATTTTTAGAATCAACAGCAAATTAAACAATAAGCATGTGACATATGTCAAAACAAGATGTCAAATTGGTCACATTTGCTTTTACTTTCAAAATCTCTATAGCAGTCTGTAAAGCACTAAAAGACCCCATAGCCTGGGAACCTCGTGGTCTGCGTGCGTTCTGCGCCCCACGGCAGAGTACTAGTCTAATTGCGTTTAGTTATCGAATTGATGATTGCTTTTTAGTAATGGTATTGAAACGCAATCACTCGATATTAATACAATAACAGCTCTCTTCTCATCATAGTTTCTGTCTCTCATGTAACAGGTACAGTTATCCACTAAGGTTTAAAACTCACACTCCATATTTCAAACTATTTTGACATCTATGATATCCGTTGAAGGGATATTTTAGTGTAAAATTAAAGTCTATTAAGTACAGTCATGCCATATTATTGTGTTAACAGTTCTAATCGTGGCATGGGATTTTATGTTCTATTGTTCGTATGATAGGGGTCAATGTAGCTTGTGATTGAAAAGGTTTAGTGCGAGTGCGGTATGAGTTCCTCAATTTCGTATTAACCCTGAAGTAGCCATCGGGGATTTATAAATCATTAATTTACAAAGCGTTGGTCAGTTAACGACTATTAATTTTAATTAACTGCGGGCGAAACTTATTATTGTGTGGTCTAAGGAGCGAGAAAAAAGCGGCTTTTTTAGAGCTGGTAAAGCAGCATAAAGTTATGGAAACTATTTTTTAAAGTCTTATTAAGCGTTGTTGCCGTTGTAATTTGATTTACCTAGTTTTTTTTTATGCGAAAAGTGCATTTAATTTATTAAAAGAACATGCAAATGATTCAACTATCTACTTTGCTGGAATTTCTACACAAAAAGCAAATAAACAATCTTTCAATGTGAAAAAAATCACAAATTAAGCTTACGTAGTCATAAAATAGTAATCATCATTTTTTTGAAAACTAAAATTAAGTATAGTCTTTATAGTTTACAAGTCCCTTAAGGAAATATGGTTGTACTAGTAACACTACTCTGAATAAGTTAAATTCTTTCCGCTACCGCTTATGCCGTGTCACGCACACGCCAGACAAACTCTAGCGATGATTTCTATCATTTCTTTCGCATGACCCCTCATATCACTTCTCGTTTTCTAATTACACTGCTGGCAAAATTTGACGTAGCCTATCTTCACTGCTATTGGACTACCAACATAAACTGTACACTCAATCACAGCTCTATTTCTAACTCGACAAAGTTTACGTTCGTTGTAGTCAGTGTGTTGTTAAATTTGTTTTTGATTGTGATATTTAATTTGTCAATGTTATCGATGACAGGCTGGTTATTATGATCGTGTTTTTTAATCGAAAGTAGGTCTTCAAATCTGAGCTGTGAATGGTTGTATCTTTAATAAGGAAATAATTGTAGTGTCACTGTGACTTATGGATATTTCGTCTTGGACTGAAACTTTTAATTAAGCAGACCCGGACTGTTGTGTCAAAGTTTGATTTATTATTAATTTTGGTCATATTTTCTTATGGGAAAAAAATATTATGTTTATTCTAGGTCTAATCCGACAGGCGAAGCTTTTGATGTATTTCACAAGATGTTAAGAGATAGCTTTTTCGTAAATGATACACACACATACACCTATACAATTATATTTGCACGGGATTGGAAACATACGAATGAATAAGTAAACCCTCCTTGGCCCTAAAATTTCAGTGTCATATTCGAGCTACACGAACACAAACACGTCAAGGTAGTAACTCTGTTACACGAGGTACTATGACAAGACGAGTGACATTTTTACAAACAATACATCCATACTATTTTAATATCCGTGTCTTGCACTACAAACAATCAATAAACAAAAAAATAATATTTACGTATTGCTTTGATTTTTGTTTTATTGTCGTATTTGATTTTCGTAAATGTAGCTTTTTATTGTTGTAAAAAAAATTAAATTAGAAAACAGATTTAGTTAGATATATCATATTTAACTGACGTTAACATATCTCTCTCCAAACTTATATTGCTCGATTAATAGTTATTGAATTCAGTTTAACATCGCGGCGGTAATTACTTTCTCGGCGAATATGAGAACAGAGTAATAATTCAATTTATTGGTCAATGAAACTTCTTATTTTCACGGTTCAGATAAGTAGAAAACATCGCTAAACATTTATAAAGTAAATTAGTAGTATATATTTTATCCATAAGGATTATTTTAAAATAAAAATCCATTTCCATAGATACATCAATGGAATTAAAAAATATGAAATTGATCTTTACTACATAGTATTTATTGTACTGTTCAATGAAAAAAATTTACAAATCTAAAATTACAAGTTGAGTTTTAAATGATTTCATATTAAAAACTACTGATAGAGAAAAACAAATAATATATATTGGGTTAAAAAAAATAATAATAAAATATTGGGTAATGCATATTAACCTTTGGACGTGCTTTTTAATAATAGCCAATCACAGATGACAGCAGATTAATTCCATTATCAAAGACGTCACAGTAAATCTATCGTGAATGACGTCACAGAGACATGAACTCCATCACTAGTGTAGTCACATTAACTCTATCATTGATCCCGTCATAGTAAACCCATGACTAATGACGTCACATTAACTCTATCATTGATAACGTCACTCAACTCTTTCGCGGATGACGTCACAGTACGTAACAGCTCGGAACGGCTACAATGCCGTGACGCGACGCACGCGCCGACAACGTTAATTACGGTAGCAAGATCAAGGCTGACAGGGTACAAGAGGTAGGCGACAGCGTCAATTGAATAAAGATTTTATATTCTTCACAATGTTACAAATGTATGGATTGTAATACAGTAAAGACAACGGTTTTTTTATCGCAATATTATCATAAATACTTGAAAATAGTAACAACAACTATTTCATTCTCGATAATAATGCGATGTAAATAATGCGAAGTAACTCTACCATTCCCCGGTCAAAATGTTACCAATAGCTAATAGAACAGCCAATTCATTCTTGACAATATCTGACAACAAAATGTCGTGCATCGTGAATACGTAGCTAAACTCACACGTTCAATTGATGTGACTGCAAATTATGGTTTTAATAGTATCACAAGATTTATGCAGCCAGGAACTAGACTAAAACTCACTAAGTAGTAGTCAATCTCACTATAGACGCTTAATGACGCTTCGATACCGTCCATACTTGTCCAACTTGCACTGACGCTTCTAAGTTTTGACATGTCTTGAAGCTCTCCGCTTCTGCTCGTGACTGAAACCAGTGCATATCAAGTGCGACGCTCGACCGGCGTGCGAACTGGAGCAAGATGTTTTTTCACTCTCACTGTGAATGGGCGATACGAGTCGGCGAGTCGGATTACTCACGCTTTACTCGCTTACTGGAGGCACGAGAGCTTAGAATAGATACTTAAAGACATCTATAAATATAGATACATGTATAGAATAGATTGACACTTTTTTGTTTACTACTGAAATCACAAAATAAATAAAGAATATCGCTGAAAACTATAGTGTAACAACTGGCAGCCGTATCACTGAGAGCGATCTCTTCCAGGCAGCCTTAGGATGATAGGGTGGAAAGACTAACGAGAATTAGTATGTTTTCTGTAGAACTTCGTGACTTTAATTTTAGTCAATGGTGTTTCGATTTTAACTACGATTAATTGCCGATAAAACAGTTTAACTCATGCCAAAATCCCTACTCCACTTGAATGGCAAGAGCGCAATTATTTTTTTACTAAGTACCTAATTATCAAATACTTTAATGAACAATCAAATGAATAGTCTTTTCCATATATAGGCCCGGGAAATAACTTAAGCAATGGCGTCATCTGGATTGAATAGTATTAGACTGCGACAATATTTCAATATTTCTCTTTAGCAAGGGAAAAAAAGCGAAGGGCTACCATATATTATTATGTACATATACACTGTAACAATGCATATGTGCATGTACATTGAACAATTTGTACACAGTACATTCGCTACATCCCTACCGCTACACCACCTTTTCTTCAAGCTAGTTTCCAATCCTTACTCGTTGTTATTGGTAAAACTGACCATCCGTGCGAGAGCATGCATATTCATAAACTCTACGTCTTACGGGTTTAAAGAACTGAGTTGTCATTTTAGAAAACTGTCGTTTCTAGAAAATGACAGACTGACCTATTGTCAAGTCAAAACAGCGTTCTTTTGCAAGATTTACGATTTTTCCTTACGAGAAAGCAAGAAATATTAGGCTTGGAAAACATTTCGAAGCCAGTTTTTGTAATCGAACTATTCTTAGATGTTAGTTGTTTTGTTTTGACTATTTCCAGTAATAAAATAACTTTAACTAACTATTAACTAAACTCAGTTTATTGTTTACATTAACGCGACAGTGTTCTAAAGACGAACGGTCTTTAGATAACTGTTAAATATTTTTTAGGTTGTTAAAAATGCCAAAAAATGCATAGTATATTTTTATGTTTTTTTTTATGAACGCACAGTAATAGATAGTTGGGTTTAGTAGTTATTTAGAAGTAAGCTTATTGACTCTAAGGCTTCGTCCTGATTAAGCGAACTGTGGCGGCTGACTGTCCGCTGGCTGACTCTTAGTCGTGAATTGGGCAAGCTGTTAATTGAGGAAGCGGCACACTTTAATAAACAAAATGCGAATCGATTGCTCACTGATTAAATGATACGCCGTAAACTGCATGCAGTACGCGCTGTTCATGCACTACACTCAAAATATAGAGTACGTAACTGGAGATAAGCAGCCAGCTGCTTAAAAGTTTTCTTAGTGTGGACGAAGCCTATAACTTCAAAAAAAAAGCGTGATAAAAACTTGTGATCCCAAAATTTTGTTAAATCTTTCTTAATCTCCAGTCAAACACAAAAACCAGCTGTTAATTGAAATAGCCACGAACTAATCTCCCAACACATTGTTTAACCGTTTAACAGTACCTGAACCCTAAACTAACTTATTACCTAACCCTCAAACTAACTAAACATTTGTCCAAATACTGTTACAAAACAATACAGCCTCGCCTCATCGCACTTCGACTTAATCACGGATTTAACTATTACAAATACAAATAGACACACGATAACATTAAAAAACAACTCTATAATATCACACTTAAGACCCATTTCGAAATTTTAACGAGAAATATTTGGATGCTCTTAAAAATGAGCGAAGCATCTTCAAAAACTGACGACTTTAAGTCTATACAATTGGGGCCAAAATTGTTTAAACATCTCAAGAATTTTGTAACGTTAAGTTTGTGAAGTGATATTGATTCATCTTAAGCTATTGGTATAATGAGGTCTAATGAGCAAAGCGAGAGCGTTGATTGGTCGTTGTTATTAGTATGAAATAGGTTGGGCCGTGGGTGCTAAAGTTTTAGTAATTATCGACTCTTAATTTGGGTTGAGAAGTCAATGAAGGGGTTCGTTCCTTGACCTTTGGAGGATTAGGATTCTGACCACACTTCCGTATGCATTAGATACGTTTATCAAGTGGACATACATATTCAACAGTAAATTTGTGACTACACACTAACAACGCTTAACGGACACTAAAATGTATACTTGATCCAAGTTCTTTTAGTTAAAGTTATGAAAACAAGACTAAAATGTTTGTTTGCGTATTTTTTTTCCAAAATCCATATTTTCCAAAAAGTCAGATTTTTAATGATAACCGTATTTTTTTATTTGTAGTATGCTATTAATAATTCAGATTTTTCGATAGACACAAGATATTTGAATATGCCAAATTATCAACAGCAATTTTAAATAAAATAGTTTATTCTAGTGTTCGAAATCCTCGAATTATTGTAAAGGCTGCTCTGAATCGTTGTTGATATTTAAACTTTTGTGTTTGTTTTATTAAATACAAACGAGATTGTAAATGCCAGGTCTCATCACAATCAAGCCATTCTCCTCGCCACTTACCTTCTGCAGCTTAATTGCGTTTTATCTGTTTTTCTTAATTTACTAGATTGCTCTGAATTCACGATCCAAATGATATAAAACCTTATAGAAATGAAATGGCAAAATAAATTGCTGTTTAAATGTTTTTTCTATGCTGCGTTGGTTTATTAAATTTGTCCATCACACGTTATTAATTCAGAAAAAATTAGCAGGATAATGAACTCTTCAGCAATTTTGAAATGTGAGAAATTGGACAATAATATTTTGATTACCTATGTTATTACTGAACTCTATATAAAACTAGCTGTGCGCGCGGTGTTACCCGCGGTTTAAAGGAAGCTTATGTGCTATTTCAGACTTAAATCTGTGCCAAATTTCATCCCGATTCATTCAGCCGTTCTGGCGAGATTAAGGAACAACCATCCATCCAAACTTTTTCGTATTTATAATATTAGTGTGATGTGATAGTGTAATTACGTTTTGGTAGTCGTGTATTTGGTGCCACTCTTTCTCACGTTCATTTTCTTTTGACGTGACAACGTCTTATAAATTGGTTTGCCGGGTGACACTTCAAGAAACTGCGTTACGCTCCGCTCACGTTATGCGCTCACAATGAGAGCGAGTGAGAGGCACGCCCGCGAGGTTAGCCCGCCTAAGAGCGAGAGAGACAGACATAAAAAGTCGTTGTCACGTAAAACTTTCGCCCGTATACCGACTTTACAGGCAACCAATTTTTTTTTTAGTACAACGACAGAACAGAAAACTATTATCATTGCTACAACTACAGAAATTATAAGACCAGGCTATTATATTTTTGGTTCGAACTATTTTTTTAAACATTGCATGTTAACGCTGTTTTTCACATAAATTCCGCCGCTTGCGGTTTATAAACCATAGTTAATTTTAATTTCTACTTACAAAATCACAATTACGAGGTTAGTTGCTTACGTGTGCTATAATTTTGCCAGTAACTGTAAGACTGCACAGTATGTACTAGGGTTGCGTGTACCGTCGGCATAAAACCTCATAATAAAATCGTATTTATTCAAATTGTGACAGATAATTACGGTTTCGTAACATTGGTGTGTTTTGTTGATTGCCGTCGATTTTCGAATCGATTCAATGGATTCCGAATCATAATCGATTATAAAAGTGTTCGTATGTTTATAAATGTCACGGTTTACGCTTTTGTTGTGTGAATAATTGTACCGTAAAATGCCGTTATAGAAGATTATTAGCTATAAATACTTATAGCCGTTAATAACTGAATTAATGTTGGTTTTAACACTTCGAAGTACACTATTAAGTAAATTGTTGGATTTTTAGGAGTGGCAGATGTTGACAGTGATGTGTTTATGTTGAAAAAGTCAAGGATGGGGTCATTATAAATTCTAGTTTTGGACGCTCTTCAGATTTAATTATTTACACGAAATTGTGTTATTGCTTGTTTTTGAACGTTCAACCATTTAAGCCGCATTTATTGTTATGATAAAACCAATTTTCTGGCTTCTATAGTCCGTTTCATACATCAATTAAGTGCAATTCAGATATGAATTTTGATGGAAAAAAATCTTACATTTATTTATTTTTAAAATGAAGTTACCTACAACAGTAAACACGATGATTCCTAAAACTAGCCATGATCATTTCATTGGGTTATAAAATTCTAAACAAGACACGCCAATTGTTTTTCCAACGCTCTCGTCACAGTCGGTTCTACGCAACGCATCATAACGCGGCGCGTCAATCGCGTTAATATTATTCCCACGTAACGTCCGTAGCGTAGTTCAACTAGCTGATCACAACGGATCAGAAAAGTTGTTGCGATTGTGCTGATATAACAACTTAGCAATCTTTGACGCGATAAATACTGTTTGAAGCTTCCGATTTAGATTCTTCATTGCTTAAACATGCAGTACCTACACATTATGATTTAGTACACAATAATGCGTTAGGTACAAAAGTCCAACGAGCACAGTAACTATAAGTATGGAGAACGGTTATTAGTCATGTATAATTGAAATGAATAATTATTTAGAGTTTTTATTTAATTACATCAATCTTAAATCTTATGAGCATACATGTCTTTTAAAAACCTTAAAGTTAAAGACGAGCTCTAACTGCTTTTCTAAAGCAGATACAGAGCTTGGTTTCATCAAGGTATCTTTATAAGAGATATCATAGATATTGAATTGGAACCGCTTTTTTTAAGGTTAATTAACTCAGAGTTATAAAATGTTAAAAATGTCACTCCATTGTTAACTCAACGTCAGCGCTTGATGGCGAAAGACTATTTAACCTCTTATGGGAGAGCAGTTAGTTAACTCCGAGTTAAAAAGATAACCCGACCTTCTGCAAGTGGTCCTAAAACATTTACAATCTTGTTTAGGTACAAACTAAAGACAAACTAAAATGCGAGTAGTCGAGCACTTAAATATGTACATTCCACAATCCTTGCTAAATACCATTAATTTAATTAAAACTGCTATTTTACGCACTCCTAAGACAAACCACTAAAAGCCAAGCCGTAAACTAAAGCCCTCGTTAAATATAGGTCAAGCTCACACAACAATGTATCATAATAGCATAGTTATATAAAAATAACAAGTTAATGCTACGCCAATAACACTGAATTACTTTTATCTTATCTCAAGACATTAATCTTGAAACAATAACATTTTGATCTGGTGTGAAACGTAGCGTACTTGAGATTTTTGATAGTAGGATTAGCGAGTACATAAAGGTCTTTGGTTGACCTATAGAGTTATGTATACCTATAATTAAGGTAGTAAGATTTGTGGCTAGTTGACGCAAGTGCTTTAATTTTGTAATTAGAGCAAAATTATCAACGTTAACTAATACTGGCAAACTGGCAAGAGGTTTGTACATCGTACAAGAGATAATAATGCTTACGTTGTTTTAGATAATTTGTTGGGAGGAAGAAGATTGGGTCATGTTCTGGCGCGTGTGATACTCGGTCATCTTCTCTCTTGTTAGAAAAGTCATGAGAGTGAAAGTGACAAGGACAACATGCCAGCAACGTAAAATCATATTCCTGATGATTTAGTGATGATTGAATCCTACATAGTAGGATTTCAGTACTGCGTTTTTTTTTTTAATTTTACAAAGGAATGAGCGTGCTCTTTGCGTGTTGTGTTGGAATCAATATGCAAAGTTTCAATGTCATACTCGTATGTGTGAAATTCCAGGCACTAACAATCACACGTGTGTCATATTGATCGAAAAAGCTTTTCGGAAATTGTTACGACTTTTGTGTTGTAAGGAAGTCCTCTTCCTGAATGAAAGATGTCTTGAGATAATACGAAAGTTTCTTATCAAATGATGAAATCCAATATTATTGTTTATTGTATCAAATTAGTTGAAACGAGAGTTAGACTAAAAATGCGTTTGTTTTTTTTTTCATATGATTTACTCGTATATTTAATAGAAATATTAAAAGTCAAGTTAAATTGTTTTGCATAGAAGTCATAGTTTTCCACCAAAAGACTTTTTCAAGCATTTTTTTAATAAAAAAAATGTTTTTGAATATTTCACCCTAATTTTTCCTGTTCACTGATCCCTGAATCATACAAAATGGTCCATCCCAATAACTACCGCAAACAGAGCTCAGAATGAGTTTGCTTTAGTAAATCAAGTGCGGTGTAAAAGTGGGTGTTAACACAATGCCACCGGAACCCTGTAATATGTAACGCTAAATGGCACGCAGGGCTGCCACCGACCAGAAATTAAAATTTAATTATTTTTATCAAGAATTTGAAATACTTTTAGTAAAATAATGTACTTTTTTTTTTTGAATAAGCATGGCTAAACATTTATTTGATTTTCTAAGCAAAACTTACAGCTAGGTACAAAATTATAGATAGATAACGACCGAAGGCTAGAAATAAGTTTCCACAAATAAATTAGTAATACAACTGAATTCTAAAATGATCATTTTATAAAATTGTAACGTATGGAAGTAGCCAAGTTTAGTAGTATTTGTTATTTTTAAATGTATTTACCTACCTACCTTCATATTTCGATCACTAAATTAAATTTAAAGTTTAAAATTTTCTTAATTTTCAACCTATAGTTTAATAATCTAGATCTGTTGCCAAAATATACACGATATATGATCTCGGCTGACTATCTCGACTATCTCACAATTATTATTTGAGCGACTAAACTAGAAAAAACAACGCATCATTCAGAATAATTTATAATTCTAATATGAGTTCATCAGTCCAGAAATAGAATGTAACTTGGTTTCTTGACAGTATTTTCGTTACACCAAATTACATATTTACATACATACATTTTTGATGAGTACAAATTTGGGGAGAAATTTCTAGATCAAATGAATGAGACGGCAGATGTCATGTCGGACCTATGAGGGGTGTCCCAGACAGACGCGGCCTGCGGTGCCGGCCAATGGGCCGCCAGTGGAATTCGTCTGTCGTCGAGACCCTTTAAAAATGCTAATAGAAGACCGCCGCTTGGACAGTGGACTGAAGTCCACTGATGCTCGGTAGAATGAGCTCCTAAATTTTATTAAAAACCAACTGTTACCTGCGACTTCGTTCGCGTTTATTCAGAAAATAGTATCCTAAAACTTTCCTCGTGATATCCTTTAACTAATTATCAAATTTCATCAAGATCCATTAAGCCATTTAGTAATGAAAAGCCTACAAATAGACAGACAGACAGAGTTACTTTTGATTTAATCGACTGCCTCGGTGGCTCAGTTGGTAGTGAACCTGCCTTCTGAGCTTGGGGGCGTGGGTTCGATTCCCACCTAGGGCAAACATTTATGCGATGAACATTTGTGTTTGTTCTATGTCTGGGTGTTAATATGTATTTAAGTATGTATTTAAAAATATCTAAGTATGTATATCAGTCTCTGGCAGCCATACTATGGCTGCACACAACACACAATTCGGGACACTTCCAAGCACGGTCGCCTAACCCCAAACTAAGCAAAGCTTGTAGTACAAGCTTTGATTAGTTTGGGGTCAGGCGACCGTGTGTGGAAGTGTCCCGAATTTATTTATTTATTTATTTATTTATAATTATAATATTGAATATACAGTATAGAAGATTATTTATTTGCATTGTATTACTAACAGCAATGCAAATTATGGTCATTATTGGGAAGAGACTACGTCCAGCAGTGGAAGTCTTCCGGCTTGATGATGATGATAAACAGCAATGAATTAATAATAAAATAGGCACACTTAACATCAACATCCAATCATAACAACATCATAAGTTATTTTATCTTAATCGTCATCTACAAAACAATAGTTGTAATTTGTGAATAGGAATGCAAGCCTCCTGCAATCATTCTGATCTCCGGCTAAGTAATTGTGATTTATGTGTGATTTACTGGCAAATACAACTGTAGGACAGATCTATGAAGACTCGTAAACTGTTACTGCGTAATTTTACTGAATATTCCTATAAATATCATTCTTGAGTTATGACAGTTATAAATCATTAAATGAAAAGATTCTAAAAATGTCGTTATATTAAATATTTTTTGGCTATTTATAAAGTCAAAGTCAAGATGTTTTTATTCAATTTAGGTATCAAAGATACACTTATGAACGTCAAAATTATTTAAATAGACTCGACTGCCTTGTTCGGATAAAGAGCCTCTACTCAGAAGAACAGGCAAGAAACTAAGGGGCATTATTTTTTCAAATAATAAATAAATTACTGTCTCACAAATTTTGGCTTACAACTAGGTAATATCTATAAATACTAGTGGCTACTTGGCGGAAGTGGAAGTCTCCAGACATCTTTGTCTTCTAAATAATTCTTAACCTTATAATACCCTCTTTTCAATAATGTAGTTTTTAAATGTGATTTGAATTTGCCTTCAGTGAGCCCTGTTATAAGTTTACCAAATATTAATTATTACACAACGACGTATGCCTACAAAAAGATAAATGATATATTGTGGAAAAACAAGTGGGTCTGATAAAAAAAAAATCAAAAACCCGACTGCATTTATTAATAATTTTATTTTGTAATCCTCTTTTAATTTCTTTTATTTTAATACCCTACTCGATAGGTCTGGTATATTTTTTAGAAACGTATTACTATTTCTCCCTAAAAATCCGTTTTCTTTTTTCACTCGGCTATATAAAGACACTATCGTTATCTTACGCTATCTTATGACGAATATTACGATACCTTAAATGTCGAAATCCATCCAGTCGTTAGGAAGATACTTTTGTTTGTAAGTTCTGAAGGTAATTAAGACATTTACAAACAAACAAGATACACGCAAAAAATACAACCCTCTTGGCAGTCGGGTAAAAACAGAGCTAAAATCACCATGCATATCAACTGATTCTTGATTTATATCCGATTACAAAAAAATAAGACCATGTGATTGAGAGTCAGCCCTGTGAACCCATCGCCGGAGAGCACCGGCTGCGCCCGCGCGCGATACGGACCCGCTAATTCGTCCACTATCAACCATTGGACGTGCTAATTTGGAAACCTTACTTTCGCTCCATTTGTTTACGTGATCATTCATATACTTGTCTTTATTGTATTTGTTCGTGCTTGCTCATCGGTGTGAGCCTTCGAAAGTATTTTCAGAATTCAATCGGTGGTTACTAGATGAAAGACTGGATTCAATGATTTTCTACACAATGTGCTGCTGATAAATGACACCAATGTCATTCAAAGAGCATGAGATATTTAAATGTAGTTGATTACTCGCACCTTAACACAGCTAAAGACTTTCATAAAAAAATAATTAATTTAGTTAATAATCGCTACTTTTCGTTATGACATACTTACGTAATATTATAGTCAGTTCAATTTTGCATCCCAGTAATTAGTTTTTCATTTTATTTTACTCGTAATTGTATTTTTTTGTAATTATTTGACCGAAATAAGTGGAATAATAAGTTTGGAAAAAAAACTACCGTAATTTGATTTATTATTCCAATTCCGGTAAATCATGTCAATTTTTAAAGTGTTGAAGTGCCATATGATACGGTGTCCCACTAATTCGCCCTCTATCGGGCAGCGACGTGTTAATTTGGAAACTATACTTTCGCCGGCATGTTTGCGAGATCATTATCGGAGGCAGGACGGTCACTGTATGTTTAGTAAAGCCACAATAAGCGAGATTTGAAAGCGCTAATTTTAGTAGTGGGCGTAGATAAAATATTTCATACAGAATGTAATCGAAATTACAAAAAAATACAGCTTCTACTACTACTACTGCATTAGCACAAATATAAATAAAATATCCAAAGATATAATAATTTTAATTAATCCAATTATCCCTTTTGGATCCATGTCTCATTAAAAAAGATTTAGTTTAAATTTGTTTTTGTTAAAAAACGAGTACCTGCAAATAATTCGTTTCAATTTGGAACTCAAATGTGCTATGTATTGTAAAATTCTAATGTGTAGATTGAAGAATCAATGCTTAAGTCTAAAACGTATTAGCTCAATACTGTTGTGCTCTAAAACGCATTCGAGTGCATCTACCCATATCTACATCCACACATGTCACTGAATCTAATTCAGTACACAGCCATAAAGATACCACCCATTAGCATACGCGATGCCACCGCACGTCTGTCTATTATCAAGTTCATAGCCTCTTTTGTCCCGAGCGTGCTAACCGGGACCATAACTCCGGGTCTTTTGTCCCGCTGCGGTCTAACCGGGACGAACCAAGACGGCGGCGGCGGCGAGCGTGTTAACACTGCACTTAAACTGTTAGAGCTTTCGTGAATGTGGGTGGCTTTGAGGTATTTTTGGATTAAAATGAAAGATGGATCTGGACTTTAATCTAATTTAACTGAATTTTTAACACTTTTTTGGAAAATTTTAACTTTTGGATTATTTAGGGTATGATGGGATTAGCATGCCAGTATTGGCAAAAATCCCTAAATTATTTTTACAAGAATAAAAAAAAAAAAAACTTTTGGATTGAAAATAATTGTGGCCAGTTTTCTTGTATTTTATGTTTAGATTAATTACATACTATTTAAGAGTCAGTATTGTTTGTCATTTTATTTTTATTTGTTTTTTATATCTAATAGTTGTTTTCTTCAATTACATACTAGTGGACCATTTATATTTCGAATCACAACACTAATTTGCATCCGAGAATCCTGTTACTTTACAAAAAAAAATCGACAAGCTTTAACAATCATTCTTAAAACCAAAAGAAACGTGCCTTCAATGAATTTGTCAAAATCCTGAGAACAATAATACTCGGTAACTGAATCCGGAATCGTTTTTAATCCTGTCATTGCTACCTCTACACCAACAATGAGTTAAATACATTGTAAATCAGTCAACCCTTCTCAAATGCGAAGAGCTTAAATAAAATAATGAATTTAAACCTTATTTAAGCATTCAATTGTCTCATTGACCACACGCCATTTTAGGGTTAAAGTGACTCCTTAGGGAGACGCCGGATAAATGTTTGGACATTCTGTTCGGATTATGTCGTTATTCTTTGACTTCAACTGATTTTTTCTTTTTTTTCAGGTAAGGGATATTCCCGGATGCATTTCGGAGAACTATTATTGGTAAGCTATCTTATACTTTTTACAGATTTCATTGATTAACGATTTCTTCGGACCAATTCACACTAGAGTAAAATAAAATTATGAGATTTTATATTTCAAATTTAAATCGGCTTAACTCATTAAAATTATGATGATAAATACGCGCAGAATGGAACAAGTACTTTTTAGCGCGCTCAAAGTGCTCAACCAGGCTAGGCTCGGCATTGTCGGCCAATAAATTTCACAGAGCGTCGGACTAATTTTCAGTTTAAAATCCGTCTAAAAGCAGTTATTAACTCGGCAATTCCTAATAGGGGTGGGCGTGCTCAGCCTCGGCCGGGCGAGTGGAGACTCGCGCGGGGTCACTCGGGTCGCGGCTTCACGATAGAATTATGCTTCAATTGTTTTACGTTCGCACCGCACTAGCTCAAGCCGTCTCTGTTCCTTTTTCGAAACGCGCCGAAGAATTTGTAGCGTTCTCATATCGATTGTCTCGATTTAACGGTCGATATATCGATGTTTTACTGCCTCGCAACGCGGTGTGAAGTGTTGTCGACACGTCTCGATTCCGATGAAGCGTTTCCCCGTTATGTAATATCGGGTTAATGAGCGATTAGGTTTTGATGCGATTCTGTTTTTTGTGGAAATTGTAGGGTTGTGCTGAGCGTAATTAAGTGAAGGTTAAACTGTAATCAAGTTGTAATTGTATGGAATCGAGTTTGACCCGAGGTCGCGGTTTAATAACTGTGAACTATAAACAACTTTATGGATGGTTTTTGAACTATGAACAACTTTGCGCTGATTGGAATGGAGCGTGATACATTCAAATGAAGTATTTGATTGAACTGGAAGAATAAATTATTGCTAGAAAGAAGGTGTGTCATATTTACCAAAGCTCAAAACTCCTCGAACAGCTCTCTCTGGATCGCATTGACTTTACCTTTTACTTTACTTTAATAAACGTTTTGTTACTTGATATTGATCACTATTATTCTAAAGTGTAATGGTAACGAAAATAAACTACTCTGTGAGCTCTGTGAGCTGTAGACCTCGCGGCCGACGTCATGAAGACGTCAGGAAGACAGAGAACCAGACAGATTCGGACATACGAAAGCTTTTTTGCCGAAGCCGAAGCATAGACTTACGCTCGCTCGGTCGATAAACATAAGCTAGTAAACTATTCACTGAAAAATTTAATTTTTTTACATTCTCATCTGCTGTAATAACTGAAGCCCGGTGTATGGCAGGTTCACCCCCTATCACATTTGTCACACTGATTTGAATATTGTTCGGTGAAGTCTGAAGCGATGTCGTAATACACCTCTGCCAGTACGTTTGGGGAAATGCCGTGACGATAATTTATGTTAAGTTTATTATTACATTAAAATTCCTGTAAAAATATAGGTTGCTTAGTTGTGTGTAAAACGCAAACGACCCGACTCTTCTTTAAATTTATTTTTCTCCTGAAAGGCGTTACAGCACCCACACTTTGCCGGACGATATTCAGTCCCAAATATGACTTATTCTAATAGACTGCAATAGTAATAAATGTATGTTAGTACATCAATTTTATTGAGTGTTTCTTCAAATGTATTCTTGTTTCTAAATATCGAAACGGCGCCCGTAAAGTTTAAACAGCCTCGGGCAAGCGTTTATGTCTCTCTTTGCTCTCGATTAACTGAAGATTATAATCTTACTTTTAATTATGAGTTAGAACGGCGCGGTCTTATTTCAATTTAATGTTTACTCGCTTTTAATTGCTTCTGATGGTTTAGAGCCTGTGCATGATTTAAACTAATACGTGGGAAATTGAATTAGGGCGTTCCCGAGTGTAGAGTTGGTTTGTGCGCCTGGAGATGTTTATTCTGATGTAGGGCTGATTGGAACTGTTATATTGAAAATGGACCTCCTCAGCAGTAAACGTCGTATAGCTACGGAATAGTTATGCAGTGTTTTGTCTTTTACTTTCATTAAAATTTTCAAAAAAGACAAATGACTGAAGAGTGTTTGACAACGTTTATTGCTAAAGGAGATAGGACAGGTGACTAGGTAATTTTTTTTTAAAATAGGTTTGAAAACGTTTGACTCCTTTTGTAAAAGCTAATGTGAATTTTCATTAATGTATAGTAAAGTTATAGTTGCCTTTACTTTGGTATGAAGAAAAGTTAAGATAATGATAAGCAATACTTACTAGCCACCACTACGACAGATAATGATAAGCAATTATTACTAGCTTTACTCAAAACGTTGTATAGCTTCAGAATATTTATTATGTTTTTTTTGTTTGATGGAGTAAAAAATAAAAAGACAACATATTATTGATGAAGGCGAACATATTATTTATAAACTAGCCAGACTTTATTTGTTGTTGTCAGAAGTCATAGAAATTATATTAGTGGATTTGTCAGTAAAACCATTTTAACCTTGGTTAAGTATCTGTTTTGTGATAAAACCGAAATTATCTGTGTGCAATTTACAAAGCCTTCTTAAATTCACAATTCATAGTAGAGTTTCCACCTAGAGCCTGTATTTTCGCTTTATCTCTCTCATAAGAAATGCCTTAATAACCTCATTTTGTCTAACACGTAATAAAGCAATACGTTTGCACACCTCCGACTATCAACCACGATAACTTTTCCGTCACAAAACTATCATCATCTCACCTGATCTCTATCATTAAAGAAATAGAGTTCCTAATACCAAAATTGTACGGCACGTTCAGGATTTGAACTGCACGTCGTTGATATCATCATCATGGTATATTTTATCGCCTCAAGCATTTGGCACGCTGATCTTTTCCTCTCTATCTTTCTTATCATGTTTTGTATGTTTGTCTTCTTCTGCCTGGGATCTCGCGTTGTCATTTTTCCAAATTGACCTCTGATCCTGAGCCGTAGAGATTGTTACAAATGAATTGAAAGCATTTGCTGTAATTTAAATCATGTTCGATGAGACGTGGTAATGAGATACCTGAGATGCTGCATTCTTTTTGGTGTAACAAGTGAATGAAAGAAGAAAAAAGGATAAAATGAGAGCATTTAATACGAGATGATCAGCCTTAGATCAGGGCTAAGTAGAGAGACTTATAGCGAATAGTTGTCTACGATGTCGACAAATACTTGTTATATTTGTACATTACACCTGCATTTACTTAATTTCGGATTTCACTAGTTCGGAGTCAGTGGATTCATATCATATGTTGTACTTATTGTTCGTGCCAAAATAAAAATATTTGTTTTGATTTGATTTTGAATTTTATAATTAGAACGTAACATATAAATCTTCCCTTAACCGATACCTTTTCCCCTTAATGACCTCGCGAGCTGAGTATGAACAACCCCTAAACCGATGTCACTCATAATCGAAATGGAAAGTTTAATTTGCAAGAACTTACATACACACTCATAATAATAACGCAAGCTATCGTTGAACAAGCATGCAAAGATTGATTGCTCTGAGAAAACTTTCTCGTCCCCCAAACCTAACCTACTAGGTAGGTACAACTTTTTCCAAAATATCTAAATTCCCTTTCTTTCCTCGGCTCACAGTTCCACAGAACCCCGTGCTCTGAGTCACTCCACCCACGTGGAACCCACATCCATACAGTCTATTGTTTATATCGGCTAAACAATATCATATCTGCGGTCGTTTATATTCAAATATCGACTGACAGCGGTGATTGGGAATTTCAAGTATTCCGGCCTTACTCTTACTAGGTTTAGGTACAGGAGGGCAATTCTGCTAACCATAGCCTTAACTGAAACGTTGACGTTGCGTTATCCTTAAAAAACGGACGAGGAACAGCACAGTATCACTAATGTTTCACATCCGAGGCCGGTAGACTGCTACCGCAGTTCTAACCCGTACTCAACGAAGAATTAGTGGTACCTTAGTACCACTAATGCTTCGTTGCCATTGCCATGCCGTGCCATGCCAATCCCTGTCCATTTTTTATGACAAACGCAAAGTCAACGGTTCAGTTAAGCATTGGCTGTGGTTATAGCTGAATTGCCCCCCAAATGCATGTAGAACTGAATCTGGGTATCTTCAAGGCCAGAGTTACTTAGTACCTTCTAGGTCTTCGTGCTCCATCTTAGGCACGACGTCGCTATATCAGGCTAGTTGGTAGGCAAAAGTAGACTTATTATTTCAAAAAAAAGAGATGCTGAATCTGTTAAAGATGCAGTTACGTTCTGAGTTTATACAGTTTCAACTCAGGCTTTGCTCTATTAGATCCTATGCTCTTAAAAGCTTTAATTACTGCACTGAAATCTTTAGAGTAAATCTTTTTATTGACTGGTAGAACATGATGAACACACTAAGCTTGGATACACCATTACGTTGCTTGATTATATGTTGATTTCTTTTCAATACAAAATGTGTATTTATTTTATTAATTTTTTTTTTAGAGTTCAGCCTGCTATATCTCTGTATCCTGATTTTTTAAAGTCTATCACTATTACGTGACAGGAAAATTTTTTTAGTCGAAAATTATCATATTTTAAAGAAATTTCCACTACAACCAAAACTAAAAACACTAGCTAACTCCAATAAAATAGAAATCCAAACAATCACTTTATACGTTTACAATAGACGAGCTTACCTCTAACATACCTATATAGATACGTCAGCTGCGTTACTGTTTCACCAACTTACGGAGAAGTGGCCAAATTGGAGTTCTAAAATTGTCTATGAGAATCTCTCAATTTAGTATAGAAAGTGCGACGGTGGCTCCGTCAGCCTGCTCTATAGATAAATTGGTCGCGAGCTATGTTATGACATATTGGTTCTCACGAAGATACGCCTACGCGCGACCGCCTTCAGAGAGGCATGTTTTTATTTATCACTGGCAACACGTGTTAGGGGGCTAATTTATCAAGCGAGTTCAAAGGTTGTAAATACGATGGTTTTTTTCTTTTAGTTCTGTTTATTTAGTTTTTGATAATAAATAGTATAGCATATAATAATGGTTGATAATTTTAACGTGCTAAGTTTTCTTCTTATTTGTTTATGGCTTTACGCCGCTAATGAATTTAAAATTAAAAATAGTATTGAAAAAAAGTGTATTAATTTTCAAATAAAAAGAAATTCTAGATTCATTATTTAAATTTGAATAAATTACCACCTGTTAATCACTTGAAAATTATCGAGTTTTTTTTGTAAAACAATGGCAAATCTAAATGTAAATTAATCTGAAAGATAAAATACACTACCTATAGTCTTTAAAACGAGTTATTTAATAACTTAATTAATAGATTTGGAATGCACATTTACATTCAAAATCTATCACCTGTTTGATTTTCTTATTAGAACCGTTTGGGATCACAAAAAAGTTATTTTTAAACACACAAAAAATACGTGTCAATGTTTATCCCAATCAACAAATTTTGGTATAAAACTTCATAAACACTAACTTAATAGCCCATCAACGCAATATTCAAATAAATAATTATTATCCTAATAAAATAGATAACAACAACTGATTTTATGCATCACAGCCATAAAGTTTACTCATTATCAAGTGTTAGTTTCATAACTAATTTACATTTTGTCTCGGATTGCTATCTTAAGCAGCGCAGTCGAACGCTTGCCTCAGGTTAATTGTATTTTTTAATCATGCAACACTGGGAGCGTAGGCAATTGAGCTCGTGTCGATGATTATGCGCTGTCACGCTTCTGTCTCATTAATATTTGCATTCACTGCTTCGGTGTTGCTAGGGCCTGTTAAATGTATCTGAAAATGACGTTAGCTGTCATAGATGTGGACTAAAATACTTGACTGCAGTTTGGTATTTATAAAGACACAAGCTGCACCCTGCGGTTTCACCCACAGTTAAAAAGTATCCTATGTGCTATTCTAGAATAAAATCTATCTCTGTGCCAAATTTCATCCAGATCTGTACAGCTGTTCGGACGTGAAAGAGTAACAAACATCCATCCATCCATTCTTACAAACTCTCGCGTTTATAATATTAGTAGGAAGTAGGATAGAATAGATATTATTAATTATAACCACATTTGATTTTTATTTATTTTGACAAATAATTTAGAAGAGATTAAAGTCAGCCTCCCAAAATAAAGTATCCCAAAAGGTATCAATGACATTGACACTGTCATAAAAATGTTGCTAGATTAAAAATTACCAACGCAGACTCGTCAGCTCTACTCTGTGGACCTCAACTCTATATAGATCTTATAACCTTAGAACTAGAACCATATCTAAGCTATTTATATCTGTACAGAGTTTATCTCACAACATCATCTGTCTTTCCAAATGTTCATTGCCAGTACTTTTATTATCTAGGTATTAATTCTCGAGTAATGAAGGGAGGGAATTTATTTTAATCAATTCTCATTGCATTCTCTCGGTTTAATAATAACCTACAGATGGTATTATAAGCTATGGTGCTATAATAGAGTTGCGAGAAACAGGATAAATGAAATTAGATATTCCACACTCCAGTACTTTAAAAGTGATGTTTTAGTTTTATGCTGCAATCAACTATATCATTTTCTTGCGAATTCAACTAAAATAACTTTACATTGGGGAGACGCAAATTACTTTCTTAGCTTACTTAATTTTGCTGATGTTTTGTGTAGAAAAATGTTTTTACTCACGTACCTTGCAATTTAAAGAAAAAATTGCTTACTCTACTCTTTTTTTGCAAATACGTAAGAATTTACGAGTATGAAATAGGTTGCTTGTCGATCATCTCACAAAATTTTGCTACATTTTCCTTACATTTTCAGATAAAAAAAATTATTCGTTTTCACACATGCCACTATGTCCCACTAAAATGTTGTTAAAACCTAAATTAAACTAGTGACAAAACTCTGAGCAAATCTATTGCAAGTCTAAAAGATATTCCAGAATTATAGTATTTTCCCTGTCATCGAATCAGCACAACCACGTCGTAGCCTTAAACCCAGCAGTCTCACCACATGTCATGGTTGACCTTTTCATCACAAAATCAATCTCTACACGACGGCACCAGCCATTTCCGCGGCAGCCCGTCACTTAGAGCAAATAGCACTATTCAAAGTCAATACTAAATAGTCAGCGAAGTCTCAATTACAGGGCCCCTATTCTACAACCTCTCGTATGACATTTAACATCGACTGAGGGCTTTTATGTACTGGTGATAAATGATGTTACAAGGAAGGTGACAGTTGGTTGCAAGTCGCCAAATCATGGCTAAGTAATACCATGTTCAACTGTGCTGTGGCTGTGGATAAATTGCCTTAAAACTAAGGTACTATGGTTAGTATTTGATGGGATAGTTTTGCAGATTTTCAGTTTCAAAAACAGCTTTCACGATAATATTTCAGCCTACACCATTAAGTAAGACAAGAATACTCCCACAATAAAATGGAATTGTAATTTCGAAGCGACAGCAGAATTGGGTCCTCGTATGGGAACACCGTACTCGTGTGTATCGGATCGTGCACTATTATGTAGGAAGGCACACGAATAGCTCGGAGCGTACCGTAGCTCTCTCAGCTATTTGGACTCTAGGGCCGGCCACTCGGCCTACACGACGAGCATTTGGACGGATGCCCGGTTTGATGTTCGCCGGCGACGAATTTGCGATTCGATACCTAATTAATAGTGAACTTAACTGTACCACGCATTAGTGGGATAATTAAGGGAATCACTTTGTTTTATTTACAAGGCGTTCCTTTGTGAAATGTATCAAGTGTCGGTACTATTTATCTGAAATTTAAATAGTCTACACATTAAAGTCTGCGGGCCGCCGATACAGCTCGCCGATATTTTGAAGTATAGCCGCTGACATCAAGAAAGAACTGCTGGCTGTCGGCGACTTCGATAGTTCAGTAAACTGACAAAAATTTGCACAATTACTAGTTACATCAGAATCAGTCTAGTGGAAGTATATCTCATGTTCAGTTCAGTTTCATGAAAAATATGGTACCAGATTTTGTCCCCTAACAAAACCTTCATAAATTTTCGTTAAATCCTAATTTCAGAAAACTCTCCCTATTAACAAAGGTTCCTAGTGCCTGATTTTTCATATCTTATGAAATATGTAAAGTTTACATAAAAATGAAGTTATATTAGTGAATTACTTACCTACCTAATTACCTTTTTATCAGCGATGCAAATCTTGGCAGGCGACGACCGCCGCCGTTAGAAAAGCAACGTTATATTTGAGCAAACTTTGTAATCTACAGGCCAATTAGCCACATAACCCTTAGGTCTAACGACTATTATGAGGAGACCTAATATCAATAAATTCTAGTCTTAATTGGAATATAACATAGCTGTATGGATTGCCGACGTGAGTCAAGGAAAGCCGCCGAATTCACCGCGGGGGGCGGCTGGCACCGACTACCGTCTTGCCTGCTCGGGGCTTGTTGGTATTAGGACATTTTATGGGTTAGCTGCTGGAATATGCTACTAAAACTTTGCTTTAAAGTTTGACATATTTAAGATAAATTAATGAATTATAATAAACTTAGTGGTTTGAAAATTGGTTATTATTTCATTTACTGACATAAATATGCAACTGTATTTTGTTGGCTTCGCACGGTAGCTTTAAAAATTAACTAGCTGATGATGAAAACCGCATCAAAGCCCGTTGTGTCGTTAAGAAGGATATACGGCCTGCGGATCTGTATATCCAACCAGCGGATATACAGACCGAAAGAGGGACAGCCCCAAACGCTTTGCCTCCACCGTCCTAATACGAACTACTAGAGAATTAAAGCCACCATTTCTATTTCTAACAAGGTACAACGGAGTCCTATTCCTACCAGTCAAAATATTTTTGGTCATTGTCTCTCTAAAAGTCATACGAGTGAGAGTGACCAAGAAACATCTCGAACGACAAGAATAGAGATCCGGGGAGGCATCCTAGCTAACCATAGCCAATGTTTAACTGAACCGTTTCATTAGCTTAAAAAAAATGGACTAGTGAACAGCTAAGTAACACTAATGTTACACTAACGTGTCACGGGCAGTCGAGCTGGCAGGTTTGTGTGTGATGAGTGATACTGAGTTCGACTGCTTTCATTGAACTGCTCGATTCAATTCTCGTCTGGGGAGATAACCTAAAAAAAATTCAAAAATTGTACATGGTAAAAATAAAACTGTCAGATAAACTAATATCTCTGTGATGTATGAGAGATGAATTACATCTATTCTGAGTATTGATGTTAATTGCGCATGGCATCCCTGACAGGAGCTGTAAGTGTGAAACGTTATTTATTTATTTAGGCCGATCTGAAAATTCTGACATCGCAGGGTCATTCAACTTACATAAACTTACTTGAGTATGCTCCAAAGAAATTAAACCGGGCTCACTAAAGCCCGCAAGACCATTCCCAACCGCCACATCCGCAGCACCTATCCTAGATTCGATCTAACGACTGGACCCAGTAAACGAGGCATCATAACGGGTAAAACATTGAAAAATACTCCCTTACAGCTTGGTATTATAAAATGCACAAGTTATCGTTTATAGATTCCGCATTCAAGATGATAAAAGGGCACCGGAATCATTGGTCAAAATATTTATACCAAAATCGACTTTTTGGTTCATTGCTAGGCGTGGCTAAGCTTTGTGTCCCATAATTTCCTTAAACTTTAGCGCAGTTTGGTCGACACAAAGCTGTCGTATTGAGGTATCTATGCATGTTAATCTGTGTAAAGATGTGATCGGTACGTAAACTAGTGATATTATTCGATGGCTCGCGATGCCAGCCGAAGATTGCCGATGGTTCTCGATGGTTGCCGATCTCTATCGGCTGTTCTGAATTTTATGACTAGTTTAGTGAATAAAAAGATGTCGGGTGATAGTATCGGGAAGATGGGAGAGATGGCTTATTCTGGTATGTGCGATATTTTCTTCGTCACGGTCTCTCTTGTTAGAAAAGTCAACAGGGTAACAGAGTTCCGAAGACGGGTCTGGGCTGTAGCGCACTTGTAGCGCCTCACTCAACTGCTGTCTTTCTACTTCTTCACTCTACAAAACTTCAAGACTAGAGTGAATAAGTACCTTATAGGTCGTCGTGCTCCATCTTAGACCACAACGTCGCTTAACATCAGGCGAGTTGGTGGTCAAACGCCGACTTATTGTACATTAAAAAAAAGGTTAGAGTGATCGAGATAATATCGCACGATGTCAGAATAGGGTCCTTGAAACTTGATCTTTATAGGAGTCAATAGTTCCGGCTAGAATGAGCCTGCTTTAGAAAATCGTCATACTTGATAACTGCTGAAAGCTTTTCTAGATAACTCCAAATAAATAAGTGCAATTTTTTGTAAAAGCATAAATATTTATGCTGCTGACAACGTTGTAGATAATAAGAATGAATTTTCGTTTTTTTTTTAACGAAAAAATTGTCATTTTAAAAATATCGCTAAGAGATTTTTGTAAATAAACAGTTTTAGCCAGTGGCGAATGAGCCTTACTTAGTACAGAGTTTCAATGCTAGCTTAGTCAATTTATTTCTCACAGGTGTTTTTTAAAGGTAACAGTGAATAATATAGTTATTAACAACTATATTTTTTTACATTGAGGTAGGTAGGTACACATGGGTAATATGTACACAAATAAAAATAAATATTTATGACAATCTCACTAATATTACGAATGCGAAAGTTTGTATAGATGGACGGATGGATGTTTGTTACTCAATCACGCCAGAACGGCCGAACGGATCTGGATGAAATTTAGCACAGAGATAGATTATAGTCTGGAATAGCACAATGTATACTGTTTAACTGCGTGTGAAACCGCGGGGCGCAGCTATCTAGGTATAAAGGTTAAAAGGGGCGCGACGCTCTGAAATTTCCATACAAACGCGCTACTCCAATTTCTTGAAAACCATTTCTCAGATTATGATGAAATTTAGCATGTAGGTACAGTGAAATTAATAATATCTCCGCCTCTATGTTCTTGGTTTTTTTTTAAAAACGTTCTCAAGCGAAAATAGAGGTATGAAAAAATCCGCATTTTTAAGGGGTTACTTTTGACTGATTTATTCAATAGGTAGACAAAGCAAATCAAAAATTCTATTACATAGGGAGGTTGTCTACATCATTAGCTGTTAAATTAATCCATAATACAAGGGAAAGTCTTAGTTAATTAAGAATGATTACAGAAGTGCACAAGTCATAAAAAAAATGAAATTGCACTTTGTCACTCTGTAGGTAACTTTAGAGGCTCGTCAGTATCATAACTCGCTCTCTTCGCTCATCTTCTTCTTCTAGACGAAATGGCTTTAGAATACCTTAAGCCAATGCGAAGTTAGTCTAAAATGGTCGCCGGACTCTTAAATACGCGTGGCAGAAACTGGTGTAGTAAATTTATAATAATAAATTATTAAACCACCATACGTACGTCACATAAACTGTTGTAGTAACGCGTAGGGCTGCCACGCCAGCCTCCTACACCCATGACCCCAGCCACCATACATACGTCACATAAAAAGCCACTTTACCTAAAGCCACAAAGTCTGCTATTATTGCCCATAAAGTCTCATTATATTGAACGCTGTTTAATTTTTATAGCTAATTATATTTGCTCTGTGAGCTAAAACATAAAATATCACTTAACAAATTATCGCAGACATAATACCTATTTTTTTCTTAACGGCAATAATACTGTGTTTTATAAATCGAGGCGATATATTTTTTGTCATATTAAATCGTGCAACGTTACCAAAAAACTGGATTGGATTCCAAAAGTTTAGTCACGAACTACGTTTGGCCCGTCTTCTTATCGTTTTGATGAAACGTTTGAGAATATTTTAAAAATTTTACTAGTTTCAGATTGAATCGAAGTATCCTACAGAGCTGTAAAGAGGAATACCTATCTCAAGTTCCTTTTAGATTCATAAGGGCAATGACAGATAAGAAACACAAAATAAATCTTACACACAAATGAATAAAGCTCGTAGTTCCGTGAAACTGGAAACGCCGCCCGCTGCGAGCGTTAGCAGACCAATTCGAAAAATAAAATATCAATTTTTTGAATAATAAAATCTTAGAGCAGTCACACGGCGTCATAGCGACCAAAACAAATTACCATCTCAAGCTTTAAAGCCACATAATTGTAAGCTTTATCGCAAAGCGATAAGGTAGCATTAAAATTAGCCTCAGCGGGTCTTATGTTTGTAACGTGGCACGGAATCGCATAAATTCGAATAAAAATGTCAAAAATGAATTCTCAAGATCGTAATCACAATAAAGTTAATAATATCGCGATGAAATTCGAAATAAATAAAAATAAACAATTGATGTGTGGTATCGTTAAGAATTAGTGT
Source organism: Peribatodes rhomboidaria (assembly GCA_911728515.1). Lineage (NCBI taxonomy): Eukaryota > Metazoa > Arthropoda > Insecta > Lepidoptera > Geometridae > Peribatodes > Peribatodes rhomboidaria. Next base: position 1,128,777 of record OU452179.1, on the reverse strand, counting down.
ACAATGCGACTTTATGGGGTTTATCTTTTGTTTTTTTTCTTCCACAACATATTTTTTCTTTTTTTTTCACCGGCCAGCAGCAGGGATTTTGTTCGGTTAAAATGGTTATATTAAGAATCTGTCAAAACTAATTTAGGAAGGTTGACAGAGATCATTCTTAGAATTTTAATATCGCTTTGATAAGTGACTCCTGACAGAGTAATTAAAGTGCCATCAGAATTTTAACACTTTTGATCGCATGACGGCGGATCATTAGCATTGATTTGGTTTTATAATTTTACTTTATAAATAACGAACTTTACTTTTGAATTAATTAACTTAAAAAAACTAATAATAGACAAAAATAGTAGTCACTTTTCTGTTTCTATTTATAGTAACATCAAGTAGAAATTTGACTATTTTTGTAATCTTCACTTCACTAACAAAAAAATGTATTTCAAATTCAATAAGTAAGAAACTAATTCGACGATTTGATCAGCCGTTTCTCTTCCTTACCTTGCACACTCTAACATTTAGCAACATCTCAACCCGTCAACTCCCATCCGTTGTCACACAGAATAGTCCTAGGACGTCCACTTGTCGGCACGAGGGACGGCAAAGGCCGCCGCTACTCTCCGACGCTACTAAACTGCAAGCAACCTCAGCTCCAATCTTCCAATTATGGCGACAATCTATCCAAGCCTCGCCATTGGACAGCGAGATGTTAAATTTGAGATGCGACGAGGGACCAATGTGGGTGGATTGCGGGTTAAATAGATCTTGACCTCTGGGTTCTAATGCTTTCTCACGCATTTTCAGAGAAAAGTCGAGAAAAAGTTAAAGCCGCATCGTATTTAAAAAGGTTTTACAGCCTAAAAAGATTTAACAGCTAATACCTATGCGGACGCGAAATGCTGTGTGCTGCAAAGGATTGAGATTTTATCGATTCTAAATTGTTTGTTCTAAAATCTAAATGGCATTGTATGAAGCTCGCTATTATAAGCAAACGTAGCGCTTACTATCACGAGAACTTCATAATTGTATTGTCTAAACAGTTGCTTTATTATTTAAAATACCTATTTAATACCTTTTTAACTTATAACTTGAACCACACCCTAAAACCATAAAGTTAACATCGGAGTGTCACCGGATAGCCGACACTTGCTTACCCATTACTTAGCGAGCCGGCGACCGCTATGCGAACAACTTATATGACCTAAGTTACGTTAAGTTAGGGCGCGTATGGGAAAAGCTAATGCTTTCTAAATCAGTGCTAAAGTTAGAATTATTCAATCCTCAGTTATGTTGCTATAGGGATTTTGGTATTTGATAGTATGTAAATCCTACACACCTACCTGTGTGTAAATTGAGAGAAGTAGTCCCACCCCTACGGGTTTTTTTTTGAATGACCCCAACACCAATTTTCATCAACACCGACTTTCATCAAACATAGATAAGAACACTCCCGACTAATTCACCTTTTAAACAAACAAAAAAAGCATTCAAAACCGGTTTATCCGTTCGGGAGCTACGATGCCACAAGCAGTGACAGAAACACACACACACATACATACAGATACGTCACCCTTATAACATTTCGTCGTTCTTGCGTCGGGGGTTAAAAAGGCGTGACTATACGTATGTGTGTAGACCTACTAAAATAAGATAAGAACTTCCTTCTCTTAAAACAAGTGACTCATTTGTGAAGTGCCTATCAGTATCTTGAATGGCATCACTGATTTTGCTGTCACAATTACCAGACACCTAATCAGACCGTTTAGGGCTTCTACGAGTTCTTTCAAAAGCAAGTATCCAGTCTTTTACTTTAAAACTACTCGTTTCTATTGAAAGTAATTGCCTGGCTCATCAACAGCTTCCTTGCCCAGAACGCGAGCTGGCTCTCAACAAAGACCGTCGTAAACAGCTCATATAACCCTCCACGATTATAATCGAACAAATTGTTACAAGAACAATAACTATATTTCTCGCAGTGCGATATAATTGGCCCTCAGTTTCAGGATAAACCCCCACCGCGACGGACTAAAATGTCTTTATTTGTAAGCAGTAAAATTTCAAGTTTGCTTTTTGGGTAATGAGCTTTTTATATCATAGCCAGCCAACAATCAGACATGCTTTTTATTCATTTACTAGCTGCAGCCTACGGTGTGACTCCGCAGTTAAAAAGTAGTACATATATGCTATTCTAGACTATAATCCATCTCTATGTCAAATTTCATCCCAATCAGTTAAGCTGTTCCAGCATAATTGAGTAACAAACACACATCCATCTATATATATAAAATTCAAAGTCCTGACTGACTGACTGACTGACTGACTGACTGACTGACTGACTGACTGACTTATATATCAACGCACAGCCTAAACCGCTGGCCCTAGAAACATGAAATTTGGAGGATATGTTCTTTGTACAGTGTAGGCATCCACTAAGAAAGGGTTTTTCGAAATACTAACCCTAAAGGGGGGAAATGGGGGGTTCAAATTTCTATGAAACTTTTTATTCTCTGGGTCTATTGACTCAAAAATTGGTACAAATACTCTTCAATTAAAATTATGAGACACGTGTATCACAGTTTTTCCAAAATCATCATCATCATCATCATCCACCGACAGAGTCTAATAGCGCTTCTTTTTACTCCGAAAACTTTGCTGAGAAAGTTATTAACCCACTACAAATGACGCTGTTATCATTCTTAGGGTTCCGTACAAAAATGGTGAAAGGAACGTTATCATGAAACTCCGATGTCTGTCTGTCTGTATGTCTGTGAGCTGATTATCTTGGAAACTGTAATAGTCAGCAACTTGGAATTTGGCACAGATCTAGATAACGGTAGTAGCTACGTATAGTAGGTAAAACGTCACGCCTGTACCCTAAGAGGTGTATTACAACACCCTCACTGCACCGGACGATATTCAGTCCAAAATGTAATAAGTAGCGAGCCTATCGCCATACGTACACCGGGCTCCAGTCATGTAGCAGATGACATTAAATACGAAGTTATCATTGATTTTTCCATATGAATCTCCGTGTAAAATGTGTGAACTATATTGCTGACATTCTATCAAATTTCAAACCTACTTAATCAGTAAGGGAAAAATACAAGAATTAAGTCCAAGCCTGTCAGAAGATACAAACGGCAAGTGAAGAGATTTTCTGTCAATAAAGATCAGGTAGATGAGCTAGGAGATGAAATTTATAATTATGTCTGTCTGATCTTAGAAGCAGTATTTAGCAAAAATAGACGAAGTCAAAAGAAGAAGCTACTTTAGTATTAGGAAGACAAAACCTACTACGGGTTGTCTTTGCTTCGAAGGTCTTAACTAAAGGTCTGCCAGCACACTGACTGGTGTAGTTTCCGAATGAGTCTGTGTTTATGCTGAGGATTCCTCTAATATCTCTAACACCACCGAACTACCCCTTCGAGTTAAAATGAGTGCAGTTTCCCCTCAAAGTCTGCTTTGCCATGACCATAAATAAATCTCAAGCCAAACTCATAATTGACTAAAATGCTTTTCACACGGTTAGTTAAACGTGGCCTGCTACAGAGTAAGCTCATGGAGCAGCCTGGTTTTTCTAAAAAAGAAAAAATAAATAGGTTTTCGTTCTAACCATTATTAATTGTCAATTATCTACTTTCGGTTGTCTTCTAATTTTATCTTTTCACACACGCTCTAAGTTCTGTTGATACCATACTACTACTACTCCTATTTTTCTCATTCCAGAGATAGTTTAGTTAACTAAAGAACTTCGTCCAAATTGCTCTGCTTGGGATATTGTCAGTTTGTGTATTCAATTGAGAGCGAGTGTGACCGCTTATAATATTTATTTCTGAAGTTAAAAACGTCATACATTTTCTGTAAGCCACGCGGGCGAAGCCGCGGGCAGAAGCTAGTTTATCCATAATATTCATGTATAATATTAAGGATCGAAGTAGCCGGTCATCTTTGCCTATGGATGTAACAACGGAGGCTGTACGGTATGTTATGCTGTTTAGGTGGAAGGCGACGGAATCTGTAGTGGTTTGATAGTGTCGATAGAGATTAACGCCACACTGATACAGTTTTATCATTTTTTTTTCTTTGATTTTAATAGCCTCCTTTGTCTTTCAAAATTTTAACGCAATCGAATGAGACAAAACACTTTATAACTTTTCCGAGGCATCGAACTCAACAACAGAGTATACGCTACATTCTAGTGCGATTTTACCTTTACCGATTTACTGGGACCGAGCTCTGACCCTAGGAACGTGTAAAGCAACCTGTGACGTCATATGTTATGTTAATTCATCGCTATTTACGAGGGGATTTATTAAGCAGGTGAAAATTATAGCTCTAAGTATCGATTAGTTGTAAATCTGACTCAGAAATTTTAAATTTGAATTCAGTTAAAGAATTTCAAATTTTAAGATTTAATCAGCGATTAAACAATTGAGTAGTTACATAATAGCTCTATTTTTTCTTTTGACGAATGGCATTTTTTTAAATTAACGACAAAACATCATCTCAATGCGATAGAATCTAACACTGTTCAATTCTAAAAGTATTTCCAATCATGTTAACAGCCATACTAAACATTTTTAAACAACATAATAAATCAGGCAAGTTCCCTACGAACGTGCTTAACACGAGCAGCTTGCACTTAGGCATTTAAGTTAACTTAATTAGTGTCTGAGTCCAACTTAAGTTAGTCTTTAGCTTAGGAATTTGACTTTACAAGTGAGGTTTAACATAGGCGCCTGATTTACTGAGTTAGTTTCTTAGATCCGTAAATCTAGTTCTCTATTTTAAATTCTAAGAAGATCGTCTTGGGATGTGCTGTTTGTTTATTTATAGCTGGTTGATGTACTGTACTGGGATGCAGATTAGCAAGAACTTGCCGCAACTTTTTACATTTAGTTCCACTTGCGGATAGCGTTTGCATTTTAAACATATCGTCACGTCTTTCCCCCGAGGAGGCTGGCAGAGGTGTAATACAACACCCACTCTTCGTCGGACGATATTCAGTCCCAAATGTGACAGCGGGCGAGCTTGTTGCAATACACCGGATTCCAGTCATGTAGCAGATGGCATGCAATACGCACATATGTTCACACAATGAACAAATTGGTGCGTGCCGTCGCCTGGATTTGAACCCACTACCTCTGGCTTTAGAGGCATTTTAAACAAGTTACACAAATACGTCAATGTTTTCAACCTATTTAACCTAAAACTTGATGTAAAACTTATTTTAACAAAATGATTGCAATCAACCTATTAAGTGTTATTTAAAGGCTATCGTATATTTTAAACGGTTTTTCCCAAGTTTATAAATCTGTTCGAAAATGTGACAAGTGCAAAACGCAAGCCGAATCGCCCACCACGTCCAAATTCGATGTTTTTCTTGCACGAAATAGGAGCTACATTGAAATGATCAGTTTTTTGCGCGTTTTATTCGAATAAGTCTATTGGCGTTGGATATGAGTTCTTGCAAGTCTAAACTCTGCCTAGTTGTCTAAAGTCTAAGTAATGTGCACTGTGTTCTACGGGTATCGTTTTGTAGGCTAACGCGATGAGCTTTCATGTTAATATTTACAAATATCTTCGTCGTTTGATTCAAATTCGAATGCATTTTGTCTGCGAGTGTGTGGTCTTCTATTCGCTTGCTTTGTAGTTATTTTATATCATCTAAATATAGGAAGGTTTGTATGTTTGTTTCGTAGAGTAGGTGGATGGGTCTAGTGTCAATTTTTTTTTTTTTTTACACACGGTCACCTGACCCCACACTAAGCAAAACTTGTACTATGGCTGCCAGAGACTGATTTACATACTTAGTTATTTTTAAATACATATATAAATACATATTAACACCCAGACATAGAACAAACACAAATGTTCATCACATTAATATTTGCTCTAGGTGGGAATCGAACCCACGCCTCCAAGCTCAGAAGGTAAGTTCACTACCAACTCGGCCACCGTTAAACAGTTTTCTAGTAGGTACAGACGGATTCAAAATACTAATGTGTTAGTAACTTGATACCAGTTGCAGATGAAGAGACTTTAGGTACTAGACGATAAGGCGCTCTACAGTGGACGCACTTTTCATTGAAAGAAAAAATTGTTCTCAAAAACATTTTTTTTTAAATACATATGTAGTTAGTAGTCCATACTAGATTTTATTTAAAAAAACTATAACTTTTTTTATAAGTGTCTAACAACAATTTGTCTGATGGTCAGTGCAACGTCATAAATTTTCAACATCTTTGCAGGTCGTGCTGTTGTTATCTACAAAATTAATTATCTAACCGATTGACTCTGAAATATGATTAAGTATACTTTTTGTTGCAAAATATTGTATTTGTTAATTGAATTATCATAAAAATCCTAAGAATTTATATGGAGACGCGTTGAATATGTAATTTTCTTTAATGTTAAATATAATATATGCAATCTATCATATGTAAATACATAGATAAAATTCATGTATGACATAAATCATCTTGTTAACAAAGCAATGCAAATTAAAGCAATTTGAAGGTTTTTTCTAACGGAAGCAAGAGAATTAATTTATAGCGCCAGACAAAAAAGTAATTTTTCAATGATCTCTACATATTAGATTTCACCAACTGACTATTTTATTTCATAAATTGTCGCTATATTGAGTCTAATTAAGTTTATAAGTTAGAATATTTTTTTAATAACTAATAATTAATTAATATCGCCATACAAATAAATACTCTACTACTTGATTATTTAAATATAATAAAACGAATTAAATAACATTCATAATGTAATTACTAATTGAATCAAATTAGAAATCACTACTGTTAAAATTTAGTATAATTCCATTTAAAAGAAAATCACAATTAATTTCTAGAATCAAACGGCGCCCATTGTAGAGTGCACCGCTCGTGAAAGGTTGGTCTCATCCCGTGACCCTACTTCAGAAAGTGCACCTTACTACTATTCAATACCCTTGAAAACGTCGCAAGCGAACCTCATCCTTATCACCAACGCACAAAACCTAATTCCCCACAAGCTTTTCCCTGCGACCTCGAGCGAAAGTGCCAAGGTAGTTTAAATGTTATAGCCAAAGAAATACGGTTGATTAGCAGATGTTGAGGGCATGCACTAGAAAGTCTGACTTAGGTAACCTTAGGGTCTAGTTAAATAAGTAATAGTAATTTTGATACTGGATTTAAGAGAATTCATTAGACCTGTTTGTGCGCCGGCCCGTCTGCTTGTTCACTTTTGCTCATCTTTCTAGAACTTTTACTTTACTTCAGGCGACCTTTATAGAAAGCGTTTATTACTGGTTGTGGTGTGGTTTGGATGAGAAGGTGAAGCCAGGCTATTAGGTTTGCTGAGCATGAGCTTTCCCCCAAGGGGGCTGGCAGAGCTGTAATACAACACCCACACTTCGCCGGACGATATTCAGTCCTAAATGTGACAGGGGGCGAGCCTGTCACCATACACCGGGCTTCAGTCATGTAGTAGATGACATACAATACGCACATATGCTCACACAATGAACAAATTGGTGCGTGCCGTCGGCTGGGTTCGAACCCGCCTCTCTGGCTTGAGAGGCGGGCCTTCTCCCAACTAGGCTGCCATCGCTTTTATGTATCTTGTCAATAAAGTTGAACCGGGAACTTAAAGTTGATGCCTGCCATGAACTTGCTTGAGATGGAGAAGAGTGGCGCTTCGTGGTATCGGAGGTTCAGGAGTATACTGCTATGGTTAGCTGCATTGCCTTACCGGAGGGCTATTCAGCTAATCATACTTAACTGAACTGTTGATGTTGAGATAGCCATAAAAATGGACGGACAACGGTTCAGTTTCACAAACGTGCCAACTGTGTTCCCGGTGACACGTTTGTGAAACATATTGAGGGGCTTACACGGGTGACTAAAGCCGTCTAAATGGCAATTCAGCTAAGTTGCAAGTGACTAAAGCCAAGTCGATAGATAGGTCGCTAGTGATTTGTGAAGTGACTAGCCGCACGGCTAAAACTGACCTGTGTAAACCCCTCATTAGTGATACTGAGCTATTACCCGTCCATTTTTTTTAGGCTGACGCAACAAAACGCAACGTCAACGGTTAAGTATGTCAGCTAAATCGCTCTCCAGGACACAGTTTGAATCGGTGTACCGACAAAGCTACTTTACTCGCCTAAAGAGTACCACATCAGACTGTATTTCATCATTCAGGTACAAAAACCATACAGTTTTAAACAGATGCATATGAAGCATGAAAATTAAGATATTGCATTGCTACAAATTGCTAACTTATGCATTATGCCCATTATGTATTGCTATTGTTAGTTGAGCTACACAAATAACTGCTAGAACGAAATACTGCCTCCGTGACAACTAATGTCACACACGATGCAGATCTGAAGCGTTAATCTAACCCTGTCACGGTGTGTGACAGCTATTGGCCCAGATGGAGCTGTCCTCGAGCCATGGAACAGCTTGCCTCACATCCTGGCTTACCCACTGTGACGAGACGAGTCCATACACTTATTACCCGCTAAACGTACCTACTTATCAAGGTATGATCACAGACATTTGACTAAGGTCATTTCCAATCACACTACTTAGTCGCGTCAGATGTCATCCGTTTTGTTTTGTCATTATTGTCGTCATAAGTATGTTTTTTCCTTAGAATATTTACTCAAAGTTTGTTCACTGTTGTCCAGTACGGCGATTCTCACATTATTTTCCCTAACGACCACCACTAGTGGCCGATTTGATGGTAGTCGTTGGGAGCAAGCCCTCTTTCGCACCACGTGGAGTTTTACGGGAGGACGAGCCAAATCTACCGCGCAGACGCCTTGTAATTCTGTTGTATCGCATGTTTTCATAGCGATGATAGCCTAGTTGGTGAAGGCCCGCCTCTCAAGCCAGAGGGAGCGGGTTCAAACCCAGCCGACGGCACGCACCAATTTGTGCATTGTGTGAACATATGTGCGTATTGGATGTCATCTGCTATTTGACTGGAGCGCAGTGTATGGCGACAGGCTCGCCCCCTGTCACATTTTGGGATTGAATATCGTCCGGTGAAGGGTAATTGTTGTATTACACCTCTGCCAGCCCCCTCGGGGGAAAAGCGTGATGATATGACGATAACAACTGCATTTACATGGCACCTCTCATTTATAATTCCCTTCCAAACAGAATAGTAGATTTGCCTTTTGATAAATTTAGTACGGAGTTGAAAAAGTGGCTAGTGAGCGAAAGTTTTTACACGACAAAAGAATTCTTGGACAAAGCATCGTGTCGCTACCATATTTATCACGATAAATATTAAGTTTTTTTGCTAACATTCTCATTATTTCATTTTTTTTAAGTGTTTAAATATGTTTTTATTTGACATTTTATTTAATTTCATAACATTATAATGACATCATTAATTTGCACACCTAATGTGAGGTAGTTATTGGCTGTTCAATCCTAAATTAAGATCATTGTAACCCATTGACGAGCAATTATAGAAATTGAATTGAATATGTTTTCATAGCCAAACTGAAACACTGAAAGTACACGGCTTTATTTACGGTTATAGCTTTGTTTTGATTTTACAATGCAATTACTTATTACTAGGTACTTACTATTTAATATTCATCAAATACAGACCAACATTTTTTTCAATTGACTGCCTGACAAGATGAACGGTAAGCATCACGCTTGCCTATAACAGTTCAGTGCCACTCAGAATATAAAACTCTGCGCGACAATGCACAGCGCTCATCAGCCTGAGATTCTGATTTTATTTATGTTAAATCTCATTTTGCCCAGTAATTTCATCAAGCAACAACCTTCTCTATAATTCCATCAAATAATACGTAGCTCAATGTGTAGTATTACCATGTCAGTTGCGCAAGCGCATCCGATGTCCCTCTATCATCGGTGGAAGCAGCGGCGGTAGTCCGTCCGGGATACGATGGCGCAAATGTCAGTTGTAGGTACACTAAACCCCCTTAATAATAAACGTGGATACTGTATAGCCTCGTAAAATTTATGCAATGTTTTGTCTTTTTCAATTGAGTAAAAAATTTACGGGAAAAAAAAGACAAAACACTTATAATTAATCAGAGGCTATGCAACGTTTATTAGTAAGGCAGAAACTATAACTGCAGCCCATTCTAAAGGTTTTAACTGACAGATCTGTACTTACTTAATAAAGCTATCTTTATCATGCCTACCAATAAGATAAGGACATCAATAAGTTTTGCAAGTTTTAATCAAGCAATCCGAATTTATTGTTTTAAAGCTTTAGGGTACTACCATAAAATAAATAGATATATCTGGTACTGCAATCTGCAATTGACTGCTTGGTGGCTCAGTTGGTAGTGAACCTGCCTTCTGAGCTTGGGGGCGTGGGTTCGATTCCCACCTAGGGCAAACATTTATGTGGTGAACATTTGTGTTTGTTCTACGTCTGGGTGTTATTATCTATTTAAGTATGTATTTAAAAATATCTAAGTATGTATATCAGTTTCTGGCAGTCATAGTACAAGCTTTGCTTAGTTTGGGGTCAGGTGACTGTGTGTGAAAATGTCCCGAATTTATTATTATTATTATTAATCTTAACTTTGGTAATTAAGTCACTGTAGTTATGATGTTATGAAGCTCACACGCCCAGTAATATTACTATCCACCCTTCAAACGGTTTCCTCTAATGCCTTCAAATAAATAACGCAATATCTCTAACTGTCATAAAAATTATCGTATTCGTAATTTATACTCTTGTAACACGGAAGCAATATTACACTGTTATGACAGAATTCGAGATTTACAGCCATTTGTGAGTCAATAACATTCTAAAACTAATGTACGGTACACCAACTTGACCGTAGAGTTAAGTGGGGGCGTTACCATCGTAACTTCTGGTGAAAAAGGCAACTTTTCATGAAAAGTTTTAGTACCTACATTTGGCCACTTGCAGTTCGTTAGTTGGTATGCTGGAGCTGTATTACAGAATGTCAAAGTTTGAAGCTCGAACGACCTCAGAGCTAATCGTACATGCTTAATGTGATTTATGTAAACCGATAAATATTAGCACAGTGGTCAAATGGTTCTGACACCAAATTTTATGGTACGTAACTCAGCAAACTGTCTTGGCCAAATGGGTTCGAACAAATTGGCTAGACTGCCTTGATTAAACTAAATGTGTTTCCATAAATTAAATATAAGTAGGTAAATATATGTATCAACTGCCTGTAATATATGGATTAAATAAGGTATCGACTGCCCCGGTGGCTCAGTTGGTGGTGAACCTGCCTTCTGAGCTTGGGAGCGTGGGTTCGATTCCCACCTAGAGCAAACATTTATGTGGTGAACATTTGTGTTTGTTCTATGTCTGGGTGTTAACCATCAATTTATGTATGTATTTTAAAACATATAGAGGTATGTATGCATATCAGTATCTGGCAGCCATAGTACAAGCTTTGCTTAGTTTGAGGTCAGGCGACCGTGTGTGAAAATGTCCCGAAATTTATTTATTTATTTATAATGTTTCCAAAGGAAGTAAAGTATGAAAGTATGGATGAATTGCGTTAAGGAGGATATTAATGAAAAGGGAGTTAATTCTGAGATGATGAGTGATAACATCTCTATCTCTATGGCGAAAGTGTCTACATTGTACTGACCCTACTTAGGTAGGATAAGAGTAGGTAAGTAGGTAGGTGGTTCAATTTAGGTTTGTAATAAAAATGGACAGATGCTAATTTTCGAAATGGTATAACAGTAGTCAAAGTTAAGGAAACAATTTGACTCGATAAGAAAACAGTCTCTGAGTCGTATTACCTAACAAGTCGAATTTAGCGAGTAATATTTTGGATCATTTGATTCTTTGATTGGCTGTCTCTACCTAATGGGATGTGTAGTAAATGGATCAAAAAGCTGATGATTTTTGAATTGAATGAAATTGAACTAATGATCTCTTCAAAGTCGTGTGCCGTTAAGTGAACGCACCTCTATCCCGTTTAGGCTGTTTGTCTATGGGTCGCGCGCGCACATCCCTGGTGGAAAAAAACACTAGACTGGCGCGCGTCTCATCCCTAGTTCTACCGGACACGATTATTGGCAAGGGTGTAAGACATTTTGGGTTAAAAGTAAAAAATGTAAAGATAGATAATTTTGTAAAGTAAATGTAAAGATAGATAAGATAATTTTTGGATAACAACAGACGTTGTTTCTATTTATTCTCCTGATACCAAGTGAGGGCCTAAAACGAGAGGGACATCGGAAGCTTCGTGGACGATCCCGATCCCATAGTCGCATGACAAATGAAACACATATTATACTTTTCAATAACATTCGCAATAGTAGATACATTTGAATATTTCGCACCACTGCCTATACCTTGTGACACATTGGTCGGCGCGACCTCCGCGCTGATGAGGGCTCATCAACTCGGTGTTACGACACAAATATCAATGTTCTGTCATTACTGTGACGGTCTGTAAGTGCTCGGCGAGGTTTACAGCGGTAACTTATGTTCTTAGATGTTTTAGGCGGTTTGCAAACTGCTCCGCGTGAAGTGACGGTGCGCGGACGAAGAACCACATAGCATATCCCGCGCGGTGAGACGTCAGAGCACAGTGTGCTGTACTGCTAGTGTTTTAAACACAAACTGAAATACTTTTTTAAAACGTTAAAAAAGTGGTCAGTGTTAGAATTGCCTTAGTAAATCTCGCTAACAACACAACTAGCGAGATTTACTACGGTCGCTTGTGATTTAGGTAATTCGCAAACTACAACGGGCACGAGACGGTGCGCGGAATGACGAGGCACATCACCCGACGCGTTGAGACGCGGGATCAGTCAATGTGCATTCTCTTGTACCGCTCGTGCAATATAAACAAACTGTGATCATTTTTAACGCAACGCAGAGTATGAATCGCCTAAGTGTTTTACGAGATTTACAGTATTTTGCCACATGTCTGTTTACGGCATAGGTATCAGTTTAGTAACCACTTGTAACGTAGACAACTACTTAGAGTATTCTACATTTATTTATTTTCTACTCTATTAAGAAGCTTCGTATAACTGAGTATGTTTCCAATCACCCCATTTTCTATTTTCTGGTTTCTTTTTTCTGTAACATTGTTTCAACAAGTATTATTCAAAACATGATATTTAAGGCTGAAAATTAATTTTACCTGTCTTTTTGACTGTTTTATTTAATATGTAGTACAGAGTACGCCAAACTATAGTGGCTAATTATGTTGCATCGTAAATTTGGTACGACTGTAATGAATGTACACGTTACACTTATTTACAAGTAAAAAAACATATAATAATCCAATCCAATTACAAGTAAAGAAACATATAATAAATTTATAATAATGTATAGTACCTACACTAAACATATACACAGTATAATATTAGAGGCATGCACTGCATCTTCGTTTATTAGCAGTCATAAGGCTTAGATCGGATTCTCAGAACCAATATTGCGCGTGATTATCAAACACTATACCTACCGATTGAACTTTATTGTTAATCTACTGGGTAAAGTACATTAAAAATCGGACAAGGAAGTCAATGAATATTGAACAGCATTAACTTATTAAGCCATGACGTCGACAGCCACGACATTGTAACACAATGGCTACCGCGTCCGATTTGATCCTATTCGAATACAATCGTACCTACTTGATTTGTCACTCAATTGTAATATCGATAATTAAGACATGAGCTGGTTTGCTTTGGGACTTCCTTTTGTGGAGGCGGTGTTTTTGTGTGGCGGTAAGTAGGTACTTACTTTTGGAGAATGATGTGATTTTATCATGATATGTTTTATGTTCGGATACATAGTAGTTAAGCTTTGTTGATAATATTATCTGATCTACATATGCACGTGCTCAAATTTAAATCACTTTTAAGCATTTTTATAACGCTGAGTAAAATACAGTAATGAACAGTCCACTACCCACGACCCAGCAATCAGCAAAAAATTCTAAATTAGTTCAAAATCTACTAGAACTGAAAAGTAAACTTTTTAATTCAAACCCTATGTTGAATATCTAATGTACTTACAAAAAAAGTTTTAAAATAAAATAATATGTGGGTAATTTTTGCACACACGGTCGTCTGACCCCAAACTAAGCAAAGCTTGTGCTTGAGTTTTGTTTTTTTTAAATACACATTTAAATAGAAAATATTAACACCCAGCATTAGAACAAATACAAATGTTCATCACATGAATGGTTGCCCTAGAAGGGAATCAAACCCTCGCCCCCAAGACAGAAGGCAGGATCACCAGGTTATCAACTGAGCCACTAAAAAACTGAAGACTGAGTTTTTCGACCCTTTTAAAATTTCATGCCATAGGTGGCAAACAAGCAAACGGAGCGCCTGATGGATACCTACCTGTAATACCAGGGGCATCACAGATAAGTTGCCGGCCCTGAAGGCCATTAATTTATCCCTTTGTAAACAATTTACTACTCTAATCGATCGATCCAACGCGCACGAAATACCGTGGTCTGGACTAAAGCATCGCCGACTCCTATATAAATATAAAAGATATAAGAGTCGGCAATACACAACACAACATTGACAACGTCTACCAAATGAGCCATAGAAAAACTGATGAAAGAGTTTTACATCCTTTTCATGTTTCAACAATTTCAACCCTGGGCAAACAATCTTTTCAAATTAATCGATCCTACAGTGTGGACCAAAGCGTCGACGACCCCTAAATCATACACAACACAATACACAACAAGATACACAACGTCCACACACAACACACACAATATCCGGTGTAACCTATTTACAGTGCCCCAGTTCCTCGCGTCACTAATTGCAACTCGGTAGGAGTACCGCAGGCGGGGCCAGCGCGACCAATCATCGGCGGCGCGCCACGCACGCGCTCGATGACAAATACCTACCTACATACCCGTGATCTTGTTCTACATAAATTAGTCGTATAATTAGTTGACATACTGCGTGCTATTGTACAGTTGGGTATGGTTTTACTAATGATCGGAACGAACGAGTAGTACGCGATTGTAGTTCAATTGTTTGTGTTTAAAACTTTTTTTTCTAAAAATTATCACTTAAGAAATCGTTACTGACACTCATTATTTGACTCTTTGATCAACTTTGATCAAATAGTTAAGTACACAAATTATTAACATACAATTTTTTTTTACAATTCAGTTGGAATCCGTCCTGATACTAACTTCCTACCTACAAACACAAACATACGCATGCACAAACACACACACAAACAGACTTCATCGGAACAAGCCCTAGCTCCATTCGGTCACGCGCTCACATAATCGTAACAACTCGGAGTAACAATATAACAATACAGACCGAGCTTCAAGGCGCAGACCATAGATAAACAGAAGTTCAAGTCCAGTAGTAACAAAAAGCGGCTGTTTAGAGAAAAAAGACCAAAAAGGTAGTATTCTGTTTGTAATTTATTACGAGGCATACAAAACCTAAAACTTTTAAAAAGCCCAAAACTCTGTATGCTCTTGCTACTCAGAAGATACTTACTATCTACGGATACATTTCCGTATTTCCGTAAGAACTTCTCAAGCACGGTGCACCTTAATCGTATAGCTACGCAACACGTTGAATCGTTCTTTGCTGCGTTTGTTATTTGTATATGATGTATGTGTTGTTTGTTTTTTATATGATAAAAACAGTGAGATTGAGCCCTCTCATCGCACAATGTCACGTTCTCATAATCTACGCAGCAAACGAAGCTCTCCAAAATTGTTTCTCTGAGCCTTTCCCTACTCTCCGGCCCAGTTTTGCGCAATGCACTCGCGCGAAATTTCTTTTCTTCGAACACTTGTTTTACGATGGCTTTTATTTAGCCGGCAGCTTTGCCTTTGATACGCCGACGGGTTTTAGTCCTTTTTTTATCGGTGTATTGGCAACACTTATCGTTACAGACTTTTTAACGCGAATCACTTTACAATGCAATTTTGGGGTAATAATGATAAAAAGGTCTAGTTTTTGCAATAGAAGAAATAGATGAATTTTCCCAGATTTGTGAGTTAAAATTCAATTTTATGACGGAGTTCTTTTAAGTCCGTTAGCCGTTAAATGGCTAAGTAGAGACTATCTATTAACTTCTTCCGGTTTAGTTAACAGTGATTGATGTTTAATAATCTAACGACGTGTTAATTAGTAAAGTCTTGTTCAAGACTATTTCAATTAACACTTTATAATTGCATAGTTAAAATACCTGTTAATATAACATCTATATTCATACATACACAGTACACAACAGAATACATACATACATATCGTCACGTCTTTTCCCCGAAGGGGCTGGTAGAGGTGTTATACAACACCCATACTTCGCTCGACAATATTTAGTCCCAAATGTGACAGGGGACGCGCTTGTCGCCATACACCGGGCTCTAGTCATGTAGCAGATGACATTCAATACGCACATAAATGTACACACACTTAGAGAGAATAATTACAGACATTGACGGCTATTTCCATTTCCGATAATTCATTTAATTGCGAAAGTAACTTTGTTTGTTACGCTTTCACGCCTTAACTCTTCAACCGAACACCATGAAAGGGGTTCACGTTATCAGGGGCACAGAGAAGGACATAGTTGCCTTAATGTTTTTAATTTTAAATGTACCTAGTGGTCACAAATAAACTTTTTCTCTTTCTTCTTTCTTTTCTAGAGTACTTTTAACCGAGTGCAGCACCGCGGGACTGAACTAGTTATCTATAGAAACTAGAAGTCTACATAGATTTAACCTGACAACTAAAACACATTTCAGTAAAGTAGAAGGAAGATCTATCCACGCAGCAAGTATGTCTCTGGCTACGAAGTACTGCACTCTATGTAAGCTACATACTCACTTTAATAGGCCGGATCATAAAATAGAAGGTTCCTACGGTACTCGTTTTGGGAATAAATTGGAAACAAAAATTGTTATGTTGTTGTTGACCTTATTTTGGAAAATTGTTGTTACCCTTCTTAGCAATAACCATTGTATAGCATCGGAATAGTTATACACAGTTTTTTTTGGTCGAGTTAAAAGAAGAAAACAAAACCCTTACCTTCTTAGTAATAAACGTTGTATAGCCCCAGAAAAGTTATACAGTGTCCTGTCTTTTTTTTTAATTAATGAACTCTTTCGAAAAAGACAAAAGACTGTGTAGTTATTCCGACGCTGTACAACGTTTATTGCTAAGAGGGTGAATGTGTACCTAACTACATATTTCGATGCTATTGCTAAACGGATTAAATTATTTGATTGGGGCAAGTTGATATTTTTATATAATTTTTTTTTTTTTTATGTACAATAGGTCGGCGTTTGACCACCAAGTCACCTGATGTTAAGCGACGTTGTGGTCTAAGATGGAGCACGACGACCTATAAGGTACTTATTCACTCTAGCCTTGAAGTTTTGTAGAGTGAAGAAGTACAAAGACGGCAGTTGAGTGAGACGCTACAAGAGCGCTACTGCTCAGACCCGTCTTCGGAACGGTTACACCGGACTACATCCCGAAACACGACTAGGTCATTTCATGGCATGGCTTGATCCGGTGGGTGGTAACTAGCCACGGCCGAAGCCTCCCACCAGAGTTTGCTACCCGGTTAGCACTACCCGGGGACCACGTGTAGGGAATCAGAATAGAGTACACTCCTACGGACGTGGGTAGCTCAACCCCCAGGTCATAATTGTCAGGAATCAATCATGACTAAAAACTATGGCAAACATTCTCATCAACAGGTGCTAAAACTTTTTACCCGATCAATACAGTTATTAGTTATCATTGTCAATCAGCAATCCGTCAACAATTGTTTTCATACGTTCTATTAATTAAATTATCGATATTTTCCCATCCCTAATTCAAAAAGCTGAGCTGAGTGCGCACAGCCCTCGCTTCGATCTAGATCAGCCATAACTCTCGTTAGACGGATCAGTATGGATGAGCGGCGCCGCGCATTCAAGTGTCAGGCTCTAACGTTTAGTTGGGTACTCCCACTTTGCCCCACTGAGTGTCCTCCCTGGTGGGGTATTGTGCAATGTTCAATTCGTAGGCGGCTTTGCCTAACTAAATTATTGAGATGGCGCAAACGACAGTCGTACAAAGTCTTAGTTGTTTCGGTTTGTTGAGGACAACTTAGGTTTAGTAATAGGTGTTTAGTAAATGTTTTTATCAAACTCATTATCATAATGTTACGTCCCTCTGCAGGGACATGGGATACTGACCTACCCTACGTCGTGAGTGAATGAGCTGTGGACTACCACGCTGGCGAGACCAGTGCGAGATTGTGGATGTAAGGATCTCACATGTCCGAGAATTATAAACTCTAGGACATATCGGTTTCCTCACGATGTTTTGAGACCATAAGAGCACATGCTCAACTGAAGAATCATTTTCGTGATTCGCCTCACCTAAATAGAGGGGAAAAGTCACAGGTACAACATTTTTTACAATGCCCTACCTGAGGGATACTTACGGTGGGGCAAAGTAGAAGCACCCTTTTTGTCGGCGCGCCTCTGCAGCCCGCTGGTTTATTTGTACTAGATTTATAGACATCGGAGAATGATTTTGTAATACATTTGAATTTTGAAGCGGTGATAGCTCGGTAGCGGAGACAGATGCCACTTCGATGGAGAGTTCTAACTTACGAGTATATGCTACAATGAATATGGATTCTATGATAGAAAACTAGACTTGTTTATGTTTTTTTTAAGTCTTTGATTAGATGTAGGTATGTATTGATATAAAAGGTAGGTAGGTTTCTACGGACCTGTTTATAACACTTTGCATGGTTTAACCCTTTAACCGTCGTCGTCTATATTTTATCCGACAAACATTTTTCATTTTTGGTGAATAAAATCGTCGTCCTAGGCAAACTCGGCTCGGAAATCTTTGTTTCAAAAAATATAATATTATCAAGCCGTAAATGGTTAATTCCACTGATTGGAAATTTAGAACAATATTGTTTTAAATCATGGAACCTATCAGCGCTTGTAGATACAAAGTCGCCTATAGGTGTGGAACAGATACTGGGAAACAAAGGTGATTATGTTCAAATGAGACGTGTTTCGGTGCATTACAGCGCACGGACAGACGTACTCGCAGGCAATTGTCATGGGAAGTGGGTGAGTGACTAAGCACGCGGGTTAAGGTGCGTTCAAAGCTGCGACGTACGACAAGGGCAACCGCGCGTCATTTAGCGAAAATACCTTCTATTCATATAGGTTCCGAGAGTTCAAAATGTAAGTTTGTAAACTAAAATTGTGTATGTATAGATATTATAATATGTGATTACATTTTGCTGAACTGTAAAATTTACTGCTAGTAATTGGAAACAACTAGGTACTACTACTTACGCGACTAATGTATTATTCAATAGTATAAAACATCTTGCTAGTAGGTACATAAATTATACTCGTCAACTTAAGTGTAAGCATGCATTTTATAAGGTAGTTTCAATCATAAAAATAGTTGATGGCAATAAAAATGTCGTAAAACCATGAAAAGTTAATAGCGTCACATTCTATCTTAATAAAAAATAATACCTAAAGCCTAAACAGTTATTGACAATATCATTTAAATGGTGCTAAAATTTATAACAGTCACCAAATAACTTGGTTTTGATTTCCACATACTTACACACTAATTTTATAATTGCATTTCTCTTTATTGGCATATTATGACACCTATTGAGACTTACACACGCACACTTGACCATTTGGTAAAAATAATTATGCATAATCAAGATGCACTTTATACACAGGTGACATTAATGCTGTAACGTTCTCAAACCCATAACGCAACAACGAAACCGTGCCTTAACGGATCCGAGTGCAAAGTATAGCTTACGGCAAACAATGGGTTGTATTATAGACAAAAAGTCAGGTGATACCGCGTTATATCATAATACCATTATGCTCATCGGCCAGTCATCGATTTGATTTCGATGTCAAAGGTTGCGAGGTAATGGTCGAGCTCCACTGTCGATTGGCACAGCAAAGCGAAGCTATCTTTATACTCGACTGCGCAAGAAAGAGAGTTATGTTTTTCAAGTGTTTCTTTTCTTTGGCACGGCCTACAACCTAAACAGCTTAATGTATGTATTTCATCATGTGAGGTGTCATTCGAATCATCTTGATAGTGGAAGTGACATAGGGTACAGCATTTTGCTTCCTGGTTTTTTGGTTTTCTTTTATTTGTTGTATTATCCATACAAAATATGTACGTAGGACAAGTAAAGGCGCAAGTGAGAGAAAGCTGTACCTAGCAGTATGCCCATACAGGCTGACAATGATGATAATAAAATACACTACACACTTAGTAATCGCATGCACATTTTATGATTTTATGATACGGGAAGTATCCACTTACGATTGAGTTTATACGAGAGAGTCTGAGACTATAGTTTCAACCGTATTCGGTGATCTTTTTCCAGGTGAGTGCGCGCGCGGCTAATAATAAAAAGTGGAATCCACGCCAGTTTTCACAATATATGCACATTAGTGATATAGTTTTTGAAATCGGTCTAATAGTTCCGGAGATTACCTACTAACATACAAATTTTACCTGCTTAAAATATCCTACTTTTTTATGTTATGAAGGTCTAAGTTTGTTTGTGTGTTTGTTTGGTACTTCTTCATGTCCAAACGAATGGACGGATTATAGTGAAATTTGGTACGGAGGTATAGCTTATACCCCGGATTATCAAATAGGGTACTTTTTAACCACGGGTAATAAACCGCAGGGCGCAGCTAGTTTTATTGTTAAGTCTGAAGTTGTGTATCAAGAGTATTCTTGCTTGTTCTTCTGAGTAGTGGCTCTTTTTCCGAACAAGGTGGTCGAGTCTATTATAACACTCTGACGTTCATAAGTGTACTTTATTACCAAATTGAATTAAAATATTTTGACTTTGACTTGTTTATTACTTCTTCACGGTCAAATAGATAGACAATTTTGACGACATTTTGTATGCTGGTAGATGATAGCCCGGATTAGCTCATAAGCTACCTTTAACCGCTGATATCACCGCGGAGTGTAGCTAGTTAGTACATAATATGTTAGAAAGATAGCTTCCCCGTCCCATCGCAGTGCAGCATTACCCCAACTGAACCGTAGAAAGCTCTAATCCAGTCTATTATTTAAACCCACAGCGAGTACTGGAGCATTTGTTTGTCGGTATTTCGAACGTCACTCTATTTCAAAAGGAATTAATGAATAGTTAATAGGAAGAATTAAACGCCACGAGGAAAACGTTGTAGAATTGTTCGGAACGGCGTGAGATGGGTTCTAAGTACATTGGAGATTAATGACCTAACTGAATGAAGTATGGATACGTAGTTTTATTGAGTTACAAGAGATAGTTTAAATAAAGTCTTTTGGAAACTTAATTAGCATCTATTACGTATTTTATTACAAAATCAAGTAACATTATTTTTAAAAATCCCGGCTGCAAAATGGTGTACCCTATGTCACATCCACTATCAAGACCATCCAAATGACACCTAATCAAGCTGTTTAGGCTGTAGGGCGTGCCAAAGGAACCACATAAATACATACATACATACGATCGAAAAACATAACCCTCCTTCTTGCACAGTCGGGTAAAAAACAAGTTTACGAACATTTCTTAGTTAAGTGTTTCATAAACTTTTGGGTATTTTTTAAGCGTATATAAATTATGTGTGTATATTATAATACACTAGTATTGATTTTTAGATAAGTACATAATTTATCATAGATATTATTTAAGTAAAGAAAAAACAAAAAAAATCGACGTCCACCCATAAAAGACATGCCTTTAAAATCAACCTTTTTATAATTTTTCATCCGATATTTGTCATACAAAGAAGGCACGTTTGATCTCCAAATTCCGTTAACCGATCGATTATCGATAAACGAATGATTTATAGTGCATAATCGATATAATTCATTCGCTTACACCGCGGGGAGCCTCGCGACACGTCACCGTGACGCGCGACTTTCTGACGCGTGACAAATTGTTGTGACAAAATATTTCAACAGTTGCGTTAGTTAACCCTCATCACTATTTTGGAAACTCACGTAATAAAAAAAATGATTTACAGATCAAGCATTTATTGCCTAAAGGTTAAAGTTTAAAATTAAACAATAATTTAAATGTGTACCGCAGGATGGATGACGTGGCGATCTTGATTCGTGCTGGAATGAATTTCAAAATCGAATGATTTTGCATTTGGAATTGTACAAATTGAATGAATGAAGGTTTCATACCAAAGGATGCGATTTGTAGAATGACTTTGGGATTGTATGCAGATGTTTGCTTCCCAATGGGACATCGATGTAAGTAATTCGTGAATTAATTTCGCTTTTCAGACGGCGTTACACATCTGCTTCATTTCGTGATGCAGCAAGCCTAATTTTTTTGCAAGCTTTTTTAGTGCACAAGATGACATTTTTTAATCTATGACCGAGAAGTGATCAAGAAATGTTTTACACGTATTCATTTATTTGTTTAAAATGTTGTGGTTTCCAAGGAAAGCCAAGTGGATAAAAAAACTCTTTTACCTTCTAGTAGCTCTGTGAGCCGGAGAACTCGCTGTTGACGTCTGGCCTTCTCTACAGGGCGCATTTCTCAACCGATTCTCGTGTGAAAACTAAAAAAATGCTATCTCAGCCATTTTGAAAAATACCAAAAAAACTGACTTGACAAAAAATCCATATAACTAAGTATTGAACCAAAAATTTCGAGAATTTAAGAAACCAGCGACCAGTAGAGGAAGATAGAGATCCGGACATATTCGGACATACGAAAGCGTTTTTGTCGAATTTTAAGCATGGACGCTTCGCTCGCTTACGATCACTAGGTCGATTAGTAAGGAAACATTAAATAAATAATTAAATAATCAAGGCTCTTTTGCACACGGTCGTCTGATCTATACAAAACTTTTGGCTAACTATGGCTGCCACTGCTGTCAGAGACTGATTTACATACATTTATTATTTTTTTAAATACATACTTAAATATATAGACATAGAACGAACACAAATGTTCATCATGAGAATGATGAACGCTAGACGGGAATGGAACCCACGCTACGAAGCCGGTAATCCTCATCTATCTGGCTGGTTAGCACAGAAAGGAATGGCAGTAATCTCTACTTTACTTATTTGTTACAGAATCTAGATATCCTATCGCATAATTGTCACAAACAAATTGCGAGTTGCTATGCTCATATTAATTAAACGCATAGAGAGCAATTAAAGCCAATTAATATGAAAAAGCGATTCGGTTTACTTATAATTGGTCAATTGCACATGCCTAAGTTTATTGGGTAATTAGATAGGCGCTTACATTAATTGCAGGTTTAGTAAGTATAGGTATTAATCATGTTTTATTTAAGGTAAAGTTTATGTAACCCATAACTTTCAGTTAAAAAATCTACATAGATACGATTACATATTTACGAATATTTGCATAGGCGAACTGGGGTAATTCCGTCGAAGTTCTTAACCACCCGAAAAACTCACGACTGTACTATTTTAAT
Source organism: Peribatodes rhomboidaria (assembly GCA_911728515.1). Lineage (NCBI taxonomy): Eukaryota > Metazoa > Arthropoda > Insecta > Lepidoptera > Geometridae > Peribatodes > Peribatodes rhomboidaria. The sequence continues at coordinate 1,105,280 of OU452179.1, read as the reverse complement.
TGTGAAATGGTGCGGGTGGCATAAAGCAAATCGTTAATTTTCACCCTCGCGACTTACAAATCATGACTATATTTATAAAACAGCACTAAAATTTCAGCAGCACTAAATATTATTAGTGTAGTAATACGGAATCGTCAGTTACTGTAATTTAACAACTGAAATTAAGCAAAAAACAAATTAAATACCGCTGTCGCCCGCACCATGCTGCAGTAAGTAGAGTATTATATAATTACAATTTAAATAACAGTTGGCCACTAAAGAAAAATACCAGGCCCCTTATTCTTGACGCGTGAGTTGTTATCTTAGTCACTCTCACACCTATGACTTTTCAAACGAGAGAGACAATGACCAAACAATTTCTCAACTTGTAGGAATAGGGTCTTATAATACAACTATGACTATTGAGATATTTTCCAGTAAAAGAGTCCAGCAACAACGAGTCGCTGCTACAGGTAACCTTAACCCTAACACTGTCCAACTAGCAACTTACAAAAATCCTTTTAAAAAATGTTCAATAAATCACACTCGTATTAACTAGACTTAAGTTTATCTCGTTAAGTTAAAAAAAGCATGTATAAGCAGGTGTGTCCAATCCCTATAGCGAAGTAAAGCCGGCGTGTACGTCTGTATGTAGTTGTGTGTATGTGTAATATAATGCACCGAGAGCGTGACAAATTAAAGACGATCAAAAGTAAATCAAGTGCAAGTGGTACTGTCAGCGTGACTAAATATATTTCTACGTTACACTTATTATTGTACGCACTTTTTACAGAAATTTACCAATTTTCCTTGCTTCCAGTTATTGTGAGTATAATATCCATACATAACATTATTCTCTATTTTTTCAGAGTTTATAGCTCAATCGTAAAAAAACGACCACATAATTTTACCGTACATTATGATCAATTTTAGTGCGATTCATTATTTTTGGAATAGTAATAAATTTAATAGTTTGTAAGTACCTTCATCACAAATTAAACAATTAGCAAAACACATATTTTAATGTCTATGTAACTAAAACCGTTGCATCAATTATTTGAAAAAATTAGTTCGAACTGGATAATTGAGTCAATCGTTTTAGTGCCAAAAAATATTATTTTAATTTTAAACCCTACGAACGTCTAGCTCTCAGTCAGTCTAGCTGCGCCGGCGCATCCGCGCCGATTCCCGCCATTACGCATTCGCCGCGCTCACTTACAAACACATGCACACTGTGAGAACTCGCCGAGATACTGGGGAATTCTCCAAAGCAACATATTTTATCGTAGAATAGTAAAGCTACGGCGAAACACCGATCGTTTCTCTACACACGTCGTAAACAAGAAGTTCTTTTATTTTCTTTCTCCTACAAGACTGAAATAATCAAATCTTAAATGAAAACCAGTCTTATTGGAAAAGCTCAAAGTTTTCGACTGGAATTTAAAGCGTATATTAAGTACATTTTAAAATAGCGCATGCGATATCGGCAATTAAAATCTTTCTAAGCATCTGTAAAGATAAGACCATTAGGCAACGTCTATTATTGTGATTTTCTTGTTTTCCATCATTTTAGCCAGAGGGCGTCCACTGGACAAACGTCTTCACAAGAATCTTTGTGATGGCCACTCTCTGCATTCACCGGCTTCTCCGCTCCCTCACCAAATCTTCGGTCTACTTTGGACCTTAGCTTTACTTTTTTAGCTTTTTGTGGGAGATCACCAGAAATTGCATTTAAATACCATCTAAATTTAATTTAAGTAAAAATTAAGTATCTGAGAATAACCCTCTCATCCAAGACCTCGTCTCATGACATTCAAACGTCAAAACAATCTCGGTCGAATCAAAGATGATATCTACGAGCTTAATATTAATTTTATTTGGCATTTGTAGATCTTAAATACGGTGCAGTAGTTATTATGCTTGTTATTTTTAATTACGATTTCCACGGTTGACCATCAACTCGCTTGTTAATATTTCAATTACATAATTATTTAGTAAATGGTTGGTACTTACTGCTTAGTATAATGTTATTATTATAGTAGTTACATGTGTAAATAGTAATATTAATGATAATTGAAATTATTTTATCAGTAATATCATGTATGCTCTGTTCTCAGGGTACCCAAGATACAAGCCTAGCCTAGTTTGGGGCCCACCGATAACATTTTTCTGGGTTCTTTTCTGTAAACATCTATTGAAAATTTGCTTATGTGCTGTATTTTTTGGAAATAAATGTATTATTATTACTAGCTGCGCTCCGCAGTGTTGCCTGCGCTGCGGTAATACTGCGCGGTTACAAGCTGATTCAAACTTAATGCCGGCTGTGAAGTTAGGCGCGAAACACTGTGCAGTAGCGAAAACGAAGGTACGCGCGGCCGTCAGAGAGGCAAGACGCCGCAAAGCCTCGCTTGCGGCGCACTTCACAACCGCCATTAGGTTTAAATCAGTCTATACTAGACTATGTATATAATCCAAGGTACTTATAAGCTATCTCTGTTTTGATTTTTATGAATACGTCTATCTGTTTGAGCGTGAAGATGTAACAAACTATATGTATTCATTGTAGGAAGATGCGAGTGTCATTAGATAAATCTTTCCTTTTCACCCTTGAAGGCTACAGTGATTTACAAAACATGACTTAAAACTTAAGCTACACCCTAAATATCACACCACTAAAATACGGAATCATCAATAACTGTAGTAAATTAAGCAATTAACACAAGTACAATAAATAAATGCGACTGTCACCTCCACCATGCTAGGGTACTTATTTAGAGTTTAACACATAAACTCACCAAGTCCCTATTGAACATAGATACTACAAAATGCGCGCACCATCGACATGACCAAATTTTTGCTCAGATTCTCTACTGATGGTTTAGCGAATGGAGTGAGAGTAAGACATTAGGTAGAGGTATGAATTATGAGCTAGGATGTGGAAGAGGACCCTTGACCCGCGGCACTCGTCACGCGCAACAAATGCACCTGTTAACCCGCGCCGAGGTAGGGTTGTCTCAGAATAATATAAAAATATTTAGAAAAATGGCTGACTATGAATATAAAAGAAGATCTATGAGTACTTGGTAGAAATTAAAAATGTATGTTTGGGCTCTAAATAAAAGAACTTCAAGTCTGAAATAGAAAGCGGCTCCTAAGTAACGCTTTTTTTTAGTTTCTCCGAAATTGGCATATGTGAGGGGCTGAAAAAAGTTTACCTATAGGTAGGTAGCTTAAAGATCAAAAGTGTTGATATGACGTGTACCTAACACTTGAAATACAGATTACATAATGGTACCTAATCGAAAATAAAAAAGTAAAGACTAGATGCCTGTCTGCACTACTACCAGCTTGCCACTTCTGGCAACCGAGACCTCCAAACCAGCGTGGTAGCCCTACTGCCCATACCATATTCCCACGAACACCATAGAGTCATCCCGGTAATGGCTGTTGGCGGCAAATGACAGACCGATCGGTTCACACGCCGCGATCTAGAGTAAAATATAGTCTATGGCTCACGGCTCATTTACTTGCGGACTTGCATTGTTGTGGTACAGCATCATTACAGCACTAGCTTTTGACGTTTGAAGAAAAACATTTTTTCCTAATTTGGCACTGCACGTCTTGTGCATTTCTCTGTGTAAGGTATAGTAAAACTTAGAGGTATCTAAGTTGGCTGGTTTACAGGAGCTTAGTGTTTGTCTTTAGTACGTTCTTAATTCTTGCATGTTTAGTGATTACTTTGAAGCTTACAACGATAACTAAAAATATAATTAAAATGTACCATATCATACCATGTACAGTATTGACAGTATAATAGACAGTATTGTGTAAATGTGTTTAACGCCGATAAATTTCAAAGACTATTAAAATATTATATTTTGTTTTATTTTAGACACATAAATTAAAGTAGCGCATAATTAATTTTGTAATTAAAAGTAGATCTAGATTATCCATTCTACAAGTCCTTAATTAGCCCGCTTAATTATAAATCAAAATAAAAAAGAAACAACGCTTTCAATCACGTTAAAACGCAATTAATATGTAAATCATACGTCGAGATAACAAGAATGATAAACGGCCGAAACGAATGACAACCGTTTCTGTCTCAATTTTGCTCAAGATTCGTCGACGTCATGAAACTTGCGCATTTCGGCGACACACATCGACGCACCCGATTACTCGACCGATTTAAACAATGAAATTGAAACCTTAACACTTCCTGCGAAGGTGAAAAATAAAAAAAGTGTCAAAAAACGACGAGACGCAAAAGAGCTGGCCGATTTAAACAATGAAATTAAAACCTTAACTCTTCATGCAAGGGTCACAAGTACAAAAAAAGTTACATGTCAAAAAAGCTACGACGGTTTTTAGTAAAGGATACGAATGCGAAATTAATTAAGTGATTTTACAGGGGGATGCATCCGTTGAATCGAATTACACGCATCGATTCGTCTTAATTTGGATCATGTCGTGTGCGACCACGCGGCTGCTATAATTTATCTGTGGTTTTATTTCTTATTGTAAGAAATAAAATTACAGATGCCCCAATTCATCACATTTATTTACATTTGAGAATTTTAATAATCTCATTTCGCATAAAATTAATTAACCCGACTATTTAATAATATTACACTAATTCATTTTTCTGTTTTAATTACGAATTCATTCCCATGAAGATACTACATGTTGTATATTTTTGGCATTGGCGCATTCGAAATAAGAAAAACACGTGTAAAAATTTGGGTCCGCGATTGAAATCAGTGTAATAAGGATTTTGAATATCTTTTAAATGCTATTTTTCTCGTTATCTCGTCGTTTATCGGGGCGCCCTCACTGGCCGCCTCAGAAATTAACATCATTGTTAATTAGTTCGATTTACAAGTGAAATGCTTCGAGAAGGTTCAATTAATAATTTGGTGGTTAGTGACAGTTGTCAGTTTGGGGCCGTGCTGTAAATGATACGATGTTCGCGATATGATGATATCATCGAATGATATCGAATGTTGAGTTGGACACTTTATGGACGAAAAAAATGAGGCATTCTTTATGTCGAAAGTTTTTTTTTACTACAGACTGGGCATGCATTTGACCACTGACTCGCCTGATGGGAAGCGTCGACGTGATCGAAAGTGTAACACGTTTGCGTAGGAGATATCTATTCACTTTACTCTTGAACACCCCCGGATTATATCTAGATGGAAAGACAGACGCAGGCAACGAGTTCCACACCTTGCTGAGGTGTGGAAGAAAAGTTGACTTGAAACGCTTAGTGCGCTTTAGAGAATTTTTACCATAAGAGGGTGTCTCTTACTGGTGCGCCTGGTACAATTATAGAAGAACGGTGATGCCTGTTTCAGGTCGTGCAGTTCTTGCGCACACTCACCGTAGTATATTCTGAAGAATACCGAATGTACATAATGTAGGTACTTATTTGTAAAGAACATAAGTTTAATAAATAACTGTGTAAGAGCAAAAGTAATTATCATTTTGTAGTAGTTGGCATCTTGGCAAATGTATACTATGTAAGCAGTAGTCTTTGGCAAAGACTTACTTCCCTTCTGCGTAGCCCTAAAAGCCTAGGTGAGCTTCCAACCCGACTTATTTAAATCGGACAATCTTCGTTTGGGGTGATCGTCAGAGACGTTAAGAACTGTAACTGAGCAATTCCGTGATCCTAAATGGTTTTATGACTAATCCACGACACATGTTTCGTTATTTTAAAAAAAAAATCTTGACTCGACTGCCGCGGTAGCTCAGCTGGTAGTGAACCTGCATTCGGAGCCTGGGACATGGGTTCGATTCCCACCTAGGGCAAACATTCATGTGATGAACATCTGTGTTTTTCCTATAATTGGGTGTTAATATCTATTTAAATGTATTTTTAAAAATATATGTATGGCTATCAGTCTCTTGCACCCATACTGCAAGGGGTCAGGCGACCGTGTATGCAAAAATGTCCAGCATATTAAAAAAAAACATCTTTCTTAATTATCTATAAGGGTCCACATTTACAGATTTTTAAGGCACCTGAAACCTTACTCTTTTTTTCTCTAACTTACCAAACTAATCGAAATTCCTCTTTGCTCTTTTAATTCAAAACAGCATCCAAAATGTATTTGATTTTGCATATTTGGGCCCGGGATTCGAACCCGCGACCCGTATCGCACTCGCCGCGAGTACATCACCCCGCGGGGAGTCTCGTCGCTTATCGCGCCGCTCATCGCCGCGCGCGCTCTAAATTAGATGGAGAAAGGAAGACAGGGCTACCATACCAAGGCACTCTGAAAGTTTAGCAAATATTTTCAATAATTTTTCAAATAGTTCACCTCGAACGGAGACCTCGCTCTTCTCCATAGCTTCTTGTCCGATTACACTCATATTAGAATGTTTAATGCGATGTCATGAGCGATGACAGCCTAGTCGGAAAAGGACCGCCTCACAAGCCAGAGGGAACGTGTCCGGACCCAGCCGAAGGTACGCACCAATTTGTTCATTTTGTGAACATAAGTGCGTATTTAATGTCATCTGCTACATAACTGGAGCCCGGTGTATAGCGACAGGCTCGCCCCCTGTCACATTTGGGACTGAATATCGTCTGGCTAAGTGTGGGCGTTGTACACCTCTGCCAGCTTATTCGAGAGAAAGGCGTGACGATATGACGATATTTTGAACCTAATAAATGTTTGTGCATGGACTATTTGCCTAAAAATGTGTGTGAAGATCGGATCAACAATACTCTAGTTATTTTCGGACAAAAAAATGCCAAAATGCTCCAGTAAACTCTGAGAACTTGCTTCGTTCGGTCAATTATAATTTTCTTTCATTTAAAATAAAATAATCACTCGTTGTTATCTTGAGTGTCTGATCATTTGATTTTGATTTACAGTTGTAACGGTCTGCGTCTTTCTGTCATTGCGAACAATTACAATAAAAATCTTGTCAATTAAAAAATCCGGAAACTAAACATTGCATCAAAAAATTCTGGCAACCCTGAAACGGCTACACGGAGCTGACTCCGATGTCGCAGGACGATATGACGGTTTATTGGATTTTGGCATTTGTAAGTTCAACTGACTCCGTCTTGCAATTTACAGTGCGGCCAACTTATATGTAAAGCTAGCAAAACGAGCTAACTAAAATTTCCCGTGAAAAACTGTTGTTCTTGTTGAGAACAAGCTATAGTGGCTCCTTATTCAACTTTAAAGATAGTTGTGCTTTCTCAAGAGTCCGATGCATCTCTCCAGCTAAGATCACCTGTTATTCGAACAATTCACGGTAGATCCTGGATAACCGTAGGATTCCGCTGGACGGTTGGTTGGCGAGCCGTCTTTTGTTTCTATTTACGAGCATTTACGGACGATCGATAGCTATCTAGGCTTTGGAAGAACGCGACCTCTAGTATGGCCAATAGGATCTGGGGGCTATTCAGCTAACCATAGCCGATGCTTAACTGTTTCGTTGATGTTGCGTTAGCCTTTAAAACGGACGGAGAACGGTTCAGTATCACAGTCGTTTCCCGTCCATTTTTTATGACCAACGCAACGTCACCGGTTCAGTTACGCATTGGCTATAATTAGTTGAATTGTCCCCTTAATGTATGGACTAAAATAGGAGGCTTTGTCATGATGCGAATAACAGTTAACAAGATACACATTTGATAAATTTCAAATTATTTATGTTCATTCTGCACCTAGAGTTAACTTTAGGAGTTTTTTCTAGCTAATGCTCAACTGCTTTCCACATATAATATCATCACGCCTTTTCCCCGAAGGAACTGACAGAGGTGTATTACAACACCCACTCGCAACCGGACGATATTCAGTCCTAAATGTGACAGGGGCGAGGCTGTCGCCATACACCTGGTTCCAGTTATGTAGAAGATGTCATTAAATACACACAATTAACAGGTTGGTGCATGCCTTCTACTGGGACCGAACCGGCTCCCTCTGGCTTGAGAGGCGTGCCTTCTGCAACTAGGCTGTCATCCTACCTATCTCCATCGCTTACCTGCTTTTCATAAGGAAAATTACTGATTGCTATAGAATCCAGGCAGCGACTAGAACACATAAATACCTAAAGTTACCACTTATAGTAGGTAGGTATTTACAGCTACGAGTGCATATAAACGTAATTGAGTTGGTATACATAGCAACGCGTACATAATGTGCTCGCAGAGTATTATTATTTTTTTATGATATGATTAGCATGAGCTGCTGACAACATTGATCGAAGGACCTGCTTATAATTTACGATAGTACGATACTATTACATCATCTGTCATCTATTTTAGTAATCATCGGCAAATGATTCAATGGCCGTCATTTTAAATCTACTGGAGTACTCGATTGCTGGCGTTTGTACACGGTTTTGCTCACATATTTGCGTAAATTAGCAGTTTTAAACACATTCAGGATTTTTCATGACATTGAGGACTAAAGTGAAATGCGCCCCGCGGTTGTATCCGCTATCATTGCCTTTTTTTGTTAGTTAGTTATGTGGGTATGTATGTGTGTATGTGTATGAAGTTTCTTTGGCACGGCCTACAGCCTAAAGAGCTTGATGGATCTCGACATGTGAGGTGTCATTTGAATCGTCTTGATAGTGGAAATGACATCTATAGGGTACAAGTTTTTGCAGCAGTTTTTTTCTTTTAATAATGTTACTTGTTTTTAAACATAATTGAACGATAACTAGAGTCTCGTTAATTTGATCTTCATCATTTTGCAGGCATGTAGTTTATCTCAATATTTTTTTAAGCTTGCGCATGATTTAAATAGAACTAGGGCTTGTGGAGATATGCAAAACCTCCGTTCCAGTCGAAGTGCTTGTTCGAATCTCACATCAATATTAAGCTATCGGCATCAGTTGCCTGTCAAGTTGCTGTTCAATCAATCAAGCTGTCAAGCAACCTTCATTCATTGGGTTGACTTGAACGCTCTTGCAATCTAGACGTCTCGATAGACGGACGAATTGGGGGTTCTATAAACCGTATCCATTCAAGCATCAATAAATGCAACATTATTGTGTAGTACTACTTTGTTTTACTGTGCGCGAGCATTACTACATAAATTCGAGCCGGATGCGCGAGCATTACTACAGTGCTAGTATTACTTTTAATTTTTATTGGGAAAAGTAATCTACCGGGAAAAGTTATCTAAGTGTTAATTAAGTAACGCAATTTTCATTTTAGTCAAATACATTAAACTGTTTATGCGTAGTAAAGTAATAAATAATTATTCAAAAATTTTCATAAAAGCATCAAGAGGTTTCAAGTAAAATATTACCTATTTACACACTTGCTTAATTTTGTTAATATGATACACCAAATGAAGTAAGCGAAACAATTTTTTAAATCTGCTTTTGTCATTCACAACAAGACATCCTTTAGCAAATAAAAACAGTACGATCGCGCAGATGCAGTCATTTACTATAATAGTTATTACTTACACGTGCCATAATTGCACGTAAGAATGCAACCGATTAAGAAACAGTTCGGAACAACGTATTAAATTCAATGTAATTGTGTTTAAACATGTTACCCGGCCCTTCATATTTCGCATAACGATATAATGTCTCAGATTACAATCGTTGTGTCCACTCTCAGCCTTTTTACATTTAAAATGAAGTTGAGTGTTAATGGGCAGGCTTTTTGAACGCTTTGTGTGATGATTGGAAGGCTGAGTTGCCAGTGCGTAGCGCGTAAAAATGACAATAAGTCGTTTTCTTTTGACAGATGTCATTACGTACGATAAATGTGAAAATTGGTTGAATTAAAGTTTATGAAAACAGTTGATTGATTTTAATAAATGTTTAACATACTTACATCATTGTTTAATTTTTGACACGTTAATTTAATGACGGCATTCAAAGTTTATTAACTGCGAAGGAGCGAAAATGAAAAAAAAAGTGGCAACAAAATATACAGTGGCACGGTAAAAACAAAGCTTTATATCCGTATTCTTCACAACTTACTTTAATTCAAAACAATTTACCCAATGAGACGGCTACATATATAGTTTACATGTAAAACGTTGTTTTCACACTGTTTTAAGAGGTGTTTACTTTTAAATCGCGGTAAAATTAATTTTATTGCCGCAAGCGACTTATTGTTTATCTGACAATCGCAGACGTCATCAATTTTTCACCACACGAATCACATAATAATCGCTTGATTTAAATGAAACAGATAAGTATACCGCGGCTTAAAGCCTTAAATCAGCGTTTAGACCCGTTCGAAATGCACATTAAAATGTATTAGTAGCGTTCTATTAATATTAAAATGTGGCAAACGGGTCGACGTATTCTGCCAAGATGTTGCCAGCATTCGATTTATTGCACGAAATTATAATTTTAACAAAATAAAGAATCGATTAAACTATTGTTGGATGGACGTTAAACTAATAAATTCAATCGTTTATCGTATTAATTGGGTCATTAGTGACGTTTCGAGATGTTTTTTTTAATTAGCATACGAGTTTAGATTATGCTTTAATTTAAATGAAGACAATGTCTCGTATGGAGATTTATTTTAATAATTATTACATCCTTGTTGGTGATTATTTTAAACTCCTATATAAACCTACTTTTTTTTAATAAATCAAGATTCATAACTTATCAAAAGAAAAACAAAAAACCGGATTACAAAATTTAACCTAAGATGATGCAGATACAAAAACAAATTTCGATGCCTCGCTGTCTAAAATCGGTCGCGACGACGTTTAGGAACGGAACTTACGTTATAGCAAACAAACAAACATTCATACCTACTCACATAGGTATATTTAAAAACATTTGCCTCCTTTCGGGCAATCGAATAAAAGAAGTAAGAACCTAGATATCACATAATCAGCATTTCACGCCAATTTTAAGTTACAAGTTCAATAGCAATTATGTTATTACGCTATTAGCAACGTATCGTTTAAAAATGCAGTTGAGAAAATAAATCGAAGCACGCGCGGCTGTTGCTGCGCCACGCGTCGCAGTAGCCTTCTACCGATTATCCGATATTTAATCGATACAAAACAAAACCAATAACATGCACCATGCTCTTCTAAATGAACAAGTAAATGACTGATTGGAAACTGCTCTATACTGGTCACGCTGTATTAACGTTGAATTGGGTTTCTGAGGCGATTTTTCAGTTGAGTATACATTCATGTCGGCCGATAAGCAACAATATTAGTTTTGTGTTTTAATCGCATTTTGTTGCACCTTTTTTCTTTTCTGCTTTTTATTGCGAGCGATTGAGGTTGTTATTTTTGAACTATTTCTCTGAAAATAAAAAAATATAAAAAAGTTGGTTTTTACTAGTTACGAATTTGGTATTAATTTATACATAGCAAAAATAAATTTAAAAAAAACTTCCAGTTTTTGGCTTATTACGAATTTGGTATTTAGATGTTAATCAAATTGTTTTTTGTTCCAGATGAACCAAAAGTGTAAAGTATGCGGAGAGCCAGCAGCGGGATTCCACTTCGGGGCGTTCACGTGTGAAGGATGCAAGGTAACTATAACAAAAATAATGTATTCATTTTTATAGATAAAAAAACTAGGCATTTTTAGCTCTTCACTGAGCCAATGATGAACTGAGATGAAGCAATGTAAGATGGATCTAAAGAACCAAAAAATAATTGTTCGTTATAGTCATTTCACGTTTTCATTCACTGTCAGTACTTAAAAATGACGTTGAACTAGTATCACCCCCAAATTCACTAGCAAAGAGACTTGTTAAATTTTAATAGTCTGCAATCAAATCAAAGCTCCACCGGGATAGTTTTGTCAAACCTTAGTTGAGTACCTAACCGAAGCTTACATCCAGTACAAGACTATATATCCACTGCTGATAAATTTACCTATTTACTGAAAGGTAAATTAGAATTATTATAATTTGATTCAATTTCGTGCATGCAGAAAATAAGTAGAAAATTGGATCTGGATGGCTATTCTTACGGAGCGAGATTCAATATCACCATTATTCGTCCCTGTTGCTCTCGTTTGAATAGTCATAGTTGTGAGAGTGACCAGGATAAAATCTCATTTCATCTCACGCGTAGGAATAGCTGGTTTTCATAAACTGTATCAAGGATAGATGCTTCATGCTAGCATTGAAATAGCTGCACCAAATAACGTTCAAATAAAAAATTAGTTTGTGACTAAATTAACTGAAAACTCAAATTAGTTAACGTGTGGAATACTCTGCCAGAGTGTGTGTTCCCTGACACTTATAATCTGGGTGTCTTCAAGTCTCGAGTGAATCGGTTTCTTCTAGGCAAGCGTGCTCCATCGTAGTCCGCATCACTACTATGACGCGCAAACCTATTAAGTAATAAAAATAAACGTGATTACCTAATGTCGATAAATTACATGGCTGTAATTACTGTAACAATGGCTAAATACATAAAGACATACATAAAAATCAAACTTACTGTCACGGTAGAAAAACCAAGGAACATATCTTCTATTTATTGATTTTATTTTAGTTACTAAGATTATCAAAACGTACTTATTCGATAATGCGGAATAATTATGCAAATCAATAGATTTTCAGTTTTCAGCCCAATAAATTGCATCAATGTGAAACTGATTTCAAGTATTCACGATCGATTAAAAAAATCGATAATTGCTTTAATTCCGTTTCTTATTCGTATCATCCTCACTAGTGCTAACTTAATTTGCCCTCCCGCTGAAACACTTTACACCTTATTTTTAGCGTGATAAAGATTATTTACGGTGCTCTATAATAAGTTGGTAAATTATAGATATCGAATGAATGTCCGGGTGATGCACATCAATAATTCGATCAGCACGCGCATATTTTCCGGTATTTTAATGAGAACCGATTTAAACTAGTATTTCGACTGAATAATTTTTTACGTTCTTTTAATTAGTTACGTTCATAAAATTGTTGATATTAGTTGACCTACTGCTACTGTAACACATTGTCATCATCGGCCTTTAATTATCCAACTGTTGGGTATTCGTTGGTTTTTGTTCTTAGGTATGCCAATTTAATAAAAATTTAGAGCACAAATAGATGTATTTATTTGTCGAATAATGCTATTAAAATTAATTAATAATTTTTAATTAAAAATGAAAAAAATATCTTAGAGCAAAATAAAAATTGAAACCCTAACTATTATTTCCTTTGGTTATATTTGATTGGATGAAAATATTGACTCTCGGCACAGACTCTAACTAGTTTCAAACTTGGGACCCTCTACAATCAAAATTGAAGCTGTTTTTTTTTTAAATCAGTGGTAGCAGTTGTCCATGGGCGGCGGTTACCGTTGACCATTAGGCGAACAGTCTGCTTGTTTACTACTCTTCATAAAAAAATGGCTCAACAAGTTATTCACATTATAATTTACCTTTTCGAAACCGTTTAGCGTATGACGGTAGACGGCGACAGCGTCATCGGGCATCCTGCGACAATTTGCACAATCCATTGTCGTTCTGTTCCAATTGCATTGGCAACTATTGCCGTAATGGACGGACTCTCGAGGAAACGCTGCTATACGCAGTGACACAGTGGACCGGGGAAATCTCTTTTAAATAAATGGATAAGCTGAGTGGCCAGCCCTACTGTCAAAGATAAAATATGATAAACTAGCTGCACCCCTTGTTGTTACTGCGGCCAAAAAGTGACCTATTTGTATGGATTAACATCCATAGTACATGCTACATCCATACCAAACCTCAAAATCCGTTGAAGAGTGAGGAAGAACAAACATACACACCCCCCAATACCCAAACTTTCGGCTTAATAATATAAAGTAGGATTACTGAAACAAAAACTAAAATGCTGATTGTACAAATTCTTCCATACTATGGTAATCCTGAAAAACCCTACCAACGTTGTACGGTTCAAAATTTCGGACACTGTGTAGGCTATATGAGGTCTCAAAGAAAAATACATGTTTTACCTTCCCCTTTTTTTAAACCAAGTCGGAAACAAAGCACAGAAACCGAGCTATAAGGTAAAGTAAACATCGTGTTTAAATCGCACCAAGGACTCTTTTCAACTTTCATCTCATCTCATTGCGCAGTTAAATACTCCGGAATCGTAACGATATTTCGTCTGTGGTCATTTTCCGGCCGGTGCATCTAGTCTATGGTTTCTCAACGGATAGTTTCGGAGTTAAACACCATGACCGACCTTTGATGCGCGGATGCGTTGCATAGCATCGGGTAATGGACCGTGCGCGCTCGATATTTGATGTATACTTACTTTCTTACAAGTATAATTTCTTAAAGGGGGAGTGGGTGAAAAATGGTAGAAGATGATGATAAAATAGTTCTTATTCGTTTGTAAATTGATTTTATACCAGTTTCAATATGAAAAAATAAACTAGTTGTAAAACTAGCTGCGCCCCGCGGTTTCATATGCTTTTCCATAGGAACCGTTATTTTTTTCGTGATGAACGGTACTCTAGTGTAAAGGAACCTACCCTATGTCCTTTTCTGTACCCCTGACAATGTGTGTGCAGCATTTCATGATGATTTGGCAAACAAATAAACAAATGAATAAACTCCCTTTCGCATCTATAATGTTAGTTAGAATTAGGATTTTTGGGAAACTGTAATTCGTCATAGGGACAAGTCAGCCAATATGCTTTTAATGCCAGCGCAAATGTGGTGTGGACAAACGTCTAGTCTGCCAGGCTTTCAGTCAAAATAGAAAGAGAAATTCTTAATTGTTCATGTTCACCGGATAAAACAAATATCACGAAATAAAATTATAACAACGCTTGAAACTAGTGCAACAATCGCTAAGAGCAAACTCTTCCAGACAATTGTTTTTTCTTAGGACTGATCTCATTGATTGAGAGCTCCATTTTAAACATCTCAAAATCATACTTACCCGTAGCTACTCTAACTAATTAAGTGTAAAGCAGCCTCTCCATTATACACTATAATTATGAAGAGGCTGCGCTTTGTCAGCCGAGGTCCCGACGTAATGACGCCGTGATAAATAGGATAACTCACTGTAATGTTACTTATAAAGAGCGTGTTAATGAGGAAAATGAGTTATTGGGTTAGCGTGACATGTGTATTTAGAGAAAGGAGGAAAGGGTTTCTTTTAGATTATCTGAATGTTGCCTGGAGGTGTCATGAAAGACGTAGACTCACACGTAGCGTTTCAGATGAAGTTGATTTGATCTGGAGCGGTGACTACTACTACTGCTCTAGAGTGTTTAAACAACCTAAAAAAAATGTGACGTGAAATGACATCGCAAATCTGTGAGTGTAGACGTATTCTATGTAGGGTGTTTAATAGACGTGTCCTAAAACTTTGAAAACAGGCACGTTCTACAATGAAGACGTAGATGTTACGTTAGACGCTCTTTGACTTCATAGAGTGACGTTAAATGGAAAACAGTTGACAGCAACCGCAAACGCTAGACTATGATTATTTCCAGCAGTGGATTCATGTAGGCTGACCCCGTATTCTTGACGCGAGAGATAAGATCTGGTCACTTTCACTCCTATGACTTTTTAAACGAGAGAGACAAAGACCAGAAAATATCTCGAATTGTCACAACCCCTCACCTAGACTAGTTTTGGTGTACTACCGCCTTCTAGATATCGCCTATTATAAACATTTCAGCTATCACACTTAACCTGTCAGCAAAAAAACGTAACCTAATTCCATTACATTTCACAACACGTCCGCAACACAAACTACCGAGACATTTACAATCAGAACAAAATAAAACGTAATAAAGCTTATTGCACACCTATGTAACAATTTAATAACGAGATCATCTTGTGTCAAAAGGCGCTGTGCACTTTTAGACTGAGAGGCGACCTTCTAAAGAGCGATGGTTAGAAACAGGCCGTAATGGGCCAGCGTGGTACAAAAACATGTGAACATGGCCAGCCAATACAATTATTACGTAACTAGTAACACGTGAACCTGTGGTTATTTATATTGCAGTGTGTGACAAAGTTTGTGGCCGCTCTGGAGGTGGTCGCAATTTTTAAGCCTTTGCATTATTTTTGCCACTCTATGACCACTCCCTTATTCTTGATGAGCGAAATGTTTTTTGTTTACTCTCACTCCTGTGACGTTTAAAACGAGAGAAACAATGATAAAACATTATCTCAAGTGTCGAAAATAAGGAAAATAATTCTAAAATTTCATATATTTACGCCATTTTCGGAGTTACGAAGTAACATCTGCTACATAACTGGAACCCGGTGTATGGCGACAGGCTCGCTCTATGTCACATGTGGGACTGAAAATATCGTCCGACGAAGTGTGGATGTTGGACACCTCTGCCAGCCCCTTCGGGGGAAAGACGTGACGATTAATTTTACACTTTGACGCAAATCGTTTGACTCTATGCACATATTTAAAGCGGCTTTAAATTTTGCTGCGAACTGTACCTACTGAGCAAAAACTCAACACCTATCATTACCTCGGGCTGTTTGTAAGATCTTCTTTTTAAATGGAAGCAGAAATCTGCACCTAGAGCTGACGAGATAATGTGCTTGAAGAGCAAGGCTGCTCGATAGATTGTAGTTATCAATGACAGCTTCTGATGAGTTTGCAAACATTTGGGATTGTAATCATGAGACAGATTTAAACAAAGTTCCTGTCCGTTGGGTTAAGCGCTGCCATATAAAACCTATTCCGTAATTATGTGAGAAGTTTTATACTTTTGAGGTTTTTTAACTATTAGGTATGATTAAAAATGTTTTTTTACATCTTGTTGGTTGCAAGAACTGTTTCCTTAACAAATCTCATGCTGATTCAATCAACTGTCTTGTTGGTCGCAAGATGAAAGTGTCAAGATAAAACTGCCCACATTATTTGCTCATAGTGTAGTGAAGTCAACTAGTGACGTACCACCGTCTCGATAACGATAAACGATCAACGTTCGCACGATCGTCTCGACCGACACAAATTATTTTCAAATTTGGAGCACATTCAAATTGCGGTAACGCACGCGAGCGGGAAACGCTCGCCGGAAAAGATATTCGGGCTAAACCGAGACGTTTTGTTTCGTTTCGCAACCGGCCAGCAATAAATCATCGCTACTAATTTGCTTTTAAAGGTTTACTGGAATTATCTGTGTGTGTAATCGGGTATTGTGCGGGGACAATCGGCGACACAGGCGCCGCGCCGCCATTGTGCACTCGACTTCGGAAAACGTTAAAAGAAGCCGCCTGCGTACGTAATTTGTCAACGCGACTTTAAAAAAAAACAAAGACCTTTAATGGGCAGCTCTAATGTGAGTTAATTAATTGGACTGTTTTATACGAGACTCTACGTAATTGCTGTCCGTTGAGCTTAAGTGTTGCCATTTAAAACCTACTCCGTAATTAGCTATTTTACTTCACGTTGTTATAGGATCGATTAATTTTAGGGCTACTTCTTTTATATCGGCTTTAGGTCGCTTAATTACACTTCCAATGAATCTAGTTGTTTTAATTTCAAAACTCTATGAATTAATCAGAAGGTAATTATGCTCTCCATATAATCGAATTAATCTATCCGATTACAAATCAATACAATGCTCACTCAGGTGCACTATTAACCTTGCGATTAATAAACAATTAAAAAAATGAGATCAATACAAAACGGTCGATTTGTCGCAACGGACGTTGAAACAATGAGCTGAGCAACGCTGCCCGCTGGAATCGATTCGTCTCGATTCAACTCGCCGTCGGCAATCGATTCGTATTTTGCACTCACTCATTTTCGCGCGTACGGTCTCGTTTTATTTATACCATTGACGAAATTCGTCACGCGAATTTGAATTTTAAATCATTAATTCGGTTCGACAATCGTCGGGTTAATTGTCATTGTTTTATAGAGGTCATGTCGAAACTGTCGCCGGGCGAACGGGCGGCAGTTGGCACACCGGTCGACTTATTGGAGCATGGCGATCATTTTTATTCTTGTCACGAAATCTGCAGTGGCGTCCGTCGGACATGTTGTACGATTAGTTTATTGCATAATTTATACGATTGTCGAGGTTCAAGGATCGCTCGTCGTTTTAATAACTCGCGTGTTGCGTAAAGCCTGCATTCCCGGGGTCGGGATCGCTACGTGGATAACGGATTAGCCATGGTATTAAAACGTTTTATCTCCATCTGAAATCCTCATAAACCACGATTCCTCACCTTAAACGGCTGGATATTTGAAAAGCCTGAAGCACAGAAACCGTTGTAGAAATCTAATTACATTTCCAATTAAAGAATACTCGGCGGGAATTTTATGGACGAGTGAAGCCTCCATAGATATGGATAGCCATATCTCGCCATTCAATTCCATCTCTAAAAATGTTCTAAATTCACAATCAAAGTTCACATCGATAAATTTAGTGCATCACGCAAGATATCGAGTCACATTAAACGAATAATCGATTGTAATGTCAGAGCTAATCAAAACATCGGGCGCTCTGCGCAGGTCACTGCTTCCGAACGCAAACGCGGGATGACACGCGCTCGAGTTTTTGAACGGATCTTTTTGCTGCTTTTATAAAGAGGTTTATCAATATTGAATCTTGTGTCGGTAGTTTTAAAGGTTCTTACATATTTTGGACATTGATCATAATGGTGGCGAAGCCTACTACCGTCGGAGAAAGGTCAAAAAATTAAAGTTCGTAATGTTATCTCCCATGTTCTCACGCTAGTTTTGCGTGCGCGTGATCATCGCTAGTTGATTGGGAAAGTCCACTCGAGAGATTCACTCGATTTGTCACAGTTACAGTTATTGATTAAAAATTGCATCGATATCAAAACTGTTCATGTGAGAAATTATAAATCGCTTCTTGAACTCGTGAATAATCGTTTGTGTGTTAGTTCATTAATTTTGAGAGTGGAGTAATTTATAAGTTGTTAGCAATAGTTGATTTAATTTGTTTCTATAAGGTGTTCAATAGTGTTGTGGTAGTAGGCAAAGTAAACTTACCATAGCCAAGACAAAATTTCACTATTAGACCAACCGGCTTTAAAAAACACAGCTAATCTGTTAAAAAAATATTAAAATTATACTTCCATTCAACGAAATGTATTCATAATAATGAATTCATTAAGCTCGATTCGACTTAGTACTTAGCTCTAGAATTTAAAAAAATATTACCAACGACAAAGGTTACTGAAAAGATCACTATTAAATAGTTGGAACCCTTATCGTGATAGTCGTCTAAGATACTAATCTAAGTATCTTCTTATCCTTTAATATTATCACCATCCAACAACACTAGCAAGTCATCCATTACTTTACTATAAAATAATAAAGGATCATCTCTAAAACCCTATTAGTTCGAGAGATGATCTAAAAATTCTAAAACGATTCGTACAGTTTCACCGCGGTAGGTAAAGTAGGGTATTACCATAAAGTTGTTCACTATAATGTTTTATGCCTTACTTTATAGGATCTTAATGGTGAGAGGCTGAATTTTCACATTGCCGCTTTACAAAGTTTACTTTGTAAAGGCTTTTTATTTTCAAGTTTTACTGAGATTTATTTTCAGACTCCTTGTCTACCTGACCGTGTTTTTAGTTCATATTTTATGCGTATCTATTAATTTTAGCCGAAATTTTACTACTTGTTAGTTGTTTGTTACTAAAGCGGTCATTACACTATCCAATTTGCAGTACGCTAGATGAGCTAGCGTGCTAAACAGTTAGACAGTTACCAATACGATTTATCATCATGGCACTGGCACTGCCACACTGAGTAAGCATACTGGAAATTGGAAAATGTAATGACTCTCGAGTAAGCTCACAACTTTTCGACTTTAACTTAAAATTGTATTTGCACGAACTACTTGTCTCCAAAATTTTGCAGACAAGTATCGTCGCACAACATACTTACCTTCTTGAAATTATAAGCACCATTTGGTTCCATTAGACTCTAAAACCTTCATTCAATATACCTAAATGTTTTAGTGTTACAATCCTTCTTCCCACTTTTTTTATATTGTAAAAGCGAAATTTGTGTTTCTAGTTATTTGCTACTTCTTCACCCTAAAACGGATAGACAGATTTTGTAGATATTTCGTATGGAGGTAGCTTATTCCACGGATACTATTAACGCTGCTAGTAATATAATAGACTTCTATTTTTTTAACTTAACTATGAAATCTTTTATGCTTCAGATTTTTTACTTTGACTGTAAAGTTTCAAGACGAAGTCAGGTAGCTACTTACTTTGCCTAATAACTAAGTAAATCTTGTAGATTTACGAAGGTAACAACTTTCTTACAATTGTTTTCTAATGAAATGTATACGTTGGCGGTTCGGTTTTTACTACCATCACCAGTAGCGGATCCAGGATGTTGGTTTGGCAGGGGCTAAATGGCTGGCAGTCAATGTGTCTGATGACCCGACACGTCGTCATCAAGAAAACGAGCGCAGTTTCGAGTCGGCAACCGAAGGGACTAAATTTGTCGGGGCTGCGGAGTGTGCGAAAGCTTCCTCGTAGTCACGACATTTTGCGCCAAGGTGTAAACACCCTAAGGTTTTCAGTGGGTAGACCGCCAGTGACAGGATTCCCACATGAATCTGCTCACCTTCGGGGCCAGTGGTATATTACAAAAAGATATCCCTTGTTACAAAAAGACTATCTGACCAGGCTGTATCAAGGTAAACAATATTTGGAGAATTGTGTACGTCGATGGGGGGCTTGAGCCCCTTAGCCCCGCCTCTGGATCCGGTACTGGTCATCATTTATAACGTCTCGTTGGGCTGCGCATTCATTAACCATATAATCTTGGTTCCTAGTTTACGTTTTGTTTAATTCTTAATTAAAAGCAACATTGTTTAAATGAAATTCTAGATTTAGCTTAGTTTTAGTGCGTATACCCTACAAATTAGCTTTACCTGCAGAATTAGACTTGCTCATTATACGTAGGATTTAATGCAAATAGTAGCTATTCTCGCGGTGTTTATGTTTTATAGAATCGTGTTTATTAATGAATTCATAGAATATCAGGATAAATGTTGTTTATGTAGAAAAACAAACTAAATGTAGCTAACAAAATATAGCTACAGCGTAGTACTGCAGGTTTATGTCCTACTAATATTATTAACGCAAAAGTTTGTATTTCATTTCATTTCATTTCATTTCATTTATTGACAATTACTTAACACACTAACAGCAACTGTATGTATGGATGGATGGATGTTTGTTAATCTTTCTCGCCAGAACGGCTGAACAGATCTGGATGAAATTTGGCACAGAGATAAATTATAGTCTAGAATAGCACATGGGATACTTTTTAACCGCGGGTGAAACCTCAGGACGCAGCTAGTAGATAATAAAAAGGTACCTACATTTCATTCATGATATAAGCGATATCCTTACCAAGTTTTATCCAAATCTGTTCAACCGTTTCAGGGTGAAGAAGCTCTGTGAGCTGTAAACCTCGCGGCTGACGTTTGTCCTCCTCTACAGGTCGCACTCGCTTACCGATTCTCGTGAAATTTTGTGAATTTTATTTGTCGAAGCAATTTTTGGAAATCTTTTAAATTGGCAGAGATATGTTCTTTTTTAAAATTAAAAAAAAATTAAAAAACCCTTTTTATTTATGATTTTTAAATAACATATAGAGAACACAAAGCGGACATTTTTGTAAAAGCTGAAGCAGAGACGCTTCGTTCGTTAACACTCGGAATAGTTAGACAGTACTTTGCCTTTTTTGATGAATAAAAACTTCGATCCATTGGTCGAAGGATAAAAATGTAAAAGAAAGGAAAAGACTAAACACTGTAAATATTCTGAGGCTTCGCAACATTTATTAGGGAGGCCTGCAGTCACACACTGTTACAATATTAGTGTGACAACGTGAACTTTACTGTTTATCAGAAAACATAAACGTAGAAATAAATAACCGTGTTACCTATCCTACTAATATTATAAACGCGAAAGTTTGTAAGAATGGATGGATTTATTTATTTATTTCAAATTAGCACCGATAAAACGAATTACACTAATGATAAACGAATAGTAATAATCAATGTCAATTAAATGTCAGATTGATGGATGGATGGATGTTTGTTACTCTTTCACGCTAGAACGGCAGAACAGATCTGGATGAAATTTGGCACAGAGATAGATTTTTGGGGATGAGCTACCCACGTCCGTAGGATTGTACTCTACTCTGATTCCCTACACGTGGTCCCCGGGTAGTGCTAACCGGGTAGCAAACTCTGGTGGGAGGCTTCGGCCGTGGCTAGTTACCACCCACCGGACCAAGCCGTGCCGTGAAATGACGAATGCCGTTTCGGGATGTAGTCCGGTGTAACCGTTCCGAAGTCGGGTCTGAGCAGTAGCGCACTTGTAGCGCCTCACTCAACTGCCGTCTTTGTACTTCTTCACTCTACAAAACTTCAAGGCTAGAGTGAATAAAAGTACCTTATAGGTCGTCGTGCTCCATCTTAGACCACAATGTCGCTTAACATTTTTAACTTAATTTAAATAATTTAACTATTCCACAAAAAAAAATTACAGTCTAGAATAGCACATAGGATACTTTTTAATCGCGGGTGAAACCGCGGGGTGCAGCTAGTCTACAATAATTATGCTATTTAATATCTAGTGTAAGATTTGACTCATAAAATTTAAAGCATCCCACTTTAAATTTTATGAGTCAAATCTTAAACGAGGCGCCGTCCTTGACTTTTTAACCCCGGTATAGAACAGCACTAACAGTTAGCTGTCTCAGTAGTAAATCAACGCTATTCGGATACGAGAACGTAATTTAATTAACAACAAAGGACATGATCAATTAATAAATTTTATTTTACATCTTCTGTAATAAATTTTTATTTAATGACTAAAAAATGGAAATGACACAGTGCTGCCATAGTCAAATTTTATTCGCCACTGAAAACTTTACAAACTTATGTAAGACTAGCTAGTAGTTCGCTTCGAACCTCGCATAACCTGAAAGAGATTGCTTTTAGTGACAAGGCCGCCAGTTGTTACACTATATAACAAGTTTTATTATAATTTTTCTCTTACACATAAAGAGTTTATCTATCTATCTATCATATCTCCGCGACTTTTCGTCCGATTTTGCTCATATTCATGTTTTTATTCCATCCAAAGGTTGTCTGGAAGAGATCGCTCTTAAGCGATAAGACCGCCCATTGCGCCATTATTTTTGAGTGTTTAGTTTAGATTTATTTGTATTTGGTGTCAATAAAGAGTTTTTGTATTGTTTTGTATTGTATATTCAAACTTAACATTTTATTTGCTTGAACTACTAGCCTGCAAAACTTAATCAAGAATCTTCGTGTGTCATCGAACTAACAGATACCGAGATGTCCCAGTGCTCTGAGACATCACTTCGCTCGCCCAAAAATGTACTACCTAACTAAGTAAACTGAGCTACTTTTATCAAATAAAGACATCTATATATTTCATCAAATTCGCTGAACTAACAAAAAAAGAAGAAAGCATGAAGCTAAACGCAGCGACTCGAAGTTACAAGCACACTTTTCCCCTTAGCAATAAACGTTGGATAGCCAATGACAATGTTTTGTCTTTTTCTTTCTCTTGAATTTTTGAACTCGATCGAAAAAGACAAAACATTGTCTCAACTATTCCGAAGCTTGTATTACTCGTATTACAAAAGCGCTAATGTTTTGATTATAATACACGTCGACAATTAAATTAACCAAACACATACACACGTTCTATCACAAATTTAGGTACGCATTTTAAATTTATAATACAAAATATCATGACGATATATTATATAATAAAATCACTGACTAAATATTATGACTTCGTAACCCACTGAAATCGTTGGTGTTACCAGTAATAATAATCTCATTAACGCTTTTTTTATTATTTATTTACAAGTACCTACTTACGGTCTTCAGTTTTTTTTTTTTTTTGCATTATAGGTACTTAATGGTTAACTAAAATGGGGTAGTTGGAAAAGATAGCTGTGTCCAACTTTATTATGAAAAAACAAAACAAATATGTAATGTCCTTATTCTACGGCAAACTCTGTGTATTAAACATATCGTCACGCCTTAAATACTACACTTTATGGCGTTGTTCAAGGTAATTACTTATGTATTTATTTTAAAAAAGTCATCTTATGCCTAGTAACTACGACTTTCAGCTAAAGTAACCTCTTGCAATGTAGATACTAACCTTATGTAATACTGTAACGGTTAGCCCGAGCGACACGACATCTGGTTACCTCTATCTATTTCTAAAATTCTACTAAAAAGGTTAAGTAAATAAAATAAAATAAATGAAAATTAACAGGTCAATTGCAGATCAGATGTCTGGCGATTACCTCGGCCAGAGTATTGGCGCAAACTAACGTCGTCAACCTTTTCGGACTTTACCCAACTTAATTTGATCGCTAGTTTTTATCTGAAGTTTTTTATTTAAGCTTAATTAGGTAAGATTTGTAGGGTCTATGCAAACTGCGAGGACATCGGACAATCCTTGAATTGATTACTCTAATGGACCATCAAAATGAGTCCTACTCTAATACTACTAATGAGTACTTAATAGATTTCGTAAAATTCATCCATAGTCATCCATCTAAGCATTTACGGTACTAATTAACCAATCAGACACGTCCCAGTTCAGTTACTAACATGCGAATAGTTTTAGATGTAAATTTGACCACCACCTCATTAGCAAAGTCAGCATCAAGAATCCCGAGTCAAAGTCAAAAATATTGACAAGAATTACGGCCTACAAGGCTTATCAGTATCAAACGGTCGTGAAAACAGGCTAAGCTAAAAAATATAGCTTCATAAAAAGGAAGGATTTATGCGTTTTTAAAGTGATTAGTCCACAAGACAGGTTACCGGTCGCTTCTGCCGCCCGAGTCTCGAGACACTGCGCAAGAGTTCAAGTGTTAATACCTTTGATACTGCCATTGGCTAACATAATTTACGACTGTTTTACGTCGCCGTCCTTATAGCCCCTGAGACTTGCGAATCGGAACACAGTTTTTATGGGTTTCAGTAAATTACTTACATAGTGCCCGAGTCTGACGCGATGGCAAGAAGTCTACTATCTTGTTAAGGTGTCATTTTATATCAATGACGCAGTCTGCTATGAGTTGAACTGCTGGTATTTTGACCGATATATGTTGATTGGTTCAATACTTTTATTAGGCTCATTAATTCTTTGATGGTATTCGATTTCAATCAATCAGAAATCATTACCACTAATCTCTAAAAGTTCGATTTAGAAACAAAAAACATAAAAAAAAAGATTAACGTCCTCTAGCAAAAATATGTACCTACTTTATTCTAATCTTGCCGTAAAAGGGCGCGCGAGCGACATAAAATGCTTATTTACAAAATGAACTTTAAGATAGCAGGTAGGCAAAGATTAACCCGCAGAAGAGACTACTGGGTCAGAGGTGACCGGCGGCGGGTCGCCATAACTTGCCGAGGCTCTGCCAGCCGCGCCCTCTGCCGGACAATTTATGCACGTGAACTTTTCTCACCGTCCCCGTATACTAGAAAGCAACAAGGTTTAAAGCAAATCTTCTTAATAATTGAATGGGCTTAAAAATCTCTTAGGCGTCTTTTATTTTATCTTTCTCTTAAAGTTTTGTCTTTATCTTTAAGTAACAAATCAAATCAAAATGTCTTTATTCAATTGGGTATGGAAGGTACACTTATGTGTGCCTTGAAAAGATCGCTCTTAGTGATAAGGCCGCCAGTTGTTACACTGCAGTTACCGTTTTTTTTTCTTCTTTTGTTTTGTTATTTCTGATGTGAACAATAAAGTGTTTATAAATCTTTTAAACGTCAAAGTTACAAAAATGGCTCTACCACCACGTTCGATAAAAGAGCCACTACTCAGAAGAACAGGCAAGAAACTGAATCAGGCTTACTAACAGTAAACCTGGTCCAATTGTTCATCAAATAACGTTTATAATGCAACACTTACTTACATATTAACGTCCATTCGATCCACGGTAACCTTTAAATGTTTAGCCAAAATCAGTATGGCGAATGTGTGCAACTGCATCACAAACGCAGACCTACCCGAATAATCCAATAAATTCATGGCCGAAATCGTCTCTTTTAATTGCAAGTCGGATCACGGTCGGAGCGCGATTGAAGATGTCATTGTTTCAGTTTAAATTCCTACTCTATGACGCGACGGGGCCTACTCGCGGAATTTGGGACTGCGGTATCATTTCAGTTGCCAAGGTTACATCAATTACTTTACTTGTTAGACAACTGTTAACCTTAGCTAGAAATCTTTGGGTTAAGTTTCGTAAATATATTTAGTCAACTCGGCATAAATGAATTCATTTACTTCATGATACAACTATTGTGTTTGGTACTGATTATGAAAGGAAAATGAACTAAGCTAAAATATGAAGTGCTAATAGATCCTGACTAAAAATAGCAATAAGTACATGCTTTAAAAAAAATAGACATTACTTATATTTGGGCCTGGGTTCGATTCCCACCTAGGGCAAACATTCATATGATGAACATTTGTGTTTGTGCTATGTCTGGGTGTTAATTATCTGTATAAGTATGTGTTTTAAATTATATATGTATGTATATCAGTCCCTGGCCGCCATAGTACAAGCTTTGCTTAGTTTGGGGTCAGACGACCGTGTGTGCAAGTGTCCCGAATATTATTATTATTATTTGTATGTCATGCTTAGAGAAATTAGTAAAAATTACAAAGAAACAACCTTGCACAAATACGAGTATGTAGCCAATGACATTTGAGTCAAACTCTAAATATTCGTTGCAAGTAGACCCCCAAAACTTTAATTTCGATTCCACACGCGCTGCGTTTTGCAAGTGTTTTGGCAACTCGACACGTGTTTGTTTAGTTAACGCTTCACAGACCAGTGTACGTTGTACGAGTACGAGCACTACACACCATTGTATGGTGTACTTGTCGTTTGTTATCATGCGGCGCATGCGCGAGATCGGGGCTGTCAAAATAAGCTTTAAAGCAACAAATCTTTCGGGGCGTTTACACTAGCCACTTTTGTGGAGTAACTTTAGTAACAAGTTAATAATGTAGTTGGTCGTTATAAACTAGTTAGTTCTCTTAATTGTTTTGTTATAATATTTTAGGGCTACCATGTTTTTGAAAGAATTAAAAATGGAAAGGAACTCTTAAAAATGTTGGTAGCTTGTCTTATTGCCAACATAAAATGAATGTAATGTAAAACGCAACATGTGAGTACGAGATACCTACTCAAACTCGAATTACCTCTTCATTCATAGCGTTTGATAAATTAGTCATTTCTTCAAAGTCATTCACTATTTTTTGATGATAGAACTAGTTTCACTGACACACCCAAAATCTAAACCAAGTACAGTTATAGTTCAAAGAAAAATATTATAAGTACCTACATAGACGCTGAAAATTGACCATTCAAAGCAACTCACCCACCTTGGTCCATTACCAGCGCAAACGTGCAAATCAAAGCGGAAAAGTGCGCAAAAACGTAAAACAATTGATTACGTAAGTAATTCGGGACAGCCAAGGTCGTAGGAAAACAAAACCGTGCATAAACCGGCGTACTAGACCGGAACCGGCCCCGGCCTAAGGAAATGACGCGCTCGAGCAAAGGTTCAGACGCACTACGCGGCCCAGCAATTCATAACATAACTTTACAAAAAAAAAACTTAATAGCTACACAATCCATGTAAATGTCTGTCAAAAATTATAGTTCGCTCGTTACGGCTTTGAACCTTTTTTACCTTAGATGTTTTGTTAAACTTAACTAGATATTATATTAATTTGGAATCTTGCGATATAGGTAGATGTAAGTGTATCTATGTGTCCGTTTGTTTTACAGTAGGTAATTTGAATTTGAATTATTATGACGCAACGGTTCTTGTCGGTAGAGTAATGCCTAGAGGCCTAGGATAGGATAGGAACAAAATTTTGTCGACTCTTGTTATCGAGACAGACGTATATTTACACGTAGCCTTGTCACGTTCGCACACGACAAAAAATAATTAGAAGAATTTGTCGTAGCGCGCATGCCATATAAGCAAACTTTGCTAGTGTTTTACCTCCTTGTACGACAAGACATTACATCTGCTGTTTCTTTTATTTAAAAAAAAACCAGATAAAATAGATATAGTTCTAGTGTTGACCACGTTGATCATAAAGTCATGTTGCACCGTGAGTTAGTTAAACTGTATTACGACATAACTTAAAGGCGGTGTTTTCACTATCGACGCTACTCGCTCCGGTGGCGCTCAGCAGCGCGTGTAAACGCCGCTTTAGTTACGACCGCTGGTACAGAGAGTGAATTTGTTTTAATTTTTTGATTGTGAACATGTAATGGTAACAAATTAACATTAAATATGTTGTTTAGTTTACCGCCAAGCGAAGCGAGTTCTCAATCTACTGGTACATCTCGGCATTTGTTTGTTCAACGATTACTTGAATATCGTTGATCCGATCTGGATGAAATTTTGCAGGCATGTAGTTTATCTCAATAGAATTTTTAAGTTCGTAAATGAACTAAATCGGATGAGGGGTGGTGGAGATACGCCAAGTCTCTGTTCGAGGCAAACTACCAATTATATTAATTGACCAGCTAAGTTTAATTATTATTATTAATTTTAATTGAAAGACATCGTCCAAACTCAAACATTAAAAAGAGGTATTAAACAACCATTCATCTCATAATATAATAATTAAATAAAATTATTACAAATTAATTAATTATTAACGAATTACTTAAATAAAAGAAGATGGCCACTTGTATATAACACACTTAAATCTAGTGTATAAATAATTATCGCTATAATATAAATATAGATGGATGGATAAGCAGGTACAATAAACTGTTAAATGCACATTGAAAAGTTTTACAGTCTTAGCAAATAACAAATTAAATATTATTGTTTAACGACAATTCTTCCGTTCCAAACCAATGACCGACTCAATCTTAAAATCAATTACAACGGTAAACACTTTATAGCTTAAATTATTAGATAAGTTATTAAATATCAATACTAGCTAAATAGGTTTATGGAAGCTTAAACTTTTGACTGAAACTACAGCTTCAAATTAAAGTTCATGTTGAAGTGTGTGTATAAGGTTTTTAGTAAATTTTTTGGCCGCAGTCATGATATAACATTCGTGTTTTTAGGTACCATTGTTTAGGTGTAATTAGTCTAGTTCAAAGTGTTTTATTAAATACCTACAATTTACCCCACCTTAAATAACAACATTACGAATTTGAACTTTGCAACAGACAATCACAGAACATACTTCGGATTTAAATGTGATTCTAACGAGACCCTTCTCTTCTTTCCAGTCATTCTTCGGGCGATCGTACAACAACCTGAACTCGATCACGGAATGCAAGAACAACGGCGAGTGCGTCATCAACAAGAAGAACCGCACCGCGTGCAAGGCGTGCCGGCTGCGCAAGTGCCTCATGGTCGGCATGTCCAAGTCCGGCTCGCGGTACGGGAGACGGTCCAACTGGTTCAAGATCCACTGCCTACTCCAAGAGCAGCAACAAGCGGCCCAGTCGCGGTCGCCCCCGCGAGTACCACCCTCCCCTCACCATCACCTTGCGCCGCCGTTTCCACCACACCTCTTCCCTGGACTGGCACGACCCAGGACAAAAGAAGAACTAGCGCTATTAGGCCTGGACGACTATAAGCCGCCGTGCTCTGGATCACCCGACTCGCATAGAAGCGGATCATCTCCCAAATTAGATGACAAGTCTCGACTATCGCACAGGCCACAGGACCGGCCGCTAACTCCGCCACGGGACCACTTCGTGCAACTCCCGCTAGCCAACATGTCCTTGCCCCATTTCCCCCACTCGCCGTTCTTACCGCCGCCGCCGTTCAGCCCCTTCGCTGCCAACCACCCGCTCTTATTCCCGCCCGGTTTCCACCCTCTATACTCCCGGCATTTACTAGACCATGCCGCGTTGAGACAAGCGGCTGAAAACAATAATGACGTGCGAATTGACGATCACAACACGGATACGTCGAAGCGGTTTTTCCTCGATGAGATTTTGAAGCAGCAGCGGTCGTCCGCGCCGCCGACGCCGCAGGAGGATGTCATATCTGAAGCGGAATTCGTGCCGACGCCGCCGGCTGAGCGGAGAACTTCAGAGTCACCGCTGCAGGAGAATCCAATGGATCTGTCGGTGAAGTCCGACGGCCGGTCGAGTTCGGCCCGGCGGCGGTCCGACGACAGCGAGGTGATCGTGCCCGACAACGACGATGGAGACTCCGCGAGCGCGGGCGGCTCCGCCAGCGAGGAAGAAGACGTCTCCTACTCGCAAATAAAAAGGATCAAGCTCCACCCCCTAGACCTCACCACCAAAGTCTGACGCCACGATACTGCAGAATGTGTGTAATGTCAGTGAACGCTGAAGGCCAGTAAATCGGATTGTGATGTTAAAATAAGTAGAAAGCTCAGTGCGGACGTTACTTGTGAATTGTTATCGCTTGAAAGAGTCTATCCAAATACGTAAGTTAAGCCTTAGTTAGTAAATGTTATCGGTACTTAATGAACCCGGTTGATGGTTGTACAAATTGATCTGTAAATAAATAAATTATTCTGTATAGTCTAAGAGTTAGGTTACGTATAGTTAGCGGTTTTATAATATATTTTTGTAAAGGAATCAACCGGGTGTAGCCACATTCCAATTTTTTCAAAATACTTATATTTTATAGTAATTCGAATATAATTTATTCAATTTAGTAGAATTTTTGATTGAATCGTTGTTTGTGAACGAAAAGTTTTAACTTCGGGTGCATTGTAAAAGTTTTGTTTGTAATCTTTGTATAAGCTTTCTTATTATATCTTGGTGCCTATTATTTAAGTATACAAATAATATATTATTATAACAATCACTACTTTGACTGTCCTTTGTTATAATTACGATGGTTTACCATTTCTTAGGCCTATATCAGATTTTTTAGAAATTATGCATTGTTTTCGTAGCACTTTTCTTTTTTTGTTTAATAAATTTAAGAAATGGTAGATTGACTCTATGAAAAGATACTCGATCATATAAAAACATTCCTATTTTGCTCAATATTAATCGATTTATATTTTACTTCATACTCAATGTAGCGAAATGTTCGCTTACATAATATACTCAATTTAAATAGTTCGTCAGACAACGACTTTGTAAATAATGTTAATGTAGATAGAGTGTTTTATTACATAAACAAAATGTTCGTAATGGATGCATTCCAAGA
This sequence comes from Peribatodes rhomboidaria, assembly GCA_911728515.1. Classification (NCBI taxonomy): domain Eukaryota; kingdom Metazoa; phylum Arthropoda; class Insecta; order Lepidoptera; family Geometridae; genus Peribatodes; species Peribatodes rhomboidaria. The sequence continues at coordinate 1,074,117 of OU452179.1, read as the reverse complement.
AGACGTACAAAATAAAATATTCGTGCACTCGATTTTTTTGTTTCCTTTGCAGATAGTACCCCGACTCTTGAACTATAAAGTTAAAGGAACATCGCTGCAATAAGTTGCAATGGTCACATTTAAGCATTGAAATACAAGCCGTCGAAGACAATTAATGTATAGAGGTATAAGAGCAATTAAACTAACCAAAGCTGACACTTAACTGGGCTGTTGACGTTGCGTTAGACTAAAAAAGCGGACGAGGAACAGCTCAGTGTACTTGTATCATTAATGTTATACATATGTGATAGCTGTACTACCGGTGACACGTTTGTGAAACATGAGTGATACTGAGCAGGGGGGCTATTCCTGCGCGTGAGATGAGATGAGATTTTATCTTGGTCACTCTCACACCTATGACGTTTCAAACGAGAGCAAAAAGGACGAAAAAAGGTGAGATGAAAATCTCAAATCTCCGAATAGGGCCACTGTTCCCTGTCCGTTTTCTTACGGCTAACGCAACATCAACGATTCAGTTAAGCATTGACTTTGGTTAGCCCAATTGCCCCCCAGTTACGCTTAAGGGTGCGGCGTGGACATCACACCAGTAAAAATGCTGGTTTTTACACCAAACTATGACCTCTGTCAATAACGCCTATTATAAATTCGAAGGCTTTTTTGTTCTTTATGAATATTACGTTTATTTTTAGAAGTCAACGAACAAAAAAAGGTCATAGGCCATTTACAAAATTTGTAAATTCTTCAAAACTAAATGTGTTTGGGAATCAATATTGGACACATTTATTTTGGAAGTCGAGCTACAAAAGAGTTCATGGACTATATCAAATGTTTAAGTTTTTGCCGATATTACTGCAGATAATTTAATTTTCCTAAAGTATCCTAAAGCGATGGCAGCCTAGTTGGGAGAAGGTCCGCCTCTGAAGGCGCGGGTTCGAACCCAGCCGACGGCACGCATTAATTTGTTCATTGTGTGATCATATGTGCGTATTGTATGTCATCTGCTACATGACTGGAGCCCGGTATATGGCGACAGGCTCGCCTCCTGTCACATTTGGGACTGAATATCGTCCGGCGAAATGTGGGTGTTGTATTACACCTCTGCCAGCCCCCTTGGGGAAAAGGCGTGACGATATGTTAAAGTATCCTATCAGATACCTACTATAATTAAATATTACTCATATTATAAGATACTACTAGTGACCCGCCCCGGCTTTGCATGGTTCCCATATACCTTCCGTAAAAAAAAATATCTATCTGATGGTAGAAAATGCGTCAAAATCCGATGCGTGGCGGAGGAGTTGGCGGATACTCAGACAGAGAGACAGACAAACGCGGAAAGCAACTTTGTTATATATTATGTTGAGATGAATATTTTGTCTTATGTCTAAATAGAAATCAGTACAACTTCAAAATCAGAATCCATTGATAACTCCAGAACTGCGGACGTAGATCTGCCGCTTAGAGCGTTTAGTAAGTATTCCTAACTCTAGTAATTTTGGCGTGACTCGCGTCAGAAGAGCAGACTCCAAGTGAAGCAGAAAACTTCTTTGGGGGCTTGACTTGACATAGATCGAATACTGTAATAAAGTAAGTATTACAAAATAGTTGGTACTAAATAACAAAAATGAACCACGAAAATACTATGTGTCAATTCTTGGTTACATACAAATAGAAATAACAGACCTTTAAGGATTCAGAAATTTGAATGATTATGTGCATGAAAACATTATGAGGAAACCAATTTAACCTAGAATTAATAACAACCAACCTGAACAAAACCAGTGTGGTAGATAACTGCTTTATCAATCTCGATGTAAAGTTAGTCGGTGTCCCTGCATTGAGACGTAAACGACTATAATGAAAATGATGATGATATTCTTAAGCATAGATAGATACTTAATTCTTTCGTTAAGACGGTGAAGTAACCCAAAGCGGCTCTTAGCTATACGAGTATATCCTAGCTCCCTGGACAACAATCTTGATACGTCTACGCCTTTAGCCCATCGTCGTTTAGAGCTGGATAGCACACCAGCTCCCCTAGCATGCGCACGCGAGAGAATTTTTCTAGTCACTTTTTGTCATGCACAACGTGAAAAGACTATGTGTATATGGCGCAGCCAACTAGCTTAATTCGCCGTTAAATTACCATCCTAGCCTTTTTACTAAACGGCGCCGTTCAACTAGCTTTCTGATGATATTTAGCAGTAGCGTCTAACACAACACTTAAAAAACTGGCTGGCTGATGCTCAGGTCATTCATAGAATAGTGTGATTGTTTACTAAAATCATTGTTTTTGACCAAAGAAATGTGATTGAATTAATTAAAATAAAATAATACTCGAAGATTGGTTGAACTGCGCTATTTAGTAAAATGGCTTGGCTGTTAATTAAACGGCTAACTAAGCAAGTTGGCTGTGACATGTACATACGTCGGTCTCGATAAAAATAGTTGACACACTCGTACCGTTGTCGGGTTGCGCATGATTTAGGCCTGCCGGCTTTATGTAATTGAGTAATGGAACGATCAATTTATCTGTTTGTAAGCGCCATCTCAACAACATAAATTTTGAAAACTAGAAAACCAAAAAACAGTGAGTAAAGCCGCGTGGTTTATCTAGTGTGTAGTCAAGGCGGGAAGGTTGTATATTGTTGCGTGGAACAGTCGCATGCATGTGAGCGGCGAGCCTTGACCCGCAGACATAGGCAGGCTCATCTCCGTACAGCGGCTTATAGACGCTGGAAGAGACAATAATAATGCCTTAATAATAAATAAATCTTAATGCCTTAAAAGTTTCGTAGCGTAGTAGGGCTTAGCTACAGTGTTGCAAATAACGAATTATGAATGTAAAAAGTTACATTAAGCTGTAGAAGAGGTAAATACATAGTACAGGATGTAACTGAGTAGAGTAGAAGAATATGTCTGGGGTTTGAAATTGTAGACTCTAGAACTCCGACTCTAAGGTCATTTTTTACTTAGGCCCGCATGCTAAAACGAATCTCGATTTAAAACTTGTTTTACGATATTTAATAACAGCTTTAAATCAAGATTCATGACGAGCGTCGTTTTAGCACGTGGCCGTGGGCCTGAGTGTGTCAACGCAACACTTTGTGTGAGAAAGATCGAACCATCATTATCATCGATCTGTATAAGTCTACTGCTGGGTACATGTTTTCGCTGTCCAGCTCCAATTTTAAGCTAAATAATATACTTATATTACACGTTTAACCTACGACAACTCTAGATAAAGTTTTTCGGTCGACCTATCAGGCTAACTAAACGTGTTAAAAGGTGATAAACTCGGTTGGCCTCCTATTCAATAATAGGGTTTAGCCTAGTTTATGCGATGCGTCATAGGTAAAACGTCGACAATAATTATACTCGTAATATTTAGCTCACGCGTCAGTACGCGCGCAAGATAAGATCTGGTCACTTTCGGAGTGAAAGTGACCAGATCTTAAGACATTTCAAACGAGACAGACAAAGACCAGACCATATCTCGAATTGTAGGAATAGCCTCGTTTGTAAGGAACGCTTGCCAGATCCAGTAGAGCTAGCTCTACGTTCTGCAGTACGCGAATGTTTCCCTAGCGCAACAGTGAACTGTTCACAATACTGCCATACCTCACCTGAGCGGCGCTTAATTACAACCTGTGTAGTGTACGGGTCAAGCTTTCGAGTTCACTTGATTAGCTGCGAGATACGTGCTTAGGTTTTAGTTTAGAATTAGGTATATTCTGATAACTCTGAAATAGTGATTAAATGACACAAATTTCTAGGTTGGTTCAATAACTTAGAAAGAAACAGATACAGCAATAATTTTCGACCAAGCGAGCGATAGCAAGTAAAGCGTAAAGTAAAACTATCCTTCAGCTTCGACGAAAATGCTTTCGCATGTCCGATTTCTGTCCGAATCTCCGTCCGGATCTCTGTCCAGATCTCTGTCCGGATCTTTGTCTTCCTCATGATCTCATGATCACGATCACGGGACTCATGAAAAATTTCCAAAAAATGACTCTGCAAAAAAATTTGAATAATTATCGAACCTGCTCACAAAATTTCGCGAGAATCGGTTCAGGAATGCGACCGGTAGAGGGAGACAAACGTCAGCCGCGAAATTTACAGCTCACAGCCACAGTATATTAATAACTTAGATAGAGTACCAATACATAGCTTAGGTATTTCCAAGGCCATAGCGGATAACCAATTAAGCTCCTCTTAAGTCGACGTGGTCCGTCAGGCAAGCACTCTGCTTAATGCAAATAAATACTTCATTGTCTTTAAGCACTTCATCGCTAACCATCAGACAAGAACACAGCTAGGAGTAGATTTAGATCCAATCTTAATAGACTTCATATGTTCGCCTCGAACGAAGACTTCGCAAATCTCCTCAACTCCTCGTCCGAACTAGCTCTTTAACGAACTCTAAAGTTATATTAACTTGACTGCCTCGATGGCTCAGTCGGCAGTGAACCTGCCTTCTGAGCTAGAGGGCGTGGGTTCGATTCCTACCTAGGGCAAACATTCATGTGATGAACATTTGTGTTTGTTCTATGTCTGGGTGTTAATTATTTATATATAAGAATGTTTTTAAAATTTACATGTATGTATATTAGTCTCTGGCCGCAATAGTACAAGCTATGCTTAGTTTTTGGTCAGACGACCGTGTGTGCAAGTGCCCCGTATACTATATTATTTATATTATTATTTACTAGCTGCGACCTGCGGTTTCAAGTATCCTATGTGCTATTCTAGACTATAATCTATCTCTGTGCCAAATTTCATTCAGATCTGTTCGGCCGTTCTGGCGTGAAAGAGTAACAAACATCCATCCATCCATCCATTCTTATAAACTTTCGCGTTTATAATATTAGTAGGATTGAGATAAGCTATAATGTCTGGCTATGAAGATCGGTTCAAAGATAATCAACTACTCAAACTAACGCTGAGTTGTCCCCGTTAACTCTGAGACCTCGTTCAATTAGGTATATGTAGTAAACATAGTTCTATAGTAACGATTTATCTTCACAGAACTAAAGGTTACAGCCACAACTGTCACACGCCCTAACTTTTCGCGTACAAGCTCCGTGCTATGTTATAAAAATAATGAGTGTCTCAGATGCGCGCGCGCAGCGGGCACCTGATTTACAGCGACAATGTTCATAGATCACACTGTAGGTATTTACGTCTGTATGACTTCTGAACATAACCACATACACACCGGTAACTGAATCTAACATTCAAAACTAAACCTTATCGCTTTACACGAGAGAGTTTTAATTCAAGTTCGTGACACTTTTTGCAAAAGTCAAAATAATGCACTCTACATGTCAAGTGAAGTCGTTTAATTTTAAATTTTATGCCAATGTTGTACGGTATATTTCAGTATGTAATTGTTATTTCTACAAGTGCAAGTGCATCGAGAAGTTAACGTGCAATTTATCGTGTATTAACACGGTTTTTCGTATGAACCTGCGTATGTGGCGCCACAAATCATTTTGGGGCAGAAAAATAATGGCGTCCTGGCGTCAAGTGTGAAATATTGGTAACAATTAAATGAGATATTAATGTTTATCGCCAAACATTGCGGTCTTATCGTAAATCAACCTCTGTGCTAGATTTCATGAACTACTGAACAGATTCAGGTTGCATCGAATTACAACTGACTTTCCGGAAAAGAGATTTCGCAAATGTCTGTCACTCTGTTTTTACCTATACGGATATATAAGTGGTCTCCATACTAATATTATAAAACTGTAAGTAACTCTGTTTGTCTGTCTGTTTGTAGGCTTTTCACGGCTATACGGCAGAACGTATTTTGATGAAGTTTGATAATTCGTTATAGTATATCATGAGGAAGTTTCTTGGATACTGTTTTCTGAATAAACGCAAACAAAGTCATAGTAACATCTAGTTATTTCTAATTATATTTTCAAAAACTTTTTTACTGTTAATTGATCTACCAAAAAGCTCTTATAAATCCTAAATCAAGAAACGTTATTTCCAAAAAAAAACAATGATCACTTGATGACCGTTTGTCATATTTCGTTCTGTCCTGTCCATCCCAAGATTGCCTGGAAGAAATCGCTTTAGGCGATAAGGCCACCCTTGTACTGCCGAACGATATTTTATTTTAATGTTTTCTTTATGTTTGTTTTACTTTGTATTTTTTATGTGCAATAAAGATGTATTGTATTGTATTGTACTGTTTTGTTTTGATCAGCCACAACAGGCGAATATACTCTTCAAAAAAGGTTCTAAGCATATAAGGGCAGATATATTATCTCCTCTCTCACTGTTGATGGCAAAATGGCACCAAAATCAAAGGGTAGAAGCCAAAAAAAAAAAAATCGCTAAACCAGCTATCTTGAAGCCGGAACCCTAGCGGAGTACAGGCAGTCGCAGCGCACCTCACATGTCGTCACAGTTGCGCAAGCGCAAGTGAAATACCTGCAAATGGCGAGGCCCGTAATTAATACCGCGGCCGAGACCCGGGGTCAACGGTCACCGGACCCGCTGCTTTTAGAGTTCTTCGCATTAACTTTTATAGAATCCATCAAGTCATCATCGAAATTAGTATAATCGGGAACTAAATCAAAGTAACCAAGCGATTGCCAACAACTGTGACAAATAGATAGCATTCAAATGAAATTTATTTTCTGAAATTTAATTTCAACTAGCTTTTTGCCTGCGGCTTCGCTCGCATTAACTTATAGCACTCAGGGATAATGTAGCTTTCTAGTAGTGAAAAATTTTTTAGAATCGGTTTAATAGTTTCGGAGATTACCCTCGACAGACAAACTTACAAACTCAACAATGTTGTTATCTCTTTGTAATATTAGTAACTGTAGATTAAAAAGCATCTCGTGACCAAAATGCTGGCCGATAAGTTCCTTGCCTAAATAATTCTTATTGCAATTCAAAATGGCAATGCGGCTAGCATTTTGGGTATTACGATGCCTTCTGGTATAATTATAGTGTAGTGGTTTATTAGATTAGATTTTTATTTAGTTATGTTTAGATTATTTTAGTTTAATTCATTTCATTTTTATTTAATTTATTTTAGTTTAGGTGCGTCAATTAAATAGCTGGTCTTAGCAAAATGAAAAACAATTACATTTTGGGCTTTTTATTATTAAAAAAAAATTAAACGTACTGAACCAGCCCAATCAAGAGTAACTCGTTCTTTCGTCGATTTGATTTTTAATTTTATGCATTTACATCAATATGAGTGTATGGATGTTGTTCGACAACTCTACTTTGTAGCATTGAGCAATAACGCTGGAGATGATACATTCGGTACTTTAGTGCGGGTGAATGGTCACTGCAGAGCTTGACAGATATCTCAATCGCAATGATTTGTGTTCGCTGTTTGTCCCGTTTCAGTTTGGGAGAAAGGAAATTGTCCCTAGGTACAGGCCGATTCAAATTTAATGCCAGCTGTGAAAATAGGCGCGAAACGCCTTGCGGTAGCGAAAACGAAGGTACGAAAGCGGGCGTTAGAGAGGCAAGACGCCGAAAAGTCTCGCTTGCGGCGTACTCAGTCTATACCCAGAGTTCCTGATGGAAGGTGCTGGCGCTACGAGTTCTCTAGTGGAATACTTTTGTCTTTCTAAAGCCCGTAGCAGATTATTGCGGCGAACGCTCGCGAAAGCGCCGATCCGCCGCCGCCGTTCCTATTGGTCAAAAAGCCATTAACAACCAATAGGAACACTTTCGCGGGCGTTTGAGGCAATAGTCTGATTTCGGCTTTGCACCAATGGACGATACACCTACACCTTTGATCACGTCGACGCTTCCCATCAGGCGAGTCAGTGGTCAAACGCATGCCTAGTCTGTTATAAAAAAAAAAGAAACTAGCTAAACTAACTGTTACCCGCGACTTTATTCGCGCTTATTCAGAAAACAGTATCCATAAACCTTTCTCGTGACTTACTGTTACTAATTATCAAATTTCATCAAGGTCCAGTCAGACATTCAGAAACAGACAGAGACAGACACACTGATTTACTTTTTCTATTGTATAATATATTTAACATTAGTGCTCGTTGCTCCTGGCTAGTTGCCTCTGTCATGAGTTTAGTCAAGTCGAAAATCTAACTGGCGAGTTGACGATGTTTCTGCTCTTTAGAAAACGAATTCTCAGTCTTTATTTTCAGCTGGTGTATAAAATGTGCTGTCACAATATGCGGCAACAGAAAATTACCGTTTACAAAAGACAAGAACATTAAAATACGAGAGCACTACAACTCCATATATCTATGAAACTTAAACTACCGTAAAAGTGTAGACATTTATACGGCCGGCCTTATCGCTCGGACGTCCAGAATAATCAAGATTTTAATAGATAAAAAATGTTATTCACGAAATCTTCAACGATTTAAAATTTTAATTATTCTTCGAATCCATAATTTCGTGCTAAGATATCGTAAGTTTTCTCGTATTTAAATTTTTCTTGTATATTTAAATGAAACGCTCTTTCCAAATTAAAAAGAATGATAATACAAATTAGGTGGTTAGTAAATTAGAGTAGATTCTTGTCATTCTCCGAGTATCATATTACTACTGGTTTTGACTAAATTAAATTAGGTTTTTATAGCGAGTATTAAGTCGAGCTGTGATGTCATTTTTATGTCACATACTACTCGTATGTGTAATGACACTGAATCCAGCACTGAATACAATTAAAATTAAAGTATGGCCATGTTATATACAGGGTGATTGGAATCTAGACCGTTTTATTACAAGGGGTGTTTCTAATCATTTTGGGTTATGTTTTAAGCTTTAGAGACTTTAGTTTTTTTTTTTTTGTAATTAATCGAAAATAATAATAATAAAACTACTTATTTATTTAATTATAATCGAAAAACATAAAATGATTACTGAAAAAACTGAAATAAGACTAAATTAAAAAATCTAAAACGAACTATACTAAACTAACAATTACCTACTTTAATAAATGTAAAAATCCTAATCTAATAGACCGCTGCCAGCTGTAGGCAACGTGGCCAAAATGTTGGCTGCATTGCCCCGTTCGATTGCGAGACTGATCCTTTGGGTACCGAAGTACCGTCACGAGTTGCTGCGACCAGACGCAATGATTGATGTTTGAAAATTGTTTTGGCACCTGGTCCCCACGGTCCTAAAGTTTCGACCCCAAAAGGCTAAAAAAATATCCACTGTAGAGCTACTTATGCTTAGCTTTTTAGAGCAACTTCCTGTTTTATAAAATATTTTGTTTTAATATTTTGACAAAATGGTTAAATAACTCGAAAACTAAAAACGTTTGCTGGATTAACGGAACGCCTAAAAGGTAGCCCATGATAAGTAGAAACATCTCTCAAAAAGATATGGTCTGGATTCTTATCACCCTGTTTATAATTTTATGATGGTCATGTGCAACCTACTTTATGTCAAAACATGAAAATGATGGAAAGGAAATCCGTGTCGATTATCAATTTTCTTCAAAAATACAGGATGTACCAAGCAAGCACGCAAGTTCATAGAGGTAGAATTGCTATTGTCCTGTACCTATTTCTGTGTTAATCGTGGCTCATACAACCAAACAGAAGTCAACCAATCACAAACCAAACTTAAAAAATTCTAAATACTTATTAGCCAACCTTTAATACTATTCTTTTGATGACCGATTACCCAAGAAAACCATTCTATAAATTCAACCACTTCAGTAATATCTAGTGATTCTTCAATCATGCCATTTCGTACAATCATTAGCATGGGTACACTAATATTTCAAGCATATTATCATACATTGTAATCACGAACAAAGTTGAGTCAATATTTCAATAAAATAACAGTAAATCGTAAATAACGACTGTATTGTAAACTTTGAGATGAAACGTATCACGTTCTCAACCAAATACGATCAAATATTTCGAGTGCATCTTACAACTGCATTACTAGGTTTTACAGGGGAGGACTTGAGCCCTAGTTTCAAATAAATCCTAGAAACATTACTAAACTTTATTGGAATAACTAGCTGCGCCACGCGGTGTTACCCGCAAATACTTTCTGGAATAGTTCACTTTTCAGAATAAAAGTTAGCCTATGTGTTAATCCAGAGTATCAGCTACCTCCATTCCAAATGTCATCAAAATTGGTCCAGCCGTTTGAGCGTGAAGAAGTAACAAACATACACACTCACAAACTTTCGCATATATGTAGAATATTAGTGTGATGTGATTTCAAAAATAAAACTGCATGTTTGTATGCCATTTTGAAAAGAAATGGCAAAGTTTTATTGGTGCTGAAAAGTTCAAAATAACATTATCTCAGCAATTGAATGGATCACATTGTGTCAACCTTCTATGAAAGATAAAGCACACAACAAGTTGTTTCTGGCCAGAGATGATGACCTCTTGCTTTCGTAAAAATTCTTGCCGAACATTGTTTCATTGCTGTTAAAAAGACAGTAACTCTTTATATATACCTTTATACATACCGGAGCTTTATGAAGCTTAGATAGTCTGAATACCGTCGCGATTCGTACCTACTCGCGCCGCCCTAAAATGCCTCCAGTAAGTTAGCCTAGCTCAGTGCGCTCAGTTTATTTGTTTGTCTGATTCTATTCCACGGAGACATAGGTCATCGGTGCATCATGGCAGATGTGTTTAATGACTTATTCATGATTTGCCGAGCGATCGTCGTGAGCGCAGCTGCGCCAGCGACTGCCTTCCTGTACTTGGAAGGTCAGGCGGAGTGCTTTTCAAATGTTTACATTTTTGCAATTTATTTTATCAAACCTTACTTGAACAATGTATTGAGCAGTGCAAATTCTTGCATCCCTGCGACCTCTATTTCAATAGTGATCTCATCATCACCATCATCTGCTTGTAATCACTGTAACTGCTGAGCATAGGCATCTCTTTTTGTTCGTCACTCATCCAGGACCTGTACTAGTTTCATCAAGCACTAGATTTACTCAAGTATTGTATGTTTCCACTTTCTATTACAGGAGCCAACAATCCTTACTTCTTAGATAATCAATCGGCTGCTACGATGAAAAGGGCGAGTATATCCAAGTTTTTGCTATAATATTATGTAAAACACCTTGGATAAAATTTATAGATTGTCACTTGCAAACCACAACAACTGATTTGTATTCAGTCCGTCAAGGTGGCGTATTAGATTTTGTTCATTTTTCTCACCTTCCCCCAAACATAATTTAATTTTTAACGATCACAGTAAAATATATGACGTGAAATTATAGCTTATTGAATCATAAAACATATACAGTTATACATAAATCGGCTATTTTGCATAATTATTGAGTTATGGCATTGGTATTTCTATATATTATGGATTCGGTAAAAATCTAGATAACATTTTCATTTATCAAAAAGAAATCAAATGTTTATGATTGTAATAATAATGTTTATGTATGTTTGTGTGAAATAGGTTTTTGATGAGTCCGCTTCGTAGACTGACATTGTGTGGGCGGAACGACACATTGTAAAAGTAAAGTTTTATTTAAATATGTTATGTAATGAGTATAAGTAGTTAGTACTAGTAGTTAGTAGTAGTTATAAGTAGTTACCTTTTTCTAGATTCTAGATTGCCTAAAGATATCCTACTTTTATTCCTCTTTTTTTACATCGAGTTGTACCAGCACCATATTGACAAGAAAGACTCTTACACTAAGCAAGTAGGTACTTTACAGTGCGTCTCACTTATCCACAGACTGACCGATAGAGCCACCATCGTATTCCTAAACAAAACTTTATGGCTCCAGTTTAAACTGTTTAGTTCCCCCATTCGTCCATTGTACAGCTAAACTGGTCGCCCATGCCCCACACAAGCGACTCTCTCCTCACGTATCGGATCATCACTAACTGTCCAATTAGCAAGTCGACCTGCTTCACTAATCTGTGTGCTGACTTCATTACCTCGCGAGGCTTGCTTGTGTTGCTCCTCAAACAGACGCAGGTATTGAAGGGCTAATATGCCTGCTTGAGCCGTTATCTTGGATGCAGTTAAAGATGCTGTTGAAAATGATCTGTAATGTCATGACTTACTATTAAGAGGAAAGTCTGAAGATTAATAAGTACAATTAAAACGCTATTGCTTGCAGAGGATTGTATTTAGCAGTAAATTCTGTAAATTCAAACAGTTCTATCTCATAGACAGTCGTGTAGCGCGGAAGCATGAGAGTACATTATTTTATTCACTTAGGGCTTATTAGTTTTATCAGGCACTGAGATATTTTTCAAATTTAATGTCTCTATAATTAAAAGAAAACCAAGTAAAGCCTACGAACAGAATGATGTATGTGAAGAGCCATGGCAGTATGCCACAGCCAAATCTCTCGTTTGGTAGAGCAGTTATCGCGGGTGGTCCACGCGTGATTGGGGTCAAACAAACCCATATTTCTATGTTATTGTTGCTTATAAACTTAATCAAATTAATTAGCTTGTTTTGTTAGCTAACAATGGCCGTTACTTCTGGATTGGAAAGATATAAGTAAGTTAAGCGTTTTAAGAAAAGTTATAAAGTTGTTAAATACGACGATGTTGTTTAGTAAATTTCCAAACCACTGGTTAGATGTTCATCTGTAAATTCCTAAAAATAGTTATGAGATACTTTGATATGTAAACTGGGTATTATGACTGTTCACATCAAAAATGATAGCTTTACTTTAAACAATTTTCTAAACTGTTTTTCGAAAGAGATGCCCACAATCTGCATTTTGAAAAAGTTTGATACTGAAAAACTAAATTACTAAATGTTCGATAATTAAATGTACAAGTATTGTATTAAGCACTAGTGGTTGAGATAATATATAACAGATGAGATAGACAGAGATATATAATTAATTAACCTTATCTGTACTGACATCATGAAAAATATCAAAGTAGTCTAGAGGAGAGTGCAATGACTATAGCAAAGGTCTTTAAATTCTCTCATTTAAATGAAAACTTACACTCACAGGTTTAATATTCAAATCTGCGTCCCTCATAACTGAATGATCTAATATTGAATGTTGTATAAGCTATGGGCTCTGTTTATCAAAACAGTAAAGCTTTTTTTTTCTTAAAAATTATCTATTTACTTCAACATGATCTTCAGCATTGTACAAGTGAATTAGGTAAAAATAAGTAGGTATGTATTATAAAGTACCTAATTGTTTTTGTTGGATGCGGACAACGCAAAACCGGTTGTTGTGAAGATGTTCGTCCAGCTGTGGACGACTCCCGGGCTGACATAACGGTGATGATGAATTTTTTTTTTTCAAAAATTTACTGGTATAATTATAATTTGATCTTCGGCTTTGTGATCAGTAACACGTATAGTAAGTATCTAATAAAGTATAATTTTTATTTTGTTTATCTAAACTAATATTATAAATAAAGTTTACAAGTTTATGTATGTAAAAAATCTCAGGAACTACTGATGCAATTAAAAAAAATATTTCACTAATAGAAAGTCACACAATTACAGAGCGCCATAGTTTTTGAAACGTGAGCTAAGAGCCAAGCCACGGACAAATATTATTTTGTTTGGATAAACTTACAAGTCCTCTTGTCTAACTATCGAGTGCACTTGTAAATTTCATCCAACTTGACCGTGTTAACATTCTAACATTCCACAATCAAACGTCTCCCGTTCTAAGGGTATAATTACCGGGCATGTTAAGGCGACGCATTAAAAACATACAGAATCTACGGACAGGGTGATTATCGCGTATGGAGTCGGCCTCCTGTAGCGCCGGTACAGTTCGACTCAGCTTATTATTATATTATAGCAAATGCAGGTATGCATTATCTTGAAAATGAATTAGAGCTGCCAGTGCGGGAAAGCATCGTAAAGATACTAATTATAGTTGAAAGACTTGTGGTACTGTATTTGTAGCACTTTTCAGATTCATTCAGAGATTTCAGATTTTGAAACGCTGGCTTTGAAAATATGTCACCTTTACCGTAAGCTGTTTTTCGACAACCTCACTTAAATTTCAATTCCATACTAGAAGTGTTTCACATTTACACCACACTATCACTGAACATCAGTTGAGCTGTGAAACACCCAAACTGTCAACCACTTAATACCTCAAGTATAATTTCAGCTGCCACTTTTAGTAACCGCCAGCACCCCATCAGAACCCTTATCTACGTTCATTATAAGCCCTGTCGCACTATACCCATATAGCCATACAGAACTGCCTCATAAGGAGTAGTTTTTAGGATCCGACAAGTGGCAGAACAGGACGGAATGTAAAACAAACATGAAATTGATACACTTGTCATAATCTTAATGAATATTTTTTTAATATTCAAACAACAATTTTAGATAAGATAGGATTTAGATTTTTCTGTAGTTTAATAAGGTACAATTGCAACATAAAGCTATAAACGCATTTTTTTTTTAGAATAGTAGGAAGTGGGTAACTTAGGAAATGGACGAATTTAGGAAGTGGACAACTTAAAAATCGATCAGTTGGGAAGTGAACCAAGTTGACCGAGGGATTAATTTTTATCTATTCTGCAACTTATTCTGTGAAGTTAATTCATGGAGCATGGATTCATGGCATCTTTTAAGACTTCACTATTGTCAATTTTTAATCAATTTAATATTACAGTAAAGAATTCGACTGCAAATTTTTAAAATAACTTACTAACGCAAAAACAGTAAACAGAATTAACTGTAACTGTTCTAATTAAAAATTAAATTCCAATCCTCTAAATCACTTCTATTAATATCTCACATACGGTAAAATTAGCATCCAAATACGATCGAACATCAAAAAAGCTTATCGATTTAGTTTAATTCCGCTATCATAATAAAAAAAGCTAGAGAATCGCTTAGAACAAGCTCGTCCGACGTCTATCGCCCATTAGCGATTCAGACAAACTTTCATTCAATAACAACTCTGAATCATAACCATAATTACAACGTTGCAAAAGCGTGCAGAATTAAAAACCTGTTTTTATCTTGCATTTTAAATAAACGGATTTCATTCGAAATAGTATGTAATTATAACTAAATATGAATAATTAATGGAATAAAGGCGCCGCTGTTGATATCACATAACACGCATTGGGTAAACTAAACTTTGATGCGTGTGCGCATTTCATACTTACTTACAAAAATTCTAAGCGTGTTTGCAAGTCTTTCTATCTCTTTGTGTTATGACACGCCAGACACTTCCTAATAAATGTTGTATAGGCTCGAAATAGTTATTCCCTGTTTCGTCTTTTTTTTGCTTTATTTTTTAA
Source organism: Peribatodes rhomboidaria (assembly GCA_911728515.1). NCBI lineage: Eukaryota > Metazoa > Arthropoda > Insecta > Lepidoptera > Geometridae > Peribatodes > Peribatodes rhomboidaria. The sequence continues at coordinate 1,058,890 of OU452179.1, read as the reverse complement.
CTCGATAGAAACAGACAAAACATCGAATTACTATTCCGAGGCTACACAACGTTTATCATAGTATAATAAAGCCAGGTAAAGCATTCCGGTCACGTGGGCAACACGCAGTGACGTCAATCTATGCTCAAGCAGGACCGAAATAAGTCATTTACAAATAGTTCGAAAGAGACGCATGACGATGACGAGTGATGTCATTATGTGTTTGCTCTCGGAATACTAGACCTTGTTTTGGATCATGACGTTTATTAGTAAGGGGATAACACTTATCATTTTGACAGGATTAGTTCAAGTACTATCTATTCAATAAAATTGTCAAAAATTCAGTTTTAGCATATTTAGTTTCTTTTTATTTCTTTTTAGTGTACTTGGCCAGAAAGGAAGATGCTCAGTGGACTGCAGCAGTCACAAAAAAGCGGCCGCAATCGCAAGGATTTCTTTCACCAAGCAGACTTTCTGCTCGATTATCAGATGACATTGTTTAGGCGCCAGAAATGCTGTAGGTGAGAGTAGGACAAAAATATTGGAGCTGAGGAGACCTATGAAAGACGCATAAAAATCCATCACGTAGAAAACGTAATAGAGAGTATTCTGTGTACTTATATCAAGTTGACGATTACATGACAGAAGCATTCCGAGTACTTTATATTGAATTGTTATGAATGTGACTTTATGTCAATAAACTATTCTATTCTATTTTATGCTAAGAATCAAGTGAAAAATGGTTGATGATGATCATGAATTAATTAACTCGAACTTCTTGCGGTGACGATCGTTTCACACATTACAACTATTAAAATAATCTGAATAAAACATTACAAACGTGTAATTGTGTATCTGAGACGTACAATGTTGGGCGCCCACGCGGTTTCAGAGCGAGTTGATAGCTCAATCCACTCATAAACTAGACTCATGAATAAAAAACATATTAAAACGATACCGTGATAAACACCTGTGATGTAGTGGGCCAGGTATCTTAACTCTGCTCGAGTGAAATATTACAAAAAAAAGGAATTAATCTGAAGATTAACACGAAGTCGGAAAAGTCCCATCAATGTAAACAAATTCCGTAAAAGCACGTGTATATTATTTAAACTAAGAAAATAGCCACATAAATTAGCGTATTCAATGTCTATTGGCTGCTGTAATTTCAATGCATTTTTTACCGTTAAATTCACTCTGTATGTTTATACACGTGAAAAAGTCACGTCATAATATGCTCGAATATTTTTGCTAGTCTGTCGAACTTAGCGATTAAATTTATGTACTTTTTTATGAACCATAAACTAAAAGATAGACTTCTTGATCGTGAAACTGACCACGAGTTATTTATTTATTTATTTTTATTAAAATTAAATTTAAACTCCAGTTACACTAGTTTTAAGTATAAATAATACTTCGCGGTATTAGATTGTAAAAAGATTTTATTTATCTATCAAATCTACTAGTTGCCTAATCTATCTATATATTTTATTAAGGACTAGCTGCGCCCCGAGGTTTCACCCGCGGTCCCACAGAAACCGTTATTAAAGGTATGTTATTTTGAAATATTATGTTCACAATAAATATTCAAAAAAGAAAAGGTATGTCCTTTTCTGTACCCTATTTCATTTTCTTTTCTAACAACATAATATAAATAAGCAAAATTTGATTATGATCACGGTTAAGTTGCTAAAGCTTGAAAGCGTAACAAACAAACCAACAAGTTAGGTTGCCACTTTTTCCTCTTACCTCTAACATTTAAATCAAATCTAAAAAATCTAATAATTTATGCTAAAATATAATTACTGAGTTATACTCATCGTTGTCAATTTAACCGTGTATATAAATAATGAACCGTATTGCGCGATATCGTCCAGGTCACAGGTCGGACGGTGCTCAATAACCTGCGCCAACGCAAATATATTGCCCCATGTCCGTATGTAGATTTGTATGTTGTAAGTTAGTGCTGGATACAGGATGCTCCGTGGATGAAAGATGGGGCAAAGGTCTCAGGTGGATTAAAAACTGCAACGTAAGGGCCTCATTTAGCGTAGGTATCTTTACTAATGATCATAAAATCGAAATTAACTCTGTCTGTAGGCTTTTCACGGCCAAACGGTTGAACATATCTTGATTAAATTTGATAATCAGTTACAGTTTAAATGTTTCTGGATAGTTTTTACCAAAAAGTCTGATTGTTATTTTTGAGAATTTTGATCGATCCTACAACTTTAAAAATACATTTTTTTATTTTAAGTGAGTTATTCAAAAATGCTTTAATCATTGTCTTCATAGATTGACTCTAACTTAAAAGTTGATATTTAATTTTTATGCATTTCAAGCGTATGTTTTTCGTATTTTTTAGCTACTGATATTCTCAATTTTCAACTATTCATGTTCTATACATCTCAATTTAAAAAATATTATGTTATTGATATTACAAATTCGAGACAGTTTCTAACGCAAATCTTTTCACTTATACGATTTTCTGTGACAATTTTTTTTGCAATATAAAACGTGATAGAATTGCCGATATGTTACTTACTTACCGACCCACTGAGAAATAAATACTTTTTAGTTTCACCTGAATATTTCCCAAAAACATTTTCCCATCAGCCTGTACAGTGATCTTGTTTCCGTGTGAGATATCGCTATCATTTGTCTCACTCGGCGCGCAACTTATTTCGTACTAATTGGTCGATGACGACCCACTGCTCTCCACTCTTCCTTCGATTTATCACTGCACACAACATTACCACCACTTAGTACTCTGTCACAGTAAGGAAAACAAAAACAACGTTTGAATTTCAAATAAGTCAAAAAGTTTGTTAAAAAGACAAGGTACGTCAGAGATCGGTTCAGGGTAAGGTAGGGTTCACAGGGACACCGATTGCTGACATCGTATGAACTTTTTGAATGTTGGATTGGCTTAATACTATTGAATATAAATAAGGTTTTAATTTTAGACGTTGTGTAGAGAGGTTTACTTATAAATATTTCTACAAGTATTGTTAAAATGCAAGAGTTCTTTTTACTGTCTTTAAATGTAGCACTCAGCTTCCACCGAGTGATGTGAAAAAAGCTTTTTTACCGTACCAGTAGATTTTATTTTACAATTGAATATTTTTCAGGGCTTTTCTCTAAAGCAACGATCCTCTTTCTCCTCACTTTTGCTTTTATAAATTTTAACTTAATTAAAAAAGAAAAAACGCGATTTCGAGACTATACAACATTTAACGGAATTACTGTGTCTACTCATACCTACACTTAGCTATAAGCTACTAGAAATTGTATATTTTCAAAAAAAGATTGCATATATTACGACTAATTACGAGTGTTCCAAAGACGTTATTTCCCATAATACCAACAATTAACTAATAACACTAAACAAAAGTACTTAACAGACACGACTCTATTAAAGAAAATAGCTCATTACTGTCCGTAGAGATAGATTTATGAGTTTAATAGAAGGGTCTACCCTCGGCCATTATCGCTATTTTCCACAATAAACCACTCGTAAAGCTAAACCCTGCATTTAGCCTGATTAGAGCAGTAAAGCTAAGCGCGGTTAGCCTCCCATTACGGCGCTTAGCCCTCAAATGTAGCATTATTTTTAGTGCTCGTCCAACCTTATTTGGGAATCGATTTCTTGAGATGGGAATGGAGTAATATTTCTTCAAAGTTACAAGGCTTGTAGTTTGTATGCAGGTTGTTAGTATGATGATAATGTTTGTGGAAATTGTTAGAAATTACTCAGATTAATAATAATTGTTTCTAGATTTATTGTGCCTAGTTTCTGTTTGTGGAAAAAACTACGCATATATTTTTAGGAAATACGACGTATATCTTTTGTAAATGTTTTTACGTGATACACGTGCCAATTCAATAGCAAGAAATAGAATTGGTAAGTATGCATTTCAAATCTACCTTTTGTTCACAATTTTTCACTATTTCATGAAAGCTTGTTACAAAGTGTTACAAGCTGTCATGAAATTGTGACAAAATACTTTTAAAACAAATTAAATCGACTTTTAAGGAACAGCTGTAAACCTTTAAATTACATTTACAGCTCCATGTTTCTGATCAGAAATGGTCTTAATGCCAACAGCTAATTCCGGCGTAGAGGTGACTTGTAACCGCGCTGATTTTGATGCGCAAACGATGCAGTTCAAAGGTGCTGGAGAATACAACGATATTTTGCAAGATTGGCCCTTAATAAGCTTAGAAAAAGGTTACACCTATATTTGGATCAGATTTAAGATGTTACAAAGAACATTTATCCCGGATATTATTATGTTGTTCGGATGTGTGTCAAGACATACTTAAGTAAAGTAAGGAGTTCGTAGCATTGATTTTAAAAGAGTGTATAGTACTAAAATAGTAGATAATGCTCCGAGGGGACAAAGTAACATCGCGGGTGGCTTATTGAACCCTAAGCGTAGCGAGGGACTCTAAATTTAACTCCTGAACGCAGCGAGAGTGTTATATAGACTTTTGAATGAAGCGAGGGGTTCAAGCCACCAAAGACAAAGACACTTCTTTATCCCAGAGGTGGTTACTTTACTTTTCACACTTTCTGCGAGACAATAAAAAGTTAAAAACGAATTAAAGAACTGTAAACTTTATACCAAACACAGTCTTTTCTTTTAAATTTAGTGAAGCTGCACCAGCTGCGTTTTTTTTATCATTTCATATTTCAATATTTTTTTTTCTTACAGTACCAAGTATGCCAAGTTTTATTTAACTTTAACCTATTTGTTTGAAAACTCTCTTGAGATTTTCATACAACATTATCTCCCTGGAGGCAATGCCATACTTTACGTTGAGACTACGTGATATGTAATTGGTCATTGTCGAGCAGGTGGGGTGAAAAAATATTCCTAAATCAAATTCACAATCGCATTCGCCAATTAATTACATTTTGAATGGACAGAAGCTTTTTTGCCTCTGAATGGTTTGCAAACGTTTGGCAGTGTTTCGATTCGGCATATTTTACAAAACGTTCGTCAGAACTTGCGTTACATTACATTCCACATTACGCCTCACCGGGCCAATCTTAACGTCCTGTCCTGTCCTGAAAACATGCAAATCGGCCTGTAGGCGAGTTATCTCAATAGGCCATAACTCAGCGCGACGGAACGAGCGGCGTTTTAATAAATAACTTGGGACTATTTGGCGTACTTTGAACGATAAGGTTTTCCGAACCATTTTCTGACTGGTCACTGTAGATACGTTAGGAATAGAGAATGCAGTTGTGGTGTAAAATAAAAATTGATCAATCTCAATGAAATTATAATATAAGTTATATTTACATGATGTCATTTAGCTTGAAGTTTAATCGTTTTTTGGATTCAGTTAGGGATCTTCATTTTTAGTTCTTCGTTAGTTCTCATTCTTCTTCGTTACTTTTCATTTGTGCTTGATAAAAAAAAATGTTTTAGAAAATATTATATATATAGCTAGATAGCTTGTACATAAGCTATCTAGCAGCGAATATTTTGTAAAATCAAACATTCCTGAATAATTTACAAACCGGAAAAAAATATTGTGCAGTTTGCTCTACAACGCAAATGAGCCGAAAAGTGACCAAAAGAATTACCAATTTTAATTTTTAGTAAATTTAAACGTTGTTTAAGTAAAGTGAAGTGGGCTTACCTGACCAACATTATGGGGTACAGAAGTCGAAGAAGTCAAGAAAAGAGAGGACGGGATTAAATAGGGGTAAATTTTGCATAAAATACACAGATGATTGCCACAGGTCATCGAGGCAGAAATTCCGTCAATTTGTCGTCAGCTTTAATAAAGCCCACACGAAGCGCTTTCAAAACTCCTTCCTAATAAGAACTGCCAAGGAGTGGAACGCACTTCCTGCCTCGGTGTTCCCCAGCAATAAATACAACCTGGATCTCTTCAAGACCAGAGCGAGACGGCACCTCATGGGCAAGCGTGCTCCATCTTAGACCGCATCGTCACCTTCCATCAGGTGCGTTGTGGTCAAACGTGGGTCAATTAATCATTTAAAAAAAACAGAGTCGGTAGAGATGTAAATGCATAGAAATATGTTATCCATACACTACTCTGCAAAGGGCTGTAATGAGTCCATTACGTTATGATGCCGGCGACATTATAATGGGAGCGATCACTCAACCGATCGGGGGTAAAGGACACAGCTTTCTCAGACTCTAGGGATGTCGAAGGGATCATTTGCTGTTTTTAAACTGACTGTAAATCGCTCTATCAAACAGTAATTAAACTTGTAATACCTACCTTTTACGTTACTTTAATTGTACTTGATATACTAGATAATCTTAAATGATATTTCGAAGATAGTGAATGAAATTGCTATCAGTAAATATAATTTTAGAAGTTAATTAGCAATGGCGTTTATCAGGCAGGCGGCCGGCTGTAAAACCAAAGACAAATCTTTTACAGCAAGAATGATGCCAGTGAGTGAAATTAAAAAAAATTAAGACGCTGGTAACGTACTTTCTGTACTGACCCTACCTGAGTGGGATAAGGAAAGAAGAAGGAGAATAAGATAAAAAGAAGAAAGTAGAAGATAAGAAGGTGAATAATATAAAAAGCTAAGCTTAAAAACCGACTTTCCGTCAGGCCGTCATCTATGTTATAAATTACTAGATTTTTGTTGCTATTTTAAAAATGGTTGATGTTTTCGATAATATTTATAGGGGACCACCTCTAAAGTACGATCTACCAAACAAAAAAATCATTAAAATAAATTCACAATTGGCGTTGTAATCGCGTAACATACATACAAAAAAACACACAGTCGAATTGAGAACCTCCTCTTTCTTTGAAAGTCGTTTAAAAATTCACATTTGTGCGTTAGCAACATGATTTTTAATACTTTTTTAGTCCTCGAGAATGGTGGCCTGCCAGCCCTGACACAACTCGCCCCGGGCGAACTGACGACAGATGACGTTAAATCTGCTTTGTTTACCTCGACCCAGCAAAACGATACGACACAGGCAGGTATGTACAACTCCATGTAAAACGAAGTCAGAGTTCACCGTGAGAGGTATTCATAAAATAACGAGAAATGAAAATAAAAAACTAAAATGACTTATTACGTTACAAGATGCGCCCCACGGCTTCACCTGCGGTCCCGAGGGAATTGTTAATTTTTTTCGGGGTAAAAAATAACCTATATACTTTTCCGTACTCTTGACAACGTGCACAAATGCAAAATTTCTTGATTATCGGTTAACTAGATAGGTGTTATAACCCTCTGAAATCCCGGTGGTGTGCCTTAGTGCTCGACCAAAGGGTCTAGGATTTCCAAATAAACACAGAAAATAAGTAGGTACGCTGGGTTTATCTCCAGAGATCCGGGATCAGATTGAATTAGCCACGGATCCCGGCGTGTTGTCTCTACCGATTCCCGCTAGATACTTACCCTAGAATTCTTATTAGAAACAGATATATCCGCCTATGTCAACTCATCCAAATTAATGTCTCTTTATGTCATCTCGACAGACTGGGTAACAGTTCCGAAGCAACAAATCAAGGCGGTCGTGCCCAGCGGGACCGCGGACCATCCTCACAATTACTTACCGCTCGTGACCAAAATATACTCGTAAATTGTTATCGAAACGAGGGCGAAGCATGCCGATGACAATTATCTGCTATTACACGTCTATCTTATAACTAAAAGCAAACTTAATTCCGCTAGCAAAAACTAACACGCCAATTGAAGCAACACAACTTTTCAAACAAACTTTTCTTAAAGCTCATTTTGGCAACTGCACAAGTAATTTTGTCGAACCATTTCAGAACATTCCCTGTTTACATGATTCATAAAATTTTATGTAGTTATAAGTCAAGCTCGGGTTTCAAAATGATTTATAATAGTCGGAGAGGAGTGGTAATTGGTTGGATGAGAACAATGTGACCGCTTTTCAGTTGCTCGTCTACTCACTTATTGAATGATCTCGACTTAATTTGAAAGAGTTAGAATAAGACAATATTGAGCTCAATACAGCTTAAGGTTATCTAAATACGTGGGTCAAGAACCAGCTAAACAGATTGTTAAATGTTTAACCATCAACCAAACAATTCACGTAACATTAATCAAATAATGAATTGGTCGAGATGTAAAATTTTATCCGCATGCTACCGCTGTTTTGCTGTTACTCAGAGTGTTATACTCGTAAATGTTACTCTTATATTGTTTTAACTCCAGGTTAGCTTCTAACTCTTGATGGCGCAAGACGATTAATTAGTTTAACATCTGATGAGCAGTTTACTTCGAGTTAAAATGACAATCCAAGCTTTTTGAAATGGCTTTTAGAGTCAGCAATATTGATAGTTGGACCACTTCCAGTAAAAAAATAAAAAATACTTGTAAGCATTAAGAGGTAAGTAAGAAATTAATGAGGGCGCCCGGTCGTAGCAGAAGCGTAGCAAATGAGCCATGGTAGAAACGTGGTAGCTAGAGTTTCTTAACTTAGGGTCTATAGACAGCGTAATAGCACAGGCGTCGAGGTAAGAGATGTCTTTTAAACAGAAAACTGTCATGGTGCATGGCCATAGAAGTAATTGCGCCAACAATGCGATGTAGCAGGAAGCGTCGTAGCAAGAGCGAAACGACAAGAGATTTTTCACCACGCACCGTTGGTGACACAAACATTGTAGAATAGATGTTCTGGCTACGGACATAGTAAAAAGATAAAAATCTCATAGTAGATGGACCTCGTAATCAAGACATCGTAGCAGTTAGCTTCGTAGCGGGGGTCACCAACAATTAGAAGTGTAGCGGGAGACATCAACAAGAAGAGCCTATTTATCTTACAAGCATTATACATAACAAGCTGTAATGATAAAATAAATATTCACATAAAAGCTAAGTCTAAAATTTTACGGTTCAGTAAATCAGAAAGTTCATAGTTATAAAAATGGATATAAATGTGTTCCGATTTAAAAGTTATCTCAAATATGTAACCAAATTATCCGCTCTGTCGTCTGTTCATTATAAACATCGGCGATTACGATCTGTGGGAAAATAACACATTCATTTATTTCGGTTAAGATTTATAAAGCTTGTCGATCAGTAAAAAAATCTTTTGAATGAGTTCGATATTTTTTATGCATTTTTAGGAGGCTGTCTTAGGTTTCAAGATTATGTACGCATTTGGTGAGTCATTGTTTGAGATATCATAATAATGAAGACTAGAAAACTAAATGAATATCCACGATTCTCACGATCTACATCCATATCTGGTTGATTTACTGAAATAAGTCACGAGTCTACTGTAATAAATACAATAATTATACAACAAACTTCAATTATAAAAAAACTAAGGTAGGTTGAAAGTTAATAGACTCAATTTTGGGACAATGAAATTACGATAAAAATAGCAAGTAGCAAAGCAAAGTAGCAAAAGTAAAAATAACAAGTCCTGTTCACTTAAGTTTAATTTCGTAACTATCTCACTCTACTGACTCTCTACATTTATGAGTAGAAAGAGCAGCCAAAAACATTTGAAAAAATCTAGTCCAACTTCGAAATATAAAAAATTAGGTCAAATAAAACCTTAACCCTAAAGTAGTTCCCATGTCATAAAACGTGCCATCGCCGTGACACGGGCGGGACAGCGCGTAACTCACGCGTCTATCTGGCGATCTGTGAACGTCGCGCGCCCCGCAGCTTCGACCGCCTCTCAAGACAGAATTATTGTTATTGCCACCAAACTAATGTAATTATTTTACTTCGAGGAACAAATGTGGCGTAGAGATGAGTATTGATTGTTAACGTAGAATTTAGCATTTGGTTTTCAACTATTAACTTTTTTTTCATGTTTGACCTAACAACCTTACCTATACCTATACTAACAATACCCTATGCTAATAGAAACTCGCATAAATAACCAACCAATCGGAAAGAAATAACAATATGTAGTTTTTACTCAATTTCAAGTTAATCTACCAAATCAGACTGAATTTTTTTATCTAAACATGACGTAACAACTATGATAGAAATAATCGATGAAAATATTTACAAAAAAATACCGATATCTGTCGACTCCACAGCTCAGAGCTATCTGAGCCACTAGATACACAGCCTGACATCGGAACACGCGTAATATAATTTATGCCACCGTCCGCACCCGACCGGGCCTGGGACTGCCGCGTCCCGTCACAGTGGGGCATCACTGGGACACTTGTACCCGCGATTTATTAGCGGGACAACCACTTTTATTGTCTATATCCCGTAATGTCCCTGTTAGAACCAACTTTTATTATTTATTAATTGATTCCAAGCGCTGCGACGATGGAATATAATTTTTATTTACGTGGCATCCCGTTGGACATTTTTTGTAGGGTAGTTTATTAATTTTGAAGTGTAGGTTAATAAAGAAACAATCTCGTACTTTTATGAGGTTAATTAATTTATTTATGGACTTTTTATGTTTCCATCTGAAATGTACTTTTATTCTTAATTACCGGTAGGCATGAAGGAGACGAAAGTAGCTAGAAAGCAATTATAATTTATTGGAATTATAAATTCTGTTAATATTATCAAGCTGAAATCAGATAACTTATAATGATGGGTTCCTTTCTCTGTAATGGGTAATCAACCTTTTATTTCATCTTAAAAAAATATTTAACTGAATCATCTAAGAATCCCACAAATGTTACTTCAAAATGTTACACTTCCCACGCGTGATTCACCGATCCGTTTCATACCGCAACACTGTTACAAGCACATGAGCCAAATGTGGTCCATTAGAGCGCAAATTGCGGGCGTTTTGCGCAGGGTTAACCCGCCAGGGCGCGCGCGTGACGCGGCGCGGGATGGGTTAAAAATGGTGCTCATTCTAATTGATGACCTTCTCTATCTTGGAGCTAGTACACACACTAGAAATGACATATTTTAGTTGAAAAAATTAACGTTTTTAACACTAACCTTTCCAAGTTTTAAAGTAAACAGTAAAGTGAGTAAGTAAGAAGTAAATGTAAAGTAAGTAGTCAGAAAAATATTTCTTTTGTTCTCGTACCCAGACTGGCGACTTTACCCATCCAATACAAAATTTTTGTGTACAATAATATGTTTATTTCAGGTCTCTGGCAACCGTAGTAGGTACAAGCTTTACTTAATTTGGAGTCAGATGACCGTGTGTGTAAAATGTCCTGAATATTTATTTTTACTACTTTTTCAGTATTTAACTAAGCAGTGGGTTCTTGCGTTTGGCTAACATTGCATTAATAGAGTAAACATGATCTTTAGATACTAATTTACTTTCCTAAATATTGTAAGATATTGCCAGTGGTTAGGCAACGACTATTTATACCACATCTAGCCATTTTCTCGTCTCACATACTCCTGCAACCGCTCGTGATCAACTCTGATTGAGATACGACCGTCTGCGCGGCTGTCTGCGCGCGCGTCTCTCGTGCGGGTAACTGGAGCACTGCATGTGTGATGACCTGTTTCACATGTGCAGGCCATGCTAGTTACGATCCAAGTAAATTACGATCCAAGTAAATTCGTATAGTGGCTAGACAAGGCCTAGCCCTCTGACATGGCTTAACAGTTGTTGTCATACAACCGGAACCAGAGAATTGCCACGAACGCCCGTTAGCGCCGATACGCCGTGCCTATTTGCCAAAAAGCTTATAACAACCAATGACAAAACGGGGGCTGAGCTACCCACGTCCGTAGGAGTGTACTCTATTCAGATTCCCTACATGTGGTCCCTGGGTAGTGCTAACCGGGTAGCAAACTCTGGTGGGAGGCTTCGGCCGTGGCTATTTACCACCCACCGGACCAAGCCATGCCGTGAAATGACCTAGTCGTGTTTCGGGATGTAGTCCGGTGTAACCGTTCCGAATACGGGTCTGAGCAGTAGCGCACTTGTAGCGCCTCACTCAACTGCCGTCTTTGTACTTCTTCACTCAACAAAACTTCAAGGCTATAGTGAATAAGTACCTTATAGATCGTCGTGCTCCATCTTAGACCACAACGTCGCTTAACATCAGGCGAGTTGGTGGCCAAACGTCGACCTATTCTACATAAAAAAAAAAAAACCGTTTAAAATAACAATAACAAACCGAACCAAAATCGTTCGGGGCAATAGTCTGGCTTATGACATCTGTTCTACTTTAGCGCTGAGTTATAAATGAAATATTATACAACAAGCCTCTATCACAGCTAACATTATTTATTTATGTTCTGTATAAAAAATAATGTTTGACAGCATGCGAAAAATTTCACATTTTTTAATTGTTGCATTCTTTTTTTACTCGTTTTAGACTTAGAATAGCCTATTCTGAGCTTTTAGACATTTTGCAATATTGATATTGCGTTCAGCAATTAATTCAAAGTTACATATTTGATTAGACCAAGAGTGAAAAATATCTTCAGATTTAAAACTGATACATTCAATATTATTTTAAAGACTCAAAATTAAAACAATAGCAAAAACCAATCTGCTCATTGCCCATAACGTTTCAGTAGACGCTTCACAATCCTAACGGAAATAAAACCATCTTAACCTAATCTAACTCTTCAATAATATAATGCATCCTAACAGCCAGCACTTAATCCAGTGGTGAGAATAATTTGTCCCAAGTCGATAGAGCATTAAATATCGCCTCCTGGATAACGTTAATTACCGCGGGCAGGGAAACGAACACCCTGTATCTGCGCTGGAAGCTATAAAGAACGAAGCGACGGCGCATATGTTTGGAGCAACGTCTCATTTGTATTGAAACCTTGGAGAAGATTGTAGGGAGATAGATACCTAAACTCTTTATTGTTAATTTTTTTTTTTGTAACTTCTGTAGTTTTGCGGCTATTTCAAGAACAAAATACAATTGTCTCTATTGTTTTTGATGCACGAGGTTCGATGAAAAACAGTATTATCGATCGACTGCGATTAATAGACAATATCAGTATTCGACACCAATTTCTAATTTACTCCATTGTGCATACTTGCAATGCAGAAATAACGGACAAAAAACCAATAAAAACACTTTTTTTATTATTAATGAATCATACAGAAACAGCAATTTCTTGAAACACTCGTTTAAAACAGAAGTAAAACTGCAAACACGTGTTGATAATTATATTTTTATTTTACTTATGTAATCGAACAGAGTTTCAGCTTAGGCTAAGGTACACTACAGAATAATCCGTTAACTGCGCTGCTCGCACTATATATCTAGCTTACCCCCACTGCAATTAAGGGCGGTAACAAAATGGCGGCAATCGTTAAGGTGCGTCATAACACTCGGACGTGACGCAACAATCAACTAAGGCGATCAATTAAATATGCTGGGCTTGCTTGCCGGGCTCGGCTAGGCGTCAGCAGGGCTTGGCTTTGCATGGCCTGGCATGACTTAGCATGACATGGCTGGCTTGGCTGGCTTGGCTGGCTTGGCTGGCTTGGCTGGCTTGGCTGGCTTGGCTGGCTTGGCTGGCTTGGCTGGCTTGGCTGGCTTGGCTGACTTGGCTGACTTGGCATACGGCTTGGCAGAACGGCTGACCGTTACAATCGGCCATCCTGCAACAATTGCTCCCGCAATGGGAACAGACAGCGGACATTAACTTTCTAATAAATCAATAAGGTCTTCAGTTTCTAACTGCTCATCAGAACTGCTGGCTAGTATCAGCCACTGGAGCTATGCTTCGGTAAGGGCGCAAGGAGTCTGCGGATACTAATCTGGTGAAGTTTTTGTAACCTCTTAAGCCTTTAATACTCCTGATCCGGTATCTGTCATTGCCATCAATTTTTGTCACAATGTAGGGTCCTGAATAAAGATCATCTAACTTCGTGTTAACTTTAACAGCGCTACTGGTAGGTGCTTGTCTCCAAAGGACTAATTCGCCCTTTTTGTATTTATGACAGTTTTTGCGACGCTTATCAAAATGACGTTTCATTTTCACGCTAACCCGTTCAATACGCTGTCTAGCTTTTATACGTTTTGCCTGGGTGGATTCGACAACGCGCCCTGTATTATTTATACCCCAGACCACGTCAGGTAGATTATTGGACCAATTATTCGCGGAATTATGTCACGTTTTGTCAAGGTGGAGCCCACGGCTGTACGTTTGTGACTGTATGTTTACCCACAAGATAAATACGAAATTTACGCAAGATTCTACTACTGCTAACGTTTTGAGTTCGTAGCTATGATACATACATTCTTGTTTAGATGTTACTCGGCTAAAGTACATCACCGGCCTTAATATACCATCATGCTGTTTTTGTAACAATATACCCGCTATTCCTACTTTGCAAGCATCTGTATGTATTTCCGTCTGCAACGCAGGATCGTATATCGCTAATACTGGTTTTTGGACAAAGACATTTCTTTAATTCGTCGAGACTTTCGGATTGTATACTACTCCAGTTCCATTGCATATCTTTCGTTGTTAATTCTGTTAGTGGCCGGGCTATTTGTGCAAATTTGTAAATAAACTTTCGAAAATAACTACATAATCCTATAAACTGTCGAACTTCGTATACATTTTTGGGTACATGAAACTCGAGACACAGCGGTTAATTTTGACTCCGCCGGTTGTACACCGTTTTCAGAAATTTCGTGTCCTAAATACGTGACTTGAGCTTCCAAAAATGTATACTTTTTCACATTTTTAGTTTAAGATTTTCGTTTTCGAACTTATCAAGCACGGTTTCCAAAATGTCAGGCCCGATTTAATATCTACCGAGGGTAGTAATATGTCATCTAAAAAAGCTAGAATTTCTAATGAACTGTCATTAAGGCAAGTACCGTCACTAGTTGAATTTTGGATTGAATTCACTATTTTGTTGATTTATCGCATGAAAACCGACGGAGAATTGGCTAAACCAAAAGGAACGCGGAGGTATTCATAATGTCCAGCTTGACATAAGAATGCACTTTTATGAGTATCTTCCGGTTTAAGACTAACCTGATGATAGCCTTGAGCCATATGTAAACACTTAAAATATTTTTTGCCGGCTAATTTGGATATGTGATCTTCAATGTTAGGCAGTGGATATCTATCCTTAACGGTGATTGCGTTAAGCGCACAATAATCTACACACAACCTGCTATCGCCGTTCTTTTTCTTAACTAATATTACTGGCGATGCATAGTTAGATTCAGACTCTTTAATAATACCTGCGTGTAATAACTCAGAGACTTTAGATTTAACTATATTCTGTTCCGAGTGAGGAAACCTATAAGGTTGTGGATGAATAGGCTGATCGGTCGTGAGATTAATTGACATTTGAACTAATTTCGTACAACCGAGATCTTTCGTGCTACCCGCAAAACTATTTTTATGTTTAAGCAGCAAACTAATCAAATTGTTGTAGTCATCATTCTCTAAATTTCCTATTTTAATATTAGCTAATAAAACACCGCCTATGCTAAGAGTAGGGGCATGATTTACCGCTAGAACGGTAGGAGAATCGATAGGCACATTTAAAAATCTAGACACATTAGGTAACACAGGCAAGTTGGCTAAGCTAAAAGGGCTTATTAGGTACAAATGGCATGGCTTGGCTGACCTGGCTTGTAGTTGCCGACTCTTCACAGCTCGCTGCTCGCGTGAGAAGCCGTCCGGCTTCCCAAACGACGTCCTTATCGCCCGTGTTGACTACTTTGATATGTCCGGTGCTGCCTCGAAGTAAGGTGGCGGGCAAGGAGTAGGCAACTCCTTCAAACTCAAAGTGGTGTAATGTGGTGCACACGTTGTTGTCCTTGCGGTTTCCCAGGACCTGGACCTTAATAATGGATGCTCCAGGCGGTAAAACTTCTTGGTGGGCTGTCACCACTTTGAACTTTTGAATCTCTTCGGCTACGTCTACTCCTGGCATAAAATCAGGTTCTTGCATCAATGTGGCTGCACCACTCTTCACAGTTAGTGTCACATTGATGGCATTAATTATAGGCTTTCACGTATACTCCATTGATGTTAGCTGTCTTGTAATTATCATTATAGTTATGGATCAACTTGATGTCCTTGACCCTGTTGTTTACTTCGACGGTAGGCCGTTGTAATGTGGCAAAAGATGAGTTGTTGCAGCGTGTTGCAATGTGGCCTTGCTTGCCACATTTAAAACACACACGTTGATCAGGTAGCGTACAATTACGCAACATGTGACCCGTTTTCTTACAGCGCGGGCAGGGGTCATTTTCCGAGAAAATCTTTTTTTCTGCCGGCACTAGTCGCACGTCCTTGTTTGGTACCCTAATCTCGGATGCTGGGCCTCGGTAGTCGTCAAGAGCACAGAGGAAAGACACGTACAGCTCATCTGGACGTTCACATTGAAGGCACGAGCATTTGCTTGTAAAGAAGAGGGTAGGCCTCTTATTATACACGAAACACTGGCGCCATCCGATAATTTGCAGCGAAAGCACATGGAGACCTTGTCTTGATAATATTTCGTCATAGTCTCACTAGGCAACTTTCTTCTTTGCATCATCTCATCCAATAATGCACTGTAGTCACGATGTTTTGGAAAGGCACGTAGTAGCATTTGCTTCCACTGAATTCCACTCGTTCCAGGAATAATTATATTCGTCGAGTCTGATGTACCACTTGCGAGCTTGGCCACGCAGTTTATCTTGGAGATCAAATGCCTTGATCTGGTCGCTCCAACCACGAATGTCTCCAAGTTGGTCGAATTTCTTCAACCACGCCGATACTGTACAATCTTCGCCATCTGGGTCGAATTCCGGGATGAGCGACGCAGCGCGATGATTCTTGGCTTGCCCCATATATATAGTGTTGTCGTGTTCGAGGTCACGAATCGCCATGTTGACCTCATTCTCCAATAAGTTTTTCAGCAGTTTTCTGGCAGGCTGTGGGGTAGAATCGCTGTCATCATCTTGTTCTCGGTGATGACTTGAAGAATCCCATCCAGGTGGACGGACTCCTTGACCACTGGAATCCTGACGACTTCGTTTCATAATCCCACTTCTGAGTAAAACAGAAGTAAAACTGCAAACACGTGTTGATAATTATATTTTTATTTTACTTATGTAATCGAACAGAGTTTCAGCTTAGGCTAAGGTACACTACAGAATAATCCGTTAACTGCGCTGCTCGCACTATATATCTAGCTTACCCCCACTGCAATTAAGGGCGGTAACAAAATGGCGGCAATCGTTAAGGTGCGTCATAACACTCGGACGTGACGCAACAATCAACTAAGGCGATCAATTAAATATGCTGGGCTTGCTTGCCGGGCTCGGCTAGGCGTCAGCAGGGCTTGGCTTTGCATGGCCTGGCATGACTTAGCATGACATGGCTGGCTTGGCTGGCTTGGCTGGCTTGGCTGGCTTGGCTGGCTTGGCTGGCTTGGCTGGCTTGGCTGGCTTGGCTGGCTTGGCTGGCTTGGCTGGCTTGGCTGGCTTGGCTGGCTTGGCTGGCTTGGCTGGCTTGGCTGACTTGGCTGACTTGGCATACGGCTTGGCAGAACGGCTGACCGTTACACGTTGAAAAAAGAAATTGTTGTCAATCATTCTATCGCTCCCTCTACGATTTCAGCGGTAAAGTGAGAAACGGATGGAATAGTGAAGTGACATGTTAAAAAATATATGTCTTCATACACCAGAACCAATCATACAAATTAGTAAATCTACATTTCAATTCGTCGTTAGTGTAACACGTATCCATATTATATCAGGTAGTATTTATATTAGACACGGGTCGTAAGGTAAGGCCAGCCATGAGGTTAACCACTCGAGCGTTATTCAGTTTGTCGTCACTAAAATAAATCTCATGAATAACTCACTCAGCTCACACCAAAAGCTCATTTACAAGATCACGCGATACGAATAGCCATTAAAACACATAATCGACTGAAAAAATCGATTCCGAACATCTCGATTCGTCACGCCGCGTGATCGATTAGCCATCTACTCCAATTAATCAAGACTATACCCCTAATAATTATGTAATAATAAATCGTTTTGCATTATGACCAGAGTTATTGATCCAATAAACGCGGGCGGCTAGAGTTGAGGTGTTATTATAGAGGGTAATGTCTTCATCTCTCACATGCAAACCGAAGCGTGATTGATGGTCAACTATCGATAAAGTATCGATAAACTTGTCGATGATAATGATATCAATAAATAATTAACTGTTATCGAGACATTTAAAGACTGTTAAGTTTATGGTGTGATATGTAGAAATGTGTAAGTTATTAAACAGCCGAGTGCAAAACAAAAAAATAATAAAAGTTTAGAGAGGTGGTATAAAGTATCGATATCGGTGCGTACGTGCCTAATCAGAGAAGTAACAGGTTGTAATAGTTGTAATAGCGCTAATAACTATGATTAGGTTTACATTAGCCCGTGCGATGGACGCCATAAGTAACGCCTATCGGACTCGATCGTTTTGAAATAATAATATCGATTAAATTCACACGCTATTTTTCATAGTCGGTTTATTTTCGTCGATGATTGTTTTTTTTTCTTTTACAATGTTTTCTAAAACCTTTTTGACTTTTATAATGAAAATATCATTTTCGTACAGTTAAAACTATACTTAGATTATAATGTTGTCAGTGTTTGTATTCAAATCGTTTTAAAATACCGACTATAAATAAACTATTAAAGTACTTATTTTATCCTGAAATAGCTATTATAATAATCGTATCCAAATTAAAATAATTATTCTTCATGTTGCGTTACCGTTGTCCATAAATATCGATAATTAAATATTGACTCGGTTCCATTTGGATCGGAATCAGACTCGTTACGGATAATCGATTCGGTTCTGAGGAAATATTTATAGAAATGTACAAATTTGTTCTCAAAAACTCCGTGAAATACGTTCGGGAAGAGGAAATCTGTATTTGTTCTACGTCTATAGGGTTGTCACACTCATAACAAATATTATGTATACTCAAAATGATAATGGTGCGTATAATAATTTTACTGTGAGTGGGATATTACGATTGTGTATCCAACCAAACATTAGTTATATAACTTTGAAAAACTTATTAGAGCTATGTAAAAAAGACTGTAAAATCTAATGGGAAAAAGTATGGTATAATGAACTGTTAGGATTGTAAATACTTGTAGTTCAAAAGACCATACTTTTTTCCTATAATCTGGTGCTGTCTCCCAATAAAACATGCTTATTTATGCCATCTCGACCCTGAGCTTTTCTCCTAGAAATGTACAAACAGACTAAATTTTGTGAAGCGCCTCCCTTGTACCCCTTCAGTCTTCGGTGGATCCCGAGTGTATAGTTGTTTTTATTGCTTGACTAACCACTAACCCCAACTGAATAGATAACTAAACAGATGAAGAACAAGTAGACAAACAAACATATAAAAATAATCGGAGATAAGTAGTATCTGTATAAATATATTTTTTAATTTATATAATATAATATTGTCATGTCTTTTGCCCAAAAAGCTTGGCGTAGGTTTATAACAGGACCCAAACTTCGCCACACGCGCCAACATCCAAACATGCAGACTCATTCTCACATACACACACAAATCACTTTTAAACTTCATGGTATTACATTCATGATTATGCTAGGTTGCAAGCACACCCCTAGCAACCATCCCCGCCTGTTGATAATCATAATCGGTAATAGCTCGGCTCGGTGTAATTGAAACCATTTATCTGTATCCACACATCGGTAACGTATCGTCCACTCGTGAGCGATTCGAATCGATTTCGTTATCGATACATCGGTTTTGGTCTCGTCACGCAATCGATACGGTGGGCGATCGCATGACCACTAGAGTCACACACTTTCTAGGTAAATGTATGTAAGTTGTAAATGTTTATTTACTTGTCTTTATATGTAATAGCATAGACTGTAATAGCAATCTGCTCCGAACTATGACCTCGCACTGGCCACCTTTAAACTAGTCTTGGTGTAAGTCAAACTCGACAATTTTATTTGTATCAACTATTTACACATAACATCCAACGAAAATTGGAACTACTAATTAGTATCGATCAAACAAACACATTTATACACAACACATTTAACACACAATCGTCGGGCCTTAGTTTCTGTATTATTGAAACCTTCGCTTCGCTCGTTCAACTATAGCGTACCCGTAATTTCTACATCCTATCCTTCTTATATTATAAACGCGAAAGTTTGTAAGAATGGATGGATGGATGGATGGATGTTTGTTATTCTTTCACGCCAAAACGGCTGAACAGATCTGGATGAAATTTGGCACAGAGATAGATTATAGTCTGGAATAGCACATAGGATACTTTTTAAACGCGAGTGAAACCGCGGGGCGCAGCTAGTAACTAATAATTTCACATTTCAGTAATGTGATAGATGGGATGTTTGACGCTATTCTAACTAATGGTTATTCATGTGAAAGTCATTTGGCTTATTTGTGTGTTTGCCAATCATCACGGAATAAAGTTTGTGTAGGCACACGTTGACAGGGGTAGAGAGATATAGGGTACATACCTTTCATCGCGATCAAATTCAAGATTCGTGTTGGACCCCAGGCGAAACCGTGGGTTCAGCTAGTTTCCAATATTTTAGAACTGTTTCCGTCAAGCACTATGGCTCTGTTTTAATCAAAATCGATTTATTTTTCTTTTTAAATCTTGTCTAACATTACAATACATACTACACGCTACTACCATGATACATTACGATCATTTATTACCGTTACATCGACGTGAGAAATAACTCGCATCAAATGCCCAATGAAGTCACCCACCACATCGAAAAGCCAGAAATTCCAAATTAACAGATACCCTATTCTAGCACGCTTGATATTCTCTGTCACTCGTCCTCTCATGATTTGTCCAACTAAAAAGACAGAGACCGCGTTAATATCATCTGCGCCAGAACAGCCCAAATCTCTAGACCTCCTACTAGATCCGGGTGAGGACGTCATCGGTCATTATCACAATTAGACCATTTAACGTCGCACGGCTAAGCTGCTATATCCGACGTACGGCTCTGGGAGCTTAATTGTTATTGACAATATTAATACACGATATGCGATTAAGACCAAGTTGTAGGTAAAGGCTGTGACCTGACCAGAAGTCAAAATTGACCGCTTGGTTGAATTTTTTTTTTTTTTTTACAACAGACTAGGCATGCGTTTGACCACTGAATCGCCTGATGGGGAGCGTCGACGTGATCGAAGGTGTAACACGCTTGCCTAGGAGATACCTATTCACTTTACTCTTAAACACCCCCGGATTGTATTTAGGTGGAAAAACAGACACAGGCAACGAGTTCCACACCTCTGCAGTTCTTACAAGAAAAGTTGACTTGAAACGCTTAGTGCGTTTTAGCGGAATTTCCACCATAAGAGGGTGTCTTTTACTGGTGCGCCTGGTTCAATTATAAAAGAACGGCGATGGCTGGATCAGGTCGTGCAGTTCTTATGCACACTCGCCGTAGTGTATTCTGTAGAATCATAATGAGGTTCTATTACGATTCATTTTGCTTTCAGATCTATGCCTGCATTCTAGTAATATTACCATTACCAATGAATAAAAATCTGATTCTTCTTCATGGTTGCTACGTTCTCGACGGAGTGGTCGTCTTCAGGCAGTATTGGTATTGGCAGGGGTAAATGTTAAACGGAAACCAACAACGGAACAGCGAATCGGCGCTTTAGAAGTCAATATTTTTATTCCGGCTTTTTACACCACATACATCTATCTCACCAAATATATTAGCTTAATATAATTCCCCGAATGAATTTACTATTTTACAAAAATAAATAGAATGGTCAAAAATGGATCAGGAATTAATTCTATAAAACGTTTTCATATGAGTTGATAAATGCGCCGGCTTTTATAGACCAGCATCTTTCTATTCCTATTGTTGTAATCTTTATGGCCTTTGAAGGTCCTCGATTAAGTAAACGACTGTTATTTTATAACGGATAACCGAGGACCTCCAGTTAGCATAAATATCCTGCGATACGATGATGATTGGACGTTGGCAATTTAAAACTTTATTTTATTTACTTTCTGAATTTAGAATTTGAAACGCATTTTCAAGGTTTGTGTACACGCGTATTGATGTGACACACAGGTACTTACTTCATCTACTGTAACACCTCACAAGATCTCAGTATGAGTATTTATTATCGTCGTCGCTTTCCAAATAATTACAACAATTTCACTTAAATCCGCCCGATGCGTCATAAAGGACCGACCGGGGAGAGAAAAGACGATAACCTCACTGTAATTATGAACAAAACCCTAAATAAGTAATCGAACTGAGGTAAATGTCAACCGAGACCAATTAAAAAAATTACATAATTCGAAAATTAAAAACGGGTACGTCACTAAACGCCTACGAGTACGTCATTAAAAAAATAAAATATCGATTAAAAAATTATCACCGATTACGCAGCGACGACGGGTCGCCGAACAATGTTTCGAATTTAAATACTAATTGAGCTTGCATCGATTGAATCGTTTCAAATCACTCGACTGTTTATTAAGTGTACGTCTTAATTGTGCGCGTCGAGGATCTCTCGGAGCGATTTATCGAAAAGAGTCGGCTCTTAATTAGTAAGTACCGAGGCGCTTCGATAGGATCACGCTCGCACCTCGCTCCTTACTGAGCTTTGGGCGCGCGTCTCTCTTCCTCGTCCTTATTTAGCGAAGGGCAGATAAGGACGGCAGTATTTCCGAGATTGTGATCGCACAGGCGCCGGCACCCAACGTTTCTAATGCGTGTTTTAAATGTTTACTAATGAACACGATTATTTAAAGTGACATTTTCGGATTTCCCCGCGGCCATAACGAACCATGCTTTCGATGTTTATATCGAGTTTACTCGACAAAACGCATTTGTTCGGCGCGCCGACATTCCGACGACACGGTCGGATTAGGGTAATCTCTAGTTCTCTAGTGACGATAGTTGTCGAACTTTGACATCGATCGAATCGGATTTCGACACGACATCGAAAGTACGACGTTGGAGCTGTAAAGATTGGGAATCGATTCAAAAGGTTACGTCGTACGGAGCCATTAAATGATGATGGAGATTATATGGAGCGCTCCATTGCTATAAAACCACTCATTTGAAATTATCTGTAAAGCATTAAGTTACTTCTCAAAATCCTCACAAGTGAGACTTGTCGTCACTGTCTTTAGCAACTTCTAAAAATAATTGTGTAGTGGTAGATAGATTAATAACTTAGAACAGAATTGTCCCTATGTCATATGGCTTAGAACCTAGTGAGTACGCTGACTATGTCATAGAAAAATATCCTAAATCAGTCTCAACAAACATGAGAAATATGTTAAATCTGAGTTTGATCTGACCGGTCAGCACTCTGGATCACAAAAATTAAACTCAGCGTATAGATACCGGTAGGTACTACAACATCACCATCTTAAAACATTATCCACACTAATAAACGATGTATAGCCTCGGAATAGTTACGCAGTTAGTTGATTGAATCAGGCGTTACTTGGCGGAAGTTCATCTGCAAAACCGTTTCCTTAACAAATTTCTAGTCTACTTTCGCTTTAACTAGAGATAGCTTTTAAACTTTTTTTTTAAAGAAACAGTTCTTAGTCATGCAGTGTTTTGTCTTTTTCGATCGAGTTAAAAATTTAAAAGAAATAAAAGGCAAAACACTGAAAAACTATTCCGATGCTATACAACGTTTACGTTGTAAGAGAATATGTTGCTACGACATTTATCAGTGGAAACAACACACAAAGCGAATGGCAAGCCTTACTTCCGTCTGTGCGTTTTTGGCTAAATATTTTCAACAACAACTATCTAATTTCTCTCCAAAATGCAACCACATCTAAACATAGAAGGTAGATGTCATTGTGCGCGGGCAGAGGTGGCATTTACCCTAATAGCGGTCATAAAGCCCGCGCCGGTGACATGTGAGCTCTAATTAGTTTTATAGCTCCGTGGTGACATCAAGCTGCGAAGATCAGGGGCTACGCTGGAGACACACCGGGATTGTATATAAAAATATGTACAAAAAAACGACAAAAACCACGAAACAACTTATCTGACATTTGTTAAGTTTAAATACAAGATACACGACCAAAAATGCTATAAATAAAATACTACGAATATGGTGTACGAAAAGGACATAGTTTCTTTTTAATCGAAATCTATGTACAGGATATAACGATGGCACTCTACGAGTGTGTTCATATCTCTTTCAGTTGTAACTCAACCAGATGTGATCAATGGACAAATTAACTACTGGACATGCCACTTTAGTTTCTCCCACATTTAGCTCTCTTGCCTGCAGGTCTATTAATAAAACCTGTTCAAAGGATTTTCAATAAATGCGTCAAATATCAATTCGATCATACAAAAAAATATAAAAAAAAAAAAAATCAAAACAAGATTTACATTAAAATTAATATTGCTTCGATAGCTTGATCACATCCTGTCGTTTTCCCTTCTATTTATTTATGACTAACGATACCATCATTATTAAATTAATTAATAAAACCTTAGATCCTTTTAATTGAGTTAATTTACTATTTTTGTTACTATCTAGCTCGTAATCGATACTTGAGTCTGGAATCTAGACCAATTATGCAAATGTGGACAGTTTACATGTTGATGGTCTTGTGAATAGACAACTTATAATAGCCATTGAATCTAGTTTATTGAATTAGGCCAGATGATGTGGGTGATAACATAATTCTGTCAACGCAACGATAGGCAATAATAAAAATAAATAAAGTAAAGTAACTAAGGGGACAAAGACTAAAGAAATTTCATAACTCGATAGATTCTAATTGTTTATGCAAAAATATTTGGATTCGCTTGAACAGGTTCTTTGTTTTTTTTATTTGACGTTTAACATCAAGAAGGTCGGAAGTAAAAATTAGAATAATATAAGCTATTAGTTAGGCAACCTATACATTACCTAGTTATAGACATTGAATTTAAATCTCAGTGTGCCCCCGGGTTTATGTTCTCGGATAAAGCTGCAATAAAATATTAATTCAATTTGGGTGTTGTTTAAACAAGTCATTTTTATTTAATCGTATGCATTGCCAAGTGTGACGGGCCCCTAAATAACGCTGTAAAATATTATTTGTTTGTTTTATGCCTATATTAATAACTTTATATTTGATTAATAATAAAGTATCGCTACTTAATTGAGATATCAAATTAATAAGGTTGCCTTTTGGTAAATATACCTGCGCTAAAGCAGGTAGTTTTTTGCCCAAAGCCTACATAACAAATATATGTACATACAATGTTTTTTTTTACAATATAACATTTGTAAGTTGCGGAATTATTGACAGTGACAAATCAAACTGCAGACTGCAGTGCAGCAGAATTACCATTTTCTTTATTAAATAATAAACTGACATTTAAAATTGTTTATTTTTCCATTGTCTGAACTAATCTATTGATTTAGGTCGGTTTCATGATCTAAAAACCATGGGACTCCGGGAGCCATTACGTGATGACGTCACTTTTCATTCCATCTCTTTCGATCTTGAATGACTTATGTATTTCGGTAGTGCTTACATATCTATTGACGTCAGTACGTGTTGCCCACGTGACAATTTTTGACTGGGATTGCTATACTTGGCGGAGTGTTTTATACCATGGTCGGTTTTTAACGATAGTTTATCGATCGGCTAAGAACAGTACTTCCACTGCTAGTCACAAAATAATCGCCGGGAAATTTAAAAAATAGCCAATAAGACTATACATAATTTATTAACAGGGGTGGATTTAGGTATCGCGCTTGTTTTGAAATAGAAACGTTGGCGAAACCAGACATAAACTGACTTATATATGTTTTATTTTTTTGTTTTTCCGGTTAATCATTTTTGTTGGCTGCGTGTAATACAAATAACTCTTATGTTTTTGTATAAAAAAAATAGAAACTTTATCCATCCATACTACATATCAATATTACGCTATGTACTAGTTAGTAGTAATAAAATAGAAAAAGTAAGAGTAAGAAACAATTTTGTAACAATAATTGCTCTGTTTGTCTCAGGAATGTATATCTCATTTTAAAAGACGCACTAAAAGAACCATAAAATATTAATTTCTTATGAGTCACATCCCATACGCGCAAACTTGTAAAAAACTGAATGGAATTCGAAACTTTATATCGATACAAAACAGCATCTCGGTTTGCCTCACTGACCTCATGTTCGACCAATACCGCCATAAAGATATTTGCAACACAATGAATAAAAAACCTTAATATAGAGAACAAAGACAACTCAATTAACGTATTAGCACTAATGTGACACATTGTGAATTCATATGTTAAAGGCAGGGCTACTAAAAGTTGGATTCTTTTATGTCCGTCTATGGATATTAGAAACGTTACGTGTCCCATCTGTTATTTGTCTAAGAATTAATTCTTAGACAAATAACAGTTAGCAGTAACATATTAATGTAGTGATTTTTTTAAAGAAAAAGTTAATCTACTAGACCATAACGATATATTACAGATTGTTAGCGTAACGGTAGTTTTACGAAAAATATAAATAGGATACTAAATTTTTATACACCATCATTTTTAAGTATTTATTTGTTTCTGCTAATATTATGTCCTATCACATAAGTGGTTCGACAGTTTTAAATAAAATATCATCACCTCTACAAATAAATAAAAACAATAATATAGTTCAGTAGCTTTTATTGAAAATCAATGTAACTGTAAAACTTGTTCAAAATATGCTAAATAATATTTAAGTCGATATTAATTAATGAAAAGCTAAGTTTATGTCCAAAAGCCCACATGTTGCTTTATGCCGTCAAAACAACTCATTAATTTTTATTGCAATTAGCAAATCCATATTAATACCATACAAGTGAGTTTATTTAACAAAATGATCAGAATTGCGGAGTTACCACTCCTTTAAGTATTTCAAATAAACAGGATGTAAACTTTGTGATGGACAGAGGAGCTTATGTGCCTATTACATAAGACGATGTCTCTGGCCTTGTCAATTGTGTCCCTGCTTGAAGCATTGAGGTCGTACACACTCGGTCGTCTGATTTAGGAACCCTGGCTCCCTGTGTCTTATTGCACTACTATGTCCCTGCGGGCAGGGCCCTAGAAATCGCGTAATGTAATAGGCGCTTTATTAATAGAGCACCACAATATCTACTGATTACCAATGTTATTAAGACCAAAGTTTACCGTAACTTGACAAGGTGGTAAAATTTTATACCTTCAATTTTTGACAGCTTTTCAATAAGTTAGGTACGTACGTGTCAACAAGGACGGTTACACAAATAATCGCCATTTCAAATTTTCGTCAACTTAATGATAACCTATTCTTTTTACGATTTCAGGCTTCGTTCTTACTATATTTATTGTAGTTCATAGGTAGATTAGGTGTACCTATGAATTTACTACAGATTAGGTGAGAGATTCTCTATACCACTCAGCTTCCAACGATCTACCTCTCGGACACCCTGTATAACGAACGTTTATCGACAATGTGTATAGCTTTAAGTTTTCAAAAGGTTGAATTGTTTTTAAAAGAATGATTTTACGACATTTAAATTGGTAAAAATAAATACAGCAGTGCCGTCAAGTGTTTTTAAATGTTTTATAGTATTGTAAAACATTTGTAAAACCTTTGAAGTGGTTTAAAATTCCTCTTTTTGTGTTCAATTGCCAATATTTACAATATATTTTATTTTGCAACAGTTTTAGTGTCATATTTAGTTAACATTTTGAGAATTTTGGATTGTGTTTGTAAATGTTTGAGTCCATACTTTAAAATTTGAAGGATTGTAAAGTTTTGAAGAAAAATGTTTCTACCAAAAGAGCTACGACTATAAAACATTGAAATAATCACTATATAGAATTAGTAGCGACTCGCTCCGGATTTGTACGCTACCTTTAAACTTTCCGTGAAAAATGATCTAACTGATGGAGAAAAACATTAAAATATGTTGCGTGGTATAGGATGAGTTAGTTAGCGGATGTACCGACAGAGAGACAGACTGACGCGGAAAGCGAATTGGTTTTGTATACTATACATAAATTATAAATATTTTATTTATTTATTTTATTGTATTTATTTACACAAAATTCACAGCTCTCAATAATACATGAAATAATAATAAAACTTATATATATATAAGAGATTTATATTTGTCATAATATACTTTAAGGATAATTTACGATCATGCCAAAATAGGTGTAGGCAATCTACATCTGAATTGCTAATGCGTATTTGCGATAAATAATGTATCCTACTAATATTATAAACGTGAAAGTTTTTGAGTAAGTTTGAAGGGAGACTTTTTAACCGCGGGTGAAACCGCGGGGCGCAGCTTGTCGGTCATAAATACGAGTTAGTACTTTAGTAATGCAATTTTAAGTACACCTCCGAACCAAAAATGTGTTAGTTTCCCTTTCTGAGAACATACACAAAAAATATATACAGACGAACATAAAAACTCCTCCTTTTTGGAAGTCGGTTAAAAATCAGCATATTGGCTTTTAGACCTATCAATGGTACTTCAACCTTCCTTTAAGCCTGACTTTTTGCCAGAAGATTGTTACACCAGGTTGTGTAGCGAGGGAAAAATCCCAATAGAAGCACTGAGGTAAATAAAAGAAATAACTGGAACTAGAAATAAATAAATGAATTGATTCTATTGGTGGTTTTTTTCTCGCACTACACTACACATCCTCACTCATATGTGTGTGTAAAATGATTTCTGGTGGAACTTATGAACACTAACACCCTCAGCAATAAACTTTGTAGAGCCTTAAAACAGTCATACTTAGTGTTTTATTTTGATTTTTTTCCTTAACATTTTTCACCTCAATCGAAAAATGTAAAACATTGTAAAACTATCCTGAGGCTATGTACACCTACGTTTAATGAAGTTATTGCTAAAGGGGTAGCTGTGAAGAACAATGCTGCTAGTGCGTAGAAGTATTTAAAGAAACCGTTATAAACCAAATAACTGGAAGAAATTAACGCACGCCTGCTTCGTGTTTAAGCATGCATCCCTCTAGATCAAACAAAGGCATTAGACAAGTTGAAATCGCTTCCTAACGATTCTGGTTCTAGAATCGCAAAGCGATGATAGCCTAGTTGGAGAAGGCCCGCTTCTCAAGCCAGAGGGAGTGGGTTCAAACCCAGCCAACGGCACGCACCAATTTGTTCATTTTGTGAACATATTTGCGTATTTTATGTCATCTGCTACATGACTGCAGCCCGGTGTATGGCTATAGGCTCACCCCGTGTTACATTTGGGACTGAATATCGTCCGGCGAAGTGTGGGTGTTGTATTACACCTCTGCCAGCAGTAAAGCGTGACGATATGTCATGTTATGATATTATCAAAGCTCGTATTTCGTCCAATTAGCAGCTGACGTTCGAACTTTAGTGATTCTAGACTAGAAACAAAATCGCTTGGAAGCGATCGCAACTTGTCTTGGACCCTTGGACCTGTTATCTTTTAATCCCATTTATTTTGTACTCTCTTGTAGCCTCTTTCATCTTACGTGTAAATTGTAATCAACATAAAGTAAACATGTCTAGTACATTACTATGTAGTACTACGAGCAGTTTTCAGTAAAACTGACATGAAGCTATCGGGCTAACACAAACATCACTCTACCTCGCAGCATCCCACTGCCCCTACAATGTGACCGCAACATTGTTCCCTCCCAGAGCTCCATAATATTACCTATTTAGTGTCCATTACGTCCGTCCTTACGTAAATTTGCCGTAAATCCGTCTTGTTCGTACTTAATCTATCGTAAATCAGTTCCCTTATCAAAAAAACTCTTATAAAATGATTAATGGAACATTATTTCAGAGGATTTTATGGGACGGATTCTGCGCTGTAAACCAGTATTTTATGTAAGGTCTTATAAAATTAGCTGGTCGATTATTTATTGGCTGTAAGGTCGATAATGGCGTAAATTAATATTCTAAGTTCTTATCTCTATTCGTTTTGTCGTAAAATAGTATCTTGTACCGTACTCTCTTTGCATTAGAAAGCACTAAACTTTGCACTAAAATGAGTTTAAGCTTTCTGGGAGGTGTGTTAACAAAGGTTGCTTGAAAGAAATTGGTTTAGCTTTAGACAATAAGGCCACCGAATGTTTTATTCCTAAGTTTCGTCATTTTGGAGTTGTATTTACGTCATAATGTTTCTAGTTTTTTTAGATAACTTGGATACTTTAAATATAGTTATTTCTAACAATAATTTTCTAATAATAAGTTAGTTTTAACCATAAAGCAGAAACACCCCTACCTAAATCTACGCCGTTTTATTAAATCTTGAATTGTAACTTTTTTGCCGCATTTTAGACCTAATTCAGGAAACTACTAGATGTATTTTTGCTATAAGCATTGATTAAAACGTTATAAAAGTACATCGGTTCTGTTCAGTCCGCAGTCCATTCCAGAACTGGTCCCAACACCCCGCCGTATCACCATAAAACAGACAAATATATATTCCGAATGCAATTTAATATTTCCACGCAATATTTTTCTATCTCGCCCATTATCTCGGCAAGTTCACGTAACAAGCCCAACTTTTCAACTTCAAGTTAAGAACGTTGTAAATTGAACACATTTATTGAACCTAAGCGCGCCCTGGGTGGCGGGATTGTACCACTATTTATATTCTCACCAATAAACACTTCACACTACCTTATTACTTATTACATAAGCTCTATAATGGGGTGTGTTGTTTTCATTTTGATTGCGAATAGCCGTGGCGTATGGAAGTGAGTTTCAGAAAGCATTATGGCTATTGTAAATCTATCGGTCGCTAATGACACAGGTCACAGATTAGGTTAGTGTGTGTATTTTTAACGCCTCGGTTAACGCCCTATGCTAAACATGGGATAATCGGCCGTAAATTAAAACACAAGCGCCTAGCTAGCGCTAAACGGCTGGTCTAGCTATAATTTAAAAAATATGCCTAAAATAAATCGACAATTTAGAAATATATAATAACACAGAAAGTTACGGTTTACTGAGTTTTCCAGTTTCTAGGTGGATTAACGTTCCAAAATGTCCGATATCCACATTATCTACTGAGCTACAGATACAGTTTTTTTTTTAATCTTTACCATAACAACAGAAGCCAGACAAAATATTGTCACCGACCCAACATGGCCAGTTTTACAACATCAGTTTTATACTATACACTTGATGTAAAATTGATTTTCTATGTTCGTAAGATTAGAATAGTTTACGAGTGGCGTGGGCGGCATTGTGCTAGAGGTCAAATATGTCGGGAAATTGATATGAGAATGTGGTGTTAAGCTCTACACTCTTTATTATGGTAAAAAGGTGAACGGTAGTAACGGGGACGCGCTCTTGGCCGCTCGTTGTGGAAATGCAGGCTTACGCAGTGACTGCTTTGTGTGAGTCTCTCATTTGCTATAAGTTACTGAAATTGAACCTATTTACAAAACATTTGTACACCTGTAGCCAAAACAAACGGAAATAAAAAGAATTTCTTCACTAAAAAAAAAAAGAAAAAGCTCCGTCTATTTAAAATGACATGATGTACCTGGTAGTAAAAAGAGATCCACTAGGTATCCTTGATCTACCTATCGATCAATGGCTCTACAACATTTCAATTCTTTCGCGGTGAGAACTAATTGTATTTTGTTTTAATTACGCGGGACTACTCAGTCTCACTTAAATTATTAATTCAAATTTTCCGACTTTAGTTAAACTTATTACCCTTTTTGCCCTTACTAAAAACTCGGAATACTTCTCAGTGTTTTGTCTTTTTCAATTAAGTTACACATTTAGAAGAAGAAAAAAGACAAAACTAAATAACTGTTTCAAGGCTGCACAAAATTTGTAAGTAAGGGGGTAAATAATTTTAAGAAAGACAACCTCAACCTTATTACCGACTCTGATTAACATAAACACTTCAGTTTACTTCAAGCCCTACCGATCCCATTCATCCGACCAACTCTCATTCAATCCACGCAACACCCGAAACTGATTTGAGAAATCTCAATTTTAATGTAAAATACGACCGTAATGCTCCGATCCTATTCGACACAAGAAACTTTACATAAATTACTTTCAAAACGCGCTGCGTGCGCGCACTTGATATCATTTACACTAACGCTACTGAATCATCACAAACTTACCCGGAAATTACAAAATAGACCTTATTTTTATTAGATAAAAAGGTTACATACATTGTAGTTCAAGTTTTGGTAATTTACGGGAACAATATTGGGTATAATATGTAAGATAATACCGATTACGTAGATAAACTCAATACAATCAATTCTGTGAAATTTATCTGTAATGTAGTGGCAGTTACTCTGCCTACGTGTAGAGACACTTAGTTGTATTAAACAGGCAATGTGGCCGGCGTTTATATGGTGCTTATTAGGTGTACTACTAAAATTATGTATTTCAAGGCTCTTGTGGAATATAAGCGTAGGATAATTAGGAATTTTGTGAACATTCTCTTTAACAGTCGCATTTTTATGCAGAGTGAAGTTTTAAGGTAGCTTTGACAGCCGTAGACAAGTTAGATTACAGAAATTAATTAATATTTAAGAATAGAAAAGTGTCTACAACTCCTAAAAGTCTGTACCGAATTTTATTAAACAAAATCAAATAAACTATGAAACCGCGCGGGGGTTGAAAATAATTTAGACGGATAAATTTTACATAATTTTTAGACTAAATTTCAATTCAATTTCAAAAGATCTTTTTAGCTTTGAAATAAATTCAGTACAGTTTTAGACTGACAATATATTCTTATCGATAAACTTGTTTCTTTCAACATACAATCTGACTTCAATTAATGCGACAAACCATCTTTTTAGGTAAATATTGACTCATTTTCTAGTTATATGCATTAAATTGTATTAAATAGTCTTAATTTTAAGCAACATTTAATCAACATCACTAAGCAACGTGAGAAATCATTTCCATAATATATTAATATATTTATAGCCATTATAAATCTTAATACATAGTAATGCATCTTCGATGACACTCTCTAAACGCAGCCCGAGGCAATCTGATACCTTGTATATATTCCCATAGTTTCCCTACAACGTATACGGTCTGTTAAAATTTGATATTTGCATATGATCAACAATTAGTGGACCTCCCGTCGAGTTATGGTTTGGATATGTGTATATCTGTATATTTATGGTGGTTTATATACGAGTGGATGGTTTAGTCGCGTGTTCGTCTGGTCGTTGGTCTAATGAGACGTAGATATACGGAGCCATAATTTAGAGATTCACATATACAGCGACTGCCTAACGAGCGTTTAGATATGCTTTAGATGATTAACGGATGAGAAATTAATACGATTTACTAAATATAGCGGCCAATCGATATTATTTACATTCCGAATGTGTTTTATAAGGTTTTATAGATGAAAGTAAGATATTTTTCTGTTTGTTTGGTTT
The DNA here is from genome assembly GCA_911728515.1 of Peribatodes rhomboidaria. NCBI lineage: Eukaryota > Metazoa > Arthropoda > Insecta > Lepidoptera > Geometridae > Peribatodes > Peribatodes rhomboidaria. The sequence goes on along the minus strand of OU452179.1, from coordinate 1,025,549 downwards.
CACGTCGATTATGTGATTATTTGTTTAAGAATTTATATAGTTATGCATGATTGTTATTGTAGAATACTTTGATTAAGTATTTAGATATTTTCATAGTTTTATAAAATTCTTCATTAGATACCTCATAAACTTTCGTAAAGATTTTTACAGCTTTTTTACTACAGAGAAATTAGAAGAAGCAATCACTTCACACAACACTCTGGCTGATTGTGCCAACTCTATGTATATTTTTTTATACGAGTAAATATTTAGCTGACCCTGCAAAATTCGTGGCGTCCAACAGTCCAACGTTTTTTTTCAGGCAATCCTTTTAACTTTTCTCTGCGTAAAAACCATCCTCGTACTTCAAGGAATATTATAAAAAAAGAGTTAGTGAAATCAGTTCAGCTGTTTTCGAGGTTTGCGCTTAGCAACACATTCAGCGATTCAATTTTACGAGTAAATTATAGAGAAGAGATGTAGGCTTATTGTATTATTGACTTCATGGTAATCGGAATTAGCTTCATTTTGACATTCAAAATAAGCTAAGCTCTATATTTTAAAATATAGCTGTTAAAAAAAAGAGTACAAGTAAATCAACAAACTTTGGAATTCACTTGATGTTATTAGTGTATTTTTGTGACAGGATCCTATTCGAAACACCTGCCATCGTTATAAACCCCGTAACATTTTCCATGAACCCAAACGTTACATAACATCGAAATCCTCGTTATTTACAATGATTTTACAGCGCGATATAAATGTAATCCACAATAATGATACCGATGGCGATGATTGCGCGCGCTCGCCTTGACCTGCCGCTCTATCCCAGATAGATGAGGTTTTTCATACCACATAGCCTTACAAATAATCACGCTTTTATGACAAATATATCCATTATGCACGCTATCTGTAGAATAGATGTAAAATAACTTCAAACTAAAAATAAAGGACAGAAACGTTACATTCAAAAATGTTGGTACGAGTACATAAAAAAGAATTCATTAAACTTTTTGGCGACATATGTGTATTAAAATATTTGTACAGTAATACTTTTGGAAGCTGTAAATCTCGGCTAATATAATAAATGTATATGAGTTATTAACTTAAGACAAAAATTCTAATAATAAAAAAAGTCATAGCAAAGAGCTACGCTTTGTTCCTACGAGTAAAAGACATCAACGCGCTCGCATTCCCCACAAAATATTGAACCAGTCGTTTTAATTCTCAATTAAAATGAACTCAGGATTAAACTTACTTACACTTGTTAATTAGAAATAATTTCAAACATTTCCGAGTTCAAAGCCTCGAAAATGCTAATGTAAAAGCGTTTATCATTCCAATAAAATGTTGAATGAAACTGTTGAATGGATCGACTATACCGACTGCTAACACTCATAGCCCAGTCCTAAATTATATTAAGCCAGATAGATTGACAGTTTTATACCTTACCGATATGAGGCACGCCTATATAAATTATTATTTTGGACTAGGCTTGTGACCCGACCTCGCCCAGTTGGCCAATTAATACCTCCGCCTACAGAATGATTAGCATATCCATACCTTTATATTATGCATGTTTATATTTGAAAATGTAACTTGTTTGAGTGATTGAATGAAAAAAATATCTACACTGATATTGAAAAGAGTTAAAGTTTTTATGTAGTAAAAGTAGTTTGTTGTGTGTTGTGTTTTAAAATCTTTCACTAATAGAAATTGCACCACTGAGTTTTATAGGCAATAGGCAGACAGACAGATAACCTAGTTTAGTAGTTTGTAGTTTGTTTGTTTATAGTGTACCTGTATACTTAATTAGTTTTTGTATGATAAATACATAGAACTGCCATGCGATTGATAACTTATCAAAATTATGATTTCTCTTACAAACAAGCTTGGGTCGGATTTTAGTTGTGTAAACACTCTGAATTATCTGTAGAGAAATAGAATACGCTATCATATCTAAGTCCGAGCCATATTGGTCGAGTGGGATGGACCGCGCTTTCTGATCCGTAGATCGTGAGTTAATGGCGATGGCAGCCTAGTTGGGAGAAGGTCCGCCTCTGAAGCTAGAGGGAGCGGGTTCGAACCCAGCCTGACGGCACGCAACAATTTGTTAGTTGTGTGAGCATATGTGCGTATTGTATGTCATCTGCTGTATGATTGGAGCCCGGTTTATGGCAACAGGCTCGCCTCCTGTCACACTTGGGACTGAATATCGTCCGGCGAAGTGTGAGTGTTGTATTTCACCTCTGCCAGCCTCCTCGGGGGAAAGGCGTGACGATATATATAGATCGTGAGTTCAATCCTGGCAGTGCACCAATAAACTATCACCCTCGATGTAGGGTAGGTCAGTGCCCCTGCAGTTGGACGTGAAAATACTGTAGGGTCAACTGAAGCAAATGCGTCTGGGGGCAATTGCGTCCTTTGAGAATTACTGACAAACCCTTCACAAATTAGGCAACTAACGCCATCTTGTGTAGCTTATTACAATTTAAGATAGAAAAAAGATGTAGGTGGCGCTTAATTTGTGAAGGGTTTGTCAGTATTTCTCGAAAGACGCAAATGCCCCACAGACGCATTTGCCCCAGTTGACCCTAATAGTGATTATTTCTAAGTACTACATCAATTGTATGCAATGATCTGCGTGAAAATTTAGTTACCAGGCCTAGCGTTATCATACGAGTATAGGCCTCTAATTATCGAAACACTTTTCTTCAATCAAAAACTTATTATAAGGTAAATTCACGGATTTTTAAATTATTCTAAAATGTTTCTCCTTGATCATCAAATACATAAAATATTTATAAAGCAAAGTCACGAGATACGACTAGTGTCGGTATCGGATGCAACCCGCGCGGCGCTAATGTTCGCTTTAGACTAGATCCTAATGATACGCCGAGGATGCTAATCTCCGGTTTATATTAATACTAGCTGCTCCCCGCGGTCTCACTCGAAGTCTTGAAGATACTCGTATCTTACACGTTTCCTGGGGTAAAATAAAGAAACCTTATATTATGTATTAACTAGCTGCCCCCCGCGGTTAAAAAGTGAATATGTATTCTATGTGCTATTCTACACTATAATTTATATCTCTGTGCCAAATTTCATCCAGATCTGTTCCGCTGTTCTTTCGTGAAAGAGTGACAAACATCCATCCATCTATTCTTACAAACTTTCGCGTTTATAATATTAGTAGGATTTGGACCTGACTTGCACAGTAGTTTATGTTAAAGCAAATAGCGCCCAGCACTGAACAATCAAAGGCTGATATCGAAGCATAAATTATTGAGTATTTAATTTTTATACCTCAATTGTTTTTCAATAATATATTTTGGAAAACACGATTTTACTAAACCATAGTAACTAAAGAAAATTATCAAAAGAAAATAAATCCCAGCTGCACAAAATTGCACCCAATGTAACTTCCAATATATCAAGATTCAATTGACATCTCACATGTCGAAATTCATCAAGCTCATACATACATACATATCCACATACATGCATGCATATATACTTACATACATACACTCAAAAAAAATAACCCTACTTGCGCAGTCGGGTAAAAAAGCCAAATCATGGTTTGATTGAACCTATTCCTTACACAAAACACCCACTCCCTTTCTAATAAACGTTGTATAGCGTCGGAATAATTAAATAAATAAATAAATTCGGGACACTTCCACACACGGTCGCCTGACACCAAACTACGCAAAGCTTGTACTATGGCCGCCAGAGACTGATAAACATATTTAGATTTTTTTTTTAAATATGTAGATATAAACACCCAGACATAGAACAAACACTAATGTTCATCACTTGAACGTATGCCCTTGTGGGAATCGAACCCACGCCCCCACGCTCAGAAGGCAGGTTCACCAACTGAGCCACCGAGGCAGCAATTGTTAAGTGTGTTGTCTTTTTCTTTTCTTAAAATGTTTAACTCGATCGGAAAAGACAAAAGACTGAAGATTCCGAAGCTATACGACTTTATTAATAAGGGGCCAAAATTGGCCAAATTACATGCATTGTTTAACAGACCGACAAGTTTCCCCAACTTTCGCATAAGTATTATAGTGATGATTACACCTAGCGATATTCGATTGACAGTAAAAAATCGATACAACTCGAGTTGGCCACGTGCTAGTTTGAACTTTAGGAATTTTAATTACGAAGCTTTGAATTTAAATAATAAAATGTAAGCTAGGTATTAGGAAATACAATGTATTCATGACATCACTTTGATCCTTGCATAAATATAGGTATTAGAATAAAATAAAGTTTTACGCTAAAAGCAAGCAAGTTCGTATAGGCCGAATAGCTAGCCCTGATGTCAGAAGTTCTAAGCCGCCCGAAGACCTCAGACATGGCTTGACGATTTTGTTTTCCTACTAATATTATAAACGCGAAATTTTGTATGTATGGATGGATGGATGGATGGATGGATGGATGGATGGATGTTTGTTACTCTTTCACGCCAGAACGGCTGAACAGATCTGGATGAAATTTGGCACAGAGATAGATTATAGTCTAGAATAGCACATAGGATACTTTTTAACCGCGGGTAAAACCGCGGGGCGCAGCTAGTGGACTATACAACCGGGGCCTACAATTTACCATGCCATCCAAACCACGGTAGCCACCGATATAGTCTGTAAGATTTTTTTTCATGTTGATGACGTAACACATAACATAACATATCGTCTCCTTTCCTCCGAGGGGGCTGGCAAAGGTGTCATACAACACTCACTCTTCGCCGGACGATATTCAGTCCCGTCACATTTGACGGGGGCGATAACGTAACACAACATGTTGTTAATGCCACCTGCGGTCACCCATCTGCAGACTGACCGTGTCGTCCGTTGCTTAACATGGGTGATCGGTTACGAACACCTAGTTGTAGTTTTGTGCTTAATTTTAAAGAGAACTTGTTTAACTGATGCCGAAAGCAATCCAGACACATGCAGAGTAGTTGATACTAACACACAAAGCCCGGATTTTTGTAAAAAGAACAATCAACAAGGAGTTCTATCTATGATATGGCTCAACTTTGTCTAAACTAATAACCCAATTCTCAATTCGCCTCTGTTTTGTTGCCGAACTCAACTCAAAGGTATCTACTTATTTTTCTTTTTATAAATACGTAACTAGTTCAAGTTTTACTTAAAATTAAAAAGAAAACTTGGCCCGTCTGCCATCGCACCACATTCGCAATATCGCATCAAATAATTAATTTAAACAATTCTAACCTTCACTGCAAATAAATAATACTCACATAAATTACACTCCTTACTTTTCTCGCTTCAATTTTCTAGAACACTCACATTCAAACTAAGGTATTTTGAACTATACGACTTCTTAAATAAAACTTATTGAACTGAAAAGTTACTTTTGTAAATACCTGGCGTAGATCCACGAGGTTTGATTTATTTGTACTAAAGAAACTCGGTATTAATTCATTTGTAATTTGTCATTTAAAACGGGAAAGCACTTCATTGTTGGCCATCAACTATAAATAACCATTGTTTTTTTACTTAACATATTCGATTTAACATAATATGTAGGTACACATATTTTGACTACTTGGGTTTAAAACTCGGCATACAAGTTTTACTAATATCCCGAGTGGCATACCCTGTGAAAAGTTTTATTGTAATCGAATACCCAACGTGTGTTTTCTCCAGAATGTTGAATACGAGTTTAACAAGCTATCCTAATCATGGCGGTGTTCTAAATGCCACTCGCGGTCACACATTTATATAATAGCGGGGTTGATTGTTACTTAACCGTTATATCAATTTCAGCCACTTCCTACCCAAATGTTATCTAAATTCGTAAAGCTGTTTCATCGTAAAGAAATAACAAACATACTCTCACAAACTTCGGCATTTAAAATATTAGTGTAAAACGTGATAGTGTAATGCAATACAGTCAGTATTTTATTGAGCAGTATTAGTATCTAGAAATAAATTTATTGATAATAGAACCATTTTATGGACAAAGAGAAACTGATATAACAATTCAATCTCCGAAAATAAATTTGCAACTGAGTCATGGACTCTAATAAAACAATAACGAACCATTCAGATATGTTATTCTATTTTATTGGTATTCGATTGTGAAGTGATCATTAAAAATTCACGACTCAAGAGTGCTACACTTACGGGAAAGTCTTCGGACGTAGTGATGCGAAACAGAAGTATCGATAACTCACGTAGCTTAGCATTTTGTCGCTGAACTGTCTTATCGATTTCATATTAGTAGGGTCTTGTAATTTAAATGTTTATGGAATGTGTTGTCTATTTACTGCGGCGGCTGATGACCTCAGCTCAGTACGCTTGGTAGAACGATAATTTTGGAAAAATAGCAAGAGTCATAGTTTAGCAAGATTTATTCTGAACCGGAATAAATGACACCAGTAAATAAAGCTAGTGATCTTCAAGAATCTTATAGTTATTATTTTAATAAAAGATTCAATAGCTTACAGATTTAATTCTAAAGTCCTTTAAATTGTACTTACTCGTACCTATTAATAATATGTATACAAAAAAAAACACTTATTTATCTAACAAATTTAGACGTATATTTCAACTTTTCATAATTGAAAACTGTTTTTCATTTGTGATGAGTAAGTAACTTGGATAAAAATCAATGTTATCGATATCGATAGATCCTCGTCCCTATTTCTACGATAGACAAAAGTGCAGCGAGTTAGATCGAGCCAGCACTGTTTCAGAGTCGAGTGCGAGTCGAGATCGAATAATAACTGCCATTCCCAGGCGCGATGACTGGACGAGACTAAGCTGTAGGGAGTCTGTCATGAGGTATCCTTCAGGACATTCTGACAGTTCACTTTTCTTTTCGTACACCTTTTTTTGCAGCCGGTCGGTGCCATTTGAAACAATAAAAAGGCAGATAAATCAGGTATTTTTAATTGTTCCAGAGCAGTAATGTTTACTTTGAAAGTTTGAAGGAAATTATTTAGATGTGCCGCTGATTCCTGAGTCACTGTCTTGCATATTAACATCTTGTCGACATAGATGCAGCGAGTGCACGACGATTGTCAAATCGCGTCACTAATGTTTTCCAGACTATATTATATATTTTATCAGCTGTGACGGGCATTGATTTGACTATGACTAGAGCTGAGCCACTGATGACGGATGCAATCAGATAATATAATAAAATTTCTCAATGTGTAGTTTATTGATTGAATTCACTTTCTGCACACATCGGTGACACACACATTCACACACTTCTTTCTTCTCCCTTCTATTTCTCAAGCCAGAGGGAGTGGGTTCGAACCCAGCCGACGGCACGCACCAATTTGTTCATTGTGTTAACATATGTGCGTATTGTATGTCATCTGCTACAGGACTGGAGCCCGGTGCATGGCGACAGGCACGCCCCTTGTCACATGACTGAATATCGTCCGGTAAAATATGGGTGTTGTATTACACCTCTGCCAGCCCCCTCGGGGGAAAGGCGTGCCGATATGTTTGATAATAGGTGTATAGATGCTGGATGTTACCGGGATATCTTGGATTTATTGAATTTACTTTTTACTCGCGCAAGAATTGAATTTTCTTGCACGAGGCACGCCGGCCGGCAAATATTGTTTGGTGATTTTTTGCTGATATTTCACTTTTAAAACGTAATCGTGGTAAACACTTCACACTTCGCACACACATTTTTCTTACGTTTTCCCGTGTTTTAACTACTATATAAATTAATTTTTCGCTAAGCACGATCCGCCATTTACTTGGACATTTACGAGAGAGGGAGGTCCCCGCAGGCTGTCCTTGTCTTTTTTAGTCTCTCAGCGTAGCCACACGAGCGCGTCCGAAGCGCGGCCCGTGAGTTGCTGATCCAGACGGCGCGAATTACGAATTTAGCTCTCTACAAATATAATCATCTTCGTTACTGATAAAACTTGAAACGACTAATTAATACAGACGCCAAAGTGATTTATAAGTAACATTTTAACGTCCAAAGAATTATGACTGTGACTAAATCTTATAAAGTGACCAGACCGCACAAGCGCTGCAAGTTTCCACAAAATAATAAAAGTAATTTAAACTTTGTCTCTCAATAAAAAAAAGTTGGTGACATTTTGCATAGAAGGCCAGGCAATTTAAACAATATAGATATTTCGAACAAAATCACAATAAATTACAATGATAACAATATGATTTGATTTTGAGTTTATGTATTTATGGTGTCAATAGACCCTATTGACACCATAAAGTTACTAAATTAATTACTAATTGACACTTAATTTCTAAATCTAAACTAGCTAAAAGTATTGATGTCCTTGTCTAATACTTAGCAATAACAAAGACAGGTATATTTTTGTCTTGTTTAAATGTAGCAATTTAGCGTTCTGAATACAGCCTAATGTAGTCTTATTATAACAATTCCCAAACTAAGTCAGCGTGGCACAAACCGCATGCAGCACAGCGTAGCACAGCACAGCCCAATATCTCATACATCACAACGTCATAAGCTGCGCTGCGCTGTACTGTGCTGCGCTGTGCTGTGCTGCGCTGTCACTGTATGCGGTTTGATCAATGCTTAACTTACATATCAACTTTTGTCCTACCTAATCCTAGCTCCATTGCCACCCTAACAACACTGACAACACTCGTGGTTATGCGGCATTGTTGTTTCTGTGAAGAGAGTCCTCGTGAGGCGATTGTGTCGCGCTAGCTCTACGATTTCTACTCTCAATGATCTCGAGAATGGAATCGAGTTTCGAGTTGAAAAGTGGTCGGTTATTGGCTAGACTGACGTTTTATTCACGCCCACATAGAACTTTAAAGTTTGCGATAAAGTTCAAAAATACTTTGTTAATTGTTTACTTTACACCCTTACTAATTATTGTTATTCTTACTTACTCATTATAGCCATGGAATAATCATACAGTGTTTTGTCATGTATTTTTTTTTTCGACCTATAAAGACAAAACAGAGTTTTTGGCGGGAATCGATAATGTGTTGTCGTAATTTTGTATTTGTTTCTAAATCTTGTGATTCTTCAAGTGTTAAAGTGTAATAACGGTGAATTATTAACCTTCATCGTTTTGTTAACATGCACGAGTGTGGGCAAATGATACAAACATTACGAAACGTGACCTTTCGTATTCTTTACAAAATTCGACTAAAAGTTTCAGTAAAGTATCCATCACTTTACTGAAATGAGGAAAGTGGATTCATCATCGTCATCATCACCTTATCATTAGCACTTCATAATTTGTATCTGTCTATATTAACGTGACACTGGAAAATGCACAAGACGCGCAACGCCAAATTCCCCAGGATGGGGGAGAAAATAATAAAAGACAAAACACTATATAACTGTTCCCAGGCTATACAAAATTTGCTAGTTAAAAGGGGCTTTATGTTGAAAATTACCCTGTTACCTCAGGTGTTAAGGATAAGCATTATGATTAAGCGACCGAGAGACGGTGCCTGGCAGTTTTTTTTTTTCTGATCTACTAAATTTAATACATACGTTACTTCTTACAGAAAACTAGGATTCTTTAAAAAAAAAACATTATCTTAATGCCCTGGCGAACATAATTAAGAAATAATTAAGTAAGTATACAAGCCTACATTACTCAAGACACCTCAAGCTACTTACCTTAATTACCTACCGCCATTACCACCATTTTGCCACTTATAACCTTATCAGCAAAATCGATTGCTGGCATATCAAAATCCGCAGTTATATTCCATCAAAGATATCTAAACGAAATATTAACCAATTTAAAAACACTTGCTACTGGTTTCATAATCTGGAACCAATTATTTAGCTGCTATCAATGAAATACGTGTAACTCGGTACATTCAGAGATAAAAGGTTGGCGATAGCTGGTTCTCCTATTACAGAACGAAGCTGAGAACTTGTAACTAGGTACCTAATCTAAGTATAGCAAAAACGTACACTAAAACTGCCTCAGGCTAGTGCGCTCTGAGGTCCCTTTATCTAATAGAAACTAGAAAATGCTGAGAAATAAATAATAGAAACAATTAATAGCAGAAGGGTGTATAAAATAATGTTATAGACAGTAACGTTGATTGACCTATAGTCAACTAAAACGAGTCTTCAGGAAATTAGAAGCATTTAAGCAAGTATAAGTAAGTTAAGTAAAAGTTAGTTTGGTAAGTATATAATATTATGAACAAACTAGATAGCCAATTGACACGACATAAGAGCTCCGAAAATTGTATCAAAATTATCCTGAAGTGTTGTGAGAAGAGAGTCTTTGCAATTGCTTCTGATAGGTACTTGGACGTAGTTTAAAGCGACGACATAGAGTCTATGTCATAGACTATAGCAGCGGTTAGCAACCCGTGGCCTGCGGCTGTTTTATTTTATGAGTCTTCTAAATAAATAATTACGTATAAAGTTAAAACGACCTATCAATCAAGAGTAGCGCTGAGAGCGTGAATTAGCAGCCTGGCGACTTGAGCGTTCCGCGTTCGATCCCCGATACTACTCGTATATAGATAAGTAGAGACCAGATATCAAAATCATAAACAAGTGCGGCTCGCCACTACCTCATTTTGCCATTATGTGACCTTTGGCTGCCAAAAGGTTGCCGATAGTAGGACTATAGGCCTGTTTCAGTCACCTAGCTAATGTATACCGATTAAGAAGTAACCGGCTAACTCCCTGAGCAATCATTAACGCAAAGTATAAGCGTCGAGATGAGCCAATCTTCATTATGTAAACACCTGCTAGTAGAGGGTAAACTAAAGCCTAGTTTAATTGATAAAACTAGAATGGATAAGACAGGTGCAATCAGCGCCAGAGCGCTAGGTTTCCTAAGTCTCCCGAAGGTTTCTGAGTTGCATTTTTAATGACGTGAAACATCTTCGAAAATACCCCGCTGAGGTTAGTGAAGTGAAGTAGCTTAACTTTAAGTTCTAATTCAGTTGAGTCGCTTCGGTCGCTAACGCGTGCCCGGTTGATAAATGCCACACGCGAGCTTCTGACGATTGGTCTGATTGTCTGTATTATGTAGCTCTGTTAAAATTGATTAAAACAAAAAGCAGCTATACTGGGTGGTCAAATTAGTGACGCCAATCCATAAAAACTAGATTCCTCGTACCATGGGATAAACATATCGTTACGCTTTCGAGGAGGCTGGCAGAGGTGTAATACAACACCCACACTTCGCCGGACGATATTCAGTCCCAAATGTGACAGGGGGCGAGCCTGTCGCCATACACCGGGCTCCTGTTATGTAGCAGATAACATACAATACGCACATATGTTCACACGATGAACAAATTGGTGCGTGCCGTCGGCTGGATTTGAACCCGCTCCCTCTGGTTTGCGAGGCAGGCCTAGTGCAACTAGGCTATTATCGCTTTTCATCGCTTTTCATTACCATGGGATACACGAAAATATCCCGTGTACCATGATGCTCCCGTGTTTCACGATTCTTGTTAGTTTTCGAGTTACGAGTATCATTGTTTCTTTGAAGATTATCTTCTGAGTGACTTCTTTACTTTTTGTAAAATGCGTTTTGTTCATTTTGTGTTTGTCTACAAGTATTTATGAATATTATTTTACAACGTTTAGACATACGTTTTTATTTATTTTGTTTTGTATTTTTTTTATTCTTTTAATAACTAGATAATTAAATATATAGACTTATGATGATCTAAAATACAATAATAGTGTTTATTATTTAATACGCTAGGAGCGCTACTTAAACTCGTACCATACTATACCTACTGAGTCTCTAATGCACCTCTAATGTCAGCGACTTCATAAAGATTTAGTCCAGCCAACATGCACCGTTAGTCCAAAGATGATTCCACAATAAACACCTATAATAAAGTTATTGTGCACTTCCCGGTGCGTGTGGGAAAGACAAACAGACAGACACTCGGTGCTAATTCGATATAAATTGAGATACAATTCAATTTCAAATTGAGATGTCCGCTTTAGTGAAGTGGCGAATGACACGTAAGTGACGAGCTCTCGAGGCCGCGATAGTTGTTGAGTGGACAAAAAAAATTAATAGGTATTTGTTTATGACAAAACTTAGCACTTTCAACGTATATGTATATCTTTCTCTTTGGAAATCTGATGAAGACTCTTAAGAATTTTGCCTAACAGAAATGGAAGTATTTTCCTCTTCCGGCGTCATCATTTCATTCATCATTTCAGGGCTGCGCATAGCCCAATGGCGTGAACAGTAATCAAATAGGTAAATTATTTTACAGTGCTCTACAGTCTACCTGTACAATCATAATTATCTTCCTTGATAACTGGTAAGCTAAACACAAAAGCTCAGTATTGCTCAGTATTTAGGTTGAACAGTTACACAGAAAGGGTAAGTTTATCAGTAGGTAATATCTGCGAGAATATCAAAAGCGAATGAACGTTGATTTTAGATCAAAAAGTTTTTATCAAAAATGTCCAAAGAATACCACAAGCAGTGGAATTTTATCGAGTCTAGACTAGATTTGTTAACTATTAACTACCAATACAAATATCCAATAAACCCTTATTAGCAAGTGTTATAAGGTACAGTTTATCGTAAGATCAGTAATCTGTTGTTGTGAATCAAACATGTGGGGGGTGAGGCGAGGTGAGACGATAGGCATCCGACATGGGAGCCACAGGTTACACGCCCACGCAACGGACGTAGAACGTACCTGACCGGGCTGAGAACGAGCCCATACAACACTACAATACAACACTAATTACACGTCAATACAAGTTTTGGATTTGAACAATAAAATTATGACAATTAGACAGGTACCAAAATAAGAAGCATGATCTTGGCTACCGAAGGTGTCATCGCCACAATTGAATTTGCCGGACTTTGCTTACACTCCAAGATATTATCAGAATTAGAGAATATTTGTAAAACGAAAGCTTACTTAGCTTTCGTTTTGTAAGGGCAGAGTTTAGTCGGGCAGGAATACCTACCTACACAATTGGATGTGGATAACATGACATATAGGTATATAGATATAGGTATATTTTCAAGTACCTGAAAACGTGTAAAAGCTATTATTGTACACAAATTAGTTTTGTTCACATATTGTAACTAATGTTGACAAAAATAGTTGGTAAGCTAGATAGTTAGACATCCCTAACTATGACCATTAACAGCCTAGGTTTAGCTAAACTACGTTGTTGCTAAACCAGGCAAGTTACGTTCTCGACCGCACATCCAGTCGCCACCGTGTGTGACCTCTTAGATAAAATATAGAAGATAAATAAATCACGGAGTACCGTAAGGTTTTCGCGACTAACCCATCTGGGCGCGGCCGTCCGTCGCATTATGTATGGACATATGAAACGAAAGTTTGTGATGCGTTAGATTGTTTGTTCACACGCAACTCCGTGGATTTGGTTGACATTTTTGAAAAAGAAAACTAAAAAGTACTTTAGATTGTATTAAGTAGGAATTCGTTGTGGGGTAACGTTTTTTTTTAATACATTGGACTTTAATTTAAAAACTATTGGTAGATCTTTATAATTGTTTTTTAAGATTTCTCTTTTAAAATGTATTGTAGGTATTTGAATTTAATTTAAACATTATTCTAATGATGAAATATGATAATGGGCACAAAGAGGTTTAAATTTGAATGAAGAGTAAACACATAGGCTACATTTTATCTCGAAAAAAATGTCCGATATTGTAATAGCAAGTAAAGCCCGATGGCGGAGCTAGTCCAGCTAGATTTATTAAACAAACATGCCCGTTACGATGTGTGCTTTTACTTTTATAGCGTTTTTATTGCATTTAATGACGCTTTTCAACTTCATTTATCTGAATCCTGACGTAAATGTATTCACTGATTTGGATATGATTTGATCTCCATTTATGGTTCGATTAAATTAATCTTGTTTTTTTTTTTGTTTTGGAGCGTTCTCATTTTGCAAGCCGTAGGCATTTTAATAAATTGTGAGGTAAAAATTGACTGATATTTCTTTCTAATACTTACTATAGATGCCACCATATAATTTATCTATGATAACACTGGTCAACAGTGATTCTGTATATCTTGATGTAAGAGTGGTTTCGAATACTTCTTCATCAACAATTTAAGAAAATATATGGGTGGTTTTGGAATGTTAGCTCAAGTTTTTTAAAAATCTTCATTTTCACATTGCACTATAATAATAGTACAACATTCCAAAGCAGAGGGAGAGAGAGCAGTAGTATAAATTTTATTGATCCAAACCAGTACTTTCAAAAATATATTCGAAAATTGGCCACTTGAAAACATAGAAATCAGCAAAAATATCCAGAGCAACAAAAAAAAAAGACACAATTAACTTTTAACATGCGATGTTCTGTTAAGGAACATGAATCTTGAAGCAGTCCTTATTTGTCCGCTTTAAATTATTTACAAAAAGCGAAAGTTTTCTCAACTTCACTCGTGTTGCTTAAAATTTTCCTGCAGGGAAACACGGACTGGAGACAAATTGTCTTTCCACCGTTTATAGCCGTGCTTGGATGTGACAAAGCTAGAATACGGATATGTCTGTCTCTTTCCCGCAGAAAAAAAGCTGTAGAAAGACAACTTGTCCACGGCCTGTGCAAACCCTGCTGCTGTTACAAGAATAGTATAATATATATAATATAATAATATAATGTTTATTGATTAAAATCAACATAGTACAGTAAACATGCTTAATTTAACTTAAACTTAATACAAAAAACTTTTATTTGAGTAAATATAATAGATGAATTTATATAATTTTGAAAATAAGTAATAGTGATAAATGATACGAAAAATAATATTAAATAAACACGCAACGTAAATAAGCATGTCACCCTACCCTCCGAACTAGTATAATAATAATATGTGTTTTGCTTAATTAATTAATTATATTACCACAGAATGTAAATAGTATTAAATACTTACGTTTTATTTTATTTTAAAATGTAATGTAAATAGTATTAAATACTTACGTTTTATTTTGCAATATTATCCATTCCAAAAATTGTAATATGTATTTTAATCCATTTGACACGAACTACAGATACCTAAGCATTAAATTGAGCACTTAACGTTCTTAATATTTTTTTGCTAACGCCTGACTGAATTCTTCACCAACCCTCCCAACATACCGCACTTATCAGATACACTCAAAGGTAAATACCTACTTAATTCTCAAACTCCTAACTGTCATAGTTTCCTCCTATTCATAAGCAGCACCCACCTACTCAATTTATCAAGACCGACCTCACTGAGTAGCTATAAAATAGTCTCTATGCAGACGATTTAAGGGCTATAGTAGAGTCAGGGATAAGATATAGCCCCCAGGGCTTTCTGTAGATCGGACTCTAGCCCACCCAATGGCTTTATCGGTGACTGTTAATTTGTTGAGGAAGGAAATTAACAATATAACTTGTTTATGGATTTTTTAATAATTAATCTATAGGGTAGGTAAAGAGAGCATTTTCTTCACAATCAAGTTTCGAAAGGTAGGTGTTTACTCAGGTATTTCTAGCGGCCAAGGGTAAGCACTCAGCTAGTTCCTAGTCATAAACCTCGTCTGTACAAACAGACAGCGCGCACGCGTATTAGTAGCTACTTCCGCAATTAGTGCCGGCTGCCTAATACTGGGCCATAATTATAATGGAAGTACGGTCAAACAGTGCTTACTTGGCTGACTTGTACAGGTTGGAAGAGAAGTTTCTTGACGCCCTCTCCAAGATGCGGGAGTTGATTTAACATTCGTTAGATTGCCAAGATAATATTATACAACGTGTTGTTTTGCATTACCGCTGAATTTGTAGAAGTAGTTATTTTTCTCTCCATCAGAGTACGAATAAACTATGAGGCAACTTTGAAATCCAAAAAAAACAGCAGCTGTTTCAAACATTTTGACGACGATATACGAATTTTTTGTATGGAAGCAGCTGTTTTTTTTCTCGATTTTACCTACCTTTACAAATTCTGCGGGTATGCAACACAACGCGTTATATAATAATACGATGTCTAACTTAGAAAACCCTGTTTCAGCCGTTTTGAAACGTTCTGCTCCTTTGATGTAGCGCGGTTTGACATATTACTCTGGAGACCCGAGTGCGCCGTAGATATGTGGACGTGGTAAACGGCTTACAGAGGTAGACCGGATTATCCCTTTTCCAAAAAGTTTAGGATTTCCCGAGTCGAAACTGCACGCACATAACTTATATCATCACGTTTTGTACTTCATTGTAGGTGGTGTGGTAGTTTCCATTCTATAGTGCAAAAACGAAAGATTACTATTTGTGAGTAGATAGGGTGCAAAACGGAAATATTAGAAAAAAACTAAACCAGATAAAGCCAGAATTTTGATGTTTTCAGCCTTTGTTTTGTTCTACTTTACCATTTAAGTATGTAGGATAATGTTGTGCCTACATAAAAGAAAGTAGGTGTCTAGTAACGTGCTTACACTTATCTACATCAGCTCCCTGGACAAACACTTTAGAAGCCTTTAGGTGGTCGCAAACACCACCTTTGTTTGAGCGCCAATTTGGACCGTCTGCATCTAAAATACAAACTTATCTCTACACTCAGAGCTTTCGAAATACCACCTCACTACTTTAGAAATAAGAGCGTAGACTATAGAAAGGCTGAAAATTGGAAACGGTCATAACTTTAATTGCGGAATACGGCGCGAGCGCATCGCTTTGCAAGTGTTAATTCCAAACACTCCGACAAATATAAGTTGGAAGTTGCAATTCAAGTAACCATAACTCTTTTCTTTTTAAATGCCTATAATCCGTGTTAATTTTTGAGTATTTTGCTGCTTTATACACAATTGGTATATACAAATAAGTGTAACAGTGCTAAAATTTCTTTAAAAAGTCTTTTATTTTAGAAGAAACCGTCGCCAAGTTTGTAGAAAGAACCGCACTGAGTGCCAAGTTATATTTGTCGGTGTATTTAAGGTGTGCATTTAGCCCCGCGTTGGATATGGAGTGCAAATTCTTTACCACTTAGAGCCGGTTGGCCATTTCGCCTATTTGGGAGTGCTCATAAAAACCGAGCTCCTTTTGTTAGCCCAGAGCAGCGAGGTGAACGCTGTTGCTATTTGTTTAATACAGGAACTATTAAACACCCCCGGATTGTATTTAGGTGCATTCTATAGAAGCTACGTTTTGGTTAGGGTTGTTATTGTTAGCTTAGTTTGTTGTTTGTTATTGTTAGCTAGGATATGTTTGGCTAGTTTTATGCACCTAATAATCTTCACTACTTAGGTACTAAATAGTTGTGAATCTATAGCCTCCAGTGGTAGATACATTTTTATATGAACTACTGAAGGCAAGCCTGTTGTTCGCAGTAACGTCAATCAATAAATAGAT
Source organism: Peribatodes rhomboidaria (assembly GCA_911728515.1). NCBI lineage: Eukaryota > Metazoa > Arthropoda > Insecta > Lepidoptera > Geometridae > Peribatodes > Peribatodes rhomboidaria. The sequence goes on along the minus strand of OU452179.1, from coordinate 1,008,232 downwards.
GTTAAAATTATGAAATAACAGATTGTAACACAAAAAATTGCACCTGTCGCGTCGCAATAATGTGTACGGTACGCAAAATACAACGTGTTGTTTTGCATTCCCGCGGAATTTGTAGAGGTAGTTATACTCCACTAGCAGAGCGCGAATAAACTATGGGGCAACCTTCAAATCAAGAGAAAAAAACAGCTGTTCCATACAATAAATTCGTTGATCGTCGACAAAATGTGTGGAACAGCTGCTTTTTTTTTCGATTTCAAGGTTTCCCCATTGTTTATTCGTGCTCTGCTTGTGTAACTACCTCTACCAATTCCGCAGGAATGCATTCCCGGAGAAACAACACGTTGTAGATTAAAATGTGGACTGTTTAAAGTGCATTTAGAGTCAATGCGAATCACTAGGACAGTGACTACTATAGATTATTAACGATAGTGAAGAATTGATGGAGCTAATTTTTCATCTCCCTCGTACTCTTTTTGCTCTCTTTCGTACGACGTATGAATATAAGTAAATAGAAAACTGTATGAATCGAGTAAGAATTTGTATTTGTTGGCAATATTGATGGTAAGTAATTATAATTACGTATACTTAACTGGTTGTAAATAAAAATAATTAATTTATCAAACTTAATTATTTATTACCTTACAGTAAATAAAAACTAATTTATTTCTCTACTTTAGGTTCTAGTTAAAAATGATACGGCTGACCAGACATTTACAAAAGAATTAATTAGCTTTCATTGTCATATGTATTATAAAATCTACATTCTATTCATAGGCATAGTCCTGAGGAAGCTGTGGGCGGCTGACTGTTTCCTCCATGATCCAAAAAAACAAGGTCTAGCATTTAGCAAACACGATGACGTCATCGTATTCCGTCTCTTTCGAACTTGTTGTAAATGACTTGTTTCGGTCTTGCTTAAGCATCGGTTGACGTCACTACGTGTTTCTGAATGCAATACCTGGCGGAGTATATTATTATACCAGGATTTCCTCCAATTCGCCACCTTATGTGTATGATGTATTTTAAATGAAGTATCCTAAGTACGTGCGTACTTAGTTTGCTGACGAGAAGCCGATTCGCATATGTTCGCTACAGTTCCTCGCTTGCTCAACATTGAGTTTGCCCAATACGCGCCTCATAGTCAGTCAGCCGACAGTCAGCCACTCACAATTAGCTTAAGAGCGTTTCCAGATTATCCGATCCGATATCGGTGTCGGACGACGATAGCCGACATCCGATAGCCGACACCGGTGCTATTTTCACATATTTCCGACAAAATCGTTCCGATACGGCCATTTGCTCGATAGCTTAGTGCAGGCAGGTCATCATGGCAGACTATAATAGAAAACTTTATTTGCTGTATCTATTATATTTGAGACGCAAAAAAAGATATTTCCACAGACAGTATTGGGTACATCCCATCCCATCCCATCCCAATACATATCGTATTTAAATGATGACGACGCCATGATGACAACCAAACTAGTAAACAAGCTCAAAATGGCCGCCGCGCATCGGGCTCTACGCACACAAGAGACAATTTATATACACTTAAAGCACACATACAAACATTATCGCCCGACGGCTCACGGGCGTCCGATGGTGCCGCCAGCATATCGGTGCCGGCTCCGATATCCGATATCGGGCCGGACAATATGAAAGACAGGTACATATTTCATACATTTTACTTACCCCGATATCGGATCGGCGTCCGACACCGATATCGGATCGGATAATGTGGAAACGCTCTTATCCGGACGTAGCCTTATTAAGGACTTTCTGGAAAAAAAAAATCGTTTTACAAAAAATAAGACAATCCAGCTTAAGTATATTTTCTTACTGACTCAAGTCTTCAATTTCAAAAAAATAAGATTTTGTATGTTTTAATAGCATTGTAGATTTTTGTAAAAGCGAAATAGTATAAACTTTCCAGTAAGACAACTGCATTTTTTTAAACTTAAGTTGACACTATCTCTTGTAAAGGACAGATTTAAAAATCAAACAAACATCATATTACAGCATGCACAGCTAACTACTCTTTCACACATTGTACCCTAAAGCTTCGTCCAGTCTAAGCGAACTGTGAGCGTCGGACTGACTGTCCGCTGGCTGACCCTGTGTCGCATATTGGGAACTCAATGTCGAGGATGGGAGAAACTGTAGCAAACTAAATACGAATCGGCCACTTACTGAATTCGTCAGCAAGCGATACGCCGCAAACCGCGTACAGTACGAGCTGTTAGGACACTCCTTTTTTGTTTTTAAGGCTAATTGGAGGCAAACTGTCACTGTTTGCTTAGTTAGGACAAAGCCTTATTCATTTACCGACTAACCTAACTGGTCTGGCATTCTATTTTGGCGATCGACATTCCATCTATCACACTCACTCTTACAAGATGTTTAATGAGAAAGAGTGTGACAAAGAGAATTTAATTAGGTCGGAATATGCCTCCCACGCCAATATAGGCTCCAATTCTACTGAAAAAATAGTTCGTTATAAATGAGTTTGTAGTAATGTATGTCTAGCAGAGATTACTGTTAAAGATAATCCAGCTGTTACAAGTGTTTAAAGTTTTTTACAACCGAATTTAATTGTTCAGTTACCTCAAACTGATAGGTTTCTTAATTATGAAATACAATCCCCCTTAGAAATAAACAAAGGTTGTACAACCTCGGAATACATTATACAAATATACTTTGTTTTGTCTTTTTCGTTCTTTTACATTTTTTAAAGTCGATCAATGTAGAGACAAAAGACTGAAACTATTCCGAGGCTAGACAATGTTTATTACTAAGGGGGTATGTTCAACTTTACTTGGTCAATTATGTTTTGTGAGTAAATTTTTTTTATTAAAAGAATTAAGTATGACGATTTGTACGAAGAATAAAGTCCGTTGTGATTTTAAAGCAAAACTTTTATGTGTTATTTTTTGTACTATCTAAGATCTATCAACCCTCTGATTGATTTATGCTGTGAGCGACTGATTAATGCTCTCGAAAACAAAAATGGGAATAGTGTTGGTGATCGCTGATACGGTAATGTGAATACATAACATTTCGTCACGTCTTTCCCCCGAGAGGGCTGGCAGAGGTGTAATACAACACCCACACTTCACCGGACGATATTTAGTCCCAAATGTGACAGGAGCCTATCGCCATACACCGGGCTCCAGTCATATAACAGATGACATATAATAAGCCCATAATGTGAATAGTTAGTATAATAACGGTGTTTCGTCTTCGAGAGCGTTCCCCACACATTTGGTACAACCTACTATCCAAGATCTACCTATCTCTGTTTTCAAAAGGGTCTACAAAAATTTTGATAATGATAATTTCAAAAATTTTATTACAATCACATCAGACTTATTCTTCGGACAGGTCAACATAAAAGCTAAAGTAATGTTAAGTAGAAACTGTTTGTTCGCCAGTTCGGAGCTAGGCGAGCCGGCGTGCAGTCAGCGCGCCGGAGACTCCTCATTTGGGCTTGGTCTCCTGGTCGGTGACGTATCGTATGTAGATGGTGTCCTCCGGCTTGGGCTCCTCGGCCTGCGACTCGTCGAGCTGCGAGCACGCGATGGCGAGCGCCGAGCCGTCGTGAGAGAAGCTCAGCGAGGACACCGCTGTGTTGTATCTGGGGAAACAATTGTGCTCTTTACACTCGGTTGGATAACAAGTATACGGGTTGTTTTTTAAAGTACGGGCATATTCTAGGTCTGCTCATCATTACGACCACATTTCGAGCGAGCGTTAGCCAAGCGTCTATGCTTACGCTTCGACAAAAATGGTTTCTTATGTCCGAACTTTGTCTGGACTTCTGTCCGAATCTCTTTCTCTAAAGGTCGCATTTCTTAATTGATTCTCTTGAAATTTTGTGCGTAAGTTATTATAATAAAAAAGTTAATTATAAATATAGAATCCTTTTTCGCAATTTAAAAAAAAAAACAAATACTGACTCAGCAAATAAAAACTGTATAATTATTGAATGTGCACACAAAATTTAACGAGAATCGGTCGAGGCATGCGACCTGTAGAGGACAGACGTCGGCCGCGAGGTCTAAAGCTCACAGAAACACTAGTCCTTATTTTTATTATTATTTATTTGCGATTTCAGACTTGACTCTAGAGAGTCAAGTTTGAAATCGCGAATATAAAATCAGCTGTTCCATAAAAAAGTTCATTGGTCGTCAACAAAATATATAGACAGTTCAAAAACAGTTAAGTAGCAGTTGAGTTGTTAACCTTACCTATGGAACTGGCACAGTCTCTTCTTGTTGAATCCGTCCCAAATGTTCACATATCCATCGGAGCCTCCCGTTGCAAATGTGTTATAGACCGAGTGGAAACTGATTGCATTCACTGGGTAGATCTTTTCTAAGCCTGAAAGAGATTGACAGCTAATGAGTGACTAGCTTTTATCATGAATGGTCTGCACCTTGCGGTTTCCCCCCGGTCTCACCCGAACCTTTAATTTTTAGGATGAAAGATGCCCTATATAAGTAGGTATGTACAGCATATAAGTATGTATGCTATATTTTTTTTTTATGTAGAACAGGTCGGCGTTTGACTACCAACTCACCTGATGTTAAGCGACGTTGTGGTCTAAGATGGAGCACGACAACCTATATAAGTATTTATACTGTATGATTATATGCGATATGAGATTGAGCTGGGAGAATAGCGGTGAGGGACGCATGGGCGGAAGGACTATTGGATGATTGGATGTGCCGATCGAATGAACTGTCAAATTAGTAAGGTAGGTGTAGTTGTACTACACAAAACTCACCGCCGTCTTTAATTCTGTGACATTTAAACGCGTATTTTTTCTTCTGCACCTCGGGATTACTGTCTAGATACTCGACGGCCACCCGTCCCTCGATGGAGCTGAGTACATAGCCTTGTTTGTTTGGAAACACGCGGATACAGCGTGTCTGGTACTTGAGGGAGGATTCCCGGCGTTGGTTTACATGACCCATGTTACGGACATCCCACACGAAGATCTTGCGGCCCGATGTGCCCACCACAAACTTTTCACCCACTATGCTCATTGTGTATACCTGAAAAGATACTTGTATAAATACGATATTTCAGACGAAAATATATGGCGTTGCAGGAATTAAGGGTACTAAGCCAAAACAGCTTTAAGTACTCAACATTCTGAATAACTTGTACTATGCGGCCAAACCTAAAATGGCGAAAAACAAAATTGCTGTTCTAGTAATTAATATTTATCAAATACTGGCCACGCCTCGCAGTATCACCCATGGTCCCTCAGGAACCATTTTTTTTTTATTTGTGTTTCATAAGAACCTTCTTCATAGTATTCGAAAACTTTCCAAACCGCGCGCTGCGGCGCAGGCAGCGGCCGATTCCGAGCGTTTTGGACCTAACTTCATGTCGCTTATTCTTATAAAATTAGGTTGAATAATTAACTACGATAGACAGATGCTCGCTCGTGTACATATAGAAATAAATAAATTATTACCCTTAGCAAATTACTACCTAATAATTTGTTAAGGTTAATAATTTAAATATGTAATAGTTGTAGATTTTAATAGTTGTAAGGTTAGGAAGTTTTTTTAGGTAGTTTAGTGTGCTTAAAGGAATGCAGCGTGTAGCGATAAGAGTATTGATACAAACTGTTTAGTTTCTCAATACTTTGTGTTTTAAAATGTATAAATTTGTTAAACATATTAAATTTTTAAAAAAACTTAAAAAAGAAGATGATATTGGTTAGGTCATTTTCCAGTTATGGAGCAATCAAAAATCAATGAATCTCTATCTAGATTCATTTTTTGACATTGTATAATTTTTGACAAATTTTTATATTTAATTCTGTAAATATATTGGAAGCATCCTATGGGCAAATCTGTTGAAGATCTTTGTAACTCATACAGTTTAACAAAAAATTATTCTGTTTCTGATTTTTACGCACTTATAGAGGCTTGCTCCCAACAATCACTACCAAAACAGCCACCAGTGGTCGTTGTTAGGACAAAGTTTTAATGTTTGTCCCAACTCCCGCCAATGGGGCTTGTTGGGTCATACAAAATAATTATTATTTTTAACAATTTGTCATTCTAATGTAATATAGTTAAGCTGTATTACAGTGTAAACAATTTTCTAAAAATGTTAGGGTTCCATCAATTTGATACAAAAAATAATTTTGTGTCTGAACGAGTGCCACTGGTGACAGTTAGGACAAAAATTAAAATATTCTTCTAATGACCTCCACTGGTGGCCATTTTGGTGGTGATTGTTGGAAATAAGCCCTTATAGCCCTTATATATTATTTATTTTCTGTTCAAGCAGTTCAAAAATGTTACCCTTTCATTTCCCTGGTTGTAAGTTCCAACACAATTAGGCACTCGACTGTCCCACATCTTGACCGTGCCATCCCAGCTGCCCGTCAACACAGCATTCACCTCTGTGGCAAACTCTATGCATCTGATTGCACCTTTATGCTCTCCGAGGTGAGTTTCTGTCGTGGCGTTTAGGTCGTACATTTTGACAACTTGATCAAGGCCTCCGCTGTACGAGTGAACTGCATCCTGGAAGCCAAAAATTCAATGATCAAATAAGTTATTCTGAGATGAATTCATTAAAAGAATTTTAAAGTATAGGTAAGTATAGGTTCTTCCTGAAATACGTGGGAACGGTAAAAGAATAGTAAACGATTGTTAGTAGTATAATAAAGACAGTATTATGTACAGATATGAAAACAAAACATAGCCTAACTTACCCGAAAACAAATATCCAAAACTGGCAATTCATGACTGTATTTATGTCTCTCGATGTTTGCAGAGACATCGTAGAGCCTCACAGAACAATCCCATGACGAAACAAGAAGGAATTGATTTGATTTCGGCGCAAATTTCACACTAGAAATAGCGTCATCGGGTAAACTCTTAAGCTTGAATTCGGTGCGGGACTCCGCCACCCGAGTAACAGTCATTGTGGAAGCAATTTTGTAAGATAATTAAAGAAATGTTGCACCTGAAAATAATGTCGTTTACTAACTAACTAAGAAAATCTAAATCGAAAAATAAATCACACTCGACTAGAGCCAGCCGCTACGAAGCAAAGCGTTTTTTTTTTAACTTTGACAATTGAGTCAGAGCATTGACATTGATACAATTTTGACAGACATAAATAGTGTCAATTTTTTTTATTAATAGAGGTATAGTTTTATGCAAAAAAGATGGTTTCGGTAAAGTACGATTTTTTCTGTCTGTGGTGAGCAAAAAAAAACATTTTGAACGCACTTTTTTCATAAACTCATCAATTTTATTTTCAAATTAAATCAAACACGCCAAAAAAAAACAAAGTAAAAAAAATAATTAAATAATAATAATTATATTAAAAATATTTAATTTCTAACCCACTTTCGCAATGCGTAAAAAAATAGAAAAATAACGAACGCAACGATTTCCAAATTTTTGACATGACATGTTTGTGATGAGGTGTGAATGTGAATCGCAGAAAGAAATCTTACAGAATGATTTCATAATAAATCCGCAGTCCCATAAAGTTTTGTAATGTTGCTTTTGTGCATTAACATTAAGAGATTATAAATCTACAAATAAAATATATCAGTGCTTCGACAGCAACCATAAATGTCTCTGACAACGGCGCAGCACTGAGTCGATTCTTACAGGATCGAATGGAGTGATTTCCAATAGACTAACAATGCAAACCAATCTGAAAACGAAAGAGATGTTTATAGTCAGAGCCTTGGAAAAGATACTGGCTGATAAGGATATCAAGAGATCCTATCACAGCCAGTTGAAAAAGTCGTGCGAAGTCGCTCTCGGTGAGTGTTGACGGTGACATCAGATAACTCCTAATGCGTTTGTAGTGTTTAGATACGTATCTACCTGCGCCTATCGCTAATTAGGTTAAATGGTGTAATGTATAAGATATATCTATCTTTGAAAAAGTTAAATAACTTAGGAGTGAATGTACTGACCTTGAGGTTGAATGTAAATTACCTACTTACCTAGCCTTATCTGATTATGGGTGTCATTTAATACATTCAATCTTGCTTTCAATAAAGTAATAAACCGCACAATAGACTCAGATATCATTCATGTGCAACTCAATAACTTTTGATATGTTATATTATTACATAGTAAATCTGTAGTAGGTGAAGACTTTATGAGGTGAAAGTATACCAGTTTGATAAAAATGTAAATGTTGACGACAGTCATATCTAAGTGCTCATTTTTTACACTAGAATGCGTGAGTCATAAATTTTGTTCAGTCTATTATCTTCAACTTTTTTTGCTCAATCCTTTATTAATGAACATATGTTGGTTGCATTTCAGAGGAGATAAAGGCAGAGTTGAAGAATGGAGGTCAGGTGGAAACTGCTGAGAGCCCCACATCAGGCACACTACCTCTACCCAAGAATGATGCATCAAACATCATCACTGCTGAGAAATACTTTCTACCGTTCGAACTGGCATGCCAGAGCAAAGCAGCCAGGATAGTGGTCACAGCTCTGGACTGTCTACAGAAGCTCATTGCTTATGGTCATTTGACTGGAAATGTTCCTGATTCAACTACACCGAGAAAACTTCTTATAGACAGAATTGTGGAAACCATCTGTAGCTGTTTTACAGGTCCTCAGACTGATGAAGGAGTCCAGCTTCAAATTATCAAAGCCTTGTTAACAGTAATTACGAGTCAACATGTGGAGGTTCATGAAGGCACAGTGCTTTTGGCGGTCAGAACTTGTTATAACATCTATTTAGCAAGTAAAAATCTTATTAACCAAACAACAGCCAGAGCGACACTCACACAAATGTTGAATGTCATTTTCACCAAAATGGAGAATCAAGCATTGGAATCTGAAACATGCGGTGACAGCTACCAAGATGATGCAAGATCAGAGATATCACAAAAGATTCCCAATGGCAATGTCGTGAATGATGAAACTAAAAGTAATAATGGAAATGAAGACAATAAAGAAGTAGAAACACCACAATCTGAACATTTAGATGAAGTAATAGAAGCTAAAATAATTGCTAAACAAATAGTTGATGCTGTCATAGATAATGCCATTGATATTGCTACTAAGAAAAGCACAGAACTATCAAATGGGCCTGATAATATTGAGAACCCATCTGACTCCCTTGACAGTGCAAGTGTATCCCAAGAACAGGACACAATGAAGAGAGTTCCTTCACAAGAAAGTATGGATGTTGCATCAGAAAATGACAACTCAGTAACAGCTAAATTCACGCATGTCCTTCAAAAAGATGCATTCTTAGTTTTCAGAGCTCTATGCAAACTCTCAATGAAGCCTTTACCTGAAGGGACTCCTGATCCTAAATCCCATGAATTAAGATCCAAAATCCTTTCATTGCATCTTCTGCTGTCAATCTTGCAAAATGCAGGCCCAGTGTTCAGAAACAATGAAATGTTCATAACTGCCATAAAGCAGTACCTCTGTGTTGCACTCTCTAAAAATGGGGTCAGTTCTGTCCCAGAAGTCTTTGAACTCTCTCTAGCTATTTTCTTAGCTCTCTTGCAAAACTTCAAAGTACATCTGAAGAAGCAGATTGAAGTGTTCTTTAAAGAAATCTTCATGAACATCTTGGAGACTTCTAGTTCTACATTCGAACACAAATGGATGGTCATCCAAGCCTTGACGAGAATCTGCGGCGATGCCCAAAGCGTGGTGGATATCTATGTGAACTACGATTGTGATTTGTCAGCTGCTAACCTATTCCAAAGACTGGTCAATGATGTTTCGAAGATCGCCCAAGGCCGACAAGCACTCGAATTAGGCGCGACGCCAAATCAGGAGAAATCTATGCGCATCCGGGGCCTGGAATGTCTTGTCTCCATATTGAAATGTATGGTTGAATGGAGCAAAGAACTATACATAAATCCAAATCTACAGACTACTTTAGGTGAAAGAACAGCCAAAGAGGATACTGATCACCACAGCATAAAGTCACATGGAGGATCCAGTCTCAGTTTGATATCTACTGGATCTAGCAATATTGGCAATAGAGAAACACTTGATTCTCCAGAACAGTTTGAAGTTCTGAAACAACAGAAAGAAGTTTGGGAGACTGGTATAGACCTTTTCAACAGAAAACCTAAGAAAGGGGTGGCTTTCTTGCAAGAGCAAGGTCTGTTAGGCACATCTACTAAGGAAATAGCAGAGTGGCTCTTGAGTGATGAAAGACTAGACAAAACCTTCATTGGCGAATTTTTGGGCGAAAATGACGATCATTCCAAGGAAGTCATGTATTCTTATGTGGACTCTATGAAGTTTTCCAATATGGACATAGTAGCTGCGTTGCGTCATTTTCTCGAAGGCTTCAGACTACCTGGCGAAGCTCAAAAGATTGACCGGCTAATGGAAAAATTCGCTTCGCGATACTGTGAATGCAATCCCAGCAACACCTTATTTACTAGCGCGGATACGGTCTATGTATTAGCATTTTCCATAATAATGCTCACAACTGATTTACATTCACCTCAAGTCAAGAATAAGATGACAAAGGAACAATACATCAAATTGAATAGCGGGATTAGCGACAATAATGACTTGCCTCGTGAATATTTGTCAACGATATACGACGAAATAGCCGGCCACGAAATTAAAATGAAAAGTACATCTAAGCCCGGGAAGCAAATGTTCTCGAATGAAAAGAAGCGTAAATTCATCTGGAACATGGAAATGGAACAAATATCGACAGCTGCTAAAAACTTAATGGAATCGGTGTCCCACGTTCAGACTCCGTTTACGACGGCCAAGCACGTCGAACATGTGCGGCCCATGTTCAAAATGGCCTGGACACCTTTCCTAGCGGCCTTCTCAGTGGGTCTACAAGATTGTGACGATCCGGAAATAGCGTCATTGTGCTTAGATGGAATAAGGTGCGCCATTCGCATCGCTTGCATTTTTCACATGTCACTCGAAAGAGATGCATACGTACAAGCCCTTGCACGATTCACCCTGCTTACGGCAAATTCGCCTATAACTGAAATGAAAGCGAAGAACATTGACACAATAAAAACGCTGATCACAGTGGCGCATACCGACGGCAATTACTTAGGATCTAGTTGGCTAGATATCGTAAAGTGCATTTCACAACTAGAACTGGCCCAACTTATCGGAACAGGTGTAAGGCCACAGTTCTTGTCGGGATCGGGTATCAAACCACAGCCCGATTCGCTGAAGTTTAGTCTCATGACTTTGGATCCGAGCGTCAAAGAGCACATCGGAGAAACGAGCTCGCAAAGCGTAGTCGTCGCCGTGGACAGAATATTCACTGGCTCGACGAGACTCGACGGAGACGCTATTGTCGATTTCGTAAAAGCGTTATGCCAAGTATCACTCGACGAGTTGAGCCATCCCACAAACCCTCGAATGTTCTCACTGCAAAAGATCGTTGAAATATCTTACTACAACATGGGCCGCATTAGGCTGCAGTGGTCTCGAATATGGCAAGTCCTCGGAGACCATTTCAACAAAGTCGGCTGCAATAACAACGAAGACATCTCCTTCTTCGCAGTCGACTCCTTGCGACAACTCTCCATGAAATTCATCGAGAAGGGCGAGTTTGCAAATTTTAAATTCCAGAAAGACTTTTTGAGACCATTCGAACACATAATGAAGAAAAACAACTCCCCGACGATAAGAGACATGGTAGTCAGATGTATCGCGCAAATGGTGAACTCACAGGCGCCGAATATTAAATCTGGTTGGAAAAACATATTCTCCGTATTCCATTTGGCGGCGGGCGACCAAGACGAAGCGATCGTTGATTTAGCATTCCAGACTACGGGTAAAATTATAACAGAATTGTACGAAAGACAGTTCGCTGCGATGATCGATTCCTTCCAAGATGCGGTAAAGTGCTTATCTGAATTTGCATGCAACGCAAAGTTTCCGGACACGTCTATGGAAGCGATAAGATTAGTGAGGTCCTGCGCGACGGCCGTGGGGGCTTCCCCGCAACTATTTGCGGAGCACGCGGGGCTCGAGGGGGAGCAGGGGGCGCCCGAGGTCGACCGAGTGTGGCTGCGAGGGTGGTTTCCGCTTCTCTTCTCTCTCTCCTGCGTCGTGAGCCGCTGCAAGTTGGACGTGCGCACTCGAGGCCTGACCGTCCTTTTTGAGATTATCAAAACTCACGGCGATTCATTCCGTCCACACTGGTGGAGAGATCTCTTCAATATTCTATTTAGAATTTTTGACAACATGAAACTTCCCGAGCACCAGCTGGAGAAGAACGAGTGGATGACCACAACCTGCAACCACGCGCTGTATGCTATCGTGGACGTGTTCACGCAGTATTTTGACATCCTCGGCTCCCTCCTCCTGGAGCAACTGTACTCGCAGCTGCACTGGTGCGTGCAGCAGGACAACGAGCAGCTCGCGCGCTCCGGCACCAACTGCCTGGAGAATCTAGTCATTTCGAACGGCACCAAGTTCACCGAGGACACCTGGAGCAAGACGTGCCAGATCATGCTGGACATATTCAACAGCACACTGCCAAGCACGCTTCTGACGTGGAGGCCTGACGAGAACGAGGACGCAGAGCCGCTCGTGCGCCACGGGATACTGAAGAAGCCGCAGGGAGGCGACGAGATCAAGTCCACTAACAGAGTCTTCAACAGCCTGCTGATCAAGTGCGTCGTTCAGCTCGAGTTGATCCAGACGATCGACAACATCGTATTCTACCCGGCGACATCGAGAAAGGAAGACGCCGAGACCTTGGCGCTCGCCGCCGCCGAGCTGACCGGCGGCGCGCCCGGCGCGGAGCAGGAGTGCCAGCGGGAGGAGCAGGGCATGTACCGGCTGCTGAGCTCGCCGCATCTGCTGCGGCTTGTCGAATGCCTCATGTGCAGTCACCGTTTCGCGAAGACTTTCAACACGAATAACGCGCAGAGAAACGTTCTCTGGAAGGCGAATTTCAAGGGTTCGGTGAAACCTAACATGCTGAAGCAGGAGACGCAGTCGTTGGCGTGCGTGCTCCGGATACTGTTCAAGATGTACAGCGACGAGGCAAGGCGGGACCACTGGCCGGCGGTGCAGAAGAGCCTGATAAACATCTGCTGTGAGGCTCTGGAGTACTTCACTGGAGTTACTAATGAAGCCCACCGAGACGCTTGGACCTCGATCTTGCTGTTGATTCTCACAAGAATACTGAAGATGCCCGACGAAAGAGTGAGTATTGACTATCGCCTTTTTAAGGTTGCGTTAAATAGATTTATGTCTTGTGAGAGTGTAAAAAAATTAACTATGACCTACTTTTGTTAGGGGGCAATGGCCTACTTTAAATTACTAATACCCTACCTTAAAAAAAACCAGCAAAGTATCTACTGAAAAATTAAACAAGATGAAAAAAATGCTAGCATATTGTGATATCTTAATTGCATCGGAAATACGTATGAGAGATTTGTCTGTTTTGCAGCTATTGTAGTCTATGGACCAGGATTCATACATTTGTTTAGAAGTCTAGTAGCACAAAAATCAGAATAGTTTGTTTGTTTGGCGGGGCATTTTCCGCACTTAGCCACTTGATTGGACCATTGTGCGTGTACTTTTCTTTTTTCCTTTTCCCCTCACTCCAACCAACCCAGGTGCTCCCAGAAGGTTAGCAACCTTTGCAGGCCACTACAAGCCTCCGGGAACGACGATGGGGATTGAAGGATCTGAGCCCTTTGGTCGGCCACGCTCGTGCATTTCATAAGCACATGCCGTGGCGTTTCCTCCGTTTCCATGCATCCTCTGCATAGAGGGCTATTTGTCACTCCACACCTATATTAAACAAGTGTTTGTTTAGGGGACAGTGACCAGTTATAATACCTATAGCTTTACAAAGTCAGTCCCTATTTAGTCAGATGAGGTCGCGTGCAAATCTTTTAGATGTCATCGGAACTGCATCAGAATAGTTAAGTAACAGCTTCTTTTTCTGTCGAAATTCGAATATGATCGACATCGGACGAGAAGTTACGCAGATATGCGGTCTCAGTTCGATGCTAACTACTGCTAGTAAATATGAATGATTAGCTGTCACCTGCGACTTGGTTCACGTTTATTCAGAAAATAGTATCCGAAAACCTTTCTCATGATATAAATTTTTGATTATAATTTTAAAAATTCATCAAATTCAGTTTAGCCGTTTAGCCGTAAAAACTTTTCAAACAGACAGACAGACAAGAGTTACTTTCTATTTCATAATACATACTACTACTAGTATGGGTGATGCCATTCAGTGGCGGATTTACAAACATATAATTAAAGCCTACTTGGTTGGAGCCTAGGGCGGCAAATTTGGGGTTAAATGGGATTCAGTTAAAAATCTTTCGATGATCGATTGGCACCAGGGTGGGTGGGGCTGAATTTGAATAGTGTATATTCCTTCCTTCCTTGTGTATAAGGAAGAGTTTTAGCAGGAGTGACGTGTTGTTCCAGTTCGCGGCGCACGTGTCGAGCTACTACCCGCTACTGTGCGAGGTGACGTGCTTCGACCTCAAGCCCGAGCTGCGCTCGGTGTTGCGCCGCGTCTTCATCCGCATCGGGCCCGTCTTCAAGATCGTCTCCGCGCAGTAGTACCACCTCACAGTTCCGACAACATGGCCTTATAGTTTTGTAGGTTGAAGTATAACTTTGATGTTAATGTTAAATAAAAATGCATTCTGTTGATTCCTTAAATTTTAATGTAATATTTGACAGCAATCAGTACTTCAGTAGTATTAAAAGTGATCTATAACTATTGTATAGGGTGTAGTCTTATGTCTAATTTATGATTTATCATTATTTTGAATATATTATTATTGAGTGTTAAAATTTAAATTGTATATTAAAAACATTATAGTTGTAACTATAAAATATAATAGATTATTCTGTATATTTGAAAATTCTATTGATTGGGAGCTGAATTCACTCACTGCTGCGGTTTGCTTACAATTCATTTGAGCTAGACTGATGGACTGTGATCAAGCAATTATGAAAATATTCACAGCTTTTTATGTTTATTACAAACTTTTACTACTTGGAGTGACTTCAGAACTCGCACGCAAACTGATTATATTATTATTCCTTTAAATAAAAGCTATAAAAGTATCGCATTTTTCCTTAAACAATAGAGAGTCCTTCAATAGACCTGGCCAGTGAGTCGATGTCCCAAATGACGAGTTGCCCGTCAAGCCCTGAAGTGCTAAACTTCTTAGTCTCGGCCTTGGTACCTTTGTAGAGGTTAATGGATGTAACAGCATTCTGATGGATAGAGTCAAGGAATGTGTCATTGGTCTCAATACGTGCCTGCCTGTCCAGTGACTGGAATTTCTTCATAGCAGACAGTCCTCCAGACTCCTTCCTCTGAGTATTGTCTAATTTAGCCACAAATTTAATCTCATCACCTTCATGGCAATACAGCAATGGGATGCAGCTATGGCCTGCGGCAATCAGGGAGTTATTTGTTATCCAGGAACATCCCAAGAATGGCAGGTAATCAGTCTTTAGTTTGTAAACAGCTTTGCCTTGAGTAGCATCTGCCACATTTATGGTGCTGTCATGTCCCACCCAAGCAACTTTGTTACCATCTGCAGAAAATGAAACACTGTGTACCCAACCACCTCCAGAGGGAGAGTTGGGGAACTCTGCCAGCAGCTGACCTAACGGCAGCTTGGATCCCCAAACATTAGGTCCAGGTTGGTCTTCAATGTCCTTGATGTAAGCTGAGAAGACACGGACTTTAAAATCGGCTGAGCCAGCAACCAGAAGAATATTGTTAGGGTGCCAGTCAATAGAGTTCACAGTGGACCTGATAGGCTTCTTAATATGTTTGGAAACCCACCAATTGTTCTCCTTTTCGAAGTAGCAGATGGAGATCAGCCGTGCTCCAGAGCCAACAGCAAACTTATTCTCCATAGGGGACCACTTGACACAAGTGGCTGCGCGATTGATGCGGAGAAGGACCAATGTAGTTGTCCATTTGCCGTCTTCTCCTTGAGTCCACACATATGCGTTGCGGTCAACTGAGCAGGTGACAATTCGATTCGTATTGGGAGCCCAGTCAATGCCCATCACCTTTAAATCATGTTCAGCAAGGTTGTTGGTTTGCTTCCAATCATTACCCTCTTTCTGATAAATGTGGACTTCATTGTTGTTCGGTGAGAATGCAACTTCTGCAAAAAAAATATTTACTGTTAAAACATCAACCATCAAAATATATTGGGACTTATGTACACATTAAGGAAAAAAGGACTTGATAATGGGACCTTTATAAGGAAAATAAGAAATACTTACGCGTCCTATCTTTATTCCACGCATGACACGTTATCGGGGCGCATGAGTCACCAAAAGTAAGTGCTTGATACATCTTTGGCACCTGAAATAAGTTATTACATAGGTACATTGCAAAATCAAACTTACGTAGTAGCAGATAATTTATCAATTCTACTGGACCCTATAGGTTTACTTAAAATTTTAATTTAAAATAATTTACCAGCATTAGATCATTAAAAATACTTAAGTACTTACTTTTATTAATTTTTGCAGAAAATGCCAAAAATGTTATCTCTGGAAGAGGTTTGAGGTTTATTTGAGACAAATTCGCGGACTCTGGGCAGTCAACACGAATTACTGAAATGGTAATACAAAATATAAGTTATTGTTTTAACATAATTTCGAGCCTAATAGTTGAAATAAAAATTAAAAATACACACCCCACACGATTCACACAAAGAATGAATTTTTGGAACGATCAACGAATGAACGAAATATCAACAAATAAACGTTTCTGATTTCCGATTTAGGTAATTACCTGTCATTTTCTAGTACAGACTACACAAAATTGACAAACGCCGACCGTGCCTTTTTTTCAGCCAGCTCGTCGCGTCATCGGGCTAACAATATTTCGGAAAATTTTCGGTTTTTATTTGTAAAATGTGTTAGTAAAAATGTACTGCCTATGAATTGGAAATACTTTAAACAAGCGAAAGTAGCGGATGGCGTGAGTCCAAGCAGGCTCCACATTTTTGCGTGCGATCTGCGAAGTCTCATGTGTTAATTTATGCCGTGAAAAACCACTACGCCCACACTCGTATTTTTTTTTGGGTCCCGTTGGAACTTACAATATTCAGTTCACGCAATCTTCACATTTGCAGTTTCGTTTCGTTGTTTCCATTTTGTTTAGGCCCCGCGCTCAGCAACGATGACGCTCGTTCCTGCCGCAACTACTTTATCGCTTTGTGCCTTTCAACATTTAGGCAGAAGCTTATAATCAGGCGCAGAAAAAAATTAAAAAAGAAGATATTGGATTTCGAAACATCATCGCAACAGACTAAGGTAGGTAATTTACTCCGTAATTTCCATTTGATGTCAGGGTTCTCAAACTTTTTTAGTTGGATTCGGGGCGCAGGCTTTGGGGCCATGTTTTGTGTAATTAATATACATACAATGTGAAATATTATGAGATATCTTTACGGCATAGCCGGTTTAATTTCATTTAAATATTTTTCTCAAAATTGTATTTTGTCAGTACGATAATAATGTTCTAAGAGTTATTATATAGATAACTACATACCTACTAACTAATATTAAATTACCATTAATTATATTAATTATTGCTTACCAATATTAAAAAATCGAACGCAATTCTGTCTATCTGTTTCTAAGCTTTTTGCAGCTAAACGGCTAAATGGATCTTGAAGAAATTTGTTGAACCTAGGGTTGATCTGAGTGTATCTAATTAACCTAGGGTTGATCTGAGTTAGATACAGTAAATCATAATGAGGAAGATAGATAAAGAAAAGATAGAGTACAAAGCCTTACAAGTATAGTATGCAAAACGATGGAAAAGATAAAAGCAACCCAATTAAGAGCTTTTTGGGCAAAAGAAATGGTATTGCTGAAAGAACAACATGGTTTCATTTCAGGGAGATCCACAGTTACAAACTTCCTTCTTTGTCTTGATATGTGGACAGGAAATTGGGATAAAAGACAGCCTACAGACGTTATTTACCTAGACTATGAAAAAGCCTTTGACCGAGTCCCTATAAAAAGACTAATTTCTAAGCTGGAACACTGGGGTACGTGGCAAACTTCTAAACTGGATTGAAGACTTCCTATCGCACAGGATTTTTAAAGTGAGAGCAGGGGAGGCATTTTCTGACCCCCATAAGGTTCATAGCGGGGTGCCACAGGGATCTGTGCTCGGACCTATACTTTTTGGAGTATTTCTGACTAACCTTAGACAATGTGTGCAATGTAAATGATCACTCTTTCTTTGCAGATGATACTAAAATTATGGGCAATCCACTTATTGTATACAACGTTATCCATCTTACGTATTATTAATCTTACTAACACCAATAATATAGACGTGAACGTTCGTATGTTTGTTATTTAATAACACAAAAACGGCTGAACCAATTTAAATGAAATTTGGTATGGTATTTAACATTTAAGGTACTTTTTATCCCGAAAAAATATCGGTTCTTATAGGATAGCTAGTAAACCTGCGTGCAGTTGTTTTGAAGCTAACAAAGAACCTAATCTCCACCTCTATTTTTTTGTCTGACATAGTTTAAAACATAGTTTGCTTTCCGCATCTGTCTGCCTATATTTTTTTTTACTAACTCTTCCTAAACCACGCAATTAGTTAATTTTCACGACAGGTTTATAAGTACCGTACGAAGCCGAGGCAGGATGGTTGCAAAGTACAAAATATAAGAAAAATAACATTAATTAATTATGAAATAAAAAAATGTAGTATTCAAATAAACATTCATTTTAATTTGAAATCCATATCAGTTGCATCATCACAAGATGAGTCAATAACTTTAGGGAGTGATGATGATAGTAGAATTAGGAGAGGTAGTAATATAACTATCGGTCATCAGGAACTGTCGTATTCAGAAGATGATGACGAACATGCAATTTGGGCCGGACTTTCAACTGAGATATCACGCTGTGAAAACAATTTGTAGATTTTGCAAACAAACTGCATTCTTTGTTTTTCCGGTATCTGTCTTAATTTTTTCGCTATAATTTTTCCATGCAAGTCGCATTCGTCTTCTTCTATACTGTTTTCACTAAATTGACGGACGTTTAGAGTTGTTTTTAGGGTGGATAGTGCGTCTTTTAATTTTCTGGCATCCGCTACTTCAGGTGGGTGCTTACGCTTACGGATTGTAGGTGTAAGTGGATCGCTAAATACATCTTCTTTCGTTAGTTCTATTTCTTCTTTTTCATCGGTGTTTACCTGTGATGCTTCAGTTTTGATGATAAATGAAGAAGACGATGATTCATTCTGAAAAAAAGTAATATATTGAGTATTTCATATTTTTGTAGATGCCAATTGCCAGCTAGCGCAGAAGATTGTTTAGAAATTGAAAAAGGATTGTCACATAAACTTCCTCGAGCTATTGGGTCGATTGATGCAAAACATATCGTGACAGAAGGTCCAGATGATTCTGAGCACATTCTGAGTCGGAATATTTTGATAACACAAAAACTTTGAGTTTTAAATTTTTGGCCTTAATTGACAGCAATACAATTTTAAGTTAATTTTTGAGAATGTAGTATGCCAATGTAAAGTTTGTGTTGGTCTTTAGAAATAGTTTTGGTATGGGAAAAAAGTCACTAAATGCATTAAATTTGCCTACATCGCGTCCTTTGCCCGGTTCAAACAAAAATGTACCCTATGTTTATTTTGAGTGATTGAGCCTTTTTGCTGACCGAACATGTAATGAAGTCATATCCTGGGAACCATGAATTGGAACAACTAAAATGTCAATTAAATCAAGTTTTTTTGTCACGGCATGATATATACGAGTCGTGCCGGCCCACTCTACATGGTCGTGCAATAAGGTGAGTTTTGAAATTATTTTGCTAGTAAGTAATTAGAATAATACGTAAATATTCGAACATGATGCTATAAAGTCGGTTTATGGACAATAGTTTAACGTAAATATAATCATAACAAAACATTGATGGAATCTTCTCCTCAGACGCATAGGCCAGCCGAGTGGAAGAGAGATAGATGCGGCGCAAGCCGAGCGCTCAAGCCGATCGTGCCTTTCACTCGCTCGTGTAGCGCTCTCGCTCTAGCGAGTGTAACGGGACAATGAGTTATCCTTTTTCGTGCGTGCAGCCGGCGCTCATCGATTTATTATACGTTGTTACGTCAAAAAATCACATACTATTTCGTTCGTTACCGCAAAATTCAAACTTATCGTGTGACAGGAGCGTTCGTAATCCATTTGGCACAGCTGACTTGCCGATGTATAGGTAAATATGAAAATATACTTATTACATGAATAAAGATGCCATCGGTGTCTTTTGTGATCTTTCCAAAGCGTTTGATTGTGTAGAACACCGCACCTTGATCCGTAAATTACACCACTACGGAATTCGTGGAATCGCTCTAGATCTTGTCGAGTCATATTTAACTGATAGACAACAAAAAGTGGGAATTAATGGCGTCACATCTTCCGGATCTTTAGTTACAATGGGAGTACCACAAGGTTCTATCTTAGGCCCGTTCTTATTTTTGGCGTATATAAATGATTTGCCGTATATGGTTAAAGGACCTTACAGACATAGTTCTATTTGCTGATGATACATCTCTTATTTTTAGAACAGATAGGAAAGATAGTGAACTTGTGCATGTGAACAACGTACTGACTATTATTTCGAGATGGTTCGCTGCGAACAATTTGTTACTAAATGCAAAAAAAACTAAGTGTTTAAAGTTTTCCATGCCTAATGTTAGATATATAGAACCAAACGTAATGCTTGAGGGCGATAAACTTAACATAGACAAGGCGACGGTGTTCCTGGGTATAAGCATTGATTCCAAACTGCAATGGGGTCCACATATTAGTGCTCTGTCTGGGAGACTTAGTTCTGCTGCTTATGCGGTTCGCAAGATTAGGCAACTGACGGATATAGCTACAGCTCGGATGGTTTACTTTGCTTACTTCCACAGCATAATGTCATATGGCATTTTGCTGTGGGGATCAGCTGCTGAAGTGGAGGCCATTTTTATTTTGCAAAAGCGAGCGGTCCGCGCTATCTACGGAATGGGTCCCCGTGAATCATTGAGAGATTTATTTAAAGAAATAAATATTTTAACTTTACCTTCTTTATATATCTTTGAAAATATTATGCACGTTCGCAAAAATCTACATAAATTTAAATTGAACAGTGACTATCACAATTATAACACTAGAAATAAGGATAGGATAGCTGTACAGAGATTTAGACTGACTAAGTCAAGAAAGTCATTTTTAGGCAACTGCGTTAGTTTTTACAATAAAATCCCGAAAAATATAACAGGGCTCACCGAGGGAAAATTCAAATCACATGTAAAAACTACATTAATGAAAAGAGGATATTATAAGGTTAAGAATTATTTAGAAGATAAAGATGTCTGGAGCCTTCCACTTCCGCCAAGTAGCCACTAATATTTATAGATATTACCTAGTTGTAAGCCAAAATTTGTGAGACTAATTTATTTATTATTTGAAAAAATAATGCCCCTCAGTTTCTTGCCTGTTCTTCTGAGTAGAGGCTTTTTATCCGAACAAGGCGGTCGAGTCTATATAAATAACTTTGACGTTCATAAGTGTATCTTTGATACCTAAATTGAATAAAAACATTTTGACTTTGACTTTGACTTGACTATCTATTTGTTTCTAACCAAGAAATTAAATAATTGTATCGTTAGGTAACTACAAACATACGCAACTAATAGTGGCTAGCGCGCGAGTAGAGAGCCGAGCGACAACCTCCTGGCATGCTTCTGCCCGGTAGGTGCGCCGGCCAAACGTACCTAAACTGCGGAGTGACACCCCCCGAATATGGCGTCTGATTTGGCTTTAGTATTGAGACAAACGAGAATTGGTCGAATAACCTACATTGTCATTTTTAGACTGAGACTCCGCTGTCCGTCCGTATGTCTGTCCGTCTGTCACCAGGCTGTATCTCATGAACTGTAATAGTTAGACAGTTCAAATTTGCACAGATATGTTCCTGTCACCGCTATAACAACAAATTCTAAAAAACATAATAAAATAAATATTTAAAGGGTTCCGTCTGATTTGGCTTTAGTATTGAGACAAACGAGAATTGGTCCAAAAACCTACATCGTCATTTTTAGACCGAGACTCCGCTGTCCGTCCGTATGTCTGTCTGTCTGTCTGTCCGTCTGTCACCAGGCTGTATCTCATGAACTGTAATAGTTAGACAGTTCAAATTTGCACAGATATGTTCCTGTCACCGCTATAACAACAAATTCTAAAAAACATAAAGGGCTCCCATTCAACGTGATTTTTTTGTCAAAGTCAAAGTCAAAATGTTTTTATTCAATTTAGGTATCAAAGATACACTTATAATAATAATAAATAAATAATAAATATTCGGGACACTTGAACACGCGGTCGTCTGACCCCAAACTAAGCAAAGCTTGTACTATGGCGGCCAGAGACTGATATATATACTTATATACTTTTAAATACATACTTAAATAGATATTAACACCCAGACATAGAACAAACACAAATATTCATCATATGAATGTTTGCCCTAGGTGGGAATCGAACCCACGCCCCCTAGATCAGAAGGCAGGTTCACTACCGACTGAGCCACCGAGGCAGTTGAACGTCAAAGTTATTTAAATAGACTCGACCGCCTTGTTCGGACAAAAAGCCTCTACTCAGAAGAACAGGCAAGAAACTGAGGGGCATTATTGTTGAAGCAAAGAGTTGCTACTGTACAATATGTAACCTCATGTCAGTAACACAGGCTGGCTGGTTTTTTGAATGAGGATTCAAAAAGACAACTGATTTTCGAATCGTGAAAAATGTGTGTGTTGACAATTAGCAGCATACTTGTCAAGAAGTGAAAATTTTTATTAGAATGTTTTTCTAAGAGTTTTAGTGATTATTGTGTTTGTTTGTAATGTAATATCTAATAATATTGCATTGAACTGTTTCTCATGGATATTCTGCTTTATGTGTTCATAGACATAGTTAGTGTGAATCAACATTCATAGGGTAGGGTGACCCAACAGGGGTCACGGGGCAGAGGCCTTTTGCCCAACAAAGGTTATGGATCACCACGCACAAATAAACACGGGAGAGTTTAATCACTTGGGAGAAACTGTGACTAATAAAAATGACAACATGAGTTTGATGTCATTTGAAAAACTGGAAAAAGCAATAGACTGTCCAGAGAACAGAAGCAGACAGATCCAGACAGATGAAGCCTCGGTTGCATTGGCGTTGGCAACATCAAGCTCAGAAGCTGATTGGATAGTAGATTCAGGAGCTTCAAACCATATGACATCAAAGCGTGAATGGTTGCATGATGTGAAGAAGTTTGACAGGGACGTGTTAGTAGCGTGTGCAAATGGTGAAAGGCTGAAAGGGGTCGGTAGTGGTACAGTGGTAAGTGGAAAACCTAATGTTACGATTAATGCTATGTATGTTCCAGGACTAGCATCAAATCTGCTAAGCGTGAGTGCTATTACAAAGAAAGATCTTAATGTTGTGTTTTTCAAAGGCGGTTTTAACGTAGTAAAGAGTGGAAATTGTAAAATACTTGCTAAACCTTTACTTACAGGTGTAGAGGAAAACGGTGTGTACAAATTGAAACAAAGTTTGGAGCACACAGCGCTGGCGACTTCTGTCAGTAGTGAGATGGAGTTATGGCATAAAAGGATGGGTCACCTAGGCGTACGTAACTTAAAATTATTACGTGATCGTATGGCGACAGGGGTAAGTTTTTCTAACAGTTCTTTTACACTAGAGTGTGTAGCCTGCTTGAAGGGAAAACAAACCAGACAGCCTTTTAAGAAAGGTACTACAGCTAGCAGAGCTGACAATGTACTTGAGTTGGTGCATACAGATGTTTGTGGGCCAATGAATGTAGAGTCATTCAGCGGATTGAAATATTTCGTTACGTTTATTGACGATTTTACCCGAAAAACCTTCGTTTATTTTCTCAAATGTAAAAGTGAAGTTTTTGATAAACTTGAAGAGTTCAAGAAGTTTGCAGAGTTGCAGACTGGAAAGAAGTTAAAGGCAATACGGTCTGACAACGGCACAGAATACGTAAACTCTCGGATGAAGGGTTTTATGCAGAAGTATGAAATTAAGCATCAGTTGACTGTCGAGTACACACCAGAGCAGAATGGTGTAGCAGAAAGAGCAAACAGAACAATCGTTGAAAAAGCAAGGAGCATGATCCAAGAAGCTGGATTAAGCAATAAGCTTTGGGCAGAAGCGGTGAAGACTGCTGTATATTTGAAAAACAGGTCTCCAACGATAGCAGTTAGAAATAAAACTCCTGAAGTAGCATGGACTGGAAAGAAACAAAATCTGAAGAGTATCAGAGTTTTCGGGTGTCGAGCGTTTAAGCAAATACCGATTCAGAAACGAACTAAATGGGATCCTAAAAGCAAAGAGTTCGTACATATAGGATACTGTGAAGAATCCAAAGCCTACCGATTATTTGACCCAGAAACCAAGATGGTTCACAAAGGAAGAGATGTAGTTTTCTTCGAAAGCCAATTTCTCTTAGCAGAGAAAGGCTCTGATTCAAGAAGAGATGAGACTCTTCTTATTTTAGAAAATGAAAGATTAACAAATAGTGACAGAGAAAATGCGCGAGATGTTACTGGATTCGAACATCAACGTGAGTTGGAAATTGAAGAAGAACATAACGAGACAGTAAGAGAAATAGCTGCAGAAGATTCAAACCACAATCAAATAGAAAGTAATGATGAATGGGAGTCTGTTGATGGAAGAGATGAAGAGGAAATAGAGGATATGCAGTCGGAATCAACCGAAGAGGTCGAACAACTGTTACCAGAACCAGAACAACAAAGAGAAAGACGATACCCATTGCGTGAAAGAAAACCTAGAGAATTTCCGGATCACGTCACATATCAAGCACTTCAAAGTGATGTGCCCTTAACTGTCAGTGAAGCTCTATCAAGTAGTGATAAAGAGAAGTGGAGAATCGCGATTGAGGAGGAGATGAATGCGCTGAGAAAGAATGATACTTGGACGCTGGTGAAGCCACCGAAGTCGAGCAATATCGTTGATTCGAAATGGTTATTTCGAATCAAAGAAGAGGCGGGGGGAATAACGCGCTACAAGGCTCGACTGGTCGCAAGAGGTTTTAGCCAACGTAGAGGCATTGATTACCTCGAGACGTTTGCACCAGTGATCAGACATGGTTCTTTAAGAGCACTGATAGCTTTAGCAGCCAGAGAAGAACTAAAAATTGACCAAATGGACGTAAAAACGGCATTCTTAAATGGTGATTTACATGAAGTCGTGTACATGAAACAACCAGAGGGTTTGGAAGTAAAAGGTAAAGAAGATCACGTCTGTCTTTTACATAAAGCACTGTATGGACTGAAGCAAGCTCCGCGAGCATGGAATGCAAAGCTGCATTCTCAGCTCACAAGGCTAAAGTTTAAGAGATCAGAAAATGAGCCATGTGTCTACATGCGCACACATGATGGCAAAATAATCATCATTGCTGTGTACGTAGATGACATTTTAATCTTCTGGAATAACAAGCAAGAGATGCTTAAGGTCAAGAGCGAATTGATGTCCAGTTTCGACATGAAAGACCTCGGGAAAGCTGAATTAATGTTAGGAATTCATATTGTGCAAGATGCTACTGGGATTAAGCTACACCAGGAGAAATATGTAGATAAGATTTTAAAGGCGTACAATATGGAAGACTGCAAACCGGTAGTCACACCTGCAGTGCCAGGTCAAAGGCTAGAGAAGCCTTCACATGACAGAAAACCAGATGGAAGGATTCCATATAGAGCATTGATGGGGTCTCTTATGTACTTAGCAGTTTGTACAAGGCCAGACATAGCTCATGTAGTTAACTACTTGAGTCAATTCAATGAGTGTTACGAGGAACAACACTGGGTCGCCGCCAAACGTGTGTTGAGATATCTCAAAGGGACAATGAGTCATGGGTTGAGATATTACACGGGAAGAAAACCGCAAGAAGTGATGGAGGCTTTCGCTGATGCTGATTATGCAGGAGATAGTGACCGTCATTCATATTCTGGCTCAGTGTTCCTTATTCAGGGAGGAGCTGTTTCGTGGCAGAGCACTAAACAACGAACTATTGCTCTTAGCACAGCAGAGGCTGAATACGTATCGGTATCAGAAGCTGTAAGAGAAGCAATATTTCTGTGAAGATTTTTAGCAGAAGTATCAGATCGACGGGTCTATAAGTTGGATGAAGCCATAACCATCTACTTTGACAGTCAGTCTGCCATCGCTATGGCAAAGAACCCAGTACACCACCAACGTACCAAACATGTAGACGTTAGATACCACTTTGTGCGTGAGGCAATTGTGAATAATTTTGTGATACTGAAGTACAAGGAGACAGCATGCATGGTTGCAGATGTTTTAACAAAACCACTTCCAAGGGGGAAGTTTGTGTGGTGTGTGAGGAGTATGGGTATGTGTGTTTGAGAAGCATGCAAGATGTTTGAATGGACATTAGGTTAAGGAGGAGTGTTGAAGCAGAGTTGCTACTGTACAATATGTAACCTCATGTCAGTAACACAGGCTGGCTGGTTTTTTGAATGAGGATTCAAAAAGACAACTGATTTTCGAATCGTGAAAAATTTGTGTGTTGACAATTAGCAGCATACTTGTCAAGAAGTGAAAATTTTTATTAGAATGTTTTTCTAAGAGTTTTAGTGATTATTGTGTTTGTTTGTAATGTAATATCTAATAATATTGCATTAAACTGTTTCTCATGGATATTCTGCTTTATGTGTTCATAGACATAGTGTGAATCAACATTCATAGGGTAGGGTGACCCAACAGGGGTCACGGGGCAGAGGCCTTTTTCCCAACAATTATTTTTTCAAATAATTTATATAAATTACAGTCTCACAAATTTTGGCTTACAACTAGGTAATATCTATACATACTAGTGGCTACTTGACGTAAATGGAAGGCTCCAGACATCTTTATCTTCTAAATAATTCTTAACCTTACAATATCCTCTTTTCATTAATGTAGTTTTTACATGTGATTTGAATTTTCCCTCGGTGAGCCCTGTTATATTTTTCGGGATTTTATTGTGAAAACGAACGCAGTTGCCTAAAAATGACTTTTTTGACTTAGTCAGTCTAAATCTCGGTACAGCTATCCTATCCTTATTTCTAGTGTTATAATTGTGATAGTCACTGTTCAATTTAAATTTATGTAGATTTTTGCGAACGTGCATAATATTTTCAAAGATATACAAAGGAGGTAAAGTTAATATATTTATTTCTTTAAATAAATCTCTCAATGATTCACGGGGACCCATATTCCGTAGATAGCGCGGACCGCTCGCTTTTGCAAAATAAAAATGGCCTCTACTTCAGCAGCTGATCCCCACAGCAAAATGCCATATGACATTATGCTGTGGAAGTAAGCAAAGTAAACCATCCGAGCTGTAGCTCGGATATATATCCGTCAGTTGCCTAATCTTGCGAACCGCATAAGCAGCAGAACTAAGTCTCCCAGACAGAGCACTAATATGTGGACCCCATTGCAGTTTGGAATCAATGCTTATACCCAGGAACACCGTCGCCTTGTCTATGTTAAGTTTATCGCCCTCAAGCATTACGTTTGGTTCTAAATATCTAACAGCATGGAAAACTTTAAACACTTAGTTTTTTTCCATTTAGTAACAAATTGTTCGCAGCGAACCATCTCGAAATAATAGTCAGTACGTTGTTCACATGCACAAGCTCACTATCTTTCCTATCTGTTCTAAAAATAAGAGATGTATCATCAGCAAATAGAACTATGTCTGTAAGGTCCTTAACCATATACGGCAAATCATTTATATACGCTAAAAATGTTCATAAATAACGTTTTTATAGATAATGGCGGAAGAATAGCGGAACCCTTCGTGTGCGAGTCCGACTCCTACTAGGCCGGCTTTTGTAACAAACTCTGTTGGCTTTTTTAAGATAAGAAAACATTAAACATTTTACAGAATAGGACCCTATTTGTTTAAGAGGTTTACAGTCGTCTGGAAAAAATTAGGATGTACATATAGGGCTATAAGTTTGAGAAACGGAAATAATTCACTCTATTATCGTCACCCCTGAAGTACTATTTGTACTTCAAATTCATAAAAATATTTTTTCGTACTATACCTAATCCACTTGTAAGAATGGCTCGTCAGTATAATGTTTTTTTTTTAATGAATAACCTCAAAATCGATATAGATTCATTTACTCTTAAGCTCTTACATTACACTAAAACCATAGCAAACATTCTCTATCTATACCAAACCTCGGAAGTCAGACGCAACTTCTGGGTTGAGTCTGACTGGTACGAACACGTCAGACATCTGACTGTGTAACACAACGCACGCATATGTACCATATTTAGTTATTATCAAAAGTACGCATACCGCCTAATATCTGCATAAAATTAATATTGTGTTCATTGTCCTTTTTAAGGTAAGTTAATTTTGTTGTAGAGTCAACCAACGTCTCCTTATTCTATTTTTTTTGTATACCTACACATAAGTTGAGATACAACGTAAATTAGTATTTAGAGTATTTGATTTTTAAATTTTAATAGTTTGTCAATTGTGTTGTGTATGTAAGTAATAAATAAAATAAAACACTTTTTTTACCTTGGGAAAATCCTTTATGAGGAATTCCCACCACTGACGGCCTACCCACTAAAAACCCAAGGGTGTTCCACCTCGGCGCAAAGTATCGGAGCTACAGATACACTTTTCTTTTCTTTGGGGGGTAGGGAAAGTGACAACGACACACCAAAAAGTTTGAGAAACACTGGTTTAAGGCATTTTATACATTACCAATCGCAGTACAATAAATAGATTGCTAAAATACCAACATTTACAAAATAGGTAATTTATGTATTATTTTAAGTAAAATTACTCACAGTGTTATTTGTGTTTCGGTCATTATTCCTCTCTCCGAGGAATGAATCTATTAAGTCGTATGCAAACCATTTAGGTTTATAAATTTCATCGTATCCAGCTCCGCTTTGTACAGAGTCTCTAATTTTTTTTTTATATGTACGATATGAGGACATTAGTGACTCTTTTTTCTTTTTTAACTTCGATATCGGTATGTTCATTTGGGTAGATATTCGTGACCAGGCCTTGTGCAATTTGATTTTGTTTCTGTCCCCATGTTTGGCTTGCCACAACATAGGTTCCCCTTGTAAATGTTCAAGAAATGCTATTTCGATATCGTTTGTCCAGATGAAACTCATTTTATGTTCGTTTCTTAATACACAATTACTCACGTCACCGTTTTTCGAGCGTAAAATCTTCCGTATTTTGAGGTGTGGATGCCGTTTGCTTTGTGCTTTCACCATTTACGTTCACGGCTTCACGTCACGCACCGCATCAAGAATGTGGCCGGCGCGTAGACTCTAGTTTACGGGCCGGCCAGTAATGTATGACCATGAACGTGCAGCCCGATAATGTAAGTACCAAGTCAACGGCGCGGGTCAGAACGGCGGGAAAACATTTTAAACGACATCAGTTATTTCCGACACAGCTATGTACAGATCAGCCATGCGTTTTGTACATTTGTACAGGAAATTATGTACAGCAAGGTTCTGATCAAAACATGTCGGACAAAAAGTGGTCGGGTTGGACATAAATTGTTTGTGCAAAATTACCCGTACAAAATAAATTGAATTGGTTGGTCCCGCCCTAACCTTCGTAGTTATTTTTATACGTAGATTATGACAACCGTAACCTCCTATAATAAATGAATTTAAGCAAGTAGTGAAAGTTGTACAGGCGAGTATGTTTAGCACAGTTTGACGTGTACATGGCATCGTATGCTTGTGCTGTACACAACATGGTCTACAAAACGTGGTCAGGCAAAACAGTGTCCCGGTGCGGCGGTGCTGGCACGACGTGGTGGCGGTGATTGTTTGGGGTCTCACAGACAGACGGTGGCTGCCAATTGCCACCAATGCTAAATCCATTGGCAGCCCATTGACCGATACTGCAGGAGGGCTATTCCTGCGCGTGAGATTAGATGAGATTTTATCTTGGAGCAACAAGGATAAAAAAAGATGAGATGAAAATCTCAAATCTCCGAATATTTATTATTTATTTATTTATTTCAAATTAGCACCGATAAAACGAATTACACTAATGATAAACGAATAGTAATATTCAATGTCAATTAAATGTCAGATTAAAATAAAATGTCAAACATTTACAATAATAAAAGATTAAATTACAATTACAATTCAAAAAATTTCAATGACAATACATAGCTTACTTAAGTACCTAGTTCTTAACTGTGTAAGTGGAACGACTTTGCAGCGCTTTTCGAAGTCACCTCACAATATGTCAAAATCTGTTTAATAATGTCATTCCAAGTACCGTCAAATATATCGCATTTTGGATTAGCGCCAAGGAGAGCATTGAATGTGGCAAGGGATCGCAGTATCGGAGACATCTTATGGGCTACCGTCCTACACCAGGGCACAGCAAACAGTTTAAGTTTCCGAAACCGAAGGTAGCCGTCGGGAACATACAGACGACAGAGCTGGTCATTTAAGTCTGGCGCATCTACTTTACCGCGCATAATTT
Organism: Peribatodes rhomboidaria; assembly: GCA_911728515.1. Classification (NCBI taxonomy): domain Eukaryota; kingdom Metazoa; phylum Arthropoda; class Insecta; order Lepidoptera; family Geometridae; genus Peribatodes; species Peribatodes rhomboidaria. Next base: position 977,598 of record OU452179.1, on the reverse strand, counting down.
TGCACATCAGCATCAGCTGGTCGTGGGACCTCCTAACTTCTAATGAGTTGTATCCTAGGCAACCGAGCAGAAACTCTGTAGGATACATGAACGGATAGTATCCATACTTTCGTTTATACAGGTATCTGAGGAAGGCTTTTTGAACCTTCTCCAACATAAGGGTATATTTATCCTCATGCGGATGCCATACACAAGAGCTGGCTTCAAGCTTACTTCGGACAAGGGCACTAAAAATCAGCTTGATGACGTCAATATTTTGAAAGTCTTTAGAGTTCCGGAGCACAAAGCCCAATCGCCGGAAAGATTCCTTAGCGACTATCGAGATGTGATCATTGAATGTGAGCGTTTGGTCGAATGTGACCCCCAAATCTTCAATAGTAGTAGACCGTGATATTATAGTATTATCTAATTTGTAATGAAACTCGATTGGGTGCCGTTTTCGTCCAAACGTCATTTCGAAACATTTTGAAGCGTTAAATTCCATTTTGTTGTCTATGCTCCACTGATAAATGGCGTCAATGTCTTGCTGCAGTTTTAAGCAGTCATCCACCGATCTTATTTCTAAAAATAGTTTCAAGTCGTCCGCATACAAAAGGCATTGCGAGTGCTTGACGACTGAAGGCAGGTCATTTATCATTAAAGTAAAAAGCAAAGGTCCAGAAATAGATCCTTGACTCACACCGGAACGCGTGTGATAGGGTCTGGATTCATACAAATCAAGGCGGACAAACTGCTGGCGATCACGGAGATAATCTGCGACTAAACGGAGAAGGGCTGGGGTGAAACCCAAAGCACTAAGTTTTTCCAACAGTATGTCATTGTTGACCCTATCAAACGCTTTCCGGAAGTCAAAATATAACACGTCCACCTGCAAGCCACGGTCAAGCCTGGTGGATATATAATCAACCAGTGTCAGCAGGTAAGTATTCACAGATCTTTTGCTTCTGAATCCATGTTGTTCGTTGCATAAGAACGGTTCAATCTGTCTGTACAGCTTTTTGTGGATGACATGCTCAAAGACTTTAGCCAAGGTAGGTAATATAGCTATTGGGCGATATTCCTCGACAGCTGTTTTGTTCGAGCTTTTGGGAATTGGAGTGACACGGGATAGTTTCCATTCTACTGGGTACGTTCCATTTCTCAACGCCAGGTTAAACATATGGCAAATAGGGTACACCATAAAACTCTTTCCTACTTTTAGAAGCCATGACGGAATATTGTCAGGGCCTATAGAGCTACTAAGTTTGAGTTTTTGAATTCCTGCGTCTACGTCACCAGGCGATATCTCAGCAACATGAACGTAGTTACTTGTGCGAGATAAGTCCCTACTAGAAATACTTTCTGCATCCAATTTTGGTTTTTCCGAAAAGAACACACTCGAGAAAAAATCCGCAAATGCCTCCGAGGCACGTATCCCGCTAACTGTACAGCCCTTGTAAGTGACAGTTGGTTCAAACCCACCCTTAGATCGCAAACTTGATACGTGGCTCCAGAACTCTCGAGGGTTCGTTTTGATGTTCTGCTCTATGGAAGTGACATAACAGTTATAAGCGTTTGTAGCGCGCGTTTTTAGCTCAAACCTTAACTTGGAAAACAACACATAAGCCTCCTCAGACCCTGTCCGCTTCCAGTTCCGATGAAGCTTCAGCTTCACTTTTGTGTCATCTATGATGTCCCTAGTGAACCAGATTGGATACCGAGACCCCGTTAAACCACAGCGACGCTTCTTGGGAATACATGCGTCGAAAATCTCGTATACAGTGCTATAAAAACTCTGTGTACACAAGCTAACATCATCAAGTTTAGCAAAATCATTCCACGATACATCAGAAAGCATGTCGAATAATTAATTATAGTCACCCTTTTTAAAATTCCAGTTTTTACTGAGATCAATGTTACTAGGCTCCAACTTGTCCCCACCTTTGGAAGAGAATATATTAACATTGACGTCCAGAGGCGGATGATGAGGATCCATTTTAACTATTGATTCAGTCGCCCTTACTACATAAACATTAGCAGCTACGTTATTACGAGTAAGTATGACATCTAACATCCTCTCATTACAATTTGGAATAGGGCCACAGGTCGCGACTCTCGGGTTGAACCCTTATACATGTGATCGCCGATAACACGATTCCATGTTCACGGATAGTCGGCTACCCAAATTGGGTTGCATAGAGTTGTGGACGCTCATTATCACTTCCATAATAAAATTGATGTGTCTGTCAGTCACTCAGTATCTGTCACTGTCCTCAAAACTTGTACATGTGTAACTTTTGTTTTTGAATAAATTAATAATTCTTTTACACTTTTAGAATTCAATAGAGACTCAGAAAATATTGTAATAAATGTACCTACTTCATAACTCGACAATCGAAGTAAATCTACAGCGATTGGCTATTGCTTACAAGAACTGACTAAAGACTTGATTTCTCATGAAGTAAGCTCAGACCTGTGGCCCTATTCGGAGATTTGAGATTTTCATCTCACTTTGTTTCGTCCTTGTTGCTCTCGTTTGAAACGTCATAGGTGTGAGAGTGACCAAGGTAAAATCTCATCTCATCTCACGCGCAGGAATAGCCCCCCTGAGAATACTTTATATAAAACCAAGAAGTACCTACCTACTTAGTGTGAAACAGTTAATTCAAGTCAAGGAAGTATTCTGTACTAAATACAGAATTTTGGATTGGAAATATTGGAATTGAAAGCAGTTAGAACATGTTTTTGCTACTGTGGAAGTAACAGAATTCTCCCTATTACACTACAGTTTTTGTAAATATTAGTGCTATGCCGTTAGTTTATTAGGAACCAATTGTATTTTTAGGGAGCCTAAAATATTATTTGTACCCTAACCTAAAATATTATTTGTACCCACTCTCATAACAGACAACTAATACAAAAAATGGATACCTCCAGTGTATTGCAAAAAGTTAAAAAGAAATCACATAAATGTCCAATATGTGATTATAAAGCTGCACGTCTTAGTTGTTTAAACAAACACATTCGAATACACACTGGGGAGAAGCCCCACCAATGTGACATATGTAATTATAAATCAACACAACTGCACCATTTGAAACAACACCTAAAAACACATACAGGTGAAAAACCATTTAAGTGTGAAGTGTGTGATTATAAAGCATCACAAATTGGCAATCTAAGGCAACATATGAGAATACACACTGGTGACAAACCATATAAATGTGATTTTTGTGATTACAAGACTTCACAATCGGGTCATCTGAAACAACATATAAGGATACACACCGGTGAAAAGCCATATCATTGTGATATGTGCAATTATAAATCTGCACGGGGAAGTGATTTAAACGATCACATAAGGATACACACAGGGGAGAAGCGACATCAATGTAACATGTGTGATTATAAATGTGGCCGTGCAAGTGACATGCAACAACACTTAAAGGTACACATGAGAAGAAATATGTGAATGTGCCATGTATGAAATGATTATATTTATGTTGAAGTAATTTAGTATTGCACAATGCACATGACAACACAAGGAAAAGCTATGAATGTGATGTTCAAATGAATTATAGACATACATTTTATTATGTACAATCTGCTTGAGGGAAAAATGTAAAACATGCATAATGACACCTTACAAAAAGCATATGATAAAAAAGTGTTTCAAATGTGATTTGTAAAAATATTTTTTGTAATTCACTTATTAATAAAAAACATGAAATAAACAGATTTTTACTTAGTAATAACAAAACATCTTTCCAATTATGGCTTACTTGTGAGTTATTGGTCTTATTGACAGAGGAAAGTCTCAGAGCACTGGGCCATCTTGGCATGTTTGTTCGATGATAACTTGATTAATGTTAATCCAATATTAATGAAGTTATGCCGACATGTAGTTCATATCAATAGAATTTTTGAGTTCATATTTATATGAGCTAATGCCTAAAAATATAGGATGGGAGGCTGTGAATGCTAGGACTTTGTTTAAAGCAAATTTAGAGTAATTGGAGATAACTGAATAAGCACCTATCTAAATATTAATTGGTACTAGGGGACAATATTACAGCAAATGAAAAAAAATATAAGTACCTTCATTCTTTAAAAAACATATTTATTAACCTTCAATTACATAACTAATAAATACTTAACATAATTCAGAAATCTTGTTACTGTGATTGCATGCCTGAATCCTGTGAGAACTCTTGACTAGCCATATCACTTGCTGCAGGTTCCCATTCATCTGAATCATCTGTGTTGTATGGATCCTCATCTTCGGAGTCACTCCATGCTTGTCTAGCAATCTGCTTTCTCACTCTTTTACCAGCCACTATCAATTTATCTCCACTATCACTATCAGAAGTAGCTGGTCTTTGCCTTCGCTGTCTTCTCCCTGAATAATATCACAAAGTCATTGGAGACATGTTGCAAAAAGTATGTACAGAAGGTGTTTACTACAGATGATTTAGTTACACTAACTTGAATAAGTGATTGTATTTTTTAAACAAACTAATAAACTATTTTAGTCTATAGATGAGTTACATAATCACCTCTGATAAGGACTAGTTTATGGCTATTGCTATCAACAAAATAAATTCACAGAATTTTTGATTGAAACAACACAGTCTGTGTAGCTAAACACCATGACGATAGAAAAATCTTTTCCTATCATATTATGCACATCAAAAAATTAAAAGATTAGATTTAGGAGTTTACTTTTGGACATCTTATTTCTTTAAGCACATACATGGCTAAGTTCTTGTGCAGTTGGTACCAAGTCTTGGGTGTTCTTTGGAATGTATATTAGATTAGAACTCGTAATCGTAATCTACGCTGTCGCCGTCAGAGTCCTCCACTTGGAAATGATCGTCGTGGAAGTGGACAGAGTTCGCGTTTATGTAATAATTGTTCCCGTGCCGCCGGACTAGTTGCATACCTGCAGGGTAAGATTTGGAATTAAAAATACTGTATTAAGTATGTAAGTATTTTTATGTATAGCTGTGTTTACATGTGACTGACAGTCAAAAACAACTAGCTGCGGCCGGCGGTTATAAGTACCCGCGGTTGAAAAGTACCCTATGTGTTAACCCAGCGTATAAGTTACCTCCATACCAAATTACATCACAATTCCTCCATCCGTTTGAGCGTGAAGAAGTAACAAACAAACACACACAAACTTTCGCCTTCATAATCGACCAAGCGAGCGAAGTGTCTATGGTTCAGCTTCGACAAAAATGCTTTCGTATGTCCGACATCTGTCTAGATTTCTGTCCGGGTCTCTGTCTTCCTCTACTGGACGCATTTCTTAACCGATTCTCATGAAATTTCTTGAGAAGGTTCAATAATTATACAACGTGGTGCTTTGTATCCCCACAGAATTTGTAGAGGTAGGTTACTCCACTAGCAGAGCACGAACAAACTATGCAGCAGCTAATACTAGCAGCTGTTCCATACATTTTGTCGATAATCAACGATTGAACAGCTGTTTTTTTTCTTTTCGATTTCAAAGTTGCCTCATAGTTTACTCGTGCTCTGCTTGTGGAAGGCTACTCTACAAAATCTGCGGGAATGCAAAACAACACTTTGTAAAATTGTAATGTACTTATACAGTTTTTTTGTCGAGTCAGATGTTTTCTTTTTTTTATATTTGGAGATATGATTTTTTTTCTAATAAAGTCATTTCTCAGGAATTAAAAATTCTGTATAAGTAATTATTAATTTTCTAACATAATTTAAAGGTATAATTATTATAATTATTCTTTAGACCTGTAGAGGAAGACAGACGACAGCCGCGAGGTTTACAGCGCACAGAGTAGTATTAGTAGGATTTTGCTTTTAGTTTAAGTTTCCGTAGGCTGAAATAGTGGTGGTGGTGGTGACCTGGTCTGTTCCCGGGGCGGGGCGGCGGCTGCGCGCCGGGCGGGTGGTCGTGGTCGCGCCAGTGCCGCGGGTCGCCCTTCAGGCAGCGCGCGCCCCAGGGGCACACGCCCCGCGGGCCCGCGCCCCAGTCCGAGTCTGCGGGGTGGCTGAACTGGGCCTTGTGCTGGGGATTCCGTCTGCAATTTATTACTGGACAGTAAGTGATTCGTCAATTAGCTCTGCGTCTGAGCTACAAAAGCTACTAAATCTGTCGATCTGTTTGGGCATGAAGAAGTAACACACACAACATTTTTCTTAATTTATAATACAATAGTAGGATTAAGGCGTGAGTAGGAATTCCAAATGCCGGAAAGTCAATTGCTTGTCTCTTACTATGTCTGTACTCGTAGAAAACGTAGATACTTTCTAAGAATTAAAGAAAATACATACATAAATAGTCACTCCTGATTCCCATAGGGGTAGACAGAGATCACTTCTCTCCATTTGCTACGATCTTCCAACGATTCCGATACTTGCTACGAGATTAAAAGAATATAACCTACATAAATAGCAAAGACTGATGATGTGTACGTAAATTCCGCTAAATATGCTAATTTGAGTTATAACTTGCCTGTAACAGTTTGCTCCGTACATGCACCTCTCACGTAGCTGCACACCCGGGGGTTTCGTAGGAGATGGAGGCATAGCCGGTGGATTGCCGTTACCGTTGCTTGAAGGGCCCTGTAATGATAATGAGAAATGATTTTTATATACAAGCGTAAACGGTTTTGTCACAAAACTAGTGCAGCATTTTTATCTGGGGTTTATGGCCAACAGACTCAGGGTCAGTTTAGGGTGCTGCAGGGCGTTGTGCGGCGCGTACGGCGTCGCGTCGCGCGGGCAAATTAAAGAAAATGCGACTTTTAGTGCTGTTGGATTTGGTGCGTAAGCTGCCGATGGTGTCATTGGCGCGCCATTCGGATCCTGAACACAGTGATGCCCCTACTCTATTCTGCCAACCTGTCTAACTAAATTTTCGATGCAAAATCTATATGCAGTGGACGAACCCCCTCGGAATTTTGTATTTTCCGACGCCTCTGATGACGACATCCGAAGCGTACCGATTCCCAAGCAGTGGACGCGTAGTAGAAACGTGTTCACGCTATTTTATTTGTTTTTCGCACCTCACAACGCCCTGCTTTCTTCCTGAACGAGGTCATGAATAGGGCGTCGAGTCGACGCGTCGTGTGTAGTTGTAATGTAGAAGTGGAAGAGAATCAAAAGTAAATGAACATAAAATAATTATGCATTTTCAAGAACTAATAGGACTTGTTGGGTCAGATGACTGTGTGTGCAAATATATCTTGAATATAATTCTATTTATTTATGCAATATTATACTCGCCCCTTGATCATTACTAGGTCCAGCCTTCGCATCTTGAGGACTCCCACGTTCTGTCTTGACAGCTTCATTCGATGCTGCAGGCTCTGGTGAATATGGTTGAGTCTTAACTTCATCTTTAGAATCTTTACTGGGTGACTCTTCAGGCTCGGTTTTAACCCTCTTGACGTCACAAGGAGAGTTTTCTTCTGAATGCACCCGTTTAGTTGGAGTTTCAGTTCTGGTTGATTCAGTTGGTTGAACTGGTGATTCAACAGGATTGTCGGTTGGATTGACAGCTTGATCTCTTGATGTTAAGTCCATGTCTTCATGTCCAAGGCTATCTTCAGGTGAATTATCTGATCTATTCCCAGGTTCTTTCGGTGGGGAAGTTGGATTTTCTTGCTCTGTAATATTATATTTAGATAAGATAATTTCTTTATCTCTATTGCTAAAAATTACATTTTGTAAGTTTTATTTTTAAACAATTAGGATAAGATTAGTAAATTAATATGAATATAAATATACTTACGAAAATCAAATGGTGAACTAGGTATGTGTTCTAGAAGTGATTCACTGTTGTTAAGCATATTTTCATTTTCTTCTTCATGATTGTATGATTGTGTATCTCCATTTGCATTATTTTCAGTTACTGGGTTTTCATTTTCAAGTACATTTCTCAGATTATTACCTTCTGTAGGCTTATTATTCTCTATAGACTCTTCAGTACATAAAATGACTTCATACCAAAAGGTCTCCGGTAAGACACCAAATTGATCTCCATTAGTAAGGGTTTGCGAATCCGGTTGAGAAAATATTATGGTCTCTTTCGACAACTTCTTTTTCAAGAAGCATGGGTTTTGATGTAGCTACAAAATATTAATAATGAGAGAACTTGTTTGTTTTAAACATTAGAAGATCAATCAGGGCTACCAAATCGATGTAATATTGTGAAGTAAAAAGACCAATATTTTTTTACTGAACAGTAATCATAAAAATAAAATGTATAAAAGGCTTACTCACCGATTTTAATAACACAGAGTCTTCTGTAACTACCAGCTCCGCATGATTTCTTGACACTCGTTTGTCATTACACTGAAACACATAATAATAATAATACACCTTCCCAGCAGTGCTTAAAAGTAAACGATTGATTAGGACTCTGCTTGATTTATTTTGATAAATATGAGTTATGACGATAAATGAGTCATGAAAAGGTAAACGAAAAAATATAGGTAAACAATTTCAGAACAATCCTTTCCGATGGTAAAATATAAAATGCGCATTTTTACTCACGTCAAGAAACGTTCCTCTGCCTACAAAATGCGATCCAAGAGGTAGTAAAACTTTGTACGGCTGGTTTGTATCAACACGAACTAATTTGAAGCCCATTGTGGGACCTAGTATTTAAAAAATATAAATAAACCAAACAAAAATCAATTAAAAATTCGCGCAAGTTCAAGGTCTCTCACAACAAATATTTGTTTGACATTTATAGTCCGTCGCGAAATGACAGTGACTTCAATAATAAATGAAAAACATTCGTAAACCTTAAAGAGTCACATTAACCAAAAAACATAACCATCAAACCCTGTGTGTCATTGTCATGTCAAAATCTCAAACCAACTAAAGTCAAAACAAAATTCTCAGCAGAGGTGGATGGTGGTCCAAAAAGTAAACAAAAATAAAATGATGAAAACCACAGGATTAGGGTCCCATAGGCCTCTCTCAGGACAGTTATACAAATACACCAACGTGATGAAGGGCTGGCAGCAGCGTTGGTTCGCCGTGGATCCTGAAACTGGAGTGCTATCATACTACTTGTTTGATGGTCCTGGCGACACCATACAACCAGGCCAGCCAGCCAGAGGAGAGGTCAGATCTTCAGTTATAATGATTTTATCTTAACAATGTGTACAATGCTTTATGAGCAAAACCGTATTTTACAATACAAAACATTAGTGGCTAACTGCATTATGTACCATAAATAGTCTAAAGTTTCTAGTATTCCACTCTTAAAAAAGTGAAAATAAAAGTTCTCCTTTCTGAGCCAAAAAACTTTAAAAGACTTATAAGTACCATAGTTGTTCATTATGTATTACAGGCTCATTTGGCAGCGGCTGTTATATGTCCAAGTGATGAAGACTCCCGTACATTCACCATTAACTGTGCATCAGGAGATATGCTCAAACTGAGAGCTACAGATGCTCGAGCAAGGCAAGAATGGGTAAATGGCCTTAGGGCTATTGCAGAGATTCATACAAAGGTTTGTTAATCAAATATTTTACCGGTCTCTCTGAGTTGGTAGTAAAAGATTTTTATTACAATTACAAGAAGAAGAAAAATTATCACAGTCAATTACATAACCCAAGCTCCAAGACACACACACACACACACCTTGAGCTCATTGGGGCTCACTGCCAATTATGTTAGTTCCATACTTGTTCCCATACATAGATACCTAGGTACTATTTAGGCCAAGTTTAGTGTGTTTCCTTTTTGTTCATAAATAATTTTATGTTTATGTAACATCAATAATAGTTTATATTTTACTGAACTTCATTAAAATTATTTGGATTTACTGTTATTCTAGTAAATATATTGGTACCGCCTAAATGAGTCCTTGCCCGCGCAGATCAGGGGAGTAGAGGTAAGGCCATCTTTATGGGTATAGTATAGAACATAAAAAGCAACTTTTGTTATTATCATTAGAAGTTGATTGAATCAGGCGTTACTTTGCGGAAGTTCATGTTCAAACTGCTACTTGAACCTTTTGACTGGTTCAAGTAACAGTTTTATTATTATTAATATGTGTATGTGCAGGCGATGGGCGCGAACCCGCCGCTTCAGCCGCGCGAGCAGCTCGCCGTGCACGATGCCATGGCCTCCGCGCGGCAACAGCTGCAGGCTACAGAGTTGAGGTAACCCTATTCACTGTCACACATCAGCTGACGCAGGTTTCTACCTGGATAACTCCATAGCCACTTAGTCTCCGCGAGATCGCCATGTACACGTCTCGGTCTCGCCCACTGAGAAACGCCGATCAAATCACTAGTTGTAGAAAGGTTCTAGACAAACCCCTCAATAACCTTGTGATATCTATCTGATCTACATTTTAGTTTTATGGAGTGTGGAAATAGATACCTTATAGGGGCCTGCACCCCTTAGCTCCTGCTGACTGAGATTTATTATATTACAAGCTGCGCCCCGCGGTTTCACCCGCGGTTAAAAAGTATCCTATGTGCTATTCTAGACTATAATCTATCTCTGTGCCAAATTTCATCCAGATCTGTTCAGCCGTTCTGGCGTGAAAGAGTAACAAACATCCATCCATCCATTCTTACAAACTTTCGCGTTTATAATATTAGTAGGAAGTAGGATAATGCCGGTCGGACGGATCTAAAGAGTTTAGGGACATCATCATCAAAACAGCTTAAAATGGATCTGTTTTTAGTATGTTTATGTATCTCAGTAAAGATTACCCTCAGCTATATCAAGCCCACCCCTCCAACCAAAATCTTATCTACCTTGATAAATCTTACCCTCAGCTATTTTTAGCTGAGCAAAGCATAACAAAAGTTTTGTTTTTCATTACTTTGTAACTTAAAAGCCATGAAAATTGCAGGATATAGATGCATGCTAAATAACATAATGTTTTTTAACTCTGTTGGAAGGATGAATTTTCAATGTAAAAGTTTACATAAGTACGAGTATATGTATGTATTAGTTCTAAAAGGCAGTTTTCCGACCGTCGGTAACGCTTGGCGAGTATTGCGACAGACTAGCCGAGCGAGTTCTCGCCGGCGGCAGCGGTGTGAACAGTCGGCGATCAACTATTAATCGACCAAGCGAGCGATAGCGAGCTAAGTCCGATTTCTGTCCGGATCTCCGTCCAGTGGCCCTATTCGGAGATTTGAGATTTTCATCTCACCATTTTTCGTCCTTGTTGCTCTCGTTTGAAACATCGTATGTGTAAGAGTGACCAAAATAAAATCTCATCTCATCTCACGCGCAGGAATAGCCCCCCAAATCTTTGTGTTCTACATTATATTTGGTTTTTTTTTGTCGAGGCAGTTTTTTTTTTTAAATATAAGTACGTATAGCCACGAAAAAAGCCCAAAAAATAATCGAGCCTACATCGGTCTACAAGTTCACAGAGCCACTAGTATTATGTGTCTCTTTTATTCATATGGAATCTAGGTAGGTATTACTGTATGTTTACTTGCTCACTTGCCAACGCAGCAATAAGACAAGTGCTTTGTACTAGGTGCTCATGAGTAAGAAAAAGTAGAAGTTGTAACTGTACTCCTTTATTCTCCAGTGATGCAGCGCTCGCGAGGTGTATAGAGTCGGCAGACTCACCTTTTCCTCACACGGATCCAGACTTATTGCTGTTAAAAGTAAGTTCCACATGATTAGTATGTTTCCTAATTTATTTTGATATGTTTTTTCTCTGAACTATGATCCAACTAGCTGCGCCCCGCGGTTTCACCCGCGGTTAAAAAGTATCCTATGTGCTATTCTAGACTATAATCTATCTCTGTTCCAAATTTCATCCAGATCTGTTCAGCCGTTCTGGCGTGAAAGAGTAACAAACATCCATACATACAAACTTTCGCGTTTATAATATTAGTAGGAAGTAGGATAAACAAGGTCTAGCGTACGTGACACTGATGGCTATACCTGGCGAAGTATGTATATTATTATACCATGTTCTGGACCAGCGAACCGCCCCGATTTCGCACGGTACCTATAAAGCGTCTAACAGCTAGAGGCGGTTGACAGAGCGGCCAGTTGTATTTCATTGCAATGTATGGGAGTCTTCACACACGCGCGGCCACCACGCGGCTTGCAGGCGGCTGGCCGCGCGTTAGAAATATTTTTGGGGTTCCGTACCCTAAGGTTGTAAACGGAATCGTCTTATTAATCCTACGTCATCTGCCCGTTCCCTCGTCCGATTGCCTGTCCTTCAAATACAGACGCGGCCTGCGGTGGCGTCAGTTATCTTCGCCTGAAATAAAAAAACGAGACATTCTTGCATACACAGTCATCTGACCCCAAACTAAAGCAGAGCTTGTAATTTGGCTATCAGAGACTGAAATACGTACATTAAATAATTTTTTTTTTTAAATAAGTACTTTAAAGATAATATTCAGTTACATTCGTGGAAAGATAACTGTACAAGTATAGGTAATTACTAATCACGCAAGGCTCTAGTATTGTCCAATTTTCGATACCGAACTCGTAATTTTGTATTTTATGTGATATGCTGGTACGCCTGGTACAGAACCCTTAGTGCGCGAGCCATTGACCACTTATTACAACAAGCCGCGTCAGCCGCGTGTACCGCGTAGAAATATAGATGTCGCTGTTAAGCTGACGTCACTTTCTGAATCGTGGTAATAAGATTTACAGTAAAACGAGGGGCTTTATTGAGAGCGGTTCAACTTGTTACTCTAGTTTCTCTTTAACACGTATAAATCTTTCGCCTTTTACTAAAGATTTCCGTGGAGGGGAACACTCAAATGAGTCTAACTTAAATTTTTGAAGCCCTGCTTCGGTAGGGTAATGTTTAGCACGACGTTTGTGAAGTATATACACATTTGTATATGCAGCTTACTACATACACAAATATTTCAAAAATCTTTGTGTATGTTCATAAAAATTTAAGTCTTTGTGAGTTTAAGATTTGAAATATCTATCTGTTAAACACAGAATACGCCCTATTACTATGCTGTTAAATCAGATAACATAAATTTTCTGTACATAGAATAGCATTATTAACATCCTTATCTGGATTAAAATCACTTTAATTTTGTTTCCGTATATCCGTAATCAATACTTTTTTTTGTTTGTATAAAAGCTAAAGGAACTAGGTTTCTTACGGCTGAACGACTCTTGATGAAAATAGATAAATAGTTATAGTATATCACAAGGAAGGTTTGTGGATACTTTTTTCTGAATAAATAAATTTTGTAGTCGTAAAATATTGTAAATTTATAAAAAAAGCGCGCCGCTTACCAAATGCGTCAGACACATCACAGAATAGTACGTAGTTGGTGCTTTATTAATAACTATCAACTAAAATTGAAACTCCGCTCAAAACCAGCCAGTAGTTTTTTAAAATATTGCTCTGTGATCTCTTTGGTCACAGATTCATGTTTTTAATTCAAACTCATTACCTACTGCCACCCTTTCATGGGTGCCAGTGAAAAAAATATTTACAAAAATTAATAACTCAGATCAACCTAGAGTGTCCTAGAGGAAAAGATGGAACACTGCGTTAAATCTCGCTGAAGCCACTTCTTTATTAAACTTGTGTGCGTGGTAATATTGCCACGAAAAACATTTACCATTGCACGAAAACTAATATTAATTCCCAAACTCTACGTTAGCCTACTCTCTACGTTCTGCAACAAATATGTGCAGTTTTAGAATGGTAAATATATTTGTAAGATCTTACAAATATGTGCAGTTTTAGAATAGTAAATCTACTAAGGTTAGATATTGGAACGGAAATGGCTAACGGAGAGTTTGGGAATTAATATTAGTTTTCGTGCAATTGTAAATGTTTTTCATGGCAACATTACCACGCACACAAGTTTAATAAAGAAGTGGCTTCAGCGAGATATAACGCAGTGTTCCATCTTTTCCTCTAGGTTGATCTGAGATCCGTACCTGCTTCCATCTCTATTTGTATCGGGGATGGTAGGTATCAAAACCTTAAAGCTGAGGCGTAAGTGCGCTCTGTTGATTCACTACTACCTGTTGCTCAGAAACAAAATAGATAACCCGAGTACTTTGTCGCGTCTCGCGCTCGTGACATCTGAGCGGGTCCAGCGGCCGCACGGGCGGCGCCTCCTCGCGGGCGGCTCCGTGTACGCGCTCGCGCACTTCCCATTAGCCCATTACGCTCCAGCCTCCAACAGCGCAGGCAATCTCTCTGCTCAACTCCTTGATCTCGCAAAAACCAGATGTTGACATATTCATATTGGACGTTAAATTGTATATATTTGTGAATGTTTGTATGCAATTTTTGAGCTAATCATTTTATTGTTTGAACTTTTTTCTTATGTTATGTATTTTAGTTTGATTTAGTTTTTAACCAATTTAAATTTAAATTGTACAATTTGACTATTTACTATTTATAATTATTATTCTTAATTGCTATAAGTATGTAAATTGAATTAATATTTTTTTTTTATAATTAGGTATTAGCTCGTCACACGCATTGGCGTTGCTGTTAGTGTGATAAGTATTTGTCAATAAATGAAATGAAATCTCTATGCTAATTTTCTTTGAGATACCTACGTTCGGCCGTTCTCGCTTGGTTGAGTACCTAACAAACCAACCATCCATCTAAACTTTCGTATTTATAATATTAGTGTGCTTGTCTCCAGGCGACATCAGCGGCCAGCATGCAGGTGCTGCTGCAGTGCCTGGGCATCCTGCACCGCCAGCAGCAGTACGCCACCGTCAGCCTCTCCAGCAAGCACTCCGACACAGACCACCATTAGTCTCCAGGCGACATCAGCGGCCAGCATGCAGGTGTTGCTGCAGTGTCTGGGCATCCTGCACCGCCAGCAGCAGTACGCCACCGTCAGCCTCTCCAGCAAGCACTCCGACACAGACCACCATTAGTCTCCAGGCGACATCAGCGGCCAGCATGCAGGTGTTGCTGCAGTGTCTGGGCATCCTGCACCGCCAGCAGCAGTACGCCACCGTCAGCCTCTCCAGCAAGCACTCCGACACAGACCACCATTAGTCTCCAGGCGACATCAGCGGCCAGCATGCAAGTGTTGCTGCAGTGTCTGGGCATCCTGCACCGCCAGCAGCAGTACGCCACCGTCAGCCATTCCAGCAAGCACTCTGACACAGACCACCATTAGTCTCCAGGCGACATCAGCGGCCAGCATGCAGGTGTTGCTGCAGTGTCTGGGCATCCTGCACCGCCAGCAGCAGTACGCCACCGTCAGCCTCTCCAGCAAGCACTCCGACACAGACCACCATTAGTCTCCAGGCGACATCAGCGGCCAGCATGCAGGTGTTGCTGCAGTGTCTGGGCATCCTGCACCGCCAGCAGCAGTACGCCACCGTCAGCCTCTCCAGCGAGCACTCCGACACAGACCACACTACACTACACACTAGGCTCATTTACACACTGCGGTGGCGGCCCATTGGCATTGTCCGCCACTGGAGGCGTCTGTCCTTGGTACACCTTACAGGCACCTATAAGGTACACCTATGTCTGTTTACAGGGGCGGATTACCGGGGGTCTACTGTACTTTCCTTATTCCACACTCCATTTTTCTGTACTATAAATACCGCATAGTGCGATAAAGTCGCGACCAGCGTGAGTCTGATTGTGAGGCAAGGCGACATAGTTCACTCTACGATGCATCGTTCGTCTTCAGCTAGATCGGACCAGCTTTGTCTTTCTGCAGATCAGCTAGAGTGATGTCAATGATGGTGGAGATATGGAGATATAAAGCATTGAATGGTAGCATCCCCTCGTACTAATATTCGTTGTACAGCCTCGGAATAGTTTTACAGTGTTATGTCTTTTTTCTTTTTAAACATCGACATAAAATTATAAGAAAGAGTCGGCACGAGTCTAATGTCTAGTACACATCGCGTAGACCCCGTATAACTACAAGCAAACGGACGCTACACAGCTTTGTTGACAGTATTATGTTACGAGTATCAATAACAAAGATAGAGAGACGTACAAGAGACTATTTCGAGAACGAGACAACAATAATTATCACTGTTGCGACTGGTTGCGTTTAATTAAGACTACGGTGAATTGTGAGCAGCACCTCATTTATGCGGTCCATTTTTAGGGTCTCATATCGGATCTCCCTTATATGATCGAAGCTTTTAAATGTCTGTCCGTACCTGAACGACCCTCTTATAATAGTGCAGTAGGCTGATACAATTCTGCATTTTATTGTAATGTAAGTAGCTTATTTTTAATTTTAGATCAAATGAAATACATATTAGTATTTTTTTTAAATTAATTTGTTTATTTTATTGTTGTAATTAATCGCATACTTTTGTAAATTATCGAAGTAGGTATAATTTTGTTGGATTGATTAAGTCTATAAGTCGCAATAAAATAACCTACAAAAAAAAGACAAAACCATTTATTATTTATTGTTAAGTGTATTACTTACGAAAAAAACCTTTTTTATATTAGTTAAATTAAATCACGTTCCAATATAAACATTACAGCCTTATGAGCATGAGGTAGAATACATAGATGTGTGGGGTCATCTCTCTTAAATGTACATGTGATGCAGACAGGGGCAGCTCACATGATATCAGAAGCAGTATTTAGTAGGAGCACGAGGAGGGAGCGCTCAGATCAACCTAGAGCATAAGATGGCGCACGGCGTATGATCTAAGTAAGCCAAAATCCATTGAAAAACTATACTACTGTCGTATATGTACACAACACGCACACATTGACGCAAAAAACTACGCTACTCGCTTGGTCATTCCTACCTCGACATTATGTGCATTGGTTTCGTTTAGGGTATAATTTCGTGTAGGTACATAAATATGCATATGCTTTATAAAAGTGTGGCCAGGACTACATTTTGAGGTCCTTTTTAAAAACTGTATAGTTTTTTTACAAGTCAGTTTTGAAAAAAGCCGTAACATTAAACTCTTACAAATATGTGCAGTTTTAAAATATTAAAGCTGCTACGGTTGTATATTGGAACGGAAATGGCTAACGTAGAGTTTAGGAATTAATATTAGTTTTCGTGCAATTTTAATATAAAATGTTTTTCATGGCAACATTACCACGTACATGCATTGAAAAAGAAGTGGCTTCAGCCACTTCTTTTTCAATGCATAAATAGTCTAAAGTTTCTAGTATTCCACTCTTAAAAAAGTGAAAATAAAAGTTCTCCTTTCTGAGCCAAAAAACTTTAAAAGACTTATAAGTACCATAGTTGTTCATTATGTATTACAGGCTCATTTGGCAGCGGCTGTTATATGTCCAAGTGATGAAGACTCCCGTACATTCACCATTAACTGTGCATCAGGAGATATGCTCAAACTGAGAGCTACAGATGCTCGAGCAAGGCAAGAATGGGTAAATGGCCTTAGGGCTATTGCAGAGATTCATACAAAGGTTTGTTAATCAAATATTTTACCGGTCTCTCTGAGTTGGTAGTAAAAGATTTTTATTACAATTACAAGAAGAAGAAAAATTATCACAGTCAATTACATAACCCAAGCTCCAAGACACACACACACACACACCTTGAGCTCATTGGGGCTCACTGCCAATTATGTTAGTTCCATACTTGTTCCCATACATAGATACCTAGGTACTATTTAGGCCAAGTTTAGTGTGTTTCCTTTTTGTTCATAAATAATTTTATGTTTATGTAACATCAATAATAGTTTATATTTTACTGAACTTCATTAAAATTATTTGGATTTACTGTTATTCTAGTAAATATATTGGTACCGCCTAAATGAGTCCTTGCCCGCGCAGATCAGGGGAGTAGAGGTAAGGCCATCTTTATGGGTATAGTATAGAACATAAAAAGCAACTTTTGTTATTATCATTAGAAGTTGATTGAATCAGGCGTTACTTTGCGGAAGTTCATGTTCAAACTGCTACTTGAACCTTTTGACTGGTTCAAGTAACAGTTTTATTATTATTAATATGTGTATGTGCAGGCGATGGGCGCGAACCCGCCGCTTCAGCCGCGCGAGCAGCTCGCCGTGCACGATGCCATGGCCTCCGCGCGGCAACAGCTGCAGGCTACAGAGTTGAGGTAACCCTATTCACTGTCACACATCAGCTGACGCAGGTTTCTACCTGGATAACTCCATAGCCACTTAGTCTCCGCGAGATCGCCATGTACACGTCTCGGTCTCGCCCACTGAGAAACGCCGATCAAATCACTAGTTGTAGAAAGGTTCTAGACAAACCCCTCAATAACCTTGTGATATCTATCTGATCTACATTTTAGTTTTATGGAGTGTGGAAATAGATACCTTATAGGGGCCTGCACCCCTTAGCTCCTGCTGACTGAGATTTATTATATTACAAGCTGCGCCCCGCGGTTTCACCCGCGGTTAAAAAGTATCCTATGTGCTATTCTAGACTATAATCTATCTCTGTGCCAAATTTCATCCAGATCTGTTCAGCCGTTCTGGCGTGAAAGAGTAACAAACATCCATCCATCCATTCTTACAAACTTTCGCGTTTATAATATTAGTAGGAAGTAGGATAATGCCGGTCGGACGGATCTAAAGAGTTTAGGGACATCATCATCAAAACAGCTTAAAATGGATCTGTTTTTAGTATGTTTATGTATCTCAGTAAAGATTACCCTCAGCTATATCAAGCCCACCCCTCCAACCAAAATCTTATCTACCTTGATAAATCTTACCCTCAGCTATTTTTAGCTGAGCAAAGCATAACAAAAGTTTTGTTTTTCATTACTTTGTAACTTAAAAGCCATGAAAATTGCAGGATATAGATGCATGCTAAATAACATAATGTTTTTTAACTCTGTTGGAAGGATGAATTTTCAATGTAAAAGTTTACATAAGTACGAGTATATGTATGTATTAGTTCTAAAAGGCAGTTTTCCGACCGTCGGTAACGCTTGGCGAGTATTGCGACAGACTAGCCGAGCGAGTTCTCGCCGGCGGCAGCGGTGTGAACAGTCGGCGATCAACTATTAATCGACCAAGCGAGCGATAGCGAGCTAAGTCCGATTTCTGTCCGGATCTCCGTCCAGTGGCCCTAAGATTAGTATACCTCGTGACGTGAGCGTCACGAGGTATACTAATCTTACTAATCTTTAGGACTTTGCAAGGGACAAAAATAGGAATAGATGTTTTTTTTTTATCATACCCTATCCATGGCTGCGACGATTTTTTTAGTAATAAAGTAGACCTATAGATTTGAGCTCCTTTTTGAAATAATTTAGAAATCATACACTTGTTTTTAGCTGTCTTAGGCTTGTCATTTTCAAAGGGAATGTCACGCTAAGTCATTTTAGGAGTCTTTTTGGTGCCTCTATTTTATAAATCGAGTTTTATTTGTAATAGTTTTTTCTTCAAGAATAATAAAATGTGCGACCAGGAATTCAGAACTCTGCGGATTGATCCTCGCTATCCTTTCCAAAATCAAACGAAGTGAGTCACTGCATTTGATAAAAGTTTATGGAATAGGAAGGGAATGGGTGGTCTTAGATTGAAAGGTCTATTTGATGATAGACATAAAGGGAGTATAGGTATTCTGTGCATTTGGTAAAATTTTAATTATTGTTTTAGAATAATACCTCACGGTGTTACTATGTAGCGTCCACAGCGTAGCTTGATTAGATGTTCGTATAACCGATACGGACCACACGGTCAATCTTCGAATGGGTGACCGCAAGTGACATTAGAACTGAGCGCTACCTTGGCTCGGTAATTAAACCCCGGTTGTTTGATCTATAACAACAGTCGTGAAACCACGTCAGAGGCCCTCGGGCGGCCTATGTCAGGGCTCCACTCGGCCTATACGAACTTGCTTTTTACTACGTGCTGCGGCTCTAGTTTTTTGTTATGTAGGTTCGTTGATATAATTTAGTATTCTTATATTCTATGTAGTAGTTATCGCTCTCTATAATAAATAAATACATTAATGGTTTTTTTTTCTAAAATCGATATAACCAAATCAACAGTTTACGAAAAGTAGAGGCAGCTAACTGATTTATAGTCCGCGTTGTCCAGGAAGGTGCGCTTAAAGCCTGCCATTTATTAGACGAGCCACGTGGCATAGGTACCCACGCCGCGCCGTTCAAATCAGTGGACAAATCCATCATGACTTCATGAGCAGAGTGGAGACTTGGGCAGAGTGCGGCACACCTTTGTGGATGCCGCCGCAGACCGCAGACCTAAACTTACTTAGCTAGAAGTTTTCAGAAACTCAGCTTAGATCAATGTTTTGTAGTTAACACATGCGCATTGCTAATGCGACACTTCGCGTAGGTACCTACTATGTCAGAGGTCGCCGGCCTAGTTGGACGACGACTTATCAGTAGCCTAGCGTAACTTCCGTCGAGTAATAGTAGGTAGCACGTGTTCACGTTTACCCAAGCAATTTATTTATAGTTGAAAATCGCATATCATTTTTGATATGGAAGTAGCTTATTACAGTTATTACACCCTGGATTATCACATACGCTACTTTTTAACCGCGCCCAGCAACGCAGGGCGCAGCTAGTCCAACAATAAATATTCTCCTTTTTTTTCACCCGACTAAGCAAATAAAAAGCCTTATTTGTTTCACCGCAGTCGGCTAAACACAGAGTACCTACCTACTCACTATTGAAGGGTTAATGTTTTAGCTATACCTGTCGTTCCCCACAGAGCGTGCTACGACAATTACTGCGACTACTACAGATGCACGCGGCTGCTGGGCATGGTGGACGACTGCAAGATCTTCAAGCGGTACTTCGAGACCATCTGCCCGCAGTTCTGGATCAACAGATGGGACGAGCTCCGGGACAAGGGCGCCTTCCCGGGACCCATCTGAACTGCCCTCATAGTACGAGAGATTACGAACATCATCGTGGATTATCGTTTTATGGCCTAAACTCTATCTGAGATCCGTGTTAGACGATCCTGAACCTAAAGAAATTGGTAGTAGCGTTCATGAAATGTAGCAGTTTCGAGAGGGCTCATTTCTACTGTAAAACAGGCGTGTATACTGTATAATCTGTCTGATGAAGTATTTTTTAAATGTTTTTCTAGATACGCGCATCGCTATTGGCGCATGTTATCGGTATCCTTATCAATTATTGAGCTTCATTTCGAAAAATCAGACGGGATACTATGTTTGTTCGGGTATTGGCTGACATTTTAAAAGGTGCGGTGAAGTCAAATGATGTCTCTGAAATAAATTTTCGTGGATTCAGGGTAATCGAATGTACCAATTGTTTACGGGTTTGTCTGTAATACGATGGTGCATAAATTGTGGTCATCATCTCTCGTACCATAAATAAGAGTCGTATCTAAACATGTGCTGTTTTTATTTATCGACGGCCTAGAATCTGGATATTCATCTTCATGGCATAGCTACAAGAGGTTACAAGCTAGGACTCCAGTTATCTTCTTTATTAGGTGTCTACTGCAATAAAAACGCCATTAGTTCAACGGTTGAACTAATCGGGTGTACTAGTGGGAACGAGCGGGTGTTTGATATGTACATATTAAGTTATGAATAGAAAATATGAATGACTTTCGGCTACATCTACGGGGTCCGAGCAATAGAAAGGATTCTATCAGTGGAGACCAGGGTGAAATTTAGTTATCAAAGTCACGTCGATGTTTAAAATACAGCAGTAGTCAGAAAACCAAGGTCTGTAGCAGTAACACCTTACTCTCTATCCCTATTCCGAACCTTACCTAAAAATAAAACTCACCAATGGAATCAATAAGTTTAATCCACTAAATCACATGCCGATGCCTAACAACCATTAACATAAATAAATACTCTAAGCATTGTTAGCATAGTCAGTGCTTAGATCCTGCCGGGGAAGGTGCCCTGCTCCCGCTGGCCGTCCCACTTGTCGACCCACTCGTTGGGGCACAGCGAGCGGTAGACGCGCAGGAAGTACTGGCACGGCTCGTACTTCTCGCCGCGGACCTTCTGGCACCGGTGGAAGTCGAGGTAGCTCTGGTAGCAGTGCCTGGAACGAAGGATTCGATACTGTATTGATGCATCTAAAGCTGGAACTAGACTATACCCGCGAATGCGCCGATACGGCCCGTTCCTATGATCAAAAGCTTATAACAAAACAACCAATAGGAACAGTTTCGCCGGCGTCTATGGTCCCTTAACATGGTTTTGATCGTTACGATTTCGTTTGGCTCCATACGTTAAGGAACTAGGAAAAACACCTCAGGAGCCAAAGGGTTAAACTCGCGGTAAGCCCCCTGTAGGCTTAGTATGAGTTTTCATACAATACAAAACTATAATAACACCAAATACAATATAAAACTAAACTAAAACATTAAAAAATACAGGTGCTATGTGCGGTCTTATCGCTTCACAGCGATCTCTTCCCGACAACCTTTACGAACGTTAAAAGTGAAGTGGTAAGTTATGTCAAAAGTTTACGTACCTATCTCTTTTTATTTCATAATAAAAACAGATACGTAAACTCTTTCGTTTGGCTATACATTAATTATTTCAATAAAGCGTTAAAACGCTCAGGGGGGCTATTCCTACACGTGAGATGAGATGAGATTTTATCTTGGTCACTCTCACACCTACGACGTTTCAAACGAGAGCAACAAGGATGAAAAAAGGTGAGATAAGAATCTCAAATCTCCGAATAGAGCCACAGGAACTAAGATGTATGGCGCCACACAAAAAAGTTTATGCCAAAACTCGTACTAAAGCCTACAGACATCTCAATTTAGACTTATTATTTTTGTAAATGCAAAGCGCCTCGTCAAGCTCGCCCGAATTCGTGCTTAGTAATAATAAGAGTACACATGTATGTATTTATGTATAATTGTATGTTGTCAGCACCTGTGATGATGAGGTGAGCAATAAGAAGTCAATGCCGAGTTTGAACAAATAGATTCATTCCATCAGGCGTTTTACAAACCTACCTAAGAAAGATCTTGTTAAAGTGTTTAGGTACCCGAGTTCTTTATTTATGTAAATAAAATAATTAAATTGAAAACTCCCGACACCGATTATTATCGAACATTGCTCACACCCCGACTAACTCACCTAATTCACCTTTCAAATATCAAAATCGGTTCATCCGTTCGGGAGCTACGATGCCACAGCAGACACACACACACACACACACACACACACGTCAAACTTATAACACCGCGTCGTTTTTGCGTCGGGGGTTAAAAACATAACACTAACAGCTTCCCAAAGCTCGGATCTAATATTATAGTAGTTATTCAAAATTACTCGACCGAATTTGATGAAACTTTTTGTTTTACACAATATTTAATTGATTAAAAAATATTTAATAAAAAATCTTACTAAAAAAGAGCTTAGAATCTGTGTAATATCCGCCCACCACCGCGCCGCCGAGTGTCACGTTTTTTTGATATAATAATTGGAGGTGAAGTTTAAAAGTGAATTAACCTTTAAATTACTTCAGTGACAAAATCAGCACTCTTAAATATTGATGATGATAAGGAGACATTTTGCAAGTACGAAAATGACCCATGCTCTGGCCATCATCCATCAACTGGCTTCATTAATGTCATGAAGCCACCTTTCAAACTCTTTTGTTTATTTACGACATATTCAACTGCTGAAGTGAAACATACCAACCTGATATCGGTTTATAATAGTAGCTGTAATCTTGTTCAGCCGATGTCTGGTGTGATGACATTGTGCAGAGTAATAACATGTATTCTACCTTACCTCGTCTGGTTCGTGTTAGGGAAACGCGGGTCGAAAGGCGCGGTTTTGATATCGGCTTGCGATTTGATCATCTCGGGCATTTTGCTGAAAAGAACCAACACATTCATTTGACATACTTCTTTATTGAAAAACTTGTTTCGGACGAAACATAACTTGCGCCTACACTCGATTACAACACAAAGGATACAGTAGAAAATTAAAATATTCGACGCATTATTACTACAGAGGTCAAAATAGAAAAATAATTCTAACTTAAAGTTAAAGAGCGACAATTATTTGACGAGGGGCCGCGTCTTGCGCTCTTCCTCGCAGGAGGTCTCTCTGTATTTTTTAACTTCTTGCATGTACAGGGACCAGGCGTCTTTGGGCGTATTGTCGACCGTTTGTTCATCTATTGCTTTAGCTTTCTTCACGAGCCCAGTCTTTAGCACTCTGCCTCCTCGTCTCTTGCCAATGAAGGGTAGAACAGGCTTCTTTATTTCCTGTTTCTTTTCCTCCTCCTCTTTTTTGGTCGCTTCCTGCATTTTTTTGAACATCTCTAGGAAGGTGCCGTCATTCTTAATAGGTATCGGGACGGGCTTGGAACGGGATGAGGAAGCTGTAGCGATCGCGGCGAGGTCCGGCGGCGCTAGCAACTCGGCGTAGTTTGGTCCCACGACATCCGGCGGATCGCCGTATTCGATATCGTCCACTTTTGTCGACTCCACTGCTCCAGGTGGAGGTTTCACTTCCTTGGGTGGGGTCCGCACCTCTTTGCTCTCAATCCTAGATCTGTGCTCTTTCCAAAAACGTTTCCTGTCTGATACTGTGAACTGGCCGCGGCGCTCGTCTTCGCTTGGTGTGCCACTATGTGGGGACCTCGATCGAGACTTCAATCTGCGAGGGCTCACAGACCGCTTCTTGGATTTAGATTTGGATTCGCTTCTGGAGCGGCGTCTCGAGCGGCTGTCTGAACGAGATCGATGCTTCTCAGATTTGCGTTTAGGTATGCGCTTGCGCGAGCGGCGCGAGTCCGACGATGCGGAGCCGCTCGAGGACGAGCGCGAGCGCCGGCCGCGGTCCTTGCGCCGAGGCCGCGGGGATTCCGAACCGGACTTAGAACTAATCGAACTATTTCTATTGTAACTTTTAGGGGGAGTAATAGAACTATCTCTAGCTTTCCTAGGGGGGGTATCACTAGTGCGCTCCTTAAATTTATAAGTTCTCGGGGGTGTCAATGAACTATCCCTCTCAGTTATCTTATAACTTTTCGGGGGAGATAAGGAGAATCGATCAGATTTCTTTCCCCGAAGAGGTGTTAGTGACTTTTTCTTCCGAGGGGGTGTAGCCTCGTCCCTTCTATCTTTACTTTTTTTTTCTAAGCTGGAATGACGCTTTCTACTTCTGCTAACTGATCTCTTTCTCGTGGAGTCGGGAGTGCCCGGAGTTTCAGATCTTTTGCGAGAGCGAGAACTTTTAACTTTGGGAGGCGGAGTCAAAGAGTGGTCTGTCCTTCTACTGGTACTAGCTTTTTTCTTATGCGAATTGTTCGATGCGGAAGACACGGACGAAGATGATCTTCTGTTCTTTTTTTCATTCTTGGAACGTGAATAAGATCTGGATCTCGACCTGGACCGGTCACTCGAGGAATACTTTTTACGATGCGAGCCACTGCGGGACCTGCGCCGGCGAGCCTCATAGCTGTCGCCTCGCTTGCGCGAGTAGGACCTCTCCCGGCGGCCGTACGGCGACGGAGTCCTGGACTTGGAGTCGTAGGAGCGGCGGCGCTCCCGGTCGAGCGGGCGCGAGCTGTAGTCGAAGCTGGGCGGCGGAGGGGGGTAGGAGGGCGCGGGCGGCGCGGGGTAGTAGGCGCCGCCGTCGGGCCGCTGGTAGTAGGCCTGCTCGTAGCCGTAGTACGCCGAGTAGTCGTAGGCGGCCGGGTACTGGCTGTAGCTGACGCCGGTCCAGGGGTCGGTGGCGGGCGCGGGCGGCGCGGCCGGCCGGCCCGGCGCGTACTCGGCCTCCGCGCCCGGCGGCCCGCCGTCCCACGCGCCGCGATACGAGGACATACTTATTTAGGTCCCTCGCATAACCTGCGGCAGTTTGTAGGTGCGCACACACCTACAAACAGAATAACTTTTCGGTGTAGACAACAGCTCCACTCTTCCTATTCGGGTCGAGCGACGCCCTCGGAGCCCGAATGCGATTATCGTGAACGTCGTAAATAGTTTACGTGACGAGGAACAACAAAATTACGTAATCCGAACGGGAGTACGCGAAAATATTCTCTTACGAGCATGCGTTACGGATAAAGCGTATAAAAATGTGCAAAAGTAAATAAATAATACCTCGTGTAACATGCTCACCTTTAGTTATTTCTCTTTTTTCAGAAATATTTGATAATTAGAAAATGGCAGCGCACGTTCGCTGTTCGGTTCCACAAATTCATAGACTAAAGAACAAGACAATGCAGTAGAAAAAAAAAAAAACAAAGCAAAAAAATGTTTTGATGTTAGTCGAACCATAAACAAATTAAAGAAAAAACCGGTAATCACTCCAAAAGATGATTTTATCTGTACTTAATTGAAAGAACTCAGATATATATTTTATCTTCATTTTATTCAGTCTGTGCACAGTGGAATTATCGTTCTTGGCTTGGTTCGTATCTGTGCTGAAGATCTGAAGATTTCTGTTCTGTGGATTGCTGTTTCCTGATTGCCGGTGGCTGTGCGCGGTTTTTTATTTTAGTACATTTTTATTCAACGCAATAATTAGGGATATTCAAACGTTGGTCCATGAGTAAATCGAAAGTTACAGCAGAATGGAAGAAGCGTGTGAAGTCGGAATACATGAGATTGCGACAAGTGAAGGTGCGACGACGGAACAATATTTTTTTCTTTGTGTTTTGGTTAGAATGCAACACTTTTCATGGTTTCATTATTTGTAGCGGTTCAAGCGCGCGGACGAGGTGAAGGTAGCATGGGCGCGCAACTTACGCATCATGTCGGAGGCCGTAGAGACGATGGAGTCGAGCTGCTCAGATCGCGGTCGGAGGCCCTTCTGGCCGCCGCCCGCGCCCTCCTGCAACCATGAGAGCCTCATGAAGCGGGCTGAAGTTTATTATACTGATGGTATGAATGGCTTTATGCTTACAGTAATAATAGAAATAAAAATGAGAGTAATCCGAATTTGAGCATAAATCAAACACTTGGGTATTCTAGGATTGTGAAGAAAAACTGGGTAAAATCTACCTGTCACAGCTAGTGTTTCAAAATGCCAGATCCTTTACAAAAACCACTTATGATATCATAAAGCTGATAAGCACTTCATGAAATAAGATAGAAATTCAGCAATGTCCATGTTAATTTATATTTCCTAATCTGAGTTCGGTCCACAACAACTCACATTACAATTTTCCCAGCTTCAGGCACAGTTACCACCCAGCAAGTTCCAATCCGCATAATAAACTCAGTGAACCCGATCCCCACGATGTACACATGGGCTCCGACACAGAAGAACTTCATGGTGGAAGACGAGACTGTGCTTCACAACATCCCTTACATGGGGGACGAGGTGCTGGACCAGGATGGTACATTCATCGAGGAGCTCATTAAGAACTACGACGGGAAAGTGCATGGTACATCGGCTTTCCATTATACTTTTATGGTTTGTTGAGAGTGCTGTGGAAATTTTATTAAAAGACACTGGAGGTAACAGAAACATAAATGAATTAAAATTTAACAGTACATAATTCATACTCATCATATAAATCAACAGATAGAAAATTCAGGAATGATCTAATTTGAGATTTATACAATGTAACTAAAAATAAATAACAAAAAAACTGGTTCAATGTACTCTAATGAATTATTCAAAGACACTGAATATGGTTGTGGGATCTTCAATATTTTATGAGAAAAAAACCTCACAATCTTTTAGCATTGCAGGAAAATTTCATACAACAGTAGTTTCCACAGCATTATATTCTCAGCAAACAACAATTAATAAATACATTGGTGTGTGGCAACACATCTTAGCTTTATTAGGTTTCCTACTGAACCAGTTGTGGTGCTGGATAAATCATCACATTACTAAAACTAGGATTAATGTAGGAACAGCACTTCATAGGCTTCGCTCTTCAATTAGATCATGCTGATGCTTTCAAGTCATCAAACACTTA
The DNA here is from genome assembly GCA_911728515.1 of Peribatodes rhomboidaria. Classification (NCBI taxonomy): domain Eukaryota; kingdom Metazoa; phylum Arthropoda; class Insecta; order Lepidoptera; family Geometridae; genus Peribatodes; species Peribatodes rhomboidaria. The sequence continues at coordinate 949,783 of OU452179.1, read as the reverse complement.
GTATCTATCTGCACAAATCATGATTGAATAGAAATATACCTCTAAGAGACACTGGATTAAAATGATTACGATTGGTGATTGGCTGAACATCTAAAACAATAATTTGTCACTGGAACAAGTCACTGAACCATGATGATGATGATTGGTATAGAATAAATTATAATTGCTCCTTAGGTTAAGCAATAGTTGGTTTTGTAAACATATTGTATTCTTGCGAAAGGAACAATTTTTAAACTAAAAGGCACAAGCCCCAATAAAAATCCAAATCGCGGCGCCCTCGTAAAGCGGTTTCTCGCAATGCAAAATAAACTTTATACTGGACTAAACACAACACAAGATTCAAAGTTAAAGTTGCATTGATTATGTGTTGCAATACAAGAAGACAACATGAGGCATGGATAGTAGGTAGGTAGTTCTGAACTGTTAGTAATTTGTTAATTAAGATTACAAAGTTCATATTACATTCTCTGCTAGGATCCAAGGGCTTCCAGTAAAACTCACGCCGACGCCCGCTCGCGTATCTGCGTTACAAAATATTATAATTGGTGCTAACTGACCCACGCGCGCGACGAGCGACAAATGCACGCAACAGAAGTCTTTTAGCGGACGTCCTAATTTTATATGTACCTACTAGTGACCTGCTCTGGCTTCGCACGGTACCTATAAATATAAACCTTTCTTGAAAAATTATGTACCTTATGGTGTAAACTGCATAAAACCCGTTGTGTGGTTTAGGAGTTAGTTTAGAAGTTTTAAGAGTTAGTTAGGATACATAGACAGAAAGAGGGACAGATACGAAAAGCGACTTTGTTTTATACCATGTAGAGATTAACCAAACAAATACAAAATACAATTCTGTCTACAAGGTTATATAGAGACATTCAGACCGTATCTAAAGAAATGAAGCCGGTCAAGTAATATATTGTTAGAGTATTTCAGACTACACTATAATAATGAGTTATATCCAGTGTTATAGCTAAGATTGGTTGCGCAGGCGACAAGGAGGGCGGGTTCATAGACGACCAGCTGTTTGTGGACCTGGTGCACGCGCTGATGGCGCACCAGACCCGCGAGGAGGTGGCCGACGAGCGGAGGGACCGAGAGGCCCGGCTCTCCAAGGATGATAAGGAGGCAAGTCACTTTTACCCTACTTCCTAACACAGGCTACTTTTTAACTGCGGATAACGGGTAACACTATGGAGCGTAGTTAGTTTATGAAATTTTGTATGTTAAATTGTGTGTCATGTGCTAATTGACTATCATAGAGAAAATATACATTTTATACGATAAAAATTTACACCTTTTTTGACATTTATAATAGTAGTAGAATAGTAGGGTTTATAAAAAATCTATAAAAAGATAAATGTAATAAAATTATTATACTAACTTTTAATAACATAATTCACATACTAAATGAAGCAAGATTTAATTATATTTTAAATGTTTTCAGAAGGACACATTGAAGGAGCTGAAAGAGAAGGAAAAAGAAAAAGAGAAAGAGAAGGACAAGGAGTCCAAGGAGGTTGAGAAGAAAGTGATAAACGAGAAGCAGTTTCCCATCTACATCATATTCCAGGCCATCAGCTCACAGTTCCCGGACAAGGGAACCGCACAGGAGTTGAGGGAAAAGTGAGTGGCTGACTGTTTTGTGTGATAATATACATCTCACTAATATTATAAATGCGCAAGTTGAGATGGATGGATGGATGTTACTCTGTATGTCATCATCATCATTAGTCTTTTTCGTTCCACTGCGGGGACACTGACCTACATCGATTCATATCCGCCACGCTGGCTCAGTGCGGGTTGGTGGATGTCACGAGTCTTGCGAATTATTAATTCTAGGACATGTCGGTTACCTCACAGTGTTTTGCGTTTACCGTAAGAGCCCGTGTCATATTTAAATGCACATAAACTTTTCTATGAGAGAAAAGTTAATTGGTGCACGGCAGGAACGAACGCAACGAACCCACGCCTCAAGTTCAAAAGGCAGGGTCACTACCAACTGAGCCACCGTGGCAGTCAAAGTGCATAACATTTAGGCACTGCATATAAAATGACCCATATATCTCAATGTATGAAAGGAGTCGTGGAAGTAGAAGTATCGCGTCGTGTCGCTACCATATTTATCACTATAAATATGAAGTTTTTTTGCCAACATTTTCATTATTTCATTTTTTAAATAAGTATTTAAATAAATCTATTTGACATTTCATTGACATAATTAATTTGCACACCTAATGTGAGGTAGTCATTGGCTGTTCAAACCTAAATTAAGATCTTTGTAACCCATTGATGATCAAATAAATAGGTAAATTTAATTGAATCGAAAGATGTGTGCAAGGATCGTAGCAAGTGAAGAGAGGTGGTATCTGCCAACCCCACGGGAGAACGGCGTGACTGTATGTATGTATGTATGTATGTATGTATGTGCGTGCGCGGGCAGGTACATCGAGCTGACGTCGGTGCGCGACCCGCTGGCGCTGCCGCCCGAGTGCACGCCCAACATCGACGGGCCGCTCGCCGAGTCCGTGTCGCGCGACCAGACCATGCACTCCTTCCACACGCTGTTCTGCCGCCGCTGCTTCAAGTACGACTGCTTCCTGCACCGTGAGTACGCGCCCGCGCCCGCGCCGCCCTCGGCCTCTGCGTGCGGGTGTACACAGCCTTGCAGTGGCGCGGTTACACTCTGAGCCAAATTCTCACAGTATCAAATGCTAATACCAAAAAAGTCAAAAGAGTTCGGTTTTCACGAAAAAAAAAGGGGTATCGTTAGTTGTTTTTTAGTTTAGTATTACCTTTTGTCTATTTTGTCATGTAACCTGGCACATGCTTCAATTGTTCAATTCAGTTCAGGGCCCGTACCGTGACATGTTACATCTGTCGCAGCCGACTTGCTTAATCAGCCGTTCAATTAACAGCCTAACCGTTTTGCTAAATGGCGCCGTTCTACTAGCTTCCTAAATGATGTTCAGCCGTAGCGTCTAATACAACATTTATTAAACTGGCTGATGCTCAGGCCATTCATAGAATAGAGTGATTATTTGCCAATACTATTGTTTTTGACCGAAGATATGTGGTTGGAATTAATTATGATAAAAATAAAATCTGAAAATCGGTAAAACGAACCGCAGTTCTCATAGACATGACATTAAAATAACCTAAACCTCTCCTGCCCGACTCCTTAATCAGGGCAAATCCGACTTGGATTGTTTACGTCAGAAGAATAACCAACGCGGCGGGAGCTCCGCTTAGCTACGCTCTCGCCTTATCTTTCGTGGGTTTTTTTTATAACAACCCGTAACCTCCCCCCTACTTAAATGACTGGGCTAGGCAAGTAGTCAAAGATATCGACCTAAACCATTTTGCATAGCCGTGTGATTGTATGGCTGATTATTATCAGGATCTAGTGGAATAGAACTAGTTGAACGGCGCCGTTTAGTAAAAAGACTAGACTGATAATTGAACGGCGATATTAGAGCCAAATAAATATTAAATTTAATGATCTAAATAAATAAATAATGTAAAATGACATTATTTTATATTTAGCTCTAAGTATCAGTTTTTTAGATCTGTTATTAATCACAAATGCGAAAGTTTGGATGGAAATAGGGATGTTTTTTACTTAAACACGCCAGAACGGCTTAACAGATCTAATCTATATTAATATATGGAATAGATAGATAGATATAATCTGCAACAACACTGCAACTTTTGAAGCTAGTCTGATCTGACATAAATACCGTACTACTTCTCGTGAGAGTTTCACTTGCTCCGACTACAAACGATTCGCTGTCACTTTTGTTCTCATAATGTTACATTCACTATCACCCTGTAAAACTGTCTACCTCGATGCATCGCGCCAAGACCCTTCGAATGCAAAATTTGCCTGGCTTGAGATTGGAGTGGTTGTAAAAAAATACACACTGATTGGTAAAAATACTTTTAAGGTAACATTTATTTAGTTTTATGTTTCTATATGATATATTGTAGTAAAACCAGACAACGGAACTTATATAGCACTCATAATGTAATATATTACGTATTGTATTTTTTTCAATTTTCATAGGATTCAGTCATATTTGTTTTTAATTTATCTTCTTGCTATTTCACTTTATTTTGAAATTGAATAAAAGCTTGTTGAATCTTACAAAGTAGCTTGTCATGAAAAATCGAATATGATTGAATCTTGTGAAATTACTCAAGCTTCCATAATTAAATTACACATATAACAAGTACTTACTTATAATAATTATATTTATGTAGTGTGTTATGTCATAATAATATGTCAAGTACTATAATGATCCCATTTCTGAAATGAGCAACTAACTGGAGCTGCGATTTTCAATTTTGCTACATTTGTTTTGGAATAAAAAGTATTCTAAATCAATCTTCACGATGCAAACTATTTTCTTGTCAAACTTCTTTAAGCTCGGTTTAGCCATCTACTCGAAAACAACATATAAAGAGGCTGAGAGCAACTTGTTTTTAGCGAGAAAGCCGATTTGTCCACCAACTTGCCTGTTGATAACCGATGAAATAGTTTAAGACGAAGCACGCAGCATAGGCTCGACTCAGCCGTAACAGAAATATTCTCGCGCACTTTTTGCTGTCCATGACAAATGAACCATGTCACCATAGCATCTATATAATAAAAGTGAAAAACCAGAACGAGATAAAAACGCAAGACGGAGCGAGATGGCGCTCTACAAAACTTCCATAGCACGTTTCTCCTAAACGGCTACCTGTTTCTCTGTAATTCGCATGTAATTCGATTCCTTGACCTCGGGAATTGCGACAAAAATTTAATATACTTAATATTTATGGTTTTGGATGTGTAATTTTTGTATAATAAGCAAGATAAAATCGCAAGTTCAAATTTCGAGCCAATAGAGATTATATTAGAGAGCCAATAGAATCGCCGGCTTGCTCGAGGTCGGGGTCGGGGTCGCGTTCAGAGGATAGGCTCTCAGCGCACCCCGTGTGCAACTCTGCCGTTCAAAACATAAGTGTAAAAATTATTAAATTACATTGAATAAATTTAAACTGTATTACAACTGAAAAAAAACATATTTTCAAGCAAAGTTATAGAACAACTTAGTCGTTTCGTAAGGCGAGTGAAACAACGGAGCCGTTAGAAAACAACGGAGAAACAGGTTTCTATCCTTTGCATAGAACGCACCCGTCTAGAACGTCTATGTCAGTGTTGCACGTTATTGCTCTATCTGCCTCAAAATGGGCAAATGTTATGCAAATTTACAAAAAAAGTCGTATCTTAGTGGATTTATTTAAGCCAGTGGCATGTCAAGTATTTTGATAGTCACAATCCAAGTTAAGTAAGTATTGTATTCAGAGTCAAGTCGAAGTCATGGTCTTGCAAAGAGATAAGATTTTATGTAGAATAATCGGTTTAAGATGCTGAAATATTAGTTTGAGAATATTAAATTACTTAGGAAAACAATAACTTCTTTTTTGTACAGGTGTTTGTTTCATCAAACAGTGTACTTTTCTCGCTAAACTGTATATTAATGAAGACAGCACTGCGTTTTCGAAAATATGATGTGGCAACACTGCTTAGAGAAACAAAAAACAATTTCGATGTTTGTTTTGAATTTAATTCATCTGGTATGCCTTTATTTGAAAGTTGGTGCAATTATTATGTTACTGAAAAATTTTGGTAATAAAAGAAGGACTAAGTAACGGTACCAGGCTTTTCGCAATTGAAATGGAAGAAATCAACCAATTAATCATCTTACAGGAAGATTATATTTTAACCACCTAACCACATTATGTCTGCGTCTGTGTGCGTGATAAGGCAAATAAACACAGCACACTTAGCGAATTTGTGGCTTGCATATTGAGGTGTCATTTGGAAACCTACCTTCTCGATGTAGTTATTGTAAACTACCGATAATTGTGAAATAAACATGACATAACATAGCGTCACGCCTTTCCCTCGAAGGGGCTAGAAGAGGTGTAATACAACATCCACACTTCGCCGGACGACATTCAGTCTCAAATGTATAAGGGGGCGAGCCTGTCACCATACACCGGGCTCAATTTATGTAGCAGATGACATAGTAACAATACGCACATACGTTCACACAATGAACACATTGGTGCGTGTCATCGGCTGAGTTTGAACCCGCTCCCTCTGGCTTGAGAGGCGGTCCTTCTCCAACTAGGCTATCAATATATTTTAATTTCTTAATTAAATTTTAAAATTTACCTATATATTGTGCACGTATTCGTTTCTTAGATGTATTTGTATCATTTTAAAAACAATAAACAAGAATACTTATGTTTTTGCTCAACATTTTATTATTTACATCACTGTACTTATAATTTAGTAGGTAACTGTTACTTAACCACTAAAACTACTGAATGGATTTACATAATAGGTAATTAATTGCTATGCAATAGATTCCACGCGGGCAGAGCCGCGGGCAAAATCTAGTAAAATATAAAATCGTAAAATATCAACAGAGAAGTCAACGTCGCTTCGATATTATGCGATTTTGGATTTCAGACTATGGTGAAATGGTTCCTTTTTAAATGATGTCAAAAAGTGCTCAGGGATTTTTCCCTTCTGCCTTAGCCGAGCTATAGAAGATACTTTCTACCTACTTAAGCATTTATTTCAGTGTGTGATGTAATGTGGTAGTAAATAGGCGTATAACGGTATTGTTGTTCTGTTTGGCTGGCAGGAAGTCAAGCGGCAGGTAAGGCTACTGCCTGGGACCTCATCTCGTCATTTCCATTCACTGCATTGTCATTGTCCAGCTCTATAGAAGCATTTTCGTATTGTCTCTCCGTTTTTTTCTGTCCAGCGTTATGTAAAAAAAAAAAGTTTGTTTTCCTAAAACTTTTAAAGAAACCTTACCTATCGAAATTATATAACCTATCATGTTTTAATTTCCGTCTGTTCTTGTTTAAAAATTGCTTTTCCCCACTGCTTTTCTTTTCTCGAAACATTGGTATACTTTATTTTACTGCGCCAAAGAATGTCAATACATGCATGTCAAATATCATGTTATTATCTGTTTATACCTATGGATATATCTACCATATACTTATTTTTTATTTCGCAAAATGTCAACACTGCTGTTTATGTGTATATTTCAGTTAATTTTCCATTTATCTATTCATTCTATCATATAGTTTTATTAAGAACTTTAAAATGTTGTCTCATATTCTGCGGGCTAGTTAGCCAGTTTCCAACATAGCCCTGGTTCATAGAATATTCTGGTGACTTGAGGTAAACTTAAATTTACAACAAACTGTTTGACAAACCTGGGCAAAAGAGTTTGCCAAAATATATTTGGGCAACTAAACCTGCCTGTTAAAATGTTTTATCTTCCAACCAATTTTTGGCCAAGTTGAGAAAAAATAACTGATGTTGGCCAAACGTGTTGAAAGGGTATCTTTACCAATTTTAGTAAATTATTTAATGTTGTTATTAAAGCTACAGATCACCAAAACCTTAACGATTATATTTTTCAACAACTGTTTTTGACAGCTCTTCAAAAAGTGAACTGTCAACAATTCACAGTTAATTAAATAATCGCCCAGTTAAAGTTCGGCGAATACGGGCCTAACTCTTTCCGCCTGATAAAAATTTACCCACCAAGATTTATGATCCGAATCCGCCTGTGACGATAATATTGCTTGTCCTAGGCGGCGAGAATCGTTGCGTTGTAAAGGGTGGAACATCTTTAGATGTTGTGGGAGATCGTTAATGAATGTGTGTCTGTGTGCGTGTAGGCCTGCAGGCGTGCCACCCGGGGCCCAACCTCACGAAGCGCAAGGGGCCCGACCTCAAGTGCAGCGCTGACCCCTGCGGGAGCAACTGCTTTATGCTATTGGTAAGGAGGCTTTATTTAAATATAGGAAAACGAACTACAAAATATTAACATAACATACACACTTCGCCAGACGATATTCAGTCCCAAATGGGGACGAGCCTGTCGCCATACAACGGGATCCAGTTATCTAGCAGATGATATTCAATACGTACATAATATGTTTACACAATGAACAAATTTGTGCGTGCCTTCGGCTGGCTCCGACCCCGTTCCCTCTAGCTTGAGAGGCGAGTCTTGTGCGACTAGGCTTCTTAATTCGCTCATTAATTACTAAAAAAATATTATAAAAAATAAATATCTGAAAATGCAAACTTGTTCAAAAAACTAAAAAAGGATTAACTAGGCGTTTGTCTTAACATAATGCAACTAAAATAAAATAATAAAAAAATCTAAACAATTTTAATCTCGCACAAAAAACGAGTACTTAACTATTATCAAGATTGCCCGACCTTTATTAGCAAGGCAGTATCCATAGAGAGTGCCTTATTGGCCTTATAACAAAATGTTACCTTTCCTTATACGGTTTCGCTGTCGATTAAAAGGCAGGCAGGACATCGCAATAAAATATTGTAACTAAATGGCTAATATGATCAAATGTAACCGGCGCCGGCGAACAGCGATATAGCAGTAGCTAAGTAACAGCAATCACTACGCAAAATGTCACTAAAAACGTATTACGGAAACCGATGGCCCATCTTTCGCTTCGTACACTTTTTGCCATCAATTACAGCGCCACCAGCAACAAGACAGCAATAGATAATAATAATAAATAATAATAATGTTTATTGATTAAAATCAACATAGTACAGTAAGAATAGTACAGTAGATGAAAACAAAGTAGCTCATAGATCGTCCAACAGAGAGTAAACTAGCGCTCAATTGTTGTCTGCTCTGTAGCCGCTGGTACAGAATACAGAAAGTGATGTTTGTCAGCAATGGTCGCGCAATTTACGCCTGTCGATAACTGCAATTAGCCGGCGGGAGAGTTGTGCAGTGTGGGTACGAGTACTGAGCGCGGTGCTGCTGCAGGAAGGCGTGCGCGACGCGCTGGCGCGCGAGCGCGCGGCGGCGGGCGCGGGCGCGGGCGCGGGCGAGGAGCGCGCCACGCTGGACTCGCCCAACGACGCCAGCTCCGAGGACAGCAACGACAGCAACAAGTACCAGAAAGGTATTACACACTACACACAGCATTACACGAAGTATGGGTTGCGACAGCCATTCGTGACAACCGAGAGGTACGAGTAGTTCCATATTTAGTTGTTTTTGTTTGATGGGTCGCGATACAGTCAACTTTGGAAACCACTGACATCTCTAGCGACAAGTATTCACTCTCCTCTCTTTGGTGCTGAGCCTGTCGTCGCGACCGATTCATTTTATCATGCAAAAACTTTACAAAGCCACCTGTACATCAGTCTCTTTCTATTGATAAATTCATTGATATTCGTGAATATTTCAGGCAGCAACAGTAACTCCAGCAACAGCAACTGGAGCTCCAACGGCAGCAACATGAAGAACAACGGCCTCGACACGCCTTCCGAGCCCGCCTACAGCGCTTTAGGTAACAAAACACGTGGCAAACTTCCCGAAAACATTTCGACGTCCAACCTAATAATTTTAACTCGCTTTAAAACAAAATGTCAAACAATACAGTTTCATTTTGCAATCAGATATATTATGAATCTATCGTAGAGATTGTTTATTTTCATTGCGAAATATGAATAAAATAATATGTATTCTTACGCCGGCTCCACAGGACTCCACGGCATATTGAGGTCATCCGCGGTGGTTTCAACACACACGCTTGCGGACGGACACCCGTGTTTTATGTGTACTTGTGTGTCCGTTGAGGGTATGTGCCCCATTTCTATTGCAGGATTCATGTAGTGCAAGGCCACAAGGAACCTTGTAACCATTTCTGATGAAGAAAATTCTACACAACATTGTTGGTCCTAGTGTTTACTTGAGAAATAAATAATTGATATATTTATGAATATATGCAGGTCTGACGGTGGGCGACAGCGACGCGGAGTGGACGGGCTCGGACCAGTCGCTGTTCCGCGCGCTGCACAAGGTGTTCCCGTCCAACTACTGCGCCATCGCGCAGGTCATGCTGTCCAAGACTTGCCAGCAGGTACGCTACTCTCTATTTACTTGCTTATTTACAGGGCAAACCGACACCTGAGCTAACTGACTTAAAAAATAACAACTGAGAGCAAATGACAAATTTTCACGTTAGCGACAGCCTACGTAACGTACATCCCAAGCGGTTCAGGTCGTCACTTCAGAACTTACCGCTCCCATATCGAATAAGAATAAGCCTACGTCATTTTTAACATGAAATTATAAGACTGCATGGCAATACATGCAACTACACTTCATCATCATCTCAGCCAAAAGTTCTTGAGCAAAAAAAAAAAAATCCAATAAAATTTTAATCGAGTCTTCTATAAATATAGACACCGAAGATCCTAATAGACGGAGTGAAACTGTCAATCTCCAAGTGGTCACTCACTACTCTCACCCATTATCAAGTGTCAATACTTTTCAGGTATACACATACTGGATCAAGACCGGGCAGGAAGAGTGCCGAGTGGAGGCGGAGCTGACCCCACCGCGCAAAAAGAAGAAGAAGCACCGGCTCTGGTCCGTGCACTGCCGCAAGATACAGCTCAAGAAGGACTCCACGCAGCACCATGTGTGAGTTTAATCTCTGAAGATGCTTATTGCTTTGAGTAATCAGGGAATATTAAAAAGTTTTAGACTGTGTACATCATAAAAACTACGTCTTAGTTGTCGATAAAGACAATGGAGTACAACTGCAGCTTTTATGATGATTAAAAACATTCATCGGAATAACATAATCTTCCTTTTTAATCAACTTAAAAAAAGAGGAGGTCTGAATATTCTTAATGTTCCCCGTTTTTTCGAAGAAGGCTCAACTGATTTTTTTGTAAGATCTGACGACAAGAAGGCGTTACTCAAAATACCATTTCATATCCTGCCGTACTAAAAGTCCATGACATTATGTAACAAAATCAGAACAGAGTATGCAGTACTCGTATTCTTATCGTATTTGTGTTAGTACTCGTGTGTAACAGTCGTGTAACGTGTCAGGTTCAACTACACGCCGTGCGACCACCCGGGGCAGCCGTGCGACAGCCTGTGTCCCTGTCTCATGTCGCAGAACTTCTGCGAAAAGTTCTGCCAGTGCAGCAGCGACTGTGAGTACTGCTAATAACCATAGTTACCCCCTTGCAAAACTGTTTTGTTTTCTCTGGGAGATAACGTCAAAAGTTCTTCTTTCTGAAAAGTTTTATCATCATTATAACGTCCACTGTTCGACAAAGTACTCCCTAATAACTACCGCATTGAGTCTAGCGCTGCTCGCATACAGTCACGTTCCGCAACCCTCATCAGATTCTTGTCGTCTGAAAAGTTAAGTAAAAAAAAATCACAAGACACTAAAAGATCGAGAGAACCACTTTACTATTTGTCGTGTTCTGTCAGAAATGTAATTTAAAAAAACAGGTAAAACAAGTAAAGCACGTAGTTAAGTGTGGCTCAAGTTTTATCACTAATAGTGTAACTATTTGCGTACATAGGCCAGAACCGGTTCCCGGGGTGCCGCTGCAAGGCGCAGTGCAACACGAAGCAGTGCCCGTGCTACCTCGGCGTGCGCGAGTGCGACCCCGACCTCTGCACCGCCTGCGGGGCCGACGGGCCCCTGCCGCCGCACCCCCCGCCCCACCTCGCCTGCTGCCGGAACATCTCCGTGCAACGGTACTGTCTGTCTACATACAGTGCGGGGCCGACGGACCCCTGCCGCCGCACCCCCCGCCCCACCTCGCCTGCTGCCGGAACATCTCCGTGCAACGGTACTGTCTGTCTACATACAGTGCGGGGCCGACGGACCCCTGCCGCCGCACCCCCCGCCCCACCTCGCCTGCTGCCGGAACATCTCCGTGCAACGGTACTGTCTGTCTACATACAGTGCGGGGCCGACGGACCCCTGCCGCCGCACCCCCCGCCCCACCTCGCCTGCTGCCGGAACATCTCCGTGCAACGGTACTGTCTGTCTACATACAGTGCGGGGCCGACGGACCCCTGCCGCCGCACCCCCCGCCCCACCTCGCCTGCTGCCGGAACATCTCCGTGCAACGGTACTGTCTGGACAGGAAAATATACAATCTGTCAACGAGCTATAATGGTCTAGAAATTTTTAACCAAATGCAACGGGCTATAATGGTCTAGCTATTTTAATCCCAGGGTTATTTTTGTAGGTTTTTTAATACTCGTTTTCTCGTTTCCAGCGGTCTCCACAAGCACCTGCTGCTGGCCCCGTCCGACGTGGCCGGCTGGGGCATCTTCCTGAAGGAGGCGGCTCACAAGAACGAGTTCATATCGGAGTACTGCGGCGAGATCATATCGCAGGACGAGGCCGACCGCCGGGGCAAGGTGTACGACAAGTACATGTGCTCCTTCCTCTTCAACCTCAACAACGGTCAGTGGCCACTAGTTCACATCAGAGTACCCATATCATATCATACATATCGGAGACTCAGTGGGCACGCATTCGAGCGTCTACATCGTCCAAATAATATAAGGAAGAAGCGGTATTAGTCTTTGTTTTTAGGACGCAGCCCGTGGACATTTGGTCCACGTGCACAACAACAAGCAAATATACACTACACAGCTCCGTTGACAATATTATTGTATGTGTATCAATAACAAAGACAGAGAGACGTACAAGAGACTAGCAAGAACGAGACAACCGCCGACACAACATTAATTATCACTGTTGCGACTGGTTGCGCTTGTTTGTGGCTATGATGAGTTGTGTGCATGCACCTAATTTATACGGTCCATAATTGGGTTCTCGTACCTGGATCTCCTTTATTATTTGACCGAAGGTCTACATACCTACCTGAATCCATGATCAAAAAAGACTAAGATTCTCTCTAAGATTTACCATTAGTTTCGTAGAGTTCTGAACCAAAATAGTAAAAAGAACTCTTATGGTAAAACTCTGATGTCTATCTGTCAGTACGTCAGCGCCGATTATCTCATAAGTATAAAATTTGAATTTTTTGAAACTGATTTGAAATTTAGCACAAGTCTAGATAACTTTAGTGGCTACTAGCTGTAATAAAATATGCGTCTGTTTCGATAAAAAGAGTCGACAAAGTTTTGTCGCGTCGTGCTTGCTGGGGCTGCTGGCTGCTGGTAGCCTTATGAAAGTTTGTGAATTAAAGTTGACACTTTTTGAGGCTGAAACAGCTCAACGGATCTGAGTGTCATTTCGCACAGTGGGGGTAACACATTTATAATAATTTCTCCTAGATTACAGATTCTACAAAACTTTATTTCCCAGTCGCTTAGTTCGCCAGTCCCTTACTAATAACGTTAACACTGCTGCCTCTTCCAACCTCATTCATATTTACATATATTACACCGAACTGTTGATCGATTTCAGATTTCGTAGTGGACGCGACGCGCAAGGGCAACAAGATCCGGTTCGCAAATCACAGCATCAACCCCAACTGCTACGCCAAAGTGATGATGGTGAACGGAGACCACCGCATCGGCATCTTCGCCAAAAGAGCCATCCAGCCGGGCGAAGAGCTGTTTTTCGACTACAGGTGACGCTAGGGCCGAACTCTCGGCTACCACTACTACACTTATTCATCTTTAGTTCATAGAAAACACCATTTTTTATGAAGATAGGTTCGCATCCGTTTAACTTTTCAGCGCTGAATGGATGTGCAGGATGTGTGATATGCATCTGTTGTCATCAGCATACAAAACTGTTGCTTTCTTTGGGACCTGTGGTTTTAATCCCTAACACTACTATCGTGTATTGTGGTAATGATGAATGATGCTTCTAATATACAGAAGTTACCTTTGTTTGAATGGGCCTACATTTGACCACAACACACCTGATGGAAAGTGACGATGTGGTCTAAGTTGGAGCATGCTTGCCCGTGTAGTGCCTATTCACTCTTGTTCTTGAAGAGAGCCTGACTTGTGACTGTTGCTGGGGAACCTGGCCTCGATAATTCTGATACTAACAAGGACCCCTCTTCTCTGTCTTGAGCAAGCCAACCAATGTTTCAGCTGACTGTAAACTGCTTTTGAACTTGAGTGAAGTGCACCGCATTATCAGCCCGTAATCGCCCATTACTGAACATAACAGTTGCTGACTATTTAAGTTACAGTTATCATCACTAACATGCTGGTTTTGTTGCAGATATGGACCAACGGAGCAGTTGAAGTTCGTCGGCATCGAGAGGGAAATAGAATTCTTATGAGAACAGTCTAAATAGGGCACTTAAGAGAATGGACTCATAGTGCTCTATCTAATAAGAAACACTTGCAATATTTTATATAGTGAAGGTTTGCAGAAAAATGTCATAATCAAATAATATAAAACACTGAGCTTCGCTGTTCTTTTTATCTTGCTGTTCTTTAAGCGCAATCATAGGATTGCGCTTGCCCGCCATCTTGCCTGATGTCAAGCAGCAATGGAGCACGTTTGCGTTGGAGAAACCGGTTCACTAGAGACTTGAAGACATCAGACTATAACTATCAGGGAACACACAGCACCCAGGCAGAGCATTCCATACTCTAGCGGTTCGCTTAATAAATGTACACCCGCAGTCCAACAGGAACCGCAAATATTTTCGAGATCATAGATACCCTATGTCCTTATCTGTCTGGTTGTGTACTTAGTTAAAGTGTGAAGACGTAACAAACATATAACGCATATATTATATACCGGCGTATATATTAGTTTTGTTAGTCGCGCCATAAACAAGACATATTATCTTATGTTAGTAGTATTAGATAAGTATGTATGAATTAAAAAATGTATTCGGCAAACCTTTATAATGTATTGTATCAATGCAAATGTGTTTCCATGTAGTTGTGTAATAAGTTTAATAATAAACGTTGACAGGTTGTTATATGACTGAATATGATGGAATGCTGAATAGATACTGTAAGGTAGACATTTAATGTAATACATAATATTTGTATGGGTACTCTTAGCCCTCATTTTTAATGCCTTTTTAAAAAATAAATTTTGTAATCGATTTGAAGTCTTTTAGTTGAATGAGATTCGCCTTGACTGGATCATTTCGCGCAGAGAAAACCTCAGCGTTTT
Organism: Peribatodes rhomboidaria; assembly: GCA_911728515.1. Classification (NCBI taxonomy): domain Eukaryota; kingdom Metazoa; phylum Arthropoda; class Insecta; order Lepidoptera; family Geometridae; genus Peribatodes; species Peribatodes rhomboidaria. Next base: position 934,756 of record OU452179.1, on the reverse strand, counting down.
AGATTGTATTTTACCAGTCTAATGCAGTCCAGTGGCTTGTACCAACTAAACATCTGGGCCCCTATTCTTGCGCGTGAGATATTATCATTGTCTCTCTCGTTTCAAAAATCATAAGAGTGAGAGTGACCAAGATAACATCCCACACGTTAGAATAGGACGCAGCAGGTATGTGTGTTTAATTAACTATGTGCCACTCACGAGACGAGAGCGGCTGTTACTGCATTTGGATTAGCCACTTCCAAAGGCCTAGTTTTTGACCAGCCAACCGGTTGAATGATGAACCTTGGCCTAGTGAACAGCCGAGCCCTACAATGAATGGTCTAATTCATCAATCCGATCATGACATACATATCAATGGATTTGTTTGTCACCTTGCTTGCTTGTTTAAGTTTCAAACAGTTCATTTACTGTATCTTAATGATATTATGTCCGTCATGTAGATAATTATGTTGTCTAAAAACGATAAGTACCTCAATGTTTGGTTCGTAGCCACTGGAAAAAAAATGGGCCACTTTTTTGCATTGTTTTTTTTTAATAGAAAAAGGTGGGGAGTTAAGTGGCGCGCACAGTCGAGCGCGAGCGGGGCGAAACAACGCCCGTGAACACGACACTCAACATTGGCGCGACGCGCCGCCGCACGCGCCAATCAACATCCCGCGAGCCCTTCTTTACTCCAGCCGTGCCGTCGGGTGGATGACCAGTTATTTTCTCTCATAAAACTTTCCTATCAATGTCCTACATAGCTTAGTACTCATTAGCCTGCCAAGAAGGGGTTTATGTTTTGGGTGTATACCGCTAAACGAAAAAAAAACCCTCCACACTTGGATCCACAGCTGCATGAATCCACGGGTGGATTTAAGAGGAACCCGAAGTATCCATGGATCCACATCTGGAGCCTAGCTGTGGATCCAAGTGGAAGAAGGGGAAAAAACATTGTTCACCAGTGTATGCAATGTTTGTCTGTTTTCATGATTTTACCGGCTAGGATTAAAAAGGTCCGTAAGTTTGATTCGGAGCAACGAGATGAATGTACTGTATAGTATATACAGTATACAATGTACTGTATGGTATATACAGTACATTGTATACATGCATATTGATGAATAAGTTAATAAAAACATGAAACTGAAAGTTGTTTTAAATTTTTTCGCCCCTGCATTGAAAACTGCAGTCGTATATTTAAAAGTTACAGTTAAAATTAAAAACCTCTTGAAAATAGGTATATTTAATTTTTGTCATTATATCACGATTTAAAAATCCTAGGAGTGAGAGTGACCAAAAATGGAGGCTATTATTTTTCAAAATTTTATTTGGAACTCTGATATCTGGGTAAGCCACTCGAGTTATACGAACATGTGTGCATGTAGGTATATCGGAAATTAAGCGGTTTTAGACTTTGGTGCATCACAGCATTAGTTAAAAAAAAACTATTCTTTCAGTTTCATGATCATTATTATAAAAGTCAAGACTACAGGTTGCACGGTGTAATAGGCTCATAAATAAAACACCAATTAACTCAATAGAGCACAAAATAATTATGTGAACAACAATATACATTTTTACACAATATACAAACAACTACAAAATGTATATTTGCACTATTTTTGTCATTTAAAATCACATATAGCTTTAATACTACAAGTTCTAAAACTATCTTACTGAAATCCATAGTAACATAAAACAACTTGAAACAAAAACATTGCTTATAAGAATAAATACCATAAAGTTATTTCACAGTCAACTTGTTGAATTAGTTCTACTCTTGGAGAAAAATAAAATTGCATTGACACACCTCTTGTTTCACTACACTCATATTTTAATATAAAGAGGTAAAAAATGATGAAATTCATTTGTACTATTACTGTATTCACTGCTTACTGTTACATAGATTATGAAACATCTTACTGTATTGGAAATGTGCAGAGAAAATGTCTTTCATGCACACTTGAAATTTTGACTGTGAAATAATGATATGGTTAATCACAAGAGCCATCTAGCCAGCCGTCCCTCCACCTCTCGTGCACTTTGCTGCAGTCAAACTTGGGTTTACCGAGTTTGACATTTACTGTGTTATGCCGCTCACATAGCCATTGAGCAAGCTCGTCTCGTGATTTTGTCTTAGGTGGGTTTTCTTTTATGCTGAAAAATAAGTAGAGAAAATTACTGTAAAACACCATTTCAATCTTTCTGTTGGAACAATTACACTGTTATATATTAAATAGTGGGCTGTAAGACTTGGATAATGGAATTTATTTGGGACAAAAGTCAAATCATAGGACTTACTAAAAATCTAAAGTTACTAAATTGCAACGCCTTATGTGATGTCATGATAATTATAATTAATTATTTGTTTGCTGCTGATTGAGACAAAAAAACTGACATCATAGTAGTAGATAATAAGTAAATACTAAATGCATTTAATTCATCATTATGTTGAGAAACAATATGAAATAAAACTAACTTACTCTTTTTGAAAGTCAAGTGCACAGTGGTCACATGGGTAAAACTGAGCAAAGATGTTGAAAAATTTCGTCATATTGCTTGATTCTTCTCGGGAGGGTTTGTCAGGATAGTACGAGGCCGTTGAGTGTAGGAATCCCCATGTTGACGAGCCTAGTTCTGTTTTGTCTAGTGGACAATCAGTCCTTGGTTCGACTGGTGGAGGTGCCTGAAATGTAAACGCACCAATTTGTTCAGTGTGTGAACATATGTGCGTAACTATTGTACGTCATCTGCTACACGATTGGAGCCCGGTGTATGGCGACAGGCTCACCCGCTGTCACATTTGTGACTGAAAATCGTCCGGCGAAGTGTGGGTGTTGTATTACACCTCTGTCAGCCCCCTCGGGGGATAGGCGGGATAGGGGGATAGGGATGTATTGTAGTTTGAATTAACTCTTCAATGAAACAAGGTCAAAATCTAAAAGTAGGGTATGAATTGGATAAAATTAAGAATTAAGAAATAGTAGAGCAAACAGCGTTTAAATTCTTGGTTTGGCTTGAGCTGGACTGACTGATACGAAAGAAATCTCTAGAAAGCACTATTTATAACTCTACCTTGCTTGATTTGTCCGATGATTTTCCTGAACTGGATTTACTTCGGCTTTTGACCCAGGATTTGAAGTCTGAACACGCACGACAAGGCTTGTCCTCTTCCTCCATGGCTTGGCTCGGCATTATCACAAAGTCTTATCGCAGACAAACCCTAGAGCCTCAAAATGTGTTCCTAGCCTAGTGCAATCCGATAATATTTGAGTATCTTGTGATTCTTCCAAAACATTGGATTTCAGTGAAAATTAACTTGCTTTGCTAGTACTTTTCCTATCATCTATCAATAACGCCTAGAAAATGACGAAATTGTGGTGTAAAGTTTTGGTAGAGTTTAATTTGCCGGTTCAAAAATTGGATTTTTCGTGATCTCTCATCGCTGTTGTCATAGTTGTCATTGTCAAGTGAAGTGAAATTCCCAAATGTCAGACAATCTAATTTTGACACGTGATTGTTTTTTCTTTCTCTTCAATTGTGGCTCTACACTCAATGTATTTAGCCTGTTTCGTTTATTAAAAAAAGTATAGGTGAGCTTTCTAGCAGTGGTGCAAAATTTTTCAGCAAAAGCTTTTTTAACCCCCGGCGCAAAAACGAGTGGGTGATATGAATTTGATTGTCTGTCTGTGGCATTTTTTATTTTGTCTACTGTATTGGATGTCTGTGTATTTTGTTTTCTTTTTTGGTTGTGGGGGAGCTTAGATGGAAAGTGTTCTTAGCTAAGCTTGTCGGCGGATTTTAATTTAAAACTAATTAAACCTTATTACCTAAGGTTTATCTGTAAGTGTTCCTGTCAGCACTTTCATGAATAAAATTTGATTTATCTTGTATACTGGGAAAAATTTACTGGTTCTGTATTGTAGGATATAAAAAAAAAGAGCGAGTTAGTATGAATCTGGAAAAGTAATAAATAAAAACCACATTTTTTTCACATAAACTTAACGTATAGATAGGTATTTATTTTTCATTTAAAACTATAACATAAGTCACTCCGATAACCTTATCAACTGATTTGTGCATAGTTACATAACTCACTCTAAGAATCACTCTAAGAATAAATCCAATTTATGACTAGGAAATAAATAGAAATAAAATTGATTGGATAATTTTCAGAACTGCCGATGTTTTCAACTGGAAGCATTTTCACAGGCTGCCACAATTTCTGCAACAAAATAAATCTCAATGAGTATGTAATCTGTATTGTATGTTGTTTCAAATATATAAACAATATCATATTTACAATATCACATTTTATTCAAATAATTGGAGGCAAGTGCTGATTAGTATAATTGATTAGTCACTTATATTAGATTTTAGGTGTATGGACGTAATTAAAACACATGATTTAAGGATTTAAATAATGACTATGATTTAGGTTTATTATCCTTATTATTACTTGGAAGCGATGCGACTTGTTCCTATCACAGAGGCAGAACGAGTGAAAGAGAAATGATGGCGGTTGAACGTACTAGTAATCTGTAACTACCCACATATAATTAAAGATTAATTTTTGCAACTACCTACAAATAAACCAACAACTTACTATGCACGATGTCCTGTAGAGCGTCGCCGGCGGGCGAGCGCGGCAGCTCCAGGCCGTCGTCGCAGCGCCGCGCCAGCGCCGGCTCGAGCGGCAGCGAGCCGAGGAAGGGCGCGCTCAGGTCGAGGCACATCTGCTTGGCGCCGCCCGTCGTCGCCGGGAAGATCTCGCTGCGGCTCTGCGAAACAAATTACTCCGTATGGCCGGGAACAAAGGAAGCCCAGTGCTAGCAGAGTGGCTGGCGTTGAATGTGCTTGGTCCCATTTCGGACATGGTGTTCAAAACGGGACACATTTAATATGGCATATTTTAATATTAATAATTTAAGAATACATAATAAGGACGTTGCATGATTTTTAGTTTATCGTAAGAATAATGTCTGAAACAAACCTATCAGAAAAAATAAAAACGTAAAAATATATATGTAGAAACAATTTTACAATCGTGATTTGATATTTGAATTGCTAGAGTCCGCGACAAAAAGCAGGATCACGTGACGAGCATAATATCTATGGCATGACCTCAGTCCTTGTATTGTGAACATTTAGGGCTAGTACTCACAAACTGGGGCACGAGACGACGCGGCTAAGGGCGTTTTCCGTGGACAAATATTTTTTTACTTTATTCCAATGAAATGTCTAGTAATTTCTTTAGTGTATAGGCCGAAACGTCTTGCGTCATGCCGTGGCACGTACATCGTCGCGACCCACCATGAGCTTCACTTTTATGCTTTTTTAATTGTGTAATTTTTATTTCATTTTATTTTGTATCTTCTTATTTTTGCTACAAATAAATGTTTGTCTATTTTCTAATGTCTTTAAAGCAGAACAGTGCTAATCTGAATGAGTGAGCGAAATTCGATTGCTTTCGTGACGACGCGGGATGCCACAGAACAGGATCCTTCGGCATGCCGAAGCGTGCCGTGCCACGCCGTCACTGAGTGTCGGCCCTTATCGTATGAAGTGACGTCACTACGAGCTTATTGGTGATTGAAATAACGTTCCGTTTTACGTAATTTGTAATTGAAAATATTTTGTAAGAAAACAATAGTATTTCATTAGACATGTCACTGTACATTTTATTCACAGACAAAAAAGTTTACAACATGCGTCATGCATCATAGACAAGGCAACTGCACCAGACTGTGGCATACCTTGCAGTTAGGGCAGACGAAGATGGCCATGTTCTCGAGCACGCCCAGCACCCGGACCCCAACTTTGTTGCAGAACTGCAGCTCCTTGCGCACGTCCAGCAGCGCCACCTCCTGCGGCGTCGTCACCAGCACCGCGCCCGACAGCCCCGCGGACGACAGGTACTGCACCGCCGACAGGTGCTCGTCCGACGTGCCTGGGGGCCAGCCGGCGGGTTCATGAGCATGGAACACAATCAGGCGAAATAAGGAGTGAGCTTGAAGAAAATCTACAACATTTCCCACTTATTATATGTATAGGGTCAACTGGGGCAAATGCGGCTCTGGGGCAATCGCGTCTTTCGAGAATTACTGACAAACCCTTCACAAATTAGGCGCCAGGGCGCCACCTACATCTTCTTTCTATCTTTAGTTGCAATAATCTGTACAAGATGGCGTTACTTGCCTGATTTGTGAAGGGTTTGTCAGTAATTCTCGAAAGACGCAATTGCCCCAGTTAACCCTAAAGTGTATATTTAAACGACGGACATATTCTAAGATATCATTGTACTTATCATTATGACAAATTTTTACTATGGGGCCTATATTCTAGATTCTAGGATATACAATGATGTCATAATAATATTCTAGATTCTAGGATATACAATGATATCCTAGAATCTAGAATATTATTATGTCCCCCGAGTTTAGAGATACCCGGTGTATATTAAATACGAAAGTTTGGATGAATGGATAGATGTTTTTTAATACTAAATCAAGCAAAAACTTATGAACGGATGTAAATGAAATTTGACACTGCAATAGACTAATCGTTTGGAAACGCGAGTAACAACGAGAGGCATGGCTAGTCTTCTATATAATGTTTCGTTAACTATGGAGATAGAACAGTGATACCAGCGATCCGAGGCCAAATTAGCCGTTTTTTCTTAGGAGCTCGGCAGGTGTGCTGTGGCTTCATAGTTTAAGATTTCTGATAGAGGAAAAGAAAAACTACCCTATGGCACCAAGGGGGTGAGAGTGTCAGTGCAGATCTTATCACCCGCACTTAAAAATAGATTTAGTAGAAGTTTTTAAAAAACACTTTTTAATAAAAAGTTGAATCGAAACAGGCTTTGAAAAAATCAAATCACATCACATTTTCTGTACAGTGCAGACTTAAAAACCTAGAAAAGTACTACATATTTAATTATTCAGCGCTCAAGCGGTTAGTAATAATAAAACCGTGTGAACTGAAATGTGGCATGATAAGAAGTGCATAAATAGTTGCCTCATATTTATAATACACTGTACTCAAATGTATGTACCTGGCGGCGTGTCAATAAGTAGATAGTCCAGATCTCCCCAGTCCACCTCGCTCAAAAACTGTTTAATCATGCCTGAAACAAGAAACATGGCATACCTACATAAATATACATTTAGACATAGACACACTAGACAACAGGTAATAGATAAATTAGATAATAAAGTGCAGAAAAAAAATATTATCAGATTGAAACTCATGAAACAAAGAAAAAAACTGTTATTTTATTAACAACTAGGTTCCAACTCTGCATGATGCCAGCTGTAGACTTTTAGTAAAAACGTTGTTATCTAAACTATCTCAATGTCTGTGAAGTATATTTGTACCATTTTTCTTAGGACCCCTCCAAATGACGGCATCGTCCGGACTGCTCAGCAGGAAGCCGATGGACATCAGCGAAAGGTTGTCTGTCACGTACTGGAATCAAACAAGACAGTTTTATTAGATTTAGTTGAATGCAACCAAACCTAATAAAAAATAAGTCTTGATCTCAACTTTTGCGACATTTGCAAATATACCGATTATGCGTACAAATGATAGTAGCCACTGGCTACCGAATCACAGTCTTCACTAGTAGTGGTAGTAGTTAGTTTGGAGTCAGTGGATTCATATCATATGTTTTAATTGTTGTTTGTGCCAAAATAAAAATATTTGATTTGAAAAAAAAAATATATAGGTATATTGGATTTGATGATAAATACAGATATAAATGTATGCAGATTTTTAGGGGGCAATTGGTACTTTCAATTATGACTTGTGTCGTTCTAATCTAGGTCAACCTTCAATTAGTAGAGAAGCAGATGAAGCCGTTTCACTTCGTTATTTTAGTTATACATATTTACCTAACGTACGTTGTAGAAAGCGCATCAAATGAGAAATGCTCATTTTGAATTTCTTGCACATTTTGAACGTACACTTTTACTCTGACGTACCACAGTATTGGGGTATTTGCTGAAACTTGAGCGGACATTCGCTCACGTGTCAGTATTTGAATGATATAGTGCGAGAGACGCTCTGGTCCGCGCGTAAGCGCGCGGCGCGGAGGTAAGCGATGTTGGCGTAAGTTTTAGCGTAGGTACGTCCTAAGTACTAAGTATGCAGGTGGTGCGTATGTGTATCGTGAAGTACTCACGACGGGCGACCAGCCGGAGCCCGAGTTGTGCACCTGCTCGCCGCGCACGCCGAGCACGCGCGGCTGGCTCGGCCCGCAGATGTCCGCGTCCAGGATGCCCACCTGCACCAAGCGACAAACTATACTGGCACACCTCAAAACACATTAATATTAGTCTCCTGCAGCCATAGTACAAGCTTTGCTTAGTTTGGGGTCAGACCGTGAGCAAAAACGTCCCGCACATCGACCACTTATAATTATGTATTCATACAAAATATTGCGTAATGGTAACGGTAAAGGTCGACATACTCGTATGACAATCTATGTGTAAATACCGCTCATCCTATATTAAGTGCAGTCGAAGATAGTAGTACTTAGCCTAGAATGGGAAGTGACTCTCTAGTGCTGTGGCTACCGGGTCGGAACGGGAGACATAGACGAAGGATAGGTAATAGAGTGCACTACCTAATTTAAGATGGGTCATACAGAAAATACGCACTACTGCAAATTATACAAACTATACATCTACTTTAGTATAGTACAGCAACAGATATTAGTAAGACAGTGTAAGTAAATACATGGTGAATGTCATATTATAAAATGATGACACAAACGTATAAAAGCTCCGCCTCCACGTAAAGTGGCAGATCATTCTACTTGCACGCAAATGACCCCATAAAACCTGACCCACATACCCAGTAAGCAAATCGTCAGCGCCCAAATATTCAAATGCGCCGTACCACGAGCCCCCTGACACGGAAACCAGACCGGCTAATACGAGTACCTTGCAAATTCTTCGGCCCGAAGTCGTAGGGATCAATAGACGCATCGTAGAGACTTTAAATCTAAATGTACCTAAAGCTATTTCGGTTTACGGAGTAGTGTTGTGCTTTGAGTGTTGACTGTAAGCGTTCTGCCGATATGGAGTTCGGGAGCTCGCACGAGAGGCGCTCCAGATACAACAGGGTACTTGCACACTTACACAATTTTTTTTTTATTTAGGTATTCTGCAATCATTTGGTCGGTATTAAGTCACAAACTCGCCTGATGTAAAGCGACGTTATAGCCTTAGATAGTGTATGAAGATTCACTCTTGTCTTGTAGATACTCAGGTTGTAGTTAGGTAGTTGGATATAAAGACGGTAGCAAGCCATTCTGGTACCTACTTCTAATGTTTCCGCGACCTTTATGAATAAAATTGGTTGCATTTGCAGGGTTTCATTTATGAAGCCTGTCTAACTTTTGCCTTTCTATATGCAGTAAACATAATATATAGTTGACTATATGTTTAGTAATACTCACTTATAAATAACTAGCTGCGCGCCGCGGTTTCACCCGCACTAAAAAGTATCCAATGTGCTGTTCTAGACTATAATTTATCTCTGTGCCAAATTTCATCCAGATCTGTTCAGCCGTTCTGGCGTGAAAGAGTAACAAACATCCATCTATTCATCCTTACAAACTTTCTCGTTTATAATATTAAGTAGGACTATATTGCATGGATTGGTTAAACAATAGAACAATATTATAGCTACACTCACTACTTACGTTACAACACAAGGTAGGTTGTACCTGTATAGGTACAAATAGCCAACAACAGGGTTTCATGTTTATCTCATTTATCATTGTGGCATGGGATAGGCTGAAATGGCTATATCTTATTAGAGTAAGTGCCTTTAATCCTACATAAGTCGACTATCGATTTTATGCTTAGATGATTAACCAATGGTTACCCCTCAAGTAGGGGGATATTTGATGAAATATTTTCATAAAGGAGTTTTCATCTTTATTTATTTAGAGTTATTTTGTTATCGTCAATATATTGTTATAGGCAAGGATTAACGCTATTTTCACATCGACGCGGCAAATCGCGGTAGCACAGCGATACTATATGCACAGATAGAGATACGAGTAGATGCAGACTGCAGTTATAGACAAATCACAGACAGATGCAACATACGCGAATTTTGCTACTGCGTAATACCGCGTAGTATGGAATAAAAAATCGGGATTATTTTCTCACATATCTAAATAAGTGAGAAAGTGTAATCACAAAAAGGTCAACATACCAAACAATTACAGACAAGTAAGAAGCTCTTTCATCACAATTTAATAAAATGATGAAACATAAAAAAAAAAAACAAATAAATCATACTCCTATCTGACCCAAATAAACAAAACATTGCAATTGTAGGGAATCTGCTTCATTAAAACTAATTGATGAGACCTCACAAGTCCAGGTCGTGATAAAATAACTGAGTTCATATAGGCAGAGTGGCTAGCATTTATGTCAAGTTTTTAAGCAGCTTGAGAGCTTGAAAATTATACTTATGACTTTTAATTATTAAACAAGCTAAACATAATTTATACTAGGTATATGGTTGCGTTGATAAAATAAGAAAACAACTGTAAAGATAAATTAATAATCAAGTAATTTAGCATTAATAAAGTTATAGCAGCATAGGAGATGCAGTCCCACTAAGATTTTCAAAAAATGCCTTATCAATATAAATCTTTTAAAAAGTAATTCATTACATTAGACAGGTTTACAGCCAAGTGCTAGTCTATTTACAAATAAAAAAAGAACAGAATGCTTAGTTATATCTTTCCTAATCTGTTATGTGTTAATGAAGCCATACTTTCCCATTTAAGTCAATGTTCAAGCTGAGGCATACTTACATTTATTTCTGGGCTGGAGGCAGCTAATGCATGACCCAGTAGTGATGTAACTGTGCTCTTGCCGACGCCTCCTTTACCAGACAATATCAGGATCTTATGCTTCACATTGGAGAGACGTTCCTTTATGATTTCAATAGCAGGGTCGGGGGCTGATGGGGCACCTTTGAACAATGAAAATAGTCTTCACTGGCAGTGTCTTGCATTCAACACATTTCAAGTAGTCTGTGGTAATGTGGTAATCATGCTAAACTAAATTTCTATCAAATCAAATGTCAGTGAAGAGAAGATAGAAATATTAGCAGTCGTAAGAGAGTGATACTATATTAAAATATTTATAAACCAAATTATTATGCTCTCTGCAGAACCGGTTTTTTTTCATATAATTGTTTCTCTGAACTCTTCTGACGCAAAAAAGTAGAAAAGATGATTACTACTTTTTTTGCTTCAGTGCATTATTTGCTGTTAATGGTTTTACCCCAGTCTTAGTTTCATAATACTTTGGTAACCAATCAAAATATTGTTGCCATTTGTACCAATCAGGATCAAAACATTCTGTTATTGTTCCTAATGGAATTGAAGGCATGTGGAGCACAAAGTTAAAAGTAAACAAAAACATTTTAAACTTTATCTTTTATGTACTTACCTATTATCTCACAATGGGGTCGCCTTATGGCATTATATCAATATGTACTCTGATTAGAGTGACCTATGGTGCTATGGTATGCTTTGCTTTGCCATGCCATATCTGTTAAAGCAGCCTTGCCAACTTGTTATGCAAAGTTATCAATGACTGGCAATGATAAATATTTTAATTATATGAACTTAGATTATATGTAGTGATGTATGGGCAGGCTCCTAATCTTGACATGAAAACATTGTCTTGGAACACAAAACTGATTCAAGAAATTGATAATTATTTCACCTTGTTAACTTGCATTTTTAGAACACCAACCTATCACCAGTTCATCCTATGTTTTACAAAAGATAAAGCGCATAAATTAGTTTAGTTCAAACCAAAGAGAAGTAACTTGTTTGAGAAAGTAGGTAACTCACAGTAATAATCAAAACATAAACAAACCACAGAATACTCCATAATGAATTGTTGCTTACCAGAAGCACAGATGTTCTGGTTCGGGCACCCTGCGCAGGCCGACGCCTTGCCAGCATCCTCGCTTTGAGTCCCAGGGCAGTCTGCAACGTTAGAACAATTCTCTTACATTTTATAGCATTGCTAAACATGAAAACATTGCAAAACATAACCACAAATGTTTTAAGGAGAAAGCTTACGTTGCGGCGCGTTTTCTGGTACGTTACTCATTTTAAATCATAATAGTTTTATTTAATGTGGTTTACACGTATTTTAAATATTACACTATAACAGAATCGAAGGCAAGGTTTCGCTAAAAATAACCAAATGGGAATGAAGTCAAACTGATGAAACAAAAGTGAAAACTGAACAAGAAAAGCAACAATCATAGCTGAAATGACAATGACAGTAACATCAAATTGACATAAGTGCGTTCACATAAAATCAACAAAGATGAAAGACCGGTAACAGAACAAAATTTTTTTTAAAAGTATTTTTGAACGCATTTTTATCTGCCTATTATTTTCGTTATGGTGTCGTTCTTGCAAACAAACTGGCGTCAATTTTGAAATATTTGTACATTGATTTTTAGGTTTATTTTCAAAATTTTCTTTTTAAACCCATACCAAAATGGCAAAGGAAGTGTCGATGTGCACGGTAAAAATTGCACTAAAATTCTATTTACAGTCACCTATGGCTAAGTCTGATTATATTTTGTTACTTTTGGTTTTCGGCAGCAACTCCAACAATGGAGCCCCGTAAAGGAGACGGCAGGGGCTCCCAGCCTGCCCCCGCAGGTGGGCTACTGCTTCCACTCGCCGAAGAAGCACCCTTGGAGACCCATCATGGGATACGAAGAAATCGAAGTAACGCCTATGTAAGTTGGCCTCCTTTTAACTGCATACTAAAATAAATACCTACCTTACTGAAATAGTTAAGTAGGTACCTACTTGAGACAGCCCGTACCATCATACCATGACGTCATATTGCCATGACTGCCTTGGTGGCTCAGTTGGTAGTGAACCTGCCTTCTGAGCTTGGGACGTGGGTTCGATTCCCACCTAGGGCAAACATTTATGCGATGAACATTTGTGTTTGTTCTATGTCTGGGTGTTAATATGTATTTAAGTATGTATTTAAAAATATCTAAGTATGTATATATCAGTCTCTGGCAGCCATAGTACAAGCTTTGCTTAGTTTGGGGTCAGGCGACCGTGTGTGGAAGTGTCCCGAATTTATTTATTATTTATTTATTTATGATTGATGGTTACGCTTTGTTATCGGGTATCAGCGGGTGATCCTGTGAAGTTTTGTAGCAATCAGATAAAAATAGATTTGAATAAAGTTCGGTACAGAGATAGCTAGAACCCAACAGTGAAACCGCAAAGAGCAGTTAATTTTCTTAAATATATAAATTGTATTAAAGATATTTTTGATTCGAGATCTAAAATATCTGAAACAATGTCTTTTTTTGTCCCAATAAATAATTTTGTAAATTTTCCTTTTCTCGTCATAGTCAAAGGATCCGCTAGTGCCTACGATGATTCATCATTACAGTCCTTTACATCTCACTGCGCACTGCAAGGACACCGACCTACGTCGAGGGTGCGATTGAGCCGTAATCCACTACGCAGGCTCAGGAGGGCTATTCTTGATGCCTGAGATGAGATCTGGTCATTTTCACTCGTATGACTTTTCAAACGAGAGAGACAAAGAACAGAAAATATCTCGGGTCGTATGTCACAGTCTCTCGACTTTCTGCCGGGATCGACCTCTCGACTTCCGGTTCGGTGTGGAATGTTCTTAATTTAGTGGTAACAACAGTTGCCACTGTTACCTGTTACTGTTCCCGCGGAAGGCGCGGTTCATCCCACTCGACCAACAGGCCCCCATGGTGATAAGCCCTCTAATGTTGTCGCGCGCAGGCCGTCGCAGCCGATCACGAACACGATGGTGGACCCGTGCTACACGCCGGCCGGCATGGCGGCCGAGCCGCTGCGCTTCCCCAACCTGGTGACGGGCTTCGACCGCAGCCCCGAGCACGCGGCGCGCGCCGCGCTCTACACGCGCTACACGCAGTACGAGTGGAACCAGAACAGCATCAAGAACTACAACGAGTCGGACGCCAAGAGGAACTTCAGCGAGCGCGTGCGCGCAGACATTATAAGGATGCTCAGGTTCACTTTTGTATTTGTGACATTCTTACTTTACATGCTTATAGGATACAATCATAATTTATTGCTAATCATAAATACTTATGTAAAATGGTGGCTCTGCTGTTCGCCTTCAGCTTTTTTCATTTTATCACAAGTATTAAATCGCACTTTAGGTGGTATGAGTCACCCAGTTGCCACAAAATTTCAGTGAATCGAACGCTATCTGTGGACACTGGACAGCCTTACTTATTTATTTGCAACATTTTAATTAAAATTATTATTTTTGAACTACCCTTAATTATTTTCTTTTACAAATTGTTTGATTCCACCAGGGAAACTGACGAGATCGGTACTCAAGGTCAGAGGGACTCCGGCAGAAGGATCGGCGAACGCATCACTGATACGACTTTCTGGCGAAATGAGGTACGGGACGTTTCGCGTCGTTTCTAAGACTTACCAGCAAAACAACATTTCTGTTTCCTGGTCACTTTGCCAACAAAAACACTTTTCAAAGACAACAGTAATTAAACAATTAATTCAAGTCGTTTTTATGGAACTTTTTTTCTTGGATTTAGATGGACTCTTGCACCATCACTGTTCCAACATTTTCTGTGATAAAAACTGTCAGCTCTATTTGTATCCCTTTCTCACAGGCCTTCTTTAAGACTAAAAACTCATAGGAGAGCATTATAAGCGTGTCAATTGTAAAAAGAGGTATCGTTACACAAATTAACGAAGGGTATTGTCGGTAGGTGTCGATAGAGATGGAGCGACTAGTGTCGACGTGCGAGAAGCTGACGGACACGCGCCGCCAGCTCGAGCGGGCCATCGCGGGGATCGAAGGGCCGCTGCACATCGTGCAGGAGTGCCTCTACCACCGGGAGAAGAGACAAGGTACGCACCATGCCGGGTACTGCAGGGCCGACAGAGACGGAGCGACTAGTGAACATTGTCTACAAATAATGTTCTGCAGGGTTGGAGCAGGTGCACGACGCCGTGGAGCAGTCTCTGCTGAAGGAGGTGGCGGTGCTGCGTGAGGCACAGGACAAGTTTAAGATGATGCTGGAAAAAGTCAGTATGCTTTGATAATTTGTCCTCCTTTGTAAGTATATATATTTTTTTAAATTAATGTGCTTTTAATAAAATCTTGTTACTTAATTGTAATTCTATTTGATGGATCTCAGTTATCAGAAATAAATGAATGTTATTTATTTATTTATGACTATTACAGGTTTTTGACACTTTTTTTCATAACACTGAGTGACGAGACAAGCAAGTCTTCCGCCTGGTGTTAAGCATCACGCTTGTCCATAATAGTATGGTGCCAGCCGGAATATTATGAAAATCTTACGTGGCAATGCACTGCGCTCATCACCGTGAGATATTAGTCGTTTAATCTCATATGTTCCCATTAATTTATCTGGAAACAATGTCGTTCAATCCGGAACACATGTTTCAACGGAACGGAAATGAAACAACGGAATGTTTGCACACTATTGCTTAGCGGTTGAATAACACTACAAAACTTGCACGGGCAATTTCTCCGTAATTTGCTCTTTATTAGTTATCTTTTTGTTCAGTTCACCGTAATAATCTCAAATTCATCTACCATTTTTCAGTCAGTTCAGTTCCATCACAAAGTTCCCTTCAATGTCTCCCAGTATTTGTACCTCAGTATGTGTACACACACATACTGAGGTACAAATACTCACCTAACCTCAGTATGTGTGTGTCTTCAGTCAGTTCAGGTCCATCACAAAGTTCACTTCCATGTTTTTCAGTGTTTGTACCTTGTGTGTGTGTCAGGTGCGCGCGCAGTCCGCGAACTGCCGCGCGACGCAGCACGAGCTGGAGAGCGACCTGCGCAACAAGGAGTACGCGCTCGGGATCGACTCCATGTGCCACCAGCTCAACAACTTCTCCAAGGTTACTACTCTCGCCTCAACACTAACACACTCACCAACACGTAATCAGGGATCGCGGATGTACTCCATAACGAAGAGGAAAACTTCTTTGGCCACCCCCTTCCATCAACCTTCGGCCCCGGCCCCGGTTCAGTAGGTATCAGGTAGGTAGTAATTTTAGGGGGATCTGGCCATTTCTACCCCCACTTCAGTGGCTCCTGCACATAAAACTAACCCTGATACAGGGCATGGAAATGGAAATTGATTTTCATGAGACTCTCTTGGCTAATATTGCATGTTTTAAAATTCATGGAGCCCTAGTAGGCCGTCGTCGACCCCTGGGGTCGATACAGACGACTTAC
The DNA here is from genome assembly GCA_911728515.1 of Peribatodes rhomboidaria. Classification (NCBI taxonomy): domain Eukaryota; kingdom Metazoa; phylum Arthropoda; class Insecta; order Lepidoptera; family Geometridae; genus Peribatodes; species Peribatodes rhomboidaria. Next base: position 918,422 of record OU452179.1, on the reverse strand, counting down.
GAGTATCATTGCCCTAGAAGCTCGCACAGGGCGCTTAGGATCTGCTCGGCAGTACCGTTACTAGCAACGGTGCTGCCGAGGTACACCGAGGCTGTGCTGCGGCAGGGCCTGCAATTCTACGCGGGCATCGAGCGCTACGACCCGACGGTGTGCGACGCGGAGCGCTGGGCCGCCGCGTCGGCCGCCACGCTGCAGCGCTCGCAGTCCGAGCGCGCCAAGGCCGTGCAGATGTTGTCGGACGCAGAGAACCTCGTCAACACGGCCGCCACGCAGATCTGGGACCAGTGGAGCAACTCCAACAGCGCCTTCACGCGCCGCATCGCCGAGACCATCGAGATCAAGAACAAGCTGCAGCTGCATCTGCACAAGGCGAGCACACCACTCCCTTCTTGTTGTTCTCATCTATCCAATTTGGGGTACCCATCAGGGTCGGACTGGCCATATAGTCAGGGTGGTATTTGCCAGCCGGGTCCCGGCCGGCGAAGGCCCCCCTCGGACTTAACTTGCGAGGCTTTCCGCAAGCTAGACGGTAGGTAAGTAGAGGGCTACACCCCGTATCGGGCCTCTGGCTTGTGGGGAGCCACCCGGGCCCTTCCAGCTCTGTCCGACCCTGGTACCCATGATGTAGCTTAGTTTTCTTTATTCATCATTTTAATATCTTTCGGTTGACTTGAGGGGATCATACTACTTCTATACTAGTTACTACTACTTCTCTTTGACATATTTTTTTGTTCTTGATAGGTCTGATTATAGGGTGGTTGGCGAATAGGCGGAGACTTAACGTTCGGTTGAAATTGCAAAGGGACTTTCTCTTATTTAGCTATAAGTACATTTAAAAAAAAATAAAGCTGTAATAGTTGATGCGCAGATCCAGCAGGAGATCTTCGACCAGGAGAAGACCCTGGAGCTGCTCAACAAGGCCATCGAGGACAAGCTGCAGCCCATGAAGGTGGCGCACACGCGGCTGCAGGCGCGCACCAACCGACCGCACCTCGAGAAGTGCCGCGACGTCGCGCAGGACAGGTATTACACTACACTACAATACAAACACTACAAGCAACACACATCAAAGACAAGTTACAGCAAGTGAACTAATTTCACATTCTCCTCTGTTGAATTCAATCTAATAATTAAAAGGTGTTTTTGCGATTTAGTTTTAGAAATAAATCAAAATAGCGGAGACATGAGACTCGAGGCGAGGTGTTCAGCTCACAGACCGCTAGTATAGTATGGATCCCACATTAATCAACACCTTATTATAAACCTCCTCCGCAGGCTAGTGAAAGAAGTATGCGATCTCCAAGAGACCATGGAGATCCTGCGGTCCAAGATAGCCACGGCTGAAGGCACGCACCAGACGCTGCTCGGCGTGCGCGCTGGCCTGGAAGCAGACTTGCGGAACAAGGCCACCACGCTCTTTATAGACCGCGACCAGTGCATGGGCCTGCGCCGGGGCTTCCCCGTCACCGCCGCCATCAAGGCTTGATTCGAACCACAGCCGAAAGAAGAAGAAACAAGTGGAAGTGACTAGTGTTCACGTTGAAAAATAATTGTCGGGAAAATATTTTTGTGAAATTGTAAGGACAAGTTTGATTATGGCATTTGGTTATGATGAAAATTTCTGAGCCAAAAATAAGGTTCATTAATTGGACAGTCCTTACCAGAAACATGAGCCTCACTTATTTGGATTTTGGAGTTGCAAAACTATTCTTGGTACGTTTTTGTGTTTTATTGGACTCTGGGTTGGAATTGTTAACATACTACAGTTTTTATGAACTGCACAACCTAAAAAACTGTAGGTTTGATTAAATTGTTGTTATTACCTATTAATCTCAAGCGGAATAAAGTATCTGACTGAAGTTATGTCTTTCTTTTTGCTTCATAATGTTTGCTATCCTATCCTAACTAATATTGTAAATGCGAAAATGAGTTTGTTCATTTGTTTATTACGCTTTACTCAACTTACCAATCATCACGAAATTGTGTATCCCTACACATTGTCAGAAAGGGATAGGATACTTTTTATCCCGAAAAAATAACAGTTCCCGTGGCTGGTGAAACAACGGAGCGCAGCTAGTCATTTACGATCTATTTTTTATGTGGCAGTAAACCAGTTTGTCGTAATAAATATAGTGATCGTAAATAACGTAGCAAACTAATAATTTGCTTCATAAACATTTTATTTTTCATTTTAACAAAACCTTAACAAAAACACAACAATAAATATACTTACTTACACTTTTTTACATGACACACAAAGTTAGTTTGCAAGTGATTGCAAACTAACTTTGTCACTTTGTACAGTCTTTTAGTGAGTATGAACAATTTTTGATGAAACAAATATCACTTTCTAATATAAGACGGTACTGGTAGCTTCATGCCTTCTTTGGCTTCAAAGAATGTGTAAGACAGCACTATTTCATCAACATATTCCATTTTAGGATCATCCATAAACTCTGGGTCTATGTAGAAAAATACTGGCATATCCACCTGAAATATCAAAGAAAAGAAAATGGTCAATGTGGAAAGAGTTTATAAGTGCTTTTATTTGAGATGTAATATTCCAAAACATTTTTCTTAATTTTTCAATGTTGAAAAAAAAACATGTTTATAGGTAACTCTCTCAAAAACCTCTTAAATTCATTATACTCATCAATACAAACAACTTTTACTATGGAGCAAACTCTGAAATTGCGAAAAAAAACCACCTATATCAAACATTTCAATGATTATTTTACCTGGAATAGCTGTTTTTTTTGTGATTGCTGAATTGCCTTCAAAGTACATATAAGTTTTCCATATTGATGAGTACAATGAACGCTTAAGATGTTTTTAGTGAGTTACCTATAACCCAGTAAAAGATAAAAAAAAACCTAAAGAGAGCAGTCAATGGTAATTTTCAGCAGGAATGGACAGCCCAGAAATCAGAAAAGTTGTGCAAAAAATTACATCAATAGCAATCATTGTTCAGTCCCCTTCCACTGCCTGGAAAACCCAATTTCGTTAGGAAAGCAGAACACAAAAATAACATTCATAAAACTAGCAGTAAATATGACCTGTTCATGTGGGTTCAGCTGCTGTTCTTCAAAGCAAAAGCATTGTATCTTGTTGAAGTACTGCCCTGCCTCAAATGGGATCACATTGTATGTGCTAATGCCGGTTACTGGCTTGTCTGTCGGGTTCTTAGCAGTGTAAAATGCTAGCGCTGTTTCACCAGGTACTACCTGAAATGTTTTATATCCTTATTTTAATTTCCTTTTTAAAATTTATATCCTTTGCAAGCATACATCTTTGCCTCTCTATTGCTTCCCATCAGGGTAGAATATGGTAGGGAAATAGTCAAGTCTTTAGGGCCAGATTGAATAAGTACCTTCTAGATGCTCATGCTCCATAATAAGCCACATTGCTTTTCAGTAGATGAATTGAAGGTCAAACATTATAAGTAAAAAATCTGTATGTACAAGAAATAGGATTTCTTTAGAGGTATAAAATAATACTGACTGTAATATTGTGCTGCTGAGGTTTAAAGTTCCACTGCATGGATGAGGCAGTGTCTGCATTAAACCTGATCTTGAGTGGGCGGTCCTTCACAGCTGTCATGGTGCTAACTACATTGCTCGCCTCTACCAGGCCAGTCGTGCCACCGTAACTGTAAGCCTGGGAAATAATGCAATGCAATACAGTTGGATATTAAGCGGTATGTTTAACAATGGCTTATTTTATAAGAAATGTACTTATAAGAAATAGATGTATAATCAACAAAAAATGTGTCTGAGTGTGCTTCATTGTGTGCAGAAAATATAATGGAAGTAAAAATAGTTTCATTGCATTCATGAAAAAGAAATAATAATTAAGTGTATGTTTATTTTCAAAACTTGTAAACTAAGTAGTAAATGAGTACATCGTTAAAAGTCAATATTATCATCTGCCGACTGAAAGCTTTAGTGGTTGTGATATTGTTATCAAATAGGTTATATCACTTACCTGACAAAATATCCTGTACAATGGGACTGCTGCATAACTTAGTCCTACGGTCATTACACCCATAGCTATCATGTAATTCAGCGTAGACCGAATTTTGCCTTTTTGGTCGTGAACTCCTCGAGTTATTACATTTAAGTGAGTTATCGGTTTCTTAAGAAGTAACAGCGGTGAACTTATGTTAAAGTTACTTCTAACTGCGCTGATGTGACATCTATTTACGAAGAATAAACGGTTCATGGTGACCACTGGTGGAGTTTTTACTACTGTTTTGTGCTAAATTTTTTTAATTCACTAAAAAGAAAACAAACACACAAAGATAGATATTACTTCTTATTTGACATTGACATGACACTACAGATAATTGACATATAGAATCAATGCTGCCACAACAACGAAATGAAATAAAACTATGCAGAAATTTAAAAACCGGTATTTTTCCGCAGTAAATGAAACTACGTTTGGGTTTAATGGAAGAGCCGTGCCAAGCTATAAAAGTTATAAGAAAAGAAATTCTAAGCGCGAGAGCGGGAAACCGAATAATCATCTAAGTGTGCACGCGTGTGAAAACGAATTATAATACTTTACTACTATTGGTAAGTACATAACTAGCTATTTACGTGTCAAATAAAAAGCTTTGTTTATGTACAATTAATTACTTTAATATCACATTCGAAATAAGTATCTATGTTCTAATACCTTTCAGTTATTCAACATCACCGCTTATACTCTACTAATTCTAGCGCCGTAAGTTTATGTTTAGTCTTGATATGGGCATCCGTGTGCGTTTTTTGGTACGCTTTATAAGTACAATCTAAGAAAGGACATCTAAACATTGGATCTTTACCACATTCGTAGGTAACGTGCCTCCTGTACGTGCTTTTATGCCTATATTTTCTTTTGCACTTTTCACATTCATACGACATGTCATACTGAGACCAATAGTTTTTTGTCTTCATTGGCACTATGGGCAGCATATTCTGCATCATTGTCTTAAAGAAGTCCACTTCACCTGCAACAACAAAATTACAGTGATGGGAAACTTAATATTATGGTTAAAGTCCCTATTTTATTTACAATTATGGTCAACTGGGGCAATTGCGTCTTTCGAGAATGACCGACAAGTCCTTCACAAATTAGGCAACTAACGCCATTTTGCACAGATTATTGCAACTAAAGATAAAAAAAATATGTAGGTGGTGCCTATTTGTGAAGATTTTGTCAGTAATTCTCTTAAGACCCAATTGCCCCAGTAGACATTAAGTACCTACCACACTTCCCGAGTCTCTACGATGATTATAATCTTAAATTTATAACTAAGCTCCTATCTACTTAGAAGTACATTTTCGGGAGAACATATGTATTTTATTGCAATACAACACATAAAATTATTTCTATGCCTTGTTGAGTTAGAAAAACAAAGAATTTGTTCAATCAAGAAACATTTATTCACATGCATAATTCAATTTAAAAAAGATCAAACCAAACACACTAGACATCACTGAAAATTAAAATCAAACGTTAACATTATTTTTATTTGTGCTATGGCCATAACTTTAAACCTATACAAAAGGCACCATTTAGCCTCAAAGGCACCTTACATTTTAAAATAGGACAAATTATTATTATTTTCAGATTTACGAGTATACTGTGTTTTGAGGAATATCAAGTAACTTTTAAAATAAATAAAATACATTACAAGTTCAACATTAAAATGAACAAGGTAACATTAAAATACCAAACAAGTACAACTCTCTATTAATTAGGTACTAATTCGTTTGACGAATTGAAATGTCCAGTCTGATGCAGTAGGTACTAGCAGTGTAAATATTAATATAGGATGTGGTACTAGCATGGCTCATAGAATACAATTTGCACGTACACTATGACCTCGCTTAGGGAGACGCGAGGCGGTTCGCAGCGCGTGCAGCGTCGCGTCACGCGGGTAAGTCAAACTTAATGCCAATGCATGAGACTCATGAGCGTTAGACAGGCCCAGCAAACGAAACGCGACAAAGGTACATCGACTCTATAAATTATCGAGACACATAGTTGTCACGTTGTCGCATGATAAAAAGTGACTAGAAGAAAGTTGTCGCGCGCGCATGTTAATGTTGCGCGCATGTTGACGCGCGTTGTTTTTCGCGCCGCGTCCCTCTTAACGAGGCCTATGTGAGGAGTCGATAATACTGGCGTAGTTTCAAAAATACATTTTCTCTTCATTATTAAAAATACACAATAATTTCCCTAATTCCCCAGGTTCATCTCGTGACAAACAAAAGGTACAGGCAATACTTAGAAAGTGGTCTAATATTTTTAGATTCTTTGGCACAGTAATAGCTTTCATCACAAAGACCTTATTGAGTACCTATCTAACTGAACATGACTTTTAGTTAATTTACTAATACTAAGGTTTTGGTGGGTCTAATGGTTAACTTCTTTCAATTTTAACAAAAATAAAATCTATTTTTATGTTTAGGTATAATACTATACAATGAACACTCAACACAATATTTAAGTTGCTACACATTTTCAAAAAAACAGTAACTTCACACCCATGGTACTTATATTACGCTAAGTTAACTTTAAACTTAATAGTTAATAACCATAATAATTTACTTAACAATAGCGTATTATTTATTATTACAAGGCACTAAATTTATTATGGCTAAGAATCGACTGGAAGATTCTTTGGTTTCATAAAAAATAACGTATGATTCAAAATTTGAACTTTGAATGTAACTTATTTAACAGTAACAAATGCAAAAATATAACATTTTAAACAGGAATACTATCATATAACTTTTATACCTTCCGTTACGCATTCGGTTTGCAATTCTTTGGTAACAAGGAACACACACTATGTAAATATTACGAATTAACATTAACAAGAACAAAAAATAACAATCTACGGTACCTATAGCACTATGTGTATAAAAACATTGTTGTCTTACGTATTATCTTTGTCTACAAACTGCAAGGTCCATGAAGACCTTAAATAAATCCCCTACTTGCTTGGAAAAACAGCTGCCATTAATTTTAAATTGGACAATTTTACTAATTAGCTGCATCTCAGTCTGATGGATTGTTTTTTTAATATGACATCATGGCTGATACTAGACTTTACTGAAATTGCCTTAGATGTTTTGAAGAGGCTAGTAGGCAACTGATACCTACAAAAATGATTATTATCTAACATAATTCTAAGTATAGGAAAAATGTATCAAGTTTAAGTTAATTGGCGTAGCAGTTGCATAAATACAGTGCAACCAACTTGAGATGGACAAACTAAAAAAAAATGCCACGCTAATAAATTTTGTTCGTAGAATACTATGGTGGCTCCACCATTAATTTAGCGAAGTCAGTTGTACTGTCTATTAAGGCCCGGTATTACACGAAATCAATGAAAACAAGTATTTTTTTGCGCCTAGTTTGATATGAAAGATTGTGATGATCAGGTGCAAAAAAATACAGCTGATAGAAAAAAACAACCATAATCAGTTTAACCGAAGCAGAATTTTAAAAATTATCTCATTTAAGAGAAAAAAATGACAAAAAGTATCTTCTTAAAACACTGTTTGAACGTAGTTCTCCTCAGCGATTACACCAATTTTTTTTATTGATAAATTGCCAGATTAGTTCTCTAAAATTTTACCGAGAAACTTATTCTTATTACGATTAATACAAATAAAAACGGCAAAAAAAGAGGCTCAAGAAAACGTATGTATGTCGTATATAATATAATCGTCGTATGACCGAGCCTTAAATATAATTCTGCCAATTAATTAGCTGAAAGTAGGACTGGAACCCACCGCTGTTAGTCCATAATCTATTATTTTGTAATATTTAACTTGAAGCAGCACAAAACTGGCAGGGAACTGTAAAATCTTTGGTTTTATGGTAACTAAGTGTTCAATAAGGTAGTAAGTTTTGAGGAAGCTCTCCAGCCTTCTTTGTTCTTCTCGGCCCTTGGTTGAACAGTCCAGCAAGGGCTTCCACAGGTAGTATTAGAAGCTGTAACATAAAACAATTTAATAAATCTGTTACTTGTTGCTCCCATAATGACTTAAAAATGGCCAAAATTATACCAAAATCGTAGCTACCAATATTCAACATTTTTTTTTAAATTTGTGTTGGAATGATCTTGACCATACTTGAGTAAATGGTTAGTAAATTGTTAATCATGCATGCCAAATAAGCAAAACCATGCCATGGGTGAAAAATGGCTACTTCTATACTTTACAAAGAGTTGAGTTTTGTTAAAATCAGATTAGAAAGGAACCCAAAACACATGCATTACCAAATGTTAGTGTAGGACTTAATCCATTAGCAATTGTTATAACAATTTATTAGATTTTTAAACGCTTAACTTGTACATTGGTATTATTTTTGATTTGAGCGCTCAATCTTTGACGACCAAGTTATTTTAGGCAAACAAGAAAAACACAAAATATCGTAGTTTGTTAGTGTCCACAATGACGTGAGTTTGTTATGATAAGGTTTGAACCAGTAGTACTGACATGGCGTAGTTCGGCGGCGGTCATTCCGACACGAAATCCACCTTCTCCGGCATGTCTTTGTGCAGGTGCCGCTCGTGCAGCAACAGATTGTGCTTCTGATACGCCCGGTAGACACAGTAAGGGCACTTGAAACTCGGCTGTTTCCTACATTCGTACTTAATATGCCGCTGCAACGAGCCCTTGTGCTTGTATTTATTCCCGCAGTCGACGCACTCATACAGCGTCCACCCAGCCTTACCGCCGCTCACACCCGACGTGCCATAACCCAATATATAAGGAGTGTAAAACTGTGCAACTGAAATTAAAACGCAAATAAAAATAAATACGTGCATGTTCTACGATACAGCTACCACCGTGTAAAGCCAAGCCACCGTATAATCAGACAGATTGCGCTACCGAGTGTGAAAGCTAAGGAAAATGCACCATGTCTCCCATTTCTTTGATTACTACTTCATCTAGCACCTCGATTCCTTAATAAAGCATGCAATCAGAATAATGCAAAGGTACCGATATAAATTTAAGTTAATCACAAAATCATATTTACATAATTATTATAGATTTATATATTATCATACATGCATATAAATAATGAACAAGAGAAAGTGTACAAAAACCGGTCCTTTCTCACATTCACTATAACCAATTGAAAACCCGTAAAAATACAATAAAGATAAATCTTAACTAAATTAAAACAATTTGTACCAAGAATAGCAACTTTATTAAAATACAAAAAGTTTATAAAAATACAATCAAATGCATATTAAATCACTGTAACTATAAAATAACTAGAAATATACTAGGCAGTATTTTATTGCTATATTTACTAGGTTTGTTCATTACATCACTTGGGTAGCGTCACTAATCTTCACAAGAATATATTTCCCTAAGAAAACACTATGTTCTCGTGGAAATTGTTAGATTCGTTTGTTTAATCACAGCTATTTAACAATTCTCTAGCCTTCGCAAGGTTTGTCATTTGCAGTTAAAGTTACGTTTACTTTGTTTATTACTCTAATGCATGAATTCATTAAAGATGAATACACTATTTGCTCCAAAACGTCACAACCTAGATATTTTGTAGGTAAAACTATCAGTAGTTTGAATGGAACTTTCAAAAGTGAAATATTTTAAATTCTAATGACTAAATTTTTGAAGGCACTTAGTTTTATAGTGACAAGACTCGTATGGTTGTACTCGATGAATTCACATTTTGATTGTATGATGGTAACTCCGGTCATAATCTAATACTGGTAGAGTGTTAGCAAAATCACTCCATTATAACTTGAAACATTAAATGGTCATTATCGACGGTAACAGTAGCTCAGGACAGAGTGGTCACAGCTATACGGAGTAAGTTTACGGACGCGCTACCTCTCCTAACACTAGTTTACGTAATTTCTAAATGGTAATGTGTATAAAAATACTTAATAACTATATATGGAAGATTGATTTCCTTCAAATTGTGTACGATTTCTTAAGCTAACGGCGTTTAGTAAATATTCATGATTTCAAATTTAACTTCAACAATTATCATAAGGCACTCGTTTCACCTAAAGTTTACTAAATTGGCCCCAAACATAACTCCAAAGTACTAACAGACACATCAAGGAACTAACAGAATTAAATATTCTGTTTCCACGGCAGTAAATATCTTAAACTACTATAATAAATGCATTAGATGTAAAGAGATCTAAAAATAATCGATATAAAAAAAAAAAAACTAACTTATGAGTATTACAATATGGAACATGCATTTATGGCAAAGAACTACAGCTGGCTAACTATGCGAAAATAGCTTCATTTGAATACCACTAGGATGCGCAGATAACAATCTACGTCATAAGATTTATCTAACATAGAAATGACGAGTATCTTATTGTCGCGATCGCCATAATCATCGCCGGCGTAACTATATTCTGATTCATTGAGATAGTAACTGCAACTGGTAACAAAATCTTAATCCAAAAATCAACTTGTACTTCTAACCACCGCTCTTTATACCTACGGATAAATCAAATCAAGGAATGATAGTTACATTAATGCTGTACATAAAATATATATAAAAAGCGTAACTATACAAATCACATCGACTTAACGTACTGAATAAATGCAACAGTTCCGTACACCGCCACAGGTTGAAGTGTAACAAGTGTGAATACTATTAACTCGTCAATATATCGTCATGTTGCGTTATCTACGTCGTGTCGTCATCACCTGCCGTTAGAGTCGAGTAGGTAACGATCGAGGGAACTAGAGCAGCTCCTCGCAAAGGTTTACATCTAACGTGACTGTCTGACGCCACTATCACAAGAGAGATTACATCACATTTATCACAATCGGGATTACTCGGGAATTTGAGGAGAATTTCGCTCGACGTTATCGCGTCGATTTAGAGATATTTCAAAGGAATACGAGTGTATACGACCGGTTCCACTGACGCCGATAAAACAGTTAAAAAGATCGATATGTAGAACCCTAAAAATGATTCGTAGTAAAAAAATAGGGAGTATTCATAGTGGTGACTCGCGATCGTGATCGCGCGCTCACTGCGTGCAGGCGTCCACGTTGTCCTGCTTGATGTAGTGGTCGGGCTTGAGGTGCAGCTCGCGGTGCATGCGCTCCATGTGGCGCGCGATGTGCATCTTCTGCTTGGCGCGGTAGACGCAGTAGGGGCACTGGAACTGCGGCTCCTTGCCGCACTCCCACTTCTGGTGGTTGCGCAGCGAGGACTTGAGCTTGTAGACGCGGCCGCAGTCGGGGCAGGTGAAGCAGGGCTCGCCGGGCGCGGGCGGCAGCGGCGCGCGCAGGCCGCCCAGCGGCAGCGCCAGGCGCGCCGACCACTGCTCCCAGGACAGCCCGCCGATGCGCGTGAACGACACGTCCTCCGGCGCGCCGGCCGCGGCGCCGCCTGCAACCGCGATACCACGTAATCACACACTCTGCCGCGCGCACGCACGCACATTCAACATTCAGGTGTGGTTAACGACAGATACAAGCAACACATGTACGGGTTAAATACATACGATAATACATACACATACATACGACGCATAATACGTAAATAACAATAATGTATACTTGGATATATATATATTCTACTGTGAGTGTTCACCGAGTGCTGTGATGAAAGCTTTGCAAAAAGGAAAAGTAAAAAAAAAGAACAAAAAGAAATCATAACGTTTATTTAGGAAACTACACATGGAATTTACCGGCGATGTTCGTGTTATTGTATTTTTCCTTGTTGACAATGTTTTTTTTGTTTGTAATGTCTTTAGAGAGGCTATGTATGTGAGGTAGTCTCGTGTTACTGGACCGTTTTAGTCACACAGGTTTTGTATTCTAATAAACGCTTTATTAATGAAATGTAGTCTCCCGACCCATGGGTTTTCTTGTCTACCTGAAATTATTAATTAGATTAGTATGAACGAAAAGGAAAAAGAAAAACGACATGCACAAGTTGAAATGCAAGCGGTGGTTCCACGGATCATGCACGCATGCAGTTACTTCCTTTGGAGTAAAAAAACAAAACTCACCTAATGTACTAAAACTGAAGTTCTAACAGAAAACAAAGAAATCAATTTCAAATAACGGTCCTAGGGTTTATCGTAAACAAGAAAAAAACACAAAGTAATAATATACTATAACTATATTTGATTAAACTTTTCTACCAAGTAAACCCCAATATATTCATATAAAAATCACACTAATTGATTAACTAATTTTCCAATAACATTAACAAACAATGTAAAGTTTATAACATCCAAAATTTTAATATTTTCGAACATCAGTACCTTATACCATGATATGGTGGAAATATTGCATATAAATCTTTTCTATGCTTAGCAATGACTCGAATGTCTCAACAAATATATAACATTCTTATATTTCTTATCATCACTTTAAAAAACTAATACTGACTTTGGTCAAATAGCTTTGTTTATCCTAGTTTAACAAAAATATCAACAGTCAATATGCTAAACAACTTTGAAATATATTATTGCGTGTAAAATATCAGTTTCATTTAATATCAATACAAAACTTTTTTTTTCATATAATTTTGAACACATGTTTTCCCAGTTCACCGAAATCCAATCCAAAAATAAGTTGAAGTTTATAAATATGTCATAAAACTACAGGTAACATTGTAGGCACATTAATGATGAGCTTTTAACTACTACAATAGTCTTTCACCGACACATCACACGCGGCGAGCGCAGGCAGTATGGGAAGTGCCGCTGCTCGCGCGGCTGCGTTTTTGAAACAAGCCACGCTAATAATACAGTATTCAGGCTAATAACATTGCTGTGCGACGTGTCCGTGATCGATAACTTGCTACGGACGTACTGTCCGAATAATTAACCTAATAAATAATCAACATTAAAATAATATAACTTTGGGTCGCTACAAAGAATGTTAGGAAGACGAGGTGGTCCCGCTAAAATGGAAGGAAACAATTTCAATAAATTAAAAACATTAGCTAACTCAACACAAGACTAACACGATCATTATGTCTTTAGAATGTTAATAAATTATTCTACCCGTGGTGGAAAGTAAATTATGGTAATTAAATAAAACCTGTTAATAAACAGGTATCATTATCGTTAAATATCAACTAATATTCTTAATATCATTGCACTAAATTACCAAATTTGGAATTACTCCCTTTGAGGAATGATAGGTCATTACAACTAAATAAAATTCGAGATGTGTGAATGGATAAAACTTACGCTACTTTCATTTTTGGATTTTATAGCATCATGATTTGGCCAAATTCTTGAATCAATAAACAATAATAATTTGGAATAGAACATCGCACGCTACGACCGGGAGCGACACGAGCGAAGCGCTAACGCGACCTCAGGCCATCTTTCACCGAATAAAATACTCAGGGTCAGTCTTAACTACCGTAGATAAACTCTAAAACAAAAAACAACAAAATTATAACTAATGCCGTTAGGGAATGTGCACATTATAACTATTTCTCTAGTGTATATTAAAAACGTCTTCAACAAAAAAAAATCATAACGTAAATATAAATAAAATTATTGCAGTACCGATTTGGTTAGGTGTCTACTTTGGTCTGACGTGGGTAATAAAACTAAATGGACGTCTTCTTGTTGCGCCTGACTTTGTTGGTGGCGTACATGTACCACTCGTCGTTGTGGTGCTTGCGGATGTGCACGCCGAGGTTGCCGCGCTGCTTGGCGCGGTAGGAGCAGTAGGGGCACTGGTGCGCCGGCGGCTTGCCGCCGCACTCCACGTTCTCGTGGCGGCGCAGCGTGGACTTCCAGCGGTACTTCTTGCCGCAGTGCCGGCACTCGAAGTGGCGCGCCGGGTCGTCGGAGCCGCTGTCGCGCTTGTCGGGCGGCGGCGCGGCGCCCTCGTACTCGTGCTCGTCGGGCAGCACGATGTCGTCCGTGTCGTCGTACTCGTCGGAGCCGGGCTCGCTGGGCTCGCCGCGCGACCCGGGCCCGTTGTTGTTGAAGGCGGCGTGCAGCAGCTGCTGCTTCACGGCGGCCGGCGCCAGCAGCGCCTGCTGCTGCGCCTGCATCGACAGCAGCGACAGCAGCGCCGACGGCAGCCTATCCTTGTGCAACTCTGAAATGCAACACGTTAACGATATTGCAAACGATAAGACAAGCGCGACCGCTACGCACGGCGTGTTAATACTACCGGAGGCTAGTAAAATTAAGGAACCAAAGAAATGCGTTATAATAAAAAAATAATCTCTGTTAGAAATCATAAAAGGCGAAGCTTCTAATCATGCAAACATGCACAGTCCGACTGATCCGTCCGCGAGCTCATCTTCCCATAAGATCTACGACTACCGGGCCGGGGCGGCGAAATGAAAAGCCCGTCCGCTTTAAAGATCGTTTAATCGTCCAAAAATATCGAATATCAGTATTATAATAGATCATCATACATAAGTAAACGAGGCTCATATAAAAGTATATGTACTTAACTAAAGTTTACGTAATAATATCAACTAGGAGGAAGATCGAGCGTGCGCTCGCGGCGTAAGGCACTAGTATAAAGCACTAGGTAGGGGCGAGGTCGCGGCGGCGCTAGGGCGAGGCGGCGGAGCCGGGGCTCTGCGCGTGCTCGGGGTGCTTCTTCTCGAGGTGCTTCTTGAGCTCGTTGCGGCGGTGCTTGCTGTAGGCGCAGTAGGGGCACTTGTACTGCGGCTCGCGGCCGCACTCGAGCGTCACGTGCCGCACCAGGTTCTTGCGCGCGTTGTAGCAGCGCTGGCAGTTGGGGCAGCGGTAGCCCTTCTCAGTCTTGTACTGCGCGCACGGCAGCGCCACGCGCTCGCCGCGCGGGTAGATGTTGTACGGCGACACGCGCTTGCCCGGCGCCGGCGCCGGCGCCGGCTTGCCGGCCGGCTCGGCGCCCGGCGCCGGCTGCTTCTCCTTGGCGTCCGGCGCGGCGCCCGGCGGCGGCGACTTCACCGTCTTCAGTATCGCGAGCGTGGTCGTCGTCGTCGTGTCCTCCTCCTCCGTCATGCGTTTGCTCCGAGTCACGATACTGTTCCGCGCCGACGATGATTTCCGATCTGCAATAGAAAATTGACACCGTTCGGTCTTTCGGTACTTCTTGCGGGTCGGTTGACTTTATTTTATGAACGTGATTTACCCCCATGCAAAATAAAAACAAAATGTAATGACGTAATCGACTATATTCAAACAAAAGAAAAAAATAACATGATACAGAATCGACGTTTCGTCCTTGAGATCGAGTTGACTCGGTGAAAGTTAAACAATAAAGAAAACCGAAATAAAAATTTCAAAATCAAAAGCTTACTCTAGTAGTTTTCAAAATATTAAAAACTTAACAAAAAAAAATAAACTTCTCAAAAATCAACGAGCTTATTGCTTTAAGTCGGACAAAATAATGCCTTAGGCAATCTACATACGATGCTTCACTGGTCAGCGACTTAACAATTCATGTTTAAAGTGATTAACTGACATGATTAATAAAGTTTCAAAAAAATCAACAGAAGAAAAATAGAAAAAATGAGGTAGTCGTAAATATTTGAGCGTTAACTAGTTTGTGCACGGCTTTGGCGGCGCGGGCGGCGGGTTGCCATGTTTTATATCGACATGTGCCACGAGGGATTTCTTCTGCGAGTATCTTTTGCCACAAGCGTCACATTCGAACTGAGGCCCGGTCATGCATTCATATTTTTCGTGACGCATTTTGTTCCTCTTGTATTTGTAAGTTTTCTGGTTACAAATAGAACACACGTGCGGTGTCTCTGTTTTCTCCGTAATGTCTTTGTTATCGTCCTTTCTGCCGGGCGGTCGGCCCCTTCTTGCCTTCAGATCGTGGCGGAGCATCTTTTTCAGCTTTCTTTTGTTTCTGTTTATTTTCTTCATCAGACATTTTTTGACTTTACTTTCTAAAGCATCATCGTGTTCGATCAGTTCTTTCTTGGGCTCAGACTTTATGCAAGCGTGCTTAAGAATTCCCCGTGTTAATGGAAAAGGGGTTTTGGCGTAGGTTAGTTCTTTGTGTGCGTCTGGAAGGGCAAAACAATGAAAAGCGAAAATAAAATTATACAAAGCGACATGTTAGTTACAATGTTTTTGCGAATATGCGAATGGAATGAAAATAAATGAGGCCAATTAATGCTTTATGTACAATGTGTTAGACAAGTCTGATTAGCTCATGGAAATTCTGTGCTCCTTTTTTCGATTTAAATGAAAGGTAAAGAAAAGAAGAAAGCAGAAAATTACGTATTACTATTTATGGGAAAAAAAAGCTTGTTAGCCACGGGTTCAGGAGTGCTAAGGGAATCAATTTACAAAATACTACCTCATCATCTATTTGTGAAGATACATTTCCGACGTTACTTTGACGACGCCTGCAGATTCCTAGCAATGTAAGATTTAGTTTTGTTTGATCATCGTTTATGTATTTCGTTTGATAAATGAAATGCGCATCCACTAGGGATTTGTACTCTCTGAATCTATTTAACGAGTCACATGCTTCCAATAATTTTACTTACATACTCATGTTTGTTGCGACCTAATGAACATGCGAACTGACTACTATACGTAATAAAATAACCGAGTCACTATTAAAAAACATGAATTGCTAAGAAAAAAGAATTTCTGCAGTGAAATCACATGTGAATGCAAAAAAATATAAAGAAAATAATAAATAATAGATAAATAAGCCACATAACCACTACATTGATAAGTTCATAAGAAAATAAAATAAATTTACCTTCATCCGTCAGCTGCCTCGTGGATAGTATCCAAACTCCAACCAAACGGTATCATCACACTTGTGCGCAATAGTTGTAATAAACGGTATATTATGAAACCACGCCGATAATAAATATCTCGTTTACTCGGATACCCTAAAAATGGGTGAAGTGAGGTGTAGTGCACTTTAATGATTCTCTACAAATTACTTAAATAAAGGTCAAGAGAAAAATTACGTGTAAATAATTAAGTAAAACTTACTCACCGTTGAAATGTAATTCCAGTCCACATAGTTAGCAGGCGTTTTAGAAGGTTTTAGCACTTACGCGGTTAATTGTTACTGCCTTGTGCGTCTACGACATACCATTATGTTTGTAAGTAAGCATGCAAGGTACTACTGTCCTCTAACACCCCATAACACAAACAAAAGCTGACCAACTGTGAACATTCATTGTAATAATGTAAAACTGTATACTTACCGCGCACGTTACCTCACCTTAGAAAAGGCTACATTACGAAAAACCTTTTTTACCAATACCTTAGCCGTTGCACTGAAATATTCCTTACATCTCATACTGATACACAAAATATAGGAATTGTAATAATATTAGTAGTTTATAATATTAATATTAGATAGTAAAATTAATATAGGGTTGAAGTTTCACATGTGAAAACACTAGCACTCTCGTTTCCGCTGTCGTGTAATATAATATTTATATATAACATTATAAAATATAGATTACTTAAAGCAATGACTGTTTTACTAATTTCAAATTATGGGAAGACATTGCGCATTTCATCCGTTCCTTGTATGCTTGGGACAGTTAACTTTTTTTATAATAGCATGGCAATATATAAATTATTCAACTATTTGTTAGGGACTGGTAAAAAGTGAACTGTCCCAGATAATAAATCTTGTATCCCATGTAACAAGTTGCGTTGTAAATTAGAGGTAATGAACTGGTGGCAGAGCAACGCAACAAGTTTCGGTGGAGCGCTGCCACAGGAGGCCGGCGGCAGCGCGGAGTGCGGTGTGGGGCTTACCTTGCGAGTCTCGAACGCTATCACTCGAATTCATAATTTCGTCTTGAGATCTTTCCATGTGCCATTGAAAATCTGGAAAAGAATGCTGGCGTCATTTTTGTTACACAAAACTTGAGGAGTATTTGTATGAATTTTTTTTGTGAAGTAGATAAAAAAAAATCTAACATGATGTTGGAATATCATGGACTCAAGTTCGCAGAGTTCCTGGCCTTGGAGGAGATAGCATGAAATGGATTATGCGTATTGTGACCATACCCTCTCGTGTAAATGCCACAGGCAGTTTAACCTGCCTCAGAAAGAACTATTGGGCTACTTTGTATCAAATTGTAAATATTTAGTTAATCATTGCTAAATAAATTGTATTCATAAAAATTAAAAAAAAAATTGTACAATTTGTTGTGATGAATTTTTGGCACAAAAACATTAAATATAATTAAAATGAGTACTCTTAAAAGTACTGAAAAAATTCTGCATGATAATAATCCTACATAGTAATGGCTCCTGGGCCCTTGTTCCAGTGCACCTAAGGTTATATATCTCAGTCACTTTTACTCTGTACATTTTAAAAATTAACTAAAATTTTCTTGAGCACACCAGAAAAGGGCCCTCAGAGTAGATTATTCATCTCAGATACAGCCAAGAATGTATCTTACTCCTTCTCTCTTTTATGTCATTCCTAGCATGAAAGCCGGTGACAAAGGTTAATGACAACTAGTGAAGTAAGCATTGTAGCAAGTTTATACGATGACAACAATTTTGCGGCGTCAAAATCCCACCGCCAGCACACTAGCACGAGAAAAACCACCGTGTTAACAGTTTACGCGCCAATGTTTTGCCAGCGCTGACACGGAATAGAGCATTCGTCTATTTTCTGGCGCCAGTGACTTCCGCCCGCGTCCCTCACATCCTCTGCGCTCCCTCCATCCTAAACAACTGCACGGAAAACTGACGCTGAAAACTAGCACTGTACAAACGACCGTCCTGCGGCATGCTGGCTTGTTAGTGGCGGTGGGATTTTACGCCGCAACATTGTCATCGTTGCAATTAGTTGATAGACAATGGTTCATTTTCATATTGAGCATTGCGAGCTGACAAGACAGTTTGTGGGTCACGGACTCACGTAAGATATCAGGGGGTACTCTGTGTGCATGGGGTTATTTTCTTTGCTCTCATAAGAAATGTCAAGAGACTGGCTGTAAGTCATGTGTGCTACTGCTACTCTGTCTATAGTGCATTCATACCACTCTAGAGTGCACTCTACCACAGTAATTTCATAGACAAGAGTCCTTAGCTAAAGACTTATATCGTCGAACAAAAAATGTAGGTAAGCCGGAAACCTATTATTTTTTTGGTAATGGCGCTAGTATAGTCTGAAAATTTCGGATTCCATATAACGAAAATTAATATTCTTGGGTTAATCTTTGTTAAAAAATATTTTCTTTGAAACAATAACATATTTTCAGTGTCTGTTTTTAGTCTTATAAGTATGTTGTAGAAATATAATTTTATAAGGATTTAATAGTAGATTATGCACCGACGGGAGAAAGCAGTGTCTTTTGTCGCGAGCGATTTATTGAACCATGAGCGTAACGAGGGAGAGCTATGTAGAGTGAAGCGAGGGGTTCAAGTCCATAACAAAGACACTGTGAATATATGTTCCAATAAACCCCGTCTTTTGTTTTAAATTTTGTGCAGCTCGTGGTGCATGTGCTCTCGCTTGTGGTTTTTGTTGGTGCCAGTTCAATTTTCGAATAAACTCTTCTTACAGTGACCATATTCTGAGTTTTCATTCAATTGTAACCTGTTTGCTCGGAAACTCTTTTGGTAATTTCATGCAACTTTATCTCCCTAGCTAGGGATGCAATGCCTTGCTTACATTGAGACTATGTGATATGTAATTGGATTTGTCGAGCAGGTGGTGAGAAAAATGCTTAGCAACATCTTTACAGAAATTGTTCATCGAGTCTGGAATTTCGTTCTGCATTGCACATCTTTGTTACCTATTATAATTTGTCTACCTAATATAGTACCTATTATTATTTAAACAGCTTGATGGATTTCGACATGTGAAGTTTCATTTGAATCGTCTTGATATTGGAAGTGACACAGGGTACAACATTGTGCAGCCGTGTTTTTTGTTTTTCTTTGAATAATGTTACTTGTTAATGCGCCACGACACCTATACGATGATGTATGGGTTGAAGGGTAACGTGAGCAGGGTAGTGTGCGTATAGAAGAGCGTGTACTGACTGCGTACGACGTCGTTGTGCGAGACGGGCTGGTGGTCGTCGTGCTCCTCGTCCAGCGTGAGGTCCTCGACGGGGTCGCGCGGCGGTTCCTCCTTGCACAGCGGCTCGTCCCCGTTGGGCGGGTCGGGCGCCGGCGCCGGCGCCGCCTCGCTCGCCGGCAGCGACGCGCGCCGCGCCTTCTTGCGCCGCCGCGACGGGGACAGCGAGCCCTCGCGGCTGTCTATGCTTTCGTCGCGACCCTGCGGACAACACCACACCGCAGCTGTAGTCTGAGCTCGCATTCACTCGTTGGCTCAACACGACATCTCGAACACTACTCAATCTCAGAAGATGAAATTTGGGAGGTCAGGGAGGTAGTTTGTACTCCTACACGTAAATCACCTCCCTTCATGTCAGTTAAAAACGGAATTTGCGGAATTGATCCCTACTGCAAAATTAATTCTTAGGTCCGCGGGGCGCAGTTAGTAAATTATTAACCTTTTACAGTTTACATTCATGGTCATAGGTTTCTTTATGTCGAGGATGCCATGGAACACACAAAACCTTATGGACCTATCATGATTCAATACCACATGAGTAACTAGTAACTACCAATTTTACTACTACTTAACTACTATTATTGAGTAACTATTAAATACCTTCCTTGCTTGTAACAATCATGTGTGAAACAGAATTCTATGCTATGTTCTAAGCTATGTAATGGGCTAATATGGCCATGCCTATTTTAAAAAAGCTTGATCATGATCGTAAAGAAAACAGCACAATACACCTCAAGTGGCATGATAGTGCAAATCTTAACCCACATAGAATTAGGACTAAAAGTTTTATTGCACTGTTTATAACATAATCCAAGGATTGTATTACCAAAGAGGGAAGGTACACACAAAATTAAACCTACACAAGTTGCTATTAACTCTCATTGAATAAATGAGTTATACAAAGCTAATGAGCATAAATTTTAACACATTCGAAAAGACCTACCTATCTATCTATTTATCTCATAACAACTTATGTAATTTTTTATCTAACAATCTAAATCAGTGTGCATGAAATAATAACAGTGGACAACTCATACAGGATTATATTATTATGTAATGCCAATGAAGTAATGAAGTGTGCTGCGTTGCAATCATGAATTGGATTTAAAATTGAAAGCCAGATAAAGGCCCTTTGTTGTAAAGTAGGTCACTTTATTGGGCTGTATTATCTGCTGAGATAATCTGCCAAGTTTGCGTTAGGAGCATAGTGCCAACTTTGTGGTCAGTAATAATAAAAATGTATGACTTAGTTTTGGCACCAATTATGTCAATAGAGCTATCAAATGCTTTATTACACTTCACTAATAAGTAAAGACCAAGTACTATGTGTCATTAAACTATTCTAAAATCTACTAGTTAAATATGGATAGTGTGTTACAATTTTTGATAAGACTCAATTAAAGTTGTTTACACATTGCTTCAGTATTTGGTTTCATGTGATAAGTTTTTATTTTTTTGGTGAATGTTTTTAGGCCACACACAGTTTGAATTTAACAGATTATAATGACAATATGAAACCTATTAAATGAGAACTGGTTGCTACTAAATTTTTTGCAGAAAGTGTAACTCTAAGTTCTACATAGTGATAGCTAGCTAGGTGATAGCTTCTTAAATCTGCTTAATTTATTTGAGAACAAATGTAACTAGATAAGGTTTTCACACTCCTATTAGCTTCACTTGTCACTAACAATGTATGTATTTAAATCATAGAAGTTGTATCAAAATATAACTTTGTATGTACCTCTATACAACATGCAAACCAGCACATTGTACAATACATAGTGGAGATGACAAAACAATAAATAAGCATTTCAGAGCTGATCTGACAACTTGATGTCTGAATGAACTGATCTTTATAGGTTTTTTTTAAACTACATATAAGAATGTACATGTTTTTAGAAAACATACCAGTGGGTGTGGCGAAGGCGCTCTGGGCGGGTGTGCGGGCGGCGGCTGCGCGGGGCGCGACGGCGGACGCGAGGGCTTGTTGTCGGAGAGGCCCTTGATCTGCAGCGACTCGGCCGCCTTCAGCAGCGCGGCCAGCTGGTCCTGCGAGATGTTAACCTCGCCGCGGTACATGTAGTCCATCATGGCTCGCAGCTCTGCATACTTCACGTCTTTCAGGATTATTATTGGATGCTTGTCATACTGTTGTGATAGCACACTCTGGAACAACGGGAATGTGCCTTTAGAGCAATGCTTCTGGCGATCATAGTTAAAACTATGGATATGGCCTTAATTTTTTTTTATTAATCTTAAGGTAAAGAGGACTAAATCTGTAGTTATTATCAGATTAGGCCTATGGATAGTTTAAGAGATGATTTGAGCGGGATCAGGCCTTTGCACTCATGACATAATAGTAGATAAATTTGGGATCTATAGCTGTACATGCACCACTGATTACAGGTATCCGTACGAGATGATGATCGCTTACCATCAGGCTTCCTGTTAGCTTGTTTGCCATCAATGGCAAAAAAAAATTATAACTAAGGATCTTGGTGGTGAATGTAGTAGCTAGGTTTTTAGGTAGGTATTAGTTATTAGTGCTTAAGCACAAACAGGCAGAAATTATTGCTAGCTATTTGTTTTGAGCACTATTTTGATGCTATAGGATTTAAATTAGCTTGTCAGCACTTTAAGCTGTTAAGTATTATATGCAACATGTAGGTTCATTCAAAATACTTTTTTTTGTGAATTTTGCATATATTAGAACATACATCCACAAGTTTACAAATCTCTTCTGAAAGCACAATTCATAGACAAGCATAGCACATAAAAGATATAACATCTACACTTTACCAATCATACATAGGTACCCATTTGACGGTCACGAAATCCAATTATCTAATCTACAAGTACCTATATTGAATTGACCAAGACTAGAAAAGATTACACTAGCATTGCTAGTCAGTCTGCCAGTTGCATATTTATTTAGTTAACACTTTATAAATTGATGAATATTTCACTAGGTAGGTACTGGCAGAAGCCTGCTCAAACTGTGAAACCAGAAAGTCAAGAGCTTGCCTAATATTCAAACTTAGTGGACTAGTGGATCATTATTTTAAAATAGGTATACCAAAACATATAGATAGACAGTTGTCATATAAGTTTATAAAACAAACAAACTGCCTTTGCTAAGGAAATAACTACCAAAATATCAACATCAAGCACCTTTTAGAATCACTGACATATCTTTGATGTAGATCTAAGTGTGTCAACCTAAAAAGAAATATAAACAAACCATTCTAGTATATCCTTTTGGAAATGCTTAGTTAATATTTACCTCTTGAATTTTCCCCTAAACAGATACTATATAGTATGGATATACTATATAATATCTATGTTTAGGGGAAAATTTACAAGTTTACTTTGCATGTATCATACTACTAAACAAGTGAATATCATTCACTACAGGTTGTTTTGTTTACTTTCAGTTGTATGTTGATTCATTTTTATACAATTGTTTTTATTGATAACAATGAATGTTTTGAATGGAACCTGTGTCAACTTAAATTCTATCTCAAATCAACCATTAATTTGTCATTAGAATGCTTAATTAAAACTAGTTTTAACATTCCCAAAACAAATGACTAACATTAGAGCTAAGCACCATTGGGTAATTTGAAACTGTTAACCTCTAGAAAAAGTAGTAGAGACAACTTTCAGTTGCCAACTCATCTATGCACTAAATAACTAACACATGAAAGCTGGCATTAAAACAAGTGGTATGTTTATTAGAGCAAAACTGAGCTGGCTGTTCATAGGCAACTTTAACACGATAGCAATTGACCTAGATAGCGTGCAGTGTGTACCAACCTCGAAATAAGGACTGCACGCCGAGAGGACCACTTTGTGCGCCTTGAGGGTCTGTCCTTCGGCCGCCAGGGTGCAGTCCACGTGCATGCCCTTCTCTAGCAGCGTGTCGAACACGGCCACCAGCGTCGACTGGTGATTGTTCCATCGCAAGCAGAACTGCTGGTCGTCGTCCATGATGCCTCGAGCCACTCGTCGCGCCCTCGCTCCTAGAACCACCCAACACACACTACGTCTAAACCACTTCTAAACACCACGCAATAACTAGGCCATTATGAAAACTTCACCACTGTTTTACAAACATTGGCCGTAAGCACCGTTTCCGAGATGCGACGCAAAAATTATCTCACCGATTCACTTCACGGGATGAGATCACGCCCCGACTTATCTAAATTAACTTTAGGGACCACATACGAGCCGTCGTAAGCGACGCGGCACAAAGAAAATGGCCGCTTTTCCAGCGCGACAAAAAATAAAATGGCGACGAAAATTCTAAGTTTTACTATTTTCTGGGCAAACTTTTCTTAGCATGCATAGCCGATTGAAGTTCTTCGCGTGCCTACGAAGAGAGAAACTTTGAAGAAGTTTCGAAACAACAAAGAAACTTCTGTAGAACTTAACTTTGAAAGTTCTTGAGTGGAAATTTTCAAGATGAAAAGTCCTGCCAAAGTAGGTACATAAGCCCGATGCGTAGCCGTAATCTACACTAAAGTAGGAATATCAAATCCTTACCTTGATTATTGCATTAACTGTTTATCAATAACGTATCACGATTTGATATATTTTAGGATATTTGCCACATGAAATTAATTAGCACATTTACACACCCGCCAGCTTTCTTGAATGAAATTGAAAACAACTACGCTATGTTGCAAGTTTAGAGAAAGGCACCTCTACAAAAATCCAACAACGAGCGAAGTACATTACAAGTTGGATGGAAGCGACGCGAATGACCCAAAATAAGCTTTAAAATGTTGCCATCAGCAAAAAAAATTAATGAGCTTAACATGATTAAATACGCCTATAAAAATCATTTTATTGGAAGTTTATACAAAAGAAAGTACCTATAAATTAACTTTTTACAAAAATATGCATTTTAATAAAACCGTTCCCCGCTATGAATGTTACACAAAGTTGGTTATGTTTAGAATTTAGAACAACTTGCCCTTGACCTACTTTATGTCTAGAACATCTCGTGATTGCTTCTAATTTATTGAAGGCTACAATTATTAATTTAGTTTTCGACTTCTGCAGTTGCCATCGGCAAAACACAGATTGTACGTGAATACAATAATTTTAGAATCATGCTCTTTTAACTTATTACAAAGTCAAGAGAACATAGTGTGGAAACACTAATCAGATTGATTGATTACACTGCCATCTAGCGGCGACTGGCGAAGCCAATGTTTCAGGATCTATAGATGTAGTTCTACAACAAATTTGTAACTACCAAAGAGCGCTATAATCGCATTTTTAGGAAACTAATGAATAATATTTTTTTTATTTTAAAATTTCGCTGGCCTAGAAAGTGTTGGATAGTACTTTTCTAATGTAGACAAATTGGTCGATTTGTTCATAAATGTATGTAGGTACCACAGAATATGCTCTATTACATAGGTCGTAGGTACCTACGCCATTCCTGTGGCGCTCCTAGGCGATATGGCCCGTCAAGGAGCGCCATACTCATGAGGTACCTACTTGATTGATATATTTCTTGATTTCTCGTTATGTATTATAAAATATGTAGGTACCTTTCTAGTAATTACTAAATTACGAAGGTACGTGGCGCTAGTGACAAATTTAAACCATAGAATGTAAAAATCCTATTTAGGATATTTTACATAATTATCTGCATTTAGGAGCTGCGGAAAAGCCTCTGAAAAAAAGGTGGAAAAGAGATATTTTGTAGCAGATCATTTTTGTTTAGGCCAAATGCCCCGCTAATGCTGATCAGCGGTGCTATTCAAAATCATTTGGAAACGTTTCCGATCGGATCCCAAAAAACTTCAAACTCAAATAATATTAATAATAAATTTGGGACACTTCCACACACGGTCGCCTGACACCAAACTAAGCAAAGCTTGTACTATGGCTGCCAGAGACTGATAAACATACTTAAATATGTTTAAATACATACTTAAATAGATATTAACATCCAGACATAGAACAAACACAAATGTTCATCACATAAATGTTTGCCCTAGGTGGGAATCGAACCCACGCCTCCACGCTCAGAAGGCAGGTTCACTACCAACTGAGCCACCGAGGCAGTCAAATTGTTCGAATCTCAGCCTAATTTTATACAAAATGTTTAAAATTAAGCTCACATTAAATGTTCCATGCACCATGTTCTATCTACGAGTTCTAGGTAACATTATTACGACTATGCTACCTAGAACTCGTAGATAGAACATGGTGCATGGAACATTTAATGTGAGCTTAATTTTTATCAAAAAAATAAATAATGACAGCTAAGGATCAATTTAACTAATAAAGTAAACCTAGTGAAACTTTTTTGGCCTATTCTTACTATTTTTTGTAGTATGTGGATAGGTAAAAATTGAATTAATATTTTGCTTGTAGGGCACTAATAAAATTATTGTAGGTATTAAAATCATATTCAAATATAATTTTATATGCAAATATAATTTTATATGCAAATATAATTTTATTATTAAATAATTAAAATTATGTTAATATAATTACATTATATTATATTTACAAGAGGCTCTGTAAGCTGGAGTTTTCGCGGCTGACTTCTGTCTTCCTCTACAGGTCGCACTCATCAACCGATTCTTGTGAAATTTTGTGAGCAGGTTGGTTATTATACATAAAGCTATTTTTTTCCCGAGTCTGTTTTGGGAAATTTCAAAAGAATCGGTTAAGAAATGCGACCCATAGACGAAGACAAAGATCCGGCCAGAGATCCAGGCAGAATTTGGATTTACGAAAGCATTTTTGTCGAAGCGTAGACGCTTCGCTCGCTCGGTCATAATATTAAACTAAAATCGAATTAAAAATATTTAGTTCGGAACCAGTCGTGCACAGCATACATCGTAACAGTAAAACAAATTACAATTAAATAGGAATGAAATAAATGATATAAATTAAAAATTATTTTGTAAATATTTTTATTATATTTTGAATTAAATGTTATTTAAAACCTAAACTTTCCCAACATAGCAGCTAATCGTCGCGTATTAAGTTTTAGTGACCTTATCATTGATAAAGTTTTGTATCTTACCCGCAACAACCTTACCAGTAACAAAACAAAATGTGGATAACATAAAAAGTATCCAACTTCCGAGTCGTGCCTCTGCTCCCTAAGCTTCGTCGCTTCGTTATAAAAATCAATAGCATTAGTAAGTTCGTAAGTACAAACGAATTATTCGAATCTCTTTGTGTGCGTCGTCGCCGAGCTCTCGGTGTGCGGAAAACAAAAAAAAACCACGAGCGAAATTCTTGTAATAAAAATCAATCGGAGCGGAGAGAGCGGGGACCGACTGGCGGGCGCCGCGGGTGGGGCCCCACCGCCTCCTTCCTGCATACCTACACATCATGCTATACTGCACCAACCCTCTTCGCCTTTATATTGTCTTGTCTTGTCTTCTAAGAGATATGTGTTTATAAGTTTCGATGCTAGTTTCTAGGAATGTTGGTTTTGGATAGGTGCAACCGTTAAGCGTTTTAAATAAGTACCATAAAATTTGCTTTTACAAGTTACAGGGCAGAGGTGGCGGGTGTAGAGGGGAGGCGACGTGGTGGTAAGCTGCGGCACCGGGCGGGAGCGCGGCCGGTTCCCGGCAAAAAGGCGTTTGTTTTTATTTCCTTGGCTCGGGAAAAAAATCAGCACGCGCCCGCCCTGCACCTCCTAAACATGCGCCACGCAGCGACGCAGACTCGGCCGGGTGTGTGCCGAATTCACTTTCATTTGCGACATCTCATCGTCTCTCGAAGGTCACGTGCAGTCGCGGGTGTTTTGATAAAGTTCGCGGTGCATATGTGACGCGGCGCGCGTTTGCGGCGGCCACCGCTGACCGACTAGGTGAGTTGAGTCAGTTTCGCGCCCTTCTCGTCTTCGTCGATCCGCTTCCCTCGCGTTTATCGGGTCTCGTTTCACACCGTCGTTCGCCGCCGGGAAGACGGTGAGATGAGTGAAAGTGACGGTGTGTGACGCGCAGACGTGCGCTGCGGCCGCCGGCTCACCGGATAGAGACATGAGGGCCAACGATAGGGTTAACCGCGCAACTTTGCATGCACTACTCCTCCACCTCTGACAGATCATATTACGCGATTCTACACGCTACGATGATTTTCTTAAAGTCGCTTATCCTGAAATCTCAAAAGTTTCCGACTTGCTTAAGTTTCGTAACCATATCCGCGCGCGAACTTTGTAAAATGTAGAGTGAACTATGTGGGTAGGTAAAGTTAATGTTCTCTGACAACGTACTTAGCTTCAATACGAAACACGTATATGCAAGCAAATAAGAACAAAAAATCTGGGGAGACTGTCTGGCCCCGTGGACGATAGAAAGAGAGGGACCAAACTTTGTACTCTTCATTTGTGCTCGAATGAGGAAAAATTCAATAAAGCTCGCTTCCTTTTGTCTAATTGCCTATGTACACCTACTTATAGCATGCCAACTGTTCGATTTCGGGGATATTTAGAGACTAATTTGATTAAATGATATCTACTCTTTTTTCTATTTGCTGAATAAAAGTAATGAATGTAATAAATTATGATATTAAAATGTAACTATGCCACATAACTATCTACGTCATTCTATTTAGTTTTTTTTAATAACGATTTTTCGACGTTTTTCTTTAGTTTCGCCACATTAACTATTGTTATTCTTGTTTTTGAAGGAAATGCCCGGGAACGGACCGTTTCAAGTGAAATGCGAGCCACCTTCTGATGAAGAAGATAACTGTCCCCAACTGTCCCATATATTTCCTAATACTAAGGTAAGTTAAGTAAATAACAATCATATTTCGAATTATAGTTTCAAGGAGCTAGCTTAGATGAGCTCCACTAGGATTTAGGAAGAGGGGTAGGAGAAGTAATAGAGCTCAAGCTCCCCAAAATTTCGAATTCACACTCTACAATAGTCGAAAATGTCTGTTATATTTTGATTTTGTGTTTACGTATTTGATACATTCAGCTAAGCCAACCCCCCCAAAACCAAAATCCTGCATCCGCCACTGTTAGGTTACTTGCTCTACTTCTAACATCAGATAAACTCTGATCTATTAAATGATTTTTCTATCATAGTAATCGATTTATTTATTAAATTATAGAAAATGATCATATACTTAAGCTTTAACTTTTTATTTCAAGATTCCCTCGGAATACCATTGCAGAACAGAGAGGATCAATCAAAATGAAGAAAATTCTTCAACACATTTGTTGCGACATTTGCAGGTCAGAAAATGTTTTCACTAGAAAATCAAAAGTATGACTTGCAAATAAGTTCGTAAAAAACAACAAAATATTGGCAGCAATTAACTACTATTGCTGTCCAGTGCCGCTGCTAGAGTTATGTGTCGGAACAAAAGTTTATTAAAATGCTACTTGTTTACCAGTTAAATTTGATAGGGTTTAACAATTTAAAAATAATAATCCAATATTATGAGATATTATAATACTACTTTATAATTTGTTATTTTTAGTGTTCATCTAGTTTGGAAGAGCTGGCACCGCTGGCGCCGGCGGGACCGGCCGCGACGCCGGTCTGCGTGAAGCAAGAGCCGGTGGACACCCCCGCGCTCACGTTAGAGACCCTTGAGTCCAACCCCCATACCTCAGTAAATATAAAAGCATTTTTACCATTGAAATAATTTGATAAATGTATTAATCGTGTCGAGCCAAAATTAAAAATACATGCGTATTACAACTTTTCTGTTTAAATATAAAATTATGCTCTGAGAGGGTAAAGTATTTTCAATTTAAAGGGAAATTCAATACTGGAGCGACATATAGCAATGCTGAGTTCGCCAGAGGAGCTTGATTCTGCGAGTTTCACCCCTCTGCTAATCAAAGATGAGCCTTCTTCGGAGGGAGGTAAGTTCAATGTGATCGGGACTGTACTGTGACGTATAAACCACTACAGGGTTTATCTATAGGTTACCAGTTAGTGGTTGGCATTGTATAATATTATCAAAATTAGGTTTTTAATACACGATGGAAAACACAACTATTGACATAATTCGGTAGCTTTGAAGCCATCTAGCAATTTCAAACCAGAAGTCCCAACCAGATCTTTTTAATAATTTTAATGAGAGTCCGACTTTAATCGCGCGATGATTCTTAGCCCGTGGCATAAATAATAAGGTTTACATAAAACTTACTTTGGTATCTATATCTATGTAGGTATACAAGTATGTCGAATGATATCAATATGATGAAGATCGGTTCTTGTAGAGATTATGAGGGGAGACCTTTATCCGGCAGTGGACGTCTTCGAGCTGAGATGATGATGATAATCTATACTTCCAAATTTCAGAATTCCAACAAATGAGTAGTGACGAGACAAGCGATGGATGCCGCGACCTGGAACCGGCGGCGCGCGGCAGCCCCAAGAGCTGGACGCAACGCGACATGGAGCACGCTCTCGACGCGCTGCGGAACCATCACATGAGCCTTACCAAGGTACACCACACTAACTGTGTTACTGCATATACCGTTACTGAAGTTCTGCCGCAAGGGATACCTACTTAATTCAAAGACAGTTTGCAAGTTCATACTGCACTGAACTGTTGATTCATGCTGAGCTGCTATGGGTGACCGTGACGCTTACCATTAGGGAAGTAACTTGATCTATTCGTTACCTGAAAAAAAAAATTAGCTCCATAATCCCAATGATGAGCATAGAACTCATTCTTGCTGTACCTAGTTAAAACACTTACCTGCTCCTTTTTCACCAACAAATTATAGGCATCAGCCACATACGGTATTCCATCGACGACGCTGTGGCAGCGCGCTCATCGCCTCGGCATCGACACGCCCAAGAAGGAAGGCAGCGCCAAGTCGTGGTCCGAAGCTGACCTGCGCGGGGCGCTGCATGCCTTGCGGGCCGGGGCCATCTCCGCCAACAAGGCTAGCAAGGCTTATGGTGAGGAACGGTTCAGTGTGGTCGGCCATAATATATAGCCATACATTTCTAGAGAAGGCCCGACTGCTGTCGGTAATATTGCCGACCCCGTATTGAAGTAAAAATATAGCTCGTCTACACTCTCAATATACTTAAACAGGATTTAAAGGAACGTACGTTACGTTTGTCAGGTATCCCGAGTAGCACTCTGTACAAGATAGCCCGGCGCGAGGGCATCCGCCTGGCGGCTCCGTTCAACGCGGCGCCGGTGTCGTGGCGGCGCGGCGACCTGGCGCGCGCGCTGGCCGCCATCCGCGCGGGCGCCGCCTCCGTGCAGCGCGCCGCCGCGCAGTACGGGATACCCACCGGTGCGTGCGCACGCACAATTACCACTGCATGTCAGAAGGCATATCCATAGTTTTGCGTTACGGTAAATCTATGAATGCTATCAAGTCGTAGAACTCAACCTGGTCTTATGACTGGCATTTTAATCTAAATCCGTGCATTAAAGTACATACACATGTAGTCACTCCTCTTTCACATAGAGTTAGGGAGAGCACTTGCTACGATCCTGACATAATTCTTTAGTTTCTTCTACTTTCATTGAGACTTTTCATACGCGCCCGTCGCATTAAAGTAGTACTCGCTCAAATGTAAATGAAGTTTTAAGAATTAGCTGCTGATAATGCTGTGTGAGATGGTAACTGCAACAAATGTTCAACTCAATTATAGGCACTCTCTACGGGCGATGTAAAAGAGAGGGTATAGAACTGTCTCGGTCCAACCCCACGCCCTGGTCTGAAGACGCAATGGGTGAAGCCTTGGAAGCAGTCAGGTAAAACCACTTTTATTATGATATTTAAACACAGCTAAACTTTTTTTAAATATGAATGCGTACCTATCCATATCAACAATCTTCAAAATGAGAAGAATTACCTTTTTCTTTGCAGAGTGGGTCAAATGTCAATAAATCAAGCAGCTATTCACTACAACCTGCCCTACTCGTCTCTCTACGGAAGATTCAAGAGGTGCAAATATCTAGCTCAGGTACATTTTGAAGAAAAAAGACTAGATCGCCTTTTACCTATAATGTATTTCACTTGTTTTAAATGTTTCCAGACTCAGCCGTTGCAGCAAGAATCTCTCAATAACCCCGAGATGTCGGCCACCCAGCAACAAGACCCATCCTATTACCAGCAGACCCCCAACATGCTCGACCCAGATCACATCATTGCCCAGAGTCAGGGCTATTCACAAAACGACTACATTCAGCATGCTTTGCCGCATAACAATGTGATAACACAAGACTCGTACGCTGGACAAGCGATGTATTACAACCAATGCTTTAACGGCATTGCTACTAGCTGAGATTTCAACTCCTCTAATCTGGAGGGCTCTTGAGACAATTGGAACTGATTAGACTTTGAGTGTGAAGTGATATATTGAGCCAATACGGATGGAATTTGATTGAAGCAAATTGCGGGAGTAAAAAGTGCTTAGTAAAAAGCTAGGATTTTGTCCAGAAGTAAATAATATACGTAATTATTATAAGTAATCTAGATGTGTAACAACTTTGTAAAATGTAGGAAGTTAAAATTTATTCTTATAATATTTTTGTAAACATTTAACTATTTCGTGTTTTTCTTATTCAGGTCAAGAAGTTTTATTGGGCCTATTTAAAAATTAAGTAAATTGTTCGTAATAATAATAAATAGTCAATTTTAAAGACTTCTAACTTATAACTACTTTTCGTGTCACATGATAATGTTATCGGAAAAAATAGGTGGCGCCACTTTGTACATGAACTTGGTGGAAATAAAAAATGTGCCCCCTTGATACAGCCCTGTTGTATAATTAATTATAACGTAAGTAGTAACGCTAGTTAGAATTAAGAAGTAAGCACAATAAATATTTACGCTCTATTTTAAAATGATGTTAACTTGTTTACTACTTTTTGTAGGTTTAATTTTGGGTTAGAAGCATTAAAATATGACTAAGTACTTGTAGAGTAGTTTAGATTGTCTTCAATAAAATATTTTAGGTACTAAAGTACTATTGCTGTCCAAACGAGATACGTATTTAAAATGTGATTGTATTGTAGATCATTAGTGGTCACTAGCCAGTAGTTAACTTTTAGTAGTTACTTGGAATGTAAGTGTAGGCAAACTGTCAGCGATTCAAGTATTTTTATGTATTTTCAGATACTCGTTGTCTTCTTGAAGTTCGTCGTTTATTTATGGTGAATAGCACTTTCAGGTAGAGTCCGAGCCACGACAAAATCACTACAGGCTCCGCAGCAAAAGTAGGAACGAAAACTGATTTATCTATTTATTATGTATTGGGTATGAATACGAAAAATGAATGTTTGTGTAACTATGGTAATTTTGTATTCCTGAACCATTTAATCGTAATTTTATTTTTGCGAACCTGCCTGAACCTTGTTAAATCTAATAATCGATAATAAATCTTATTTAATCTGGATTTTTATAACATGAGTGTGAGGGTGCTCGTAGACAGGCCATATTTTCACTGCTATGCGGGCCCGGCAATATTTTGAGTGTGGCCCGGCCATAATATAGTTATACATGATGGCTGGGCTAAAAAAAGTCGTGTATTTAATGCAGTAAAAATAATGGCCCGTTTAGGAGCGCTCTAAGATTGAGTTCCTAAGGCATAAAATAAATGAAAGGAACAAATATGAAAGTGTATCTTGCAAATTTCCGTTAGCAGTTATTAGGTAGTACCCCTATTTTAGTGGCGCGAATTTTTGTTGTTTAAAGGACCTTCTAATTGCTTGTCATTATGAACTAAATTAGTAGATCACTATGCCTATGTGTGTCATTGTTCAAACTAGCAATAATCGAAAGTAATAAACAGTTAGTGGTTAACGCAAGTCTTGTAATAAACTTTATAGACTGAATCATACAACTGTCTCTTTCACCCAAGTTCACAAGGATAAATCAAACCATCTAGTTGTACATAAAAAAGTCACTTTATTTGTTTATCTACAGTTAGATATAAAATAAATTACAATAATAATTTTATTTTGTCATTCGGCTGCGGCGTCCGTTATCAATTTACAACCTTTTTTATTGATTAAACTTTGAAAATATACTAGTTTACACAAAGTACAAAGAGACGTGACAATATTAACTTTACTATTTTTGAGCGTTTGAGGCAGTACAGTAGAAAAGTTTTGCAGACGCATACCGAACACACACTGCCACCTACCGTCGAGTAGCATAACTTTTATATAGCATCTAATTCCTACTAGATGGCGCTTCAATTATAATATACTTAACCGCCAACAGATGGCGTCAAACACAAACACTCGTATACACTACAGCGCTATCTGCCGTCAATTTTAATAAATACAGTCTATTTACAAAGATTCCACGTTGGAAGGTCAGTAAGCATAAATTTCTCTAAATTATTGTAATTTTAACAAGCAAAGTATAGAGTAATTCGTCACTTTTTCACTTACATATAAGTACGATTAATTACATTAGAGTTGTTTTTTTTAGAATCGTTAATTTAAGTGAAATAGAGACAAATCTCTTCCTAAAAGAATTCTTATTGTTAGGCTACCTATTTACAAGACTTTAGGGAGATCATAAGAATAGGTTTAAATTTCAAAGTTATTGATCACAATTGCTTTGACCAAACAGAATTTTAGTACAAAAATGTGTTAAAAAGTTTAGTTGGCAGGCAAAATTCTGCTAGTCAAAGTAATTCGTGTTTTGTTAAAAAAGGTATCAATTTAAATCAGTAATCTGTTCTATCGTCTGTAAAATTGTCTGTTCTGTCGTTAGAAATAACAGTGATGTAAGGTACTGGACGATAGGATATTTTACTGATTTTTATGTTTGTCTTAGGAAGCAGTCTGTACATATAGTATTGCAGACTTGTAAGGCCAGCACGGTTGTTAGGTAGATATCAGCGGAACAACTGTGGTTCGGACGCCACGGCCGTTTTACATTACAATAGAATATTACTTATCATGTGTTACTTGCTACTTATGCTAGTTACGTATATATCCTCGCCGTGCGTTCGTTATACACGGACTAGACAACGCACGACGGCGGGCATGCTCGCCCTTTACCATTAGAGCTAGCGCAGACGACGGACTTTTATTTTAGTTCAATTTTCTCTTTAAGATCAACATGGAATATTTCTCTTGTCTCTTTCAGTTTTAAGCGTCCATCGTCTGCGGTAGCTCTTTACAGTCCATAGTCCATACAAAGTCACACTCCGTTGGGAGTCACACCATCACACTGTCTAATGGCACGAGAATTCAATCGAAACGGGTCGATACCCACTGGGCTCAGAGCGAGAGTCAACATCTCAAACCGCAAGTATTGAAAGCGAGAGGTCCAGTCACGAATTCGAAACGGGGACACTGGAAATAGTACCGCGGTTACTTATCTCTATCGTTCACTGACGAATGTGTTGAAACGGATTTTTGAGTTGTTTGAGATATTCACTGTCTATTTATCTTTATTGTTATTTATCACTATTGAATGTGTGTCAGATTGAAAGATTGTACACGGGTCCATATTTAGCTCAGTCAATGTTTTGTTGCAGTAGATGTATCACTGTGTCCGCCGGCGGCGGGCGGCGGGCGGGGGGCGGCGCGCCTACACGGGCCCGTAGTCGGAGAGCGGCTGCGCGGAGCGCGCGGAGGGCGCGGCGGGCGGCGCGGGCGCGGCGGCGGGCGGCGGCGGCAGCGCGGGCGCCGCCTCCCCGCGTCACACGCCGCCCTTCACCAGCGCGCGGTGCTGCGGCTCGCGGCCGCCGCGCCACACGCGCCGCCACGACTCCAGCGTCTTGCCGGACCAGATCCAGACGCCGGACGTGATGCCGACGGCGAGCGCCATGAAGTACTTGAGCATGAGCGCGGCGTAGAGCGGCTGCGGGCCGCAGGCGGGCCCGCACGCCACGCGCCGCAGCCAGGCCTCGTAGCCGTGCGCCTCGTACGCCAGGCACGCCAGCACCACGCCCGCCGGCACGGCGTACAGCACGCTGAACACGCCGATGCGGATCATCAGCTTCTCCAGCTTGTCCGCCTTCGAGCCGGCGCCGATGCCGCCCTGCCGCTTGATCACCGACCGGATGCGGAAGAGGGACACGAAGCCGGCCAGCAGGAAGGTGGCCCCGAGCGCGAAGTAGACCACCAGCGGCGCGAGGACGTACCTCCGCAGGTTCTCGGGCGAGGAGTTCCCGACGTAGCAGATGCCGGCGACCGGGTCCCCGTCCACTGCGCCGGCCAGCAGCACGGCCACGGTCTTGGCGGCCGGCACGAGCCAGGCGGCGAGGTGGTAGTACTGCGCGTAGCCCGCGATGGCCTCGTTGCCCCACTTGAGCCCGGCCGCCAGGAACCACGCGAACGACAGCACCACCCACCAGATGGACGAGGCCATGCCGAAGAAGTACACCAGGATGAACACCAGCGTGCAGGCGCTGGGGCCCGCCGCCGACGTGCGCAGCAGCGCGCCCTCACACGCCACCTGCGGACGAACGACAACGATCAGCCATCGTGACTCAACTACCATAAATACGAGTAAATACCAGACACCAGTAAGTAAAAGTAAACGAGGCACTCGTTCACCAACTCGTTGAATCGACGATATCGTAAATAACGCAGGTCGAACTTAGACGAGATTAGCATAGAATTTGCACACAAGAGAGGATAGACCTTTCTTCTCGTTTGGTCTGCAGTGAACGATAACGGACTGAGAGTGATGATGAATCATGAAAGCTAAGCCTCGCTCCACCTTTTTATATCACACTAATATTATCAAAGCGAAATTTTGTGAGGATCTATGTTTGTTTCTTCTTCATGCTCAAATTGCTGGACCGATTTTGATGAAATTTGGTATAAACCCTGGTTTAACACATAGGCTAACTTTTATCCCAAAAAGTGAAGTATTCCCGCGGGAATTAAAATCGCGGGGCATAGCTAGTTTGATGCAGTTCCCATTACCTCGTCCCGTCCCAGCGCCAGGCGGGCGAGGTACCCGAGCGCCACCATGAAGTAGCACGCCGAGAGGTAGACGATGGGCCGCTCGGGGTACTTGAACCGCTGCGAGTCGATCAGGAACGTCGTTAGAGTCATCAGGGTGGACGCGGCGCACAGCCCGCTCCACAGCGCCACCCACACGCCGGCGAACTCCTGACACAACAACAAATAAGGCTTATTTAAATGTTTGCAACATGCACGTAAAAAACATTTATACATCGTTTTAAAGACTAAATGCGAAAACAGGCAGTATTTCTCAAATTGGGCGACAGTGCCCCCGGAGACACGGGAAATTCAAAAGAAAATATAGAAAGGTCTGTGTCGCGGGAAGTGAAGAGGATTGAGATCAACTGAGAGCCGGGAGTCACAAGAGCTCGCAGATAAGTGCTGGATGGGGTCAAAGGTTACCTTCTCGTCTTGCGTGAAGAAGGGGCCGGCGCAGGGCGGGCCGCAGGCGGGCACGCCGGCCACGGTCGCGTTGGGCCGCGCGGGCGCGAGCGCCAGCGGCGGGCGGCACGCGCACGCGCACTCGCCGCCCGCGCCCGCCGCACCGCCCGCCGCGCCCACGCAGTTTTTTGGATCCTTGCAGTTCTTATGTCGGTTGCGGGGAGGTGGACGCGGCGGCTCCGGCTCCTGGGCGCGGTCGTTTTCTTCCATGCAGAGGTGGTCCGGGTCTCCGAACCGCGGGAGCTTCTCGCAGGCCATCCCTTCGGGCCACTTGAAGCTGTACTTCTGCATGAGCGGCGCGCAGCCGGCTCTCGCTCGCTCGCATACCGAGCGGCACGCTGGGAGAGGTTTAGCGTAGTCCTCGATGCAGATCGGCGTGTACATCGAACACAGGAAGAATTTCAGGTCCGGCGAGCATTTGATCTCTACTAGTGGCCAGAATTGGTGCACCTGGAATATAGAGAGGCTACATGTTACGATGGAGTTTTCAACACATTTAGACAGTCAACGTGCTACGATAACACTAGAGCTCTAGGTCCGAGTAATTAGCAGTTATAATATTAACTAATATAACACTAGCAGATGGCTTAAGTCTATTATTTAACCATGTAATAAGAAATACTTACTCAAGATGACTGGAGATTAATTGAGCGAGCGGAAGCAAGGTTTAGTCTACTGGGACAAACCAGAAATTGTTTGTTCGACTATAATTTGAGTAGGTACCGTTGATCCAATTTTCAAGAAAGTAGGTGCAAGTAAGCATAATAATGTGCTAAATCGGACAAGGGGTTATAGAGATACGCGAGGCTTCTCGGTTCAAGGCAAACTACTTACTAATGATCAGTGAGTTGACTTTATGTTTTTCGTAACCAGTTGCATGAATACAGACCTCTAGTCCAGCCTCCTCCTGCGTGTCGTGGTCGAGCGCGTTGGGGAAGGAGGTGAGGTTGTACCCGATGCCGCGGCACATGGGGATGGTGATCTCCTGGCAGCGCGGCTGCAGCGCGCGCGCCGCCGCCGCACACCACACCAGCGCCACGACGCGCCACCACATCCTGACGACCTATTATAACCGCATCTGAAATAGACGAAAAGGAGACGTTACACAAGATTTCGAAGGTCACCGTTTGTCAAACTGTTTTATTTTTGCCCTTGGAGCATTGTTTTTGTATAAAAAGCAGGTATTTCACTTGACTAAACAAATATGATACACTTTAACTTATTGCTAAGGTATCATTGGCTACGTTATTGTATATATTTTATTGTGATTTAAGTAATCACTACATCGTAGACTGAGCTTCACGAAAGCCCATGTACTGCATTGTACTAGTTTATTTAAACAACTCAGTTTAACAACACCAATAAACAAATCTGTCCGATCGCTGCAAGCTATAAAACTACATTACTTGTTATCCAGTCGACTAGTAGAACACTATCGGCGTGCAATCTCATCGCTATCGGGCGCGATTACGTCGCGACTCCCGCTTTACAGCTGTACTGATGCCCTGATATTGATGTGATAGACGGGAAAGCCCGATATAAATTAATACTGACATTGGCTTTAAAATTAAATAACGAGGTCGGCGTAGAAGGATGTGACGTTTTTTCTAGAAATAAATTTAATTTATAAAAAGCCTTATCGATAGGTACTCTTATCTGAGCTACTTATCAAACGAAAGATTTAGCTGCACATTTGTTTTATCATGATTAGAATGTTTTACATTATAACATTTTGTATAACGATATATCGCTTCCATTTATCTTTCACACACAATTTGTATCTCATTCCTTGAGCACCGTCCATTTCCCCTAAACTTGATAAAAAGCTTTAAAAACATCACAAATCAGCTGAAAACTCTTCAAAGTCGGGAACTAACATTCGGGTCGGAGGTTCGCTCTACAGAGTTAGAATTAGTTTGGTTAAATAAAATAGTTGGATTTTTATTTTGGGCGTAACGTTATACTAACATGTGTGCATTGATATTTGAAATACAGTGGCAGCAGGAAATGTTAAATAGATGCGGTTAATTACTATTAATTGTTAATTCAAACTATGAAAATAATTCAATTGGGATAAAATAAAGTATTTAAAAGTTATACATAAGAGGCGTAAGATTTTAGAAACAGCAATTATTATATTTCATTAATAATTTAGCACAGTTCTGATTTCGTTCTCACATATTCCCCAATGTGTTCCCGATTTCACAACTCCAGCCTACCCAATCCCAAGACAGGAAATGTGTCAATCGTCTAATGCGCTGGTGTAACGTGTCACCTCATCTGCTCCCCAGATAGTGCCAGCACTGGCTCCAGTACTGGCGTCAGTTAATGCGCTTTTAACGACGCGATACATCGACACGTGGCGGGCCAACAAACAGATTTGGTAATGGTTAAAATTAAATTAGGAACGTTTAGTTAGGAATGGACGATGGAATTTTGTGCTGTCTGGATGTGTGAGTGCTGTTGATTGCGAAAGAATGAAGAGTGATTGCATAGGTTAGTTATGCCAAGATTATAGTATGAATCTAGCAAAGCAAACAAGTAGGTCAGGTTATTGTCACCTAGGATATCTAAGTCCTGGATTGACATTGCATCACGTCTTATGATGTAGCTTTACGTTTTATCATTTCAACATTAGACGAGCTTTCCAGAAAATTTTAGATCAAAGGCACTGCTGATATTGTGTGCAATAACACAATGATCTTAGTAAAACAGATAAGTAAAAAAATTGCATGCAAGCAGTTCGCGATATCAATACATACTTGTAATTCGAAACACGGAGCTCATAAGCTAATCATTTTAGTAGCTCCGTATTCCAATTGAACGTCGCTCCGTGAGGCGGGTGACTGGACATTTATAAACAAACGCGTTTAATGGCTACCCCGGCGCGGGTTCCCGGTACTGGCTAGTGTACATTAAGCTAGGAACGGACGCATTCGCATAAACCTATAGCTTTCTGTGCTGCGATCGAGAGTGAGCGCCTTGCGATCTGCCCTGTAAGATCTTTTCGACATAATGAACATTAGAAGGCATCAAAAAAGAAGGAAAAGGAAAAGCATTGTTCAAACCGATAAGAGCTAAAAGTGTGAAAATAAAGAAATAAGTAATAAATATTAGGTCCTTACGTATGAAATTGGCGTTTTCTACGGGAGGAATAAAAAGTCGATTTTTTTTTGTAAAATATATTTAATTAATCAAAGTATGCACCGTTGTTATCTATGCACTTTTGCCATCTTATGGGTAGTTCATTGATCCCTTTACTATAAAAACCATGGGGGCGAGAATCAACAAACTCTTTGAAGGCGGTTTGGACTGCTGCATCGGAGTGGAATTTTTTTCCTTGTAAGAAGTTGTCCAAATTCCGGAAGAAATGGTAATCTGTTGGAGCAAGGTCCGGGGAGTACGGTGGATGTCGCAGACATTCCAATTGTAGCTCAGCTAACTTAGTGGTTGTTTGTTGTGCAGTGTGTGGTCTTGCGTTGTCGTGAAGCAGCAGTGGCCTAGAGCGATTGACCAATCTCGGTTGTTTAACAGCTAGTTCTTCCTTCATGGTTTGCAGTTGCTGACAATAGATATCTGCCGTAATCGTTTGGCCAGATTTAAGAAAGCTGTAGTGAACGACACCGGCGCTAGTCCACCAAACACTTACAAGTAACTTTTTCTGAGTAAATTTTCGTTTAGGGCAGGATTTGGCTGGGTCTCCAGGGTTCAGCCATTGCGATGAGCGCTTTCGATTATCGTACAATATCCACTTTTCATCACAAGTAATGATTCGATTTAAAATCCCTTCATTATTGTGTCGGTTGAGCAAAGTAACACAGCAGGCGACCCGTGTTTGCAAGTTCGATTCACTCAATTCATGAGGTACCCATCGTTCGAGTTTTTTTACTTTCCCGATTTGCTTCAAGTGGATTAATACAGTTTTGTCACTTACCCCGAAGACTGCTGCTATCTCTGAAGTGCTTTGTGATGGATCCGCTTCCACAATAGCCTTTAATTCTTCGTTTTTTACTTTGATCTCCGGCCGTCCACGGGGTTGGTTCTTAAGGTCGAAATTTCCAGAACGAAAACGTTGAAACCAAAAACGTACCATGCTGTCTTTAGCGACACCAGCGCCGTACACATCATTAATTCTTCGAGCTGTTTCTGCAGCACTGGTGCCACGGTAGAACTCGTACTCGTAAATATACCGATATTTCATGTTTTCCATTGCGCGGTAATAAGCGACGCCAAAGAAAAAATAATGAGGAAAATAACAAATGAATGACTGGATTCCAAAGAAAAAAAACCAGCTAAATGAATTTATTAATTTGAATTTCGAATTCTTAACCAAAGAGGAGATATTTCAGATCAAATTGATCAGTACGACAAAACGCTGATTTCATACGTAAGGACCTAATAATAACAAAAAAAAAACGTAAATTCCAAAAATATTTTTTATAAGTTCTGCTGTCTTAAGTTATGCAATATTTTGAAATTAGTATTTTAATTTAATTTGTAGATTTTGTTTCAACTTACGCGCTATGACTTACACCACAACCCTTTACCTTTCCAGTCGCAC
Source organism: Peribatodes rhomboidaria (assembly GCA_911728515.1). Taxonomy (NCBI): domain Eukaryota; kingdom Metazoa; phylum Arthropoda; class Insecta; order Lepidoptera; family Geometridae; genus Peribatodes; species Peribatodes rhomboidaria. The sequence goes on along the minus strand of OU452179.1, from coordinate 876,449 downwards.
GTTTATTCCGGTTCGCTGGCAACAGTAATACACACTACACCAACACCTTATTGCCCGAACGTGTTGGTTGCTCGCGCCGCGCCGTCGTGAAACTTGCCTAGCTGTAATGCAGCGTTTGCAGCCTTCCTGAGCTCGATATGATTGACTTATCGGGAACTGCCCCGTTTTATGGCCCACTAGTTTGAGAAACTATAGCATTTCCTTTTACTTCCTTTAGTGGGCACGTTCGCAAATAAAACTGTGTGGTTATGGTTTGCAAAATTCGAATAGAGGCATTGAATGGGAAACTCGAACGCAAAATGGTATTCTATGCTCGTATTTTGCTGCGACGATTTTTGTGCAAAGGTTTGTTGATTGAGCGACGTACGAATATTATGTTTGAACTGCGTTGTCAATCAAATGTCAACATGAAAAATGATTTTGTAAATCATCAGCATAAAACTGAGTTTGCTATTCTCACTGTGTTTGCTTTCGGAGAATTTTATCAAATGTGGGATAACTAGGGTATTTGTTCAGTAATTTTTGTCCGATATTTTTTCAGGAAATTTTGAATAAATCAGCGCAACTGTCAATAGCATCGAGTGCGTGATTTTGGAACGGGTCGCACTCGGCGCGTTGTTTGCGGGGGTTGACGGCCGGTGCCGCTGGCAGCGGGCCAAACTGTTTAAAAGCTTATACTCTAATCCGGAGGGCCAGGTGAGAAGATAACGCGAGTGCAGCTGAAGAATCATTGAAATAAACGCATTTATACAAAAAGCTGCAGAATATGCGTTTTATGATTGTCTGTCAATTCAGCTATAGTTTCTTATTTCTATATTAGCGCTCAAACTCTAAATACATATAGCATAGAATTAAAAAATGTGGTTATTATTTCGACTGCTAGATTCAATTTTATTGAAAGTAAGTGATATTGTCTCTTTCATAATTAACATTACTGCTTTATCGCTTTTCATTTGCAACTAATACCACACATCATAAATTCTAGTCTGTACAGCGCTAATGAAAATCCCAACAAACGATTCGCGCAGCAAATGAACGAATGTTCACAATCGATTGCAAACTAGCAACATTACAAAGCTATTATTAATATAAATCTCGGGAAATAGGGACCTTACTCGGAATAATACCGCACCCACTCAAGTATTTGTAACCCTTTTGGCAAAACTTAACGTATTATTTTAGCGTTGGCGAGTCCATTTAAAGGTTGAAAGCGTTCAGCGTTAAGATTTGGCACTTGAAGCAAATCCACTTGAGCTACGGAAGCTTTCGGAATTCCGGAACGAGAAGATCTTCAAATACGTATCGGTGTCCAAAAGTTACGCAAAACCCAAAGGTTGCCAAAAGATAATGAGGCGGGGTCGTTGTTCTGTTCAGTTATTTAGTTATACTGACACGCATATTTGTAGTTTAATTTAAATACTAATGCAAAACTAGTACAATAATGTGAAAACGTGAGCTGAGCTGGCCCAGAGTGGCAGTTTCGCCGAGCACATCTCGACTTAATGAAGGGGCGCAGTAAAAAGTTTGAGTGCTTATAAAACGAATAGGATATGAAAATGAGACGGGCATGTAATGGCATAGAATTAGGGAGCCATGAATAAAATTAGCCGATTCCTAACTAAGTGCTCGTAAAGTACCGCTAGATGGCGTCCTTAAGTGCTAAGTGCTGCGGTAGCTGGTCAGCTTCGCAGCTGGTATAGAGATACACGAGTGTTATGCGCTAAGTAATAGAAATTATATTTGATGTTTATAGCAGTAGTCGCAGGAATGTAAAAAACAAAGTCATATAAATAACGGTGAAGTAGTACATACACGCATACGCCAACCTATCTGTAGATGGCTTCTGTCGATTGCTCAATTTTGCATGGATTCTGCAGCTACGCGTCCCTCAATCTGTCAGACGTTGAAATTCTTCACAATAGCACACATTTCGACATTCGTTTATAAAATTAACTTTGTAATAAACCCATAAGCGTCGTTGCGTTTCCCACAGGCCCGCATAATAAAACTATTATTGCCTTAATTTTAGTGCGCTATTTATTTACGAGAGTTGCACAATGCGGCCAGGCGGCGCGACCGCAGAACGACCGCAGCCGCAACGCACGTCGTAAAAAGAGGGTAGGTAGAACCAGAGCCGCGCGTCGTCGCACCACCGCACTGTCGCTCGTCGAACGCTATTTTACGAGCGATCGCTTCCTGTGAGCTAAGAATATTGCAGAGAGCGTTGAACGCGTTCCACACACCAGCGAGCGACCTGAGCGTGACCTCTCCCATCCTTACGGAGATCTATAATGCCAGCTTCCTTACATACACAGATAAATAAAATACCTAAGTATTATTTTCATGGCAGCTATGAAAAAATATTTTACGATTGTCTAACACCCCAACTATAAAAATGTTTCGATACGAAACTATGCGAGCTTAAATCTGTTTTATTGCTGAATTTACATACTAGCAATCGAGAATATGAAAATGTACATATGCCATCAGAAACTGCAGTAAAAAACGTGTAAAATTGTAATTTACGATTGACGGACGGGAGACGGGGGCGCTATCGGCTATAAACGGCGATATTTACCGGCGACGGGTGTAAAGCAAACAGCCAGTTGTCATGCAAGCGGCTGGACCAGTGTGGTCACTTGTTTTACAGCCACGGTCGCGCTGTTGTCTTTTTTGATTGTGATTGTTGATGCCAGTCCTGTGATACCTGGACAAAGGTTGCAAGGAATAAAAAATATTTTAATAACAGACCGACGTTTACTGTTTCCAATTTTTCAATCAACCTTCACTGCATTGATGGACAATAATGATTAAGAAATGAGAGTTGTTCATCGTGGATCATAAGAGCAGAATTAAGCAAAAGATATAAGTAAATAACGTTTCTCAAAGTTAACGCCACAAGGAGCATTTAAACTCTGACGCGAAATAACTATAAAATTAAAAAGATCAGAGGTTATTTTAATTTAAATAACACGCAAGATAAAAGCTTGCAAAAAGCTCGTCGGTTGCGCGAGATCAGCCCCGCATGTGACGGGCCGACGCGACGGCTCGTTAAAGACGTCATGCTTTGCACTTTTTTACTCGTTGCCGATGATTGATGCACGCCTGTTGATGAAATGATATGCGTCGTTTATGAATATGAATTGGTTGTTGCTTGCTTTTTGAGAGTTGATTTTTGGGCGGTTAACTGTAAATATTGGCTACAAACTGTGTATATTTACAAGAATTGATGCGATTGATATCGAAAACAAAAACAAAAAATCTACTGAATCCAATAAACCCTTGCTACAAGTTTACAAGTCGTTTGTATAAAAACTAATTTAATTAAGTACAGAGTTTTGAGAATCAAAAATGGTATGTCGTAAGATCCATTCTGCAACCGTAATTGAATTGCTATGCGAGGGGCTATCATCAGTAAGTAATTACGCCTTGCTTTTGTCACATAATTACTTAGAGGAATGCATGGCACCGTAATTATTAGGTACTTTACACTCACACGTAGGCGTAGGGTATAAGACTCGAACTAGGTTACCTAGGCACTACACGGCGCTTTAATGAACGCTAAATTAACCCATTCGATACGGTACCAGGCGTTTAATATACATTATACGTGCTCTACATTACTTCATTATAATGAAAGGACATTGCTCTGACCTATTACAAGTAACATAAAACATGTTTTGTACATAATGTCTTTTCATCATTATTACTACGTTACAAGTTTTTTGTACATTTTGATTTTGAATAGGTATTGTGTTTGATCAGAAAATTTAATGGAAACTGTACTTTAGTTGCTTTTGTTACAACTATTGGCGAATCATGCGATGTGATACAATAAAAACTGAATAGGAAGTGTTTTTGTCCAGTGACAGTGACGACACATTACATGGATTATTTTATATTGTGTATGTATTTCGTCATTTACTTTTTGTACTTTAGTAGGTTAAATCGTGACGATGGCGTTTATAACACTTTTCTACCAAAGTATTGTAGCTATAAAGGCAGTGTTAGGCCATAGTGGGGCTAGAAGATTTTAAGACTGCATTTCCACGTTGATTTGGTTAATCCCTAAAATATTATGAAACAATTTTTAACTTATTTACTAACATTGTGCTTATTTTAATCGCAAATTTATCTATTAATGATTTCTAAGAAATAAATCAGGGCTTCCGGAATCTGGAGCCCAGAACACTGTATATATTAATATTGTTATGTCAATGATGTGTATAGTTATCCCTACGTTAATATTAATATGTTACATGATTAGGCAACTAATTCATGTTTTATTTTCAATAATTACCCATGTTCAGCATTGTGTATAGTACGAAGTAAGAGCACATGTTTGATTGAACACACACATTATTTTTGTAATGATTTACACAATAGGTACCGAAGGCTCAAATATTTTAAACGTGTAAGTACCTAGGTATTTTGGCAGCTAATTGCTTCTCATTTCCACGTATTAATTTGAAGACAGCACGTCTTGAATAACACCAACACTAGTATCTTAGTATACGCTCTTTCCTTATCGCTAGACCTCATTGCGTCTCAAGTTACTATTATCATACAATAAAGTGTTTTTTCTTTTATAGGGCCATCGTAAAGTTATAGCGGTTTTAACTTGAATTATCCATTCAGTAGCTGTATAATGGAGTCTATTGTCCGTAATCAACACTAGGTGAGTCACCCGGCGCGGCTCGCATGTTAATTACGCTCTACGTGCGTCGGGTCCCGTACGCAAACGCGTAAATATGGTAACAGATGATAATCTCATCTGTCCGGGAAACTGAGCAACTTTATTTAAGCATGGCCGGGTAATAAAATAGTTTCTAAAATGAGCTTAGTTAATAACTAAGCAAGCGTTAGCGAGCGAAGCGTCTATGCTTCAGCTTCGACATAAATGCTTTCGTAGGTCCGTGTTCTGTCTGGATTTCTGTCCAGATAGCTGTCTTTCTTTACAGGTTGCATTAAAAAAATCATGTCTCCGTCATTTTGGATATATTCCAAAAACTGACTCGACATAACATTCTAACTAATATTATAAATGCGAAAGTGAGTTTGATCGTTTCTTTGTTTGTTTGTAACGGTTTCACGTCTCAACTACTCAACCAATCGTCTTGAAACTTTGCATACATGTTGTCAGGGGTACAGAAAAGGACATAGGTTACTTTTTTATTTAAAAAAAACGGTTTCTGTGGGACCGCGGATAAAACCGCGGGGCACAGCTAGTAATTTACCTAATCACACATTTTCACGTGTATCGGTTGAGAAATGCGACCTGGAGGCCTACTCACACCTTATTGCCATGATGGTTACGTTTTGTTGTCGACGCTGCGCGATCGCGAATCGTATCGCTGCGCAATAAGATTCATGGTCGCGCGGCGTCGACAACGTAATCATGGCAATAAGATGTCATGGTAGGCCTTCTGTAGAGAACGCCAGACGTCGATCGCGAGGTCCACAGCCTACAAACACACTAGTTTTAAGTTACGTACGCGTTAAGTTTCACACAAACGTTAGTTAGTTAAAGTTCAGCACAAATTGTCACAAAAATAATTCGAATCTATAAACACTTAGTAAAACTGGGTAGATCACCAACATCTTAATAATAAATTAAGCAGTATTGAGGCTTCATAACGATTTCAAATGACAGTTCCTACAGAAGCTCCAAAAACTTCTTAAATCGCAACTACTACTATAAGTTATATCTGCGCCGTGAGCTAAGTAACTACTGTTTAATCTGTAGAGTAGGCTTTAATTTGCGAATCGCAATCAGTCGGCGGGTCAACGGCTCTCGCTTCTCGCAATTTTACGCTTGACAAATCAAACTAATGTTTGGCAACCGTCTGTAGCTGGGAAAAGAAAGGTACCGGTATACGGTCACAGGAGGAAACCGTCTTTAGCTGCAGTGCGACATGGTTAATAATGAACGTGGCGAAAAGAGGAACGACAGATTCGTCTCATTGTTTCTTTAGTCGACCGAGCGAGCGCGAGGCAGCGAAGTATCTATGCTTCAGCTTCGGCAAAATGCTTTCGTATGTCATGTCAGACGTCTATGCGGCTGCCTTCCTCTACAGGTCGCATTTCTCTACCGATTCTCGTGAAATTGTAATGAATGAGAAGAAGAATGAATTAGAGTATGTTTCATAATTAAAAATACAGTTTTTTTGTCTTTTTGGAAACTTTTCAACATAATTTTTTTAAATAATGTCTGCGCCATTTTGAATAATTTTGACCTGTAGAGAGAGTGGAGTAGAGCTACAAGTGTTAAAAAGAAATAAAAGTAAGAACAGCGTCAGATCGTCAACGGTCCTCATACACATTTACTAAAAGCCATGTCGCACTATATCGATAAAGTCTCGGTACGAAATCATCAAAGCTACTTTTAGAGTATTTTCAACCGTATTGCTTCCAAATAAAGAAGTCGATTTAGCTTTATTCCAATGAGGTGGAAGTCCTGAATAGAAGGTTAAGGAAAACTGTTAAAATGTCTATTACGAACGTTTAAAAGAAGTCGTTTAGCTTAAGGGAAATAATATGGTTACAAGGAGCTTGTAAAATGTCGAGGGGCAAAGGTGATCAGTTTGAGAATCCGTGGATTCCGAGTGTGCCTAGCTTCTGGAGGGGCTTGTGTCTAGCAGTCGAGTGGAACTGGTGTAGCAGATTTTTGAGAAGTAGATCTTTTGAGAAGTACACCGGTGGACATTTTGAGAAGCGGTGCTTTGAGAAGTGGACTATTTGCAAACAGTCGACATTTTGAATAATACTTATAAGTATACTCGTATGTACCATATCCTTATTCTGAGAATGAGCGTCTATCAGACTTAAATCACCAAATGAAATAAGAGAGAAACAATGTACATACTAGTAGGTACGTAGTACGTTCCTACCTAGTACATAATAATATATCGATGTGTCCATAGGCCTATTGTTTTAATCTGTAGTAATAGGGTTAATCCTGTGCTTCCAAACTAATGAAAGACATTGTAGAGGGTGGTTAGAGGCATTGAAGGGGGTCCGAAGGCTATGACCGGGTCAACTCCCGCTGTGTCCCGGACTACCGCGGCCTTCCCATTCCCCATTTAAAGTTTTTAATGACTAGGACGATCACCGAAATTGGCCGCTTTGATTGCCTTTACTATTAGCGGTGGTGCCTATTCAAATCCAACAGAAGTACATACCTAGGCAGACCTATGTCTACCTACCATTCTGTTTTTGACTATTACCTACTTACTTCTTTTTAAACGAGTACATTAGAAGTTATTTACTTAGTAGGTACTCGTTGGGCATATTATACCTACTCGAATCAGTTGGTTACTTAATTACCTAATTAATTATGTTATTTTCGATCTACGTCACGTAAGTGTGTAGGTAATCTCATGGTACAGTCGCGCGCGATTTGTTTAACATGGCTTACGAATAGTTTAAGATAACCGTTACTAGATGGCAGGATACGAAATAAGTTCAAGTACCTAGTTCAAGTGAAAGTAATGTTACATATTTTTTAAGAAATAATTTTAGTGTTCCTTATTTGAAAATTAAAACAATGAGAAACAAACCAGACGTAAACGGTGAGTTTATTGAATCGTATCGTTGCATTGTGGACAGCTGCGATTCGCAAAGCGTGTACAGATTTGTTCTGCTCGGACACCCGTCCGGGTGGACAGACGCTTGCTGGGACTCGGACACATCCGGACGTCCGGCTCGGCCGGACTGCCGGATGGTGCGGTGGACAACTTCAGCTACGCTTCTGCACCCTGTTGTGTTTGGCTTATGTTGTGCATTATAATAAGCCAAATTCACAAAGTTTTAGAAGAGATTTATGTATTGTGTTGTCAGCTGCTTCGTATTTTGTGATTCCATATATTTTTCATCAGATTTGTCAATCATAAAAATCATGCAGTATGTAGTCGGTTATGAATGATTTAATTAATTGCCGTGAATAAATAGTCTGTGTTATTTTCCCTGAACAGATGCCATTTAAATGACCGTGAAACAATTTAGTCAGAAAATTGAACGACTAATAAACGTAATGTCCTCATTTACTACCATTTGAATAACTAGAGCAATTCGGGCCAATAAAACACTTTTGGGACAACCGTAATAACAACCTTGTGTCAGGTACCTGGCGAAAATGGATGTTGCGAATTTTGCCAACTTTTTGTTTCCATTATAATGTGTTTGAGACAAAAAGAAACAAGGACGTCTCGTCTGTGACAATACGGATAACGGTGCTTAGTTCGAAAGCGTCGAGACAATGGGACACTGGTGTCACTGAATAAATTTGTAGCTCTCCAATTTATAAAAGACGCTTGCCGCGCCGCTTTGAAACTATCTTCTAAGCGCACACAGTGCCAAATATAGCAAATTTTAAATGCAAAATAGTATTCAGTCTCTTTCGCAAATTTAAATCGTATGGCTTGTCCAACTTTGGCAGTGCTTACAAGATTACTTGTTACTCCATTAACTACGAATGAACAGATAAAAGGGAAAAAGGAAAATGAGATTTGAAGGGTATCGAGAGACCGAATCAGAAAAATGGACGTTCATTTCCGACTGACAAAATTCGCCGTCGAAACTCATAACTCAGTCCAATCTTTGATCAATTGAAGTGGAATTCAAATACCGTAGTCGACGCCAGCGTCGACGTTAGAAATGTCACTCCCTTTTGTTTCAAAGGGGCTTTTTTCGTATCGATCCCTTGCAGCAGGTAACCGGGAGCGGATGATTTATTGCTCGGCTTGTTTGTTCAAATAATCGATCCCCCGGCGAAATTTACTTTACGCCCTAAAACAGGTCGTAAATGACAGAAGGTAGGGTCGTTTTCGGCGTGCTGGTAGATTCACGCATCTCGATTTAATGGCTCTAAACGAAAATACCCTGCGTGCAGTGTTGGCTCGCGGTAATATTTGGACAAAACGAGCGAGCGTGCTTGCTAAATTTCCATGAGAATTTATTGCAGCACTAAATTGAGGACTCATCGCGCTGTCTGACATACTGTTTATAATAAAGCACATAACTTTCCGCGAGATGATGCTACAAACAGTGAGTCAGGATCGTTTAGGCTGTAACACTATTAATGATTTCAATAAAATATAATATAGTAAACGCGCAGTACACAAATAGCTAAGTATTATAACACCATTTATCTATTTTTATACGTTTTGCCATAAATAAATGCTGTGAGTAGAAGTATGTCCAAGATCTTTAACAAAGAAGATAGGTATAACAGAAACGGAAGATAAAAGGAAACGATCACGTAACGTGTAAAACTGCAAGTAGGTAAGTAGTTCTGTCATAAAACATGTCGTTCGCTTGTAACTAAGAGTCGTTACAAGGAATACTGTGTACTCAGATTGCAAGATAAGGCTTGATAACAAAAAATATGAGTGTAATATCGAATTGTACGAAAAATACAATTTCTTTATCGTTTCGAGTGAGAAACGTTCGTATTTCTCTCAGTACAATTGTCAGCAAAAGTGATTTAAGGGGTTTTGCGATTCTCATTCATTCTTTTTGGAGTCTCAGCTAAGTTAGTATAAATGAAACCAGCTTCTTTGAAAGCACGCTTCTCTTTTAATATTGTGAACTCATTTTTCAACGATACTCCATTTTGATGGGGTAGGTTCTTAAATATTTATTTTCATTTTCGCTTTCTATTTAATCCTTTAAACCTCTTTAAGAAATCGTTAAAGAATATTTCACAACTAAGTTTTACAACCTTTAGATATTAACAATTCTTTGTACGTACATTAAATTTCAGCGCTCTAGTCATCAAAAGTTATTGAAAAACAATACCAACCTAATCATCGACCTGGCGAAACTTCAAGGGTTCCTAGTTTACAACGGAACCCTAAAAACCTCCTACTCCCGACCAGTACCCGGGTGATAGTCTACACGTCCAAGCTCGATATCGATGATCGATCACATGCACTGTTTAATTACGTACACGCTATCGACTCGGATGATTTATTGATATTGCTCACTATCGAACGATATATAGTGACATATAAAGTCTGACTTTACCACCGAGTTTGTCCTAGTTCGTCTGCTGCTCGTTTGAGTATTTGTTGGTAATGTTTGAATAGCTGAGAATTTAAAGTGTGTTGAGTAGGCAGCCTTGGAATGTATTTGTGTTTGGAGACTTTGGAGGAATATCTTAGAGTATTTCCTTAGTCGACTATACCACATAAATTCTAGCCAGAAAAGATAAAAACAAAGAAGTTGGCGACAAGCCCATTTTTCATAGCATTTATCGCTATAACCTTGAAATTAATCCTTAGATTAATAGCTAATAATCCACTTACACAAACATACATTAATACTTGTCGAGATAGCTTTAGATACATAGATTTGTGTTACTTTAATATTTTCTTGGCAATAGACTACTTAGTAACACTAAATAAATAAATCCAGGACATTTTCACACACGTTGTTCTGACTCCAAACTAAGCAAAGCATGTACTGTAGCTGCCAGAGACTGATATACATCCTTATATATTTCTAAATACATACATACCTATGTAAATAGATACTAACACCCAGACATACAACAAACACAAATGTTCATCACATAAATGTTTGCCCTAGGTGGGAATCGAATCCACGCTCCTAAGCTCAGAAGGCAACTTCACTATCAATTGAGCCACCGAGACAGGCGAAACTTAATTAATATTTTAATGTGTTACAAAGTCTACAAGCGACGTACAAGGTTTCGAATTTTAATAGACAAATACGAGTTTTTAGAGCGAGGAATGGAATCTGATGGCGAGACTTGTAACTAATAATAGTGGTAGCAAATTAACAAGTCAAATATTTTATAAACACTCATCATTGTGTAACGGAGAACACGACACGTGTGTGGATCCACTTGTCTTCAATAACAAACGTTATCCCTGTTATGAATAGATGTACTGTTGAATCACTTCGCTACTGTTCTGTTATCGCATGAGATATTCCAGCTTGCACGGATTTGGTTCTTTTTTGTGCCAACTTAGTGTGCATCTTTTCCTGTAGTTATTCCTTAATGACTTTAACCAATATGTTCGTCTATCTTTAACAAAAAAAGGCATTTTGAGTTAAGCGTTTCGTTATATTTATTTCATTGCCAACTTCATAAATCAATTTGCACAAAGTTACGGCTCGGTGATAAAACAACTGTTTTTGTTTCATTAACATTGCATCGTTTCCATTTAAGAAAATTTATATTGAATTCTGTATAAACATTTTTGATCCGTTGAAAGTTTGGACTGGCTTAGTTGCTATCGAGCTGTGATCTTGGGTTTAACGAGTAAAAACTTAATATTTTCGTTTTTGAAGAGCCGTGTAAAACGATGGGTGGCCTGGACGTATCGTATGTATAAATAATTTGATAAATGACGAGCAGGACGGTAGCCCAGCGGGCGTGCGGCGCGTCGTTCGTTAATAGTTGGTCGTCCCTTGCCGGCTAGGGGAGTCCTAGCCATGCGTATCTTCAAGGAGTACCAGTATGAATACTTACCCAATTCAGACGAATTGTGGCAACTGGCCAAGTTACATTACAATGCCTTAGCTCTTGCTGTATCTAATTTACTGTGTTTCCTCAGTTGACTGAGATGGGAAGTTTTCATTTAGAAACGTTTTAAGTAAGTAATACACCATTATTATTGCTGTGAAATGTGTTGAGCACACATTTTATGAACATACTGGCGAGTATCTATTCGTTTCAATCAGATAAAACAGAAACTTGTTTAATTTATTAACTCATTAGCATTACCATCGACCCCATTCTAAATCCTACAATGGATAGCCTAATAACAGCTTTATTAAAATGTGAAGACACGAACAATACAGCGATGCGGGACGGATGGAACGAGCCAATGAAATATGCTGTGGTGTAATCCGACAGTAATTAATGCGAGCTCAAATTCGTTGGTGCTTATGGCTCGGAAACAAACAATGCATTGTCGGACGCGTGAATCGTGCGTGAGATCCCACTGTTTGCTCGCAGCTCGCAGCCCCGCGCCCGCGCCCGAGGCCGACGAACCCCACCTTTATATCCGTTCAAATAAGCACTAATTATATTTAATGCGTTTTACCTGTAATTAGAAGGTGTTAGAGAATGTGAAACAGTGTTTAACGGTTTCGACAGAGTTTTTTAGGATTGTTTACACGGTTACGTATACGATTAGACTGCTTTATGAGGTGCTTTTACCATCGCGCCCACGCTTCATCGCGAATACAAACACCACACGATGCGCGATGTAATGATCATTGTAAACATTACACGGATTTTTAAACACTTTCGTGCGTAGTTGTATCTACAATGAGCTTTTTAGGCGGTCGTTACAGTGAAAATGATTTTATTGAGCATTGTTATGAATTTTAGTAAGAAAGGAGATAATTGAGAAGATAATTGAAAAAGATAATAGTAACGAGACTGTTGCTGAGCACATAAAAAACGGAATATATACATATTAAAGCTATAATCATACCTAGACGTTGGAATTTTAACGGCCAGTAAAAATCGCGTCTCACAGACGGACTATAACGATAAATTTAAAGAGCAAACACATGTTCCGCGTGTCGAATAGATTCGCGGGTAGTTATCGAGTCGTTGACGAGAGCCGGAAGATGAGGAAAGTGGTAGTGGTCGTAAATAAAGGCGTGACTCACTGCCACTGCAGTGTCGAGTTATTTTCGAGCGAATAAGAAAGTGCATCGGCATCTGCATCTGCAGTAACGCATGGAGGTTTTACTGCACGTCAGATTTAGATAGCTGCTGTGTTTACTGTATGGCTCGGGACTCGGGACGTTAACGTTACGTTACATTGTGTAAAAGTGCGATCTTTACTTGTGATGTGAGGTTGTGAGAATTGTAAGTTAAGCGCACGGAGGTGCGAGCGCGGGGATTGGCTTTAAAATGATTGATGGCTTCATACCTAGGTGTAGGTAGCTACATAAAAAGCTGCTTTCTAGCAGGTAGTTTTTGCAAAATAATATCTTAAAACTATGCTTTTATTACGTAAGTACTTAGGTAATTTAGTCGCTCGGTTTAACTATTTTTATTAATATTTTAAATAACGTTGTTTTCAGGATATTACATTTTAAATAGAAACGAAATCAAACACAAAATCAAAAATAGTCATTTTAAATAAATAGACAATTTAGACGATGGACAATTTTTATTTGTAAGCAAAAAACAAGTACTTAGGTAGGTGTACAAAAAAACAAATATAAACGAAAAATAACAATAAAAATTAAAAACTATACAAACAATGTTATAGGTACCAAGGTACCTAGGGTGAATATGCCAGTTCACGACCAGTTAGTGGACTTGTGATCTTTAAATCAAAAATTTTATCACTAAGAAGTGTTGTTTTTAAACATTGATACTTGATAGTTATAGAATAAACATCAAGTTTTAGAATTGATATTTTTCTTATTATAATTTTTCGCGTTTTCATTGAAAAGTCATAAGATTTATCGAAAAGTGCTCAAATCTCAGTTCCCGACCACCTGCAGCCAGTTCTCGACCGCCTTTTCGGTCAGTTCTCGACCATAGAATTGTTACAGAAAAAAAGAGCTTATGGAAATAGGATTAAGGTGGAAAATAAAAATTACTGCATTATGTTATGCTTAACGTTTACTTGTGTTTACAAAACGGACAGTATTTTCAAAATAGGCTGCTTCAAACTACGGGGATTGTTTTAAAACTGTACAATTTAAATGAAAGCATCTTATGCGATGGTCGCAACTAATATTTTTTTCAGCGTCATCTTCTACGTCGCCGATCAAATAATCGGAACATTGGTTACATTATATAGCTTTATGGTGCACATATCTTTACAGCATCTTCTTTGAGGTGCTTTTGAATGCTACTTTTGTGCTTGATAATTTGTGGACGAGAACCAGTTAGTTGTCGACCACTACAAATTTAGTACTATTTCTATGAGTTTGGCCATGCGGTCGTAAACTAGTCAGTTTTCGACCACCAAATCCGACTGCTTTTTGTATGAACTTTATTCAATGGTCGTCAACTGGTCAGTTTACGACCATCGTTTTATCGCCAATGAAATATGTTTTATTTTGAAATTCCTACTCATAATTTGCTGGTCGCAATCTGACGCCCAAATGCACTATACATAATTGAAACGAAAGGGACAAAAGTAATTCACGCTTCACCATAAAATGGGTCAAAAAAGCCAAAAAAGGTAACAATGTAAACAGCTAGTTCTCGACCAGGTGGTCGTCAACCAGAGAAAGCGTCATTTTGGTCATTTAGTTTCACGACCACCTATTATTTCAATGAAATACAAACAAATATGGACAAAACATGATCTTAGAACCAAAAACAAAAGATATCAGACAACCAAAGCATAATTTCCAAGTGTAAATCTAAATAAAACTAAGTGCTACATGTGATTGAAAAAATCCATCCACACTATTTTTTCTGTTCATTACACGGCATGTGCGCACAGACTCAGTTCTGTCTCAGCGTCTAAATTTCCTGCAGGTCATCTAACTGGCGTAGACCAGCGACAGGTTGGATCGGAGGAGGGCACAAATTAAACTTTCATTTAAAAATTAAACGAACTCTTGCCGCGTTCCGATTTCACTGTTTTACTTAAATTACTGAGAAACGGTCGGGAACTAGTGGTGGTCGGTAAACTGGCCATGTCACCCTACTTACTTTTATCTAGGTGAGAATAGAAAATATTTTATTTCCAAATGTTAGTTAGGTAGGTAGGTACTTATCAAATTTAATTTGAATAGCTCAATGTAGCATAGTTGTACAAAGATGCTTTGGGATAGGTATTAGAAAATAATAGTTACCACATAATAAATGTACCTAGTAAGTATTACCTATTTATCGAAGTTAAATTAAAAATAACGTTCAAAACTTTCGTGCGCGACGATTCTTTCAGACGTCTTTGAGATGTTTGTTTTTTGTTTAAATGTTTTGCATTAGGTATATAATTATATTATTAGTCTCCGTTAGAGTTAAATTACCTACTCACATAAAAATAAGAATTTACAATTTTAAACGGGGGTAGAGACTTGTTAATTGCCATAATTTGTATGCTGTGATGTTATTGCTTATTATTATATAGGTACCTACTTAGCTAGAACGCACCCGTTGACATTTTTAAATATCACCGTATCTAGCACTTATCGCCTCAAAACAAATCCCTACGCCTTATCTACGATACGGCAACGTAAATCCGACGGCATTGAATCAATACGAGATAAGTACCTACCGTAGACCAAGCGGCTGACAGCACACGAAAACACAACACTTGCACTTCGCTTCACCGTCTTAAACACCTAATTGAATCCATGTTATCATTTAAAATATCGATCAGTCACACGCGGTGCGACGGCTCTCGACGCCGCGGTATATTTTTACATTCGAACGATGAGGTATTTTCGATAGCCGTCCCGGTTTTATCACAATATTCACGCGTTCACAACTGATGGAAATCAAATACTTCGTCTTTATTCAATATGAAGTGATTGTCACTGATCAGCTGTGCGAATGTTTGAAACAATAATAACGATTTACGAAAATGTTGCGCGGAACCGACACAACTCTCTGCCGCGAGCTGCGGAATGAGACTGGTTGAGTGAATGAACGAAACGGACTGAGTGAGGCGCGAGGGGGTGAGACGCGCGGGGCAATAAGAGCGCGTTCGCGACACCGCTAGATGGCGCCACTTGTGAAATACCAGTTTTCTTTCCCAAGACGAAGCTCGTCGAAATAATTACGTGGGCGAGAGAAATGGGCGAGTTGGCTTGGCGGAGAAGCCCGCCTTCTTATAAATTAGGAAAACGTTTTCAAATTATTTTCGTCAAACATTTACACAGCGAATCGCATTCGCGTCTCTTTCGATGTCCGGAATCAATTTGCGTGAATCCACTTTCAGCATTTTGAATTTCCACGTCTGTTTGCCGGCAGGAGGCGACGTGACGGAAATTAATGTGTGCATTGCGTTTCTTCCAATGTGGAAAAAATTGTTCAATTTAAAAAACGTGAAAGATGGCGTAAATGTTAAATTTACGAATTAAACGAATACGGTACGCTGAAGCAGGTAGGTAGATACTCGGCGCAGCGTCTTCTTCGGCTCCTATCTGAAGGGTCGATCGGTAGAAGAACTCGATTTCTCATTGTTCGGGAGAAAATAAAAGAAAATGTCTTCAGGTCTAAGCATAAACATCGTTATCAGTCGATTTATTTTGATTGAAAAGTTTTTCGAACGACGACTTTTCAATCCTAGTCGTTACCGTACGGTAACGACCTAGGTAGGTACCTACGTAAAAATACGCTGCGTAAGTATCCTGCCATTCCATTTATATCGGAATCTATAGATAGGTAGGTACGTAACGTTACGATTATTTACTATTACGCATTGGCAAATAATGTAACTGATTGAAATAGATTTATTACAGCGAGTTTTCCAAGACGTGAATCTACACTGCTAAACGTAAACAAACATCGTTAGTTTAAAACACAAGTACCTAAATGTAAACTCTACTTTAACTATGTAACTACGTACACAAATATTCTCAATGAATAGAGTGTTTCTTTGAAGTCAACAACTCAATTAGAGAGCTATAATTACTCAAACTACATCTATCCTATATATTTCAATTAAATTCTGATTGAGGACATCGAATAAATATTGGCCATACAATACTGCACTTTGATAAAGCTTATAAATTTTAATGACAGTAATATTGCCTTGAGGTCCAGATAGATAAATTATTTCAAAGAACTTATTGCACTCGCAGAGTGGTAAATAGGCTGTCAAAACTCGTAAGTTATAGCAAATATTAACAGCAGTTGTTGCAGCTGCATTACTCCTTCCTTTGTCTTTGCTCAAAGCAGTAGTGGATACAGAGAGGCTGAATGGAGTCAAGCCCGAAAGCATCTGGGTCAATGATGGTCCAATACGTCTGTTTTTATACTCGTTTAGTGTTTTACTTGATAGTCTGAGTTGTCAAGCCCTCCCAAACCAAAATCTTTAATCTACTACTGGCACAAAGGAAATACTTTGCAAATATATTTCAAAAAATTTAAGTTTAGTTGCAGCCATAGATTGACCGTGTTGGCCGAGTGGAATGGACAGTGTCTTTCGATCCGCAGGTCGTGTGTTCGATCCTGATGGCCGAGCACCTTACATACCTACAACATACCTTTCTCTAGTTATAAACTTTATGTGCGTTTAAATTTGGCACGTGCTCTTACGGTGAAGGAACATATCGTGAGGAAACCGAAATGTCCTAGAATTAGTAATCCGTGACATCCACCAAACCGCACTGAGCCAGCAGCGTGATGGCTAACGGAACAATCACCCTTGATGTAGGTAGGTCGATATCCCTGCAGTGGGACGTAAAATACTGTTATGATAATGACGATGCTGATAGAGAAATCATATTTAAGTACATAATTATATAAGTTCGTAGCGCAGACACATACTCGTAACATGTGAATAGATGAGACGATGTGTCCGTTACAATGGAGGTCTCTTCTAGACGCCGATAGCGTTGATTTATGGTATTCTGCTCGCCTTTTTAATCAATTACCCTCAATAGACGATACTGATGTATCGACGCGAGGTTAACTGCCTTAAAAGACATTAAACTCTTTAAATTATTTGCTTATATTAAAACTGTCATTGTAAGTGGTAAAAATAAAATTGATCTTAATACGCTTTTAATAAAATACTAATTTTATTAGTGGCAATAAAAAAGTTTTTTGATCTGATTTTGGAGATTGCAGATTAATTAACTGTGACCTTAGTTCAAAACGCGTTTTTTTAAATATTTCGCTTACATTGACTTTACTCATATTTTATGGAAATACTTAGTCATAAAAAGATCGAAGCTCCGCGAGAACAATGAAACATTCCGACAAAGTTTACATTACGACTGCTGTAAAAACAACTCGCGCAGATAACCACAACTACTAGGAGACAATAAAACCATTAAAAGTTCGATAAAAACATTCGAGTCGTCAATTAAATCAATTTATTCGATACGATAGTGAGCGCTGAGTGACGTACTCGAGAATTACTGACAACGGACTCATTAGCGAGCTATCGAGTTTTTATTATCATTTAATTATATTCATTGCTATTTATGACGGTAATAACTTATTGTTACGATTACCTATTTCTGCGAATAGCATCCAATAAACATTGTTATAAAAATAATGAAGGATAAAACAAGTGAACACGGGATTGAAGTAGGTGGGTAAATGAGCTTAATAAGTTATTCAGTAAACATCCCCCTGCGTCTACGCCCACGAATAGGTAATTGATTTTTACTTATTTCAGTTAGGTACCTACTTAGATAGGTATGCTTCTAACTTATGATATTTTTTGTGGTCTAACACGTGGTTTTTTTTTTCATTTCTTCTCTTTTGCCCCCTCTTCTCAAGCTTATGGCACCTACTTACTAGAAATTTGGTATGAGTACTATAATTTATTGTGGTACGAGGTCATGAGATGATGCCATTTCAAATCTATGAAACCTAGGTATGTGATTAATGTGATTTATGACAAAAAAAAACTCGAAATACCTACATAGGCTTTATCATCACAACTTAGGTATATTTTCCTAGTTCCAACAAACATTCATGCTCTCGTAAAAACTTCTCCGCTGTTGAAAAACATCGCACAAAACTCTGATCCTAGATCGGTGGCTAGACAAAAGTACCAGGCGATCATGAACGCAAGTAGGTCGCGTCGATGAGACGAGCGTCGGGCGCAGTAGCCAGCGCTCGGTCTCAGTACACTCGCGAACAAAACAAGCATTGTGTACATACGTGCAGCGGTGAGCGCACAATGGGAGGTGGTCTCGCCGCACCGGTCCGCGCCCGAAATGACACCTTGTTTGATTAAACGGCGAATGACTCGGAATCGAAATACCTTACTGTTTTAACACAAGTACCGATTACATGTAGGTACTTAGCTTAAGTAATTCTTTCGTTGTGCTGAAATTAAGTTTTTGGCAACAAAGACCTGTCGTTAAATTAACTTACTAACTAAAGTGGTCCAAATGGATCTTAAAGAGTAAATGTTGATTAATCTCATTATGTACTCGATTTTATCATATAAGGCATTGTGCTTCTACATAAATACTTTAGTACAGGAAAACGGACGCTAATAATATAGTAATCCTAGGATTCCTCGGCTAGTAGGTAGGTACCTACTTTTATTAATTGTGTCTTTACTTCTCTAGGCGGCCTCGCAGATTTTTATTAAAGGTTTCAAACATTTTAATTGTTTACCGTTCTCTGCTGTAGATAGAGCAAGGAACATAAGCCAAGTCGAGTCAAATATCATAAAGCAAGAGACAGTTCCAAGCCACCCTTTTACCCAACAGACTACAAAATTTAGTTAGTTTAGTTAAATATAAAAAAAAATCTTCATCAACTTTTTAAATTTTACTTCAAATTAATAATTATTTATTTAGCTATGCGACTAACTAACGGAATATCAACGGCTATTTATAGCTGCTCGTTCCAAACGTGAACGGATTAGCAGCAGATGCTCAACCGGATTAAGGCTCGGGCCGGTCGCGTTATTCATTCTCAATGTGTTTCCAATAACCGCTGACAACAATAGCTTTTTCTATAAGCAAGCCGTTTATAAAGTTATAACCAAACTATAATAATAGATGTTCATATTATTATGAATGTATTTAAAGTAAAGTTATATTTACAAAGGGTCTTGTTAAAATGGTAGTGATTTGTGGCAGCCCTAATCGTGCTTTATTGGTAGGGTTATTACTATTTTTATCTTGTTAAATATGTATTTTACTAAGTTTAATGAGCAAGTTAGCTCGCTCAATTTGGTTTCAAAATAATTATAGGGGGTTTAGTTGCGCCCCGTGGTGTTACTCACGGTGAAAAAGTATTCTTTGTCTTTCTCCGTACACCTGACAACGTGTATGCAAAATTTCAAGACTGCCTCGGTGGCTCAGTCGGTAGTGAACCTGCCTTCTGATCTAGGGGGCGTGGGTTCGATTCCCACCTAGGGCAAACATTCATATGATGAATATTTGTGTTTGTTCTGTGTCTGGGTGTTAATATCTATTTAAAAGTATTTATATAAGTATATATATCAGTCTCTGGCCGCCATAGTACAAGCTTTGCTTAGTTTGGGGTCAGACGACCGTGTGTTCAAGTGTCCCGAATATATTTATTTATTTATTTAAGATTATAGCTTGAGTGGTTAAGGCGTGAAAGGGTAACTATCACACAAATGAGCAAACCTAAATTCTCATTTGGTTAGTATTTCGACCTATTTGTGTTATCATAATTTAACATGCCGATTGTTTGTCCATTGTTGAATAGCTGTCAAAAACAGTTAAAAATTTAATCACCATGTCAAGTTGCAGCGCTCTTTGGTCTTAGTAGGTTTTTTTATTAAATTTAAATATAAATACTTAACTCCTAATAACTAACAAAAGGGAACCTAATTGGTTTGTATATTTATTATTATGGTTTTATTAAAGTGCAGTAACTATGGTTTATTTTTAGCAGGAAGTCATTGACATCAAAAATGTAAGTAAGTACTTAAGTACATTGAGGAATATTGATGTTAAATAAATTGAAATTAAAATGACCAGCTATTAAGAGTTAAATTTTTAGGAGTTAAGTTGAATCTATGTTTAACCGATAGTTCTAACAATTGAAAGCAACTAATATAAGCAGTCGATTTAAAAAAAGACAAAAAAACAAATGACATGCGGGTAGTGCGGGCGGGATTACAGATTAAGTGATAGTTAATACGTGGCGGGATGGTCCGGCGCGAACCATAAATCTCTGGCGGGACACTTCGGTAGCCTTGGCAAGGATAATCCTAACAACATCGTCCCGTTACGAAATGAAAGCCTGCAGCATAAAGAAAGATATAAAAATGCGGCGCGGGTCGTATCTTTGGGCATTATTTTTACTTTTACGTAAGTATTCAGCGCTTTTGATGCAGAACGTTGGCTATTCTGTGGGTTTTTTTGCTGGAGTGACACTACGCGCGGGCGTCTGAAGTGAAATAGAAGGACTAATAAACATTTGACAGCTTCAGGTGACTTTTTATTGTTATCTTCACCTATATAACCAACCAAAACCTATACAAAGACCACCTATATGCTTTTAAACTTTTATACCCAACTGTACAAAACTACAAATCATAGACAAAGATCGGGTGGATCCAGTTTAAAGGCGCTTAAATTATAATAATCTGTAGCCGTTTCCACGATTTGAAATTAGAACAGAAAAATCAAAGAATCTTTTTGTTTTTTCTTAAATCTCGTAATACTTGTCACCTGCCAGTATTCTGTAAAGCCTCTGTCACACGGGTCGGCGGGATGACAATGCTGACAGTGTGACGCGGCTTTACCTGGAATCAGTTAATCCGAGCTTTAGTTTTAGATCCTGAGGCTGATGGTCATAAGATTGAAGCTTTAGTGAAGTTGACATTAGTCTTTTAGTAAGAAATGTATAAGTACAAAATAGGTAGTTTAGCTAACTTTTGACTAAGCAAAGCTAAGTTTTTTAGTCTACTTACACTACTCGGCAGTTGTAATATAATACGTTCATGGGCGTACCCAGCTTCTGGCGTAGGAGGGGGCAAGTCAGATTTTTTAGGTCGGATCGTCCGCGGCTGTTGACAAAACAGCACACAAACACACCTACATGAGTCATTAGATGTATGTAGTGTAGTGTGTAGGGCAAAGGCAAAAATTTCTAGGGCTGTTTTCACTTTCGGATAAAAACATTCTGCTTGTTGGATTAATTCCGTTATCTCCAAATCTTCGAAGTCCTCCTACTAGTAATTAGGCGAGTTCATACATGTTCTGCGAGATTTTCAAGGGGGGGCAGCTGCCCTCCCCTGCCCCCCCCTGGGTACGCCCATGAATACGTTGAGTACATTTTGTAGACAAATAAATAAATAAAAAAAAAAAAAAAAAAAGTAATTTATTTGAATGAATTTTTAAGTTCAAATATGATCTAAATTGGATATTTGGGTCAGATCTCAATTCGCCATGCATTACCAAATTCCAACTAATTTGTATCAAATAGGGAAGTACTTATTTAAAATATTTGAAGAAGAAAATACCCTTTACGTTAAAGTACTTAACAATCTAATCTACTAGAAGATGGAGCTTTTGATAAGCTCAGTATCTTATCTATTTATAATGGAAATAGAGCTTATAATGGCTCGTCTCATAATAAGTCCTCTACCTAAGTTAAGCGTAAAGCCATAGTTTATCTATGGTTTAAAATATTTTGCATACTTTAGAGTCTATCTTGTCTTAAGTGGAGTTTTAAAAAGTAACAGTTGGACTAATCTCTACCAAGCTAAGCCAAAAGTTAAGGATAACCAAGATTTCCTACAAAATGCTTAAATCGTTAACCTATCGACTTATCTACGAGTAATAGGTGACTGACGCTTCGCGACCGCGGATCGTATCGCCGCGCAATAAGGTCCATGGTCGCGCGGCGTCGAAAACAAACGTAACTATCGTGGTAATAAGATGTCGTGGTAGGCCACCAGGTAGATAATCAAAGCATTTGGTGAAAATTTATATAATTTTTAAAACGGCTTCGCTTGTATGTTTGTTGTTTCATATCTTGGGACAGTTTTGACACCGATAGATCAATCGCTAACATCAGCAGTTGAGTCAGGGGCCGAGCTATCCACGTCCGTAGGAGTGTACTCTATTCTGATTCTCTACACGTGGTAAGTTGTGGTAGCAAACTCTGGTGGGAAGCTTCGGCCGTGGCTAGTTACCACCCACCGGACCAAGCCATGCCGTGAAATGACCTATGGGGCTAATCCTACGCGTGAGATGAGATGAGATTTTATCTTGGTCTCTCTCACACCTATGACGTTTCGAACGAGAGCAACAAGGAAGAAAAAATATGAGATGAAAATTTCAAATCTCCGAATAGTGCCCCTACTCGTGTTTCGAGATGTAGTCCTGTAACCGTTCCGAAGACGGGTCTGAGCAGTAGCGCACTTGTAGCGCCTCACTCAACTGCCGTCTTCGTACTTCTTCACTCTACAAAACTTCAAGGCTAGAGTGAATAAGTAGATACCTTATAGGTCGTCGTGCTCCATCGTAGACCATAACGTCGCCGAGTTGGTGGTCAAACGCCGACCTATTCTACATTAAAAAAAAGGTTTTTTGACTATTTCAGCTGAACCGATTGTTATGAAACTGTGCAACAGCACAGACATTTAGCACAGTGGCTACATATAATAATAAAATTGTTTGAGTTTTTATGTGATAGAATTACTTGGTAGGTAAGTATGTACGTATTCATCTTCCTACTTTAATTTTTGTAATTTTTTAACGTTTTTTAAAAATCGTTTTTCTTTATAAATTCTTTCCAAAACTTCATAAGCCTTTGGCCTACTGTATTGTACGTAGATAAGTAACTTCGAAAATGATTACACTTTAAATTTATATGACATGTCATCACAGCCCGTGTGACAAACAGACAAAAACAGAGATATCACGTTACTGTAAGTGTAATACTCCTGAGAGGCGGGAATCGAACCCGCTGCGGTTACGTGGGTTGACACCTCCGAACATGGGGGCCACCACGTTTATTTGTGAAGCTTTTTATTTGGTACTAAGTTAGTGTAAGTTACCACAGTTTTGTCTGAAAATAAAAGATTAACTCCTTTACTAATAAACGTTGTATAGCCCCGGTCTTTTGACTTTTTCGATCGAGTTAAAAATTTTTTAAGAAAGAAAAAGTCATAACACTATGTGAATATTCCGTGGCTATATACCTATGTCGCCGCCAGCTATACGTTTATTGCTAAGAGGGATAGTGTTTTCTGCTTTTTATTTCATTTAAAAAACATTGTACAACTATTTTAAGGCTATACAACGTTTATTTATTGCTAAGGAGGACGGTGTTTTATTTTTCTTTCTTTTACATTTTCAATTGATCGAAAAAAAAAACGATCCCTTATTAATAGGTAACTGTATTTCTAATACGCGTAAGTAAATTGCTCCTGAAATTTAACACAAAAGCCGCGTCTTTCCCGTCTCGTCACTTCAATATCATTTAAGTTACGTAGTTCTGATGATAAATTATCATTATGACATGTCCGCTCCATATTTTCCTTACAAAATATGCAACAAGATAACACACCGTCATGGTACAAGTCGTTAGTGCCCAATATGGTCGCTTGTCTCTGGACGTTGAACAGCTGTTGCAGCAGCCTGGTCATAATACCAGCCAGAGGAAAAGTCGTAAGTGCCAATCTTTCTCATTACCATATTTGGGCATGAACATTGAACTGGGTCTAACTATGAGAGCATTCAAATGATATTCTGACAAGGATCAATTTCAAAAGGTCTCGTAAAGCAAGCAGTAGACGGTGTAGGATATGGTATAATAATGTACTCCGTCATATAGCGTTCCGAGTCAAAAATGGTCACGTGGGCAGTACGCAGTGACGTCAAGGGATGCATAAGCAAGACCGAAATATATCGTTTACAATAAGTTTGAAAGAGAAGATGACGACGGGACGACATCAAGTGTTGGCTCCCGGAAGGGTAGACCGTGTTTCTGTTTATCATGGTTTAGTACAGCTTTTGAAAGATTTCCACCCGTCAATAAAACTTATGTTAAAAGGAGACCCTTTTAACATTTTTGGTACGGAACCTCTACGGTAGTTACTGATGACGCGGACGGACCGAATTAGCGATTGTTTGACGTTGCAAAAGGTGACATTATAGTCAACAGACTCACAATGCAAGACGCAGTGGAGTTGAGTGTAGGAAATGGAATTGAAGAACCACACAAGAATAGCAGACATCAGCTCGAACCGTGACAAAACATTTGACAAAAGAACTTTTGCAAAATATGTTGTAGAGCAAATGAAAATCCTTAGCGAAGCGAAGCGAAGAAAATCCTTATAATAATTTCAAACTCACATTTTCAATTTTCATATTATAGTGTTAATTTAGTTATATTATCGTTTTTCCTAAACAATGCTGATAATTATATAAATAGTCGAATGCGTAAATGTGTCCACTAACAAGCACGGAAATTGTATTTGGTAAACAGTATCACTGGGTGCCCAAAATACAGGCGTCGCCTAGTTTGGGACCCACTGTCATTCATTTTGAGTACTCGAACTGAGTGTTAAGTGTCATGTATTTGAATATTGTGTTTTTGTATGTATACTTTCATTATTGTCAATAATTTTTTTATTATATATTATTATTAAAAAGAAAGAAACCTACAAAAACCATGATTATGAACTCGATCCTAGTTCATGGCGAGTGTTAGTATATAGGTCGTTCAATGACTTTGGTAGGGGTCTCGTGCAAGTCCATAGCTGGGCCGAATTAGCGAATACGCTTGCGCAGTGTGCGGGCTAGACAACCTTGAACTAGATGGCTGCGCGTGCGCTCCGCTATTTGACGTAGGGCTGGCGGAGGGGAAATTAACTAAGATGTTTACTCTTGGCTAGACAAACAATAGCCGAGACCGCAAGCCCGCCACCGCCATTATCTAAAGAAATAGCGTTAAAGTAAGGAATCAATGGCGAAGTTATATGTATCTTAGGTAGCGGTTTGTGTCCTTATTGACTCTATTGACATTCCAAAATGCCTTTTCCAACTATGTCTTGTCTTGTAATGAATGTCTTTCTTTTCATATTACTTAACTCGCATTCGCCAGGTCATACGATTCACATATTAATATAGATATTGATTAATATTGATTTTGATGCGACGCAACTCGCGTTGGTCGTCCGTAGTGTAGTTCTGGGGGCCTACCATATCATTTTTATTGCCATGATAGTTACGTTTAGTTTGGTTTAGTTTAGACAATACAAAAAATACAAAAATATTTATTAACCTTATCACACAAAATACAACATAAATAAAGTTTAGCAATAGTCCCCGCACTAGGGCCAGCCTGTATCGCGGGAGACTGTATACATAATGAATGAGTGAAGAGGACTAACTACTATTACGTTTAAACAAAATAATGCGCGCGTAGATACGATTCATGGTCGCACAACGTCGATAAGAAAACGTAACTATCATGGTAGGCAATAAAATGTGTTAAAGTTAGTTTGTAGTTCTGCAATGTTCCGCTAGATGGCGAGTGTTTTTGGCAGGTAAAATTTTAAAACTCGCAAGCGACATTCGCCCGGAGCATTGGGTGGTTTTTGACCGTTTGTTGATTTGTTGTCTTCGTTAGAAACTGAATAAATATTTGGTTCAATTGACGTCGACTATTATTTGTACCCTCGCGTGTACAAATTGGTCCTTCAGAGACGGATCAGCCGGTTCAGTAGTTCGCGGTTTTCGGACTACGCTTCGCACCTATAGGCAGTGGATCGCTGCTTGGGGCGGTAAGGTTCCACGACAAGAGTGGAACTTTCATCTGGTGCAGAAGAGGAACACCGGCAGACGGAGCAGGGACGGTGACCGGGAGTGGCAGTTGGCGCAGGGAGCTAGCACGGTGACCGGGAGTGGCAGTTGGCGCAGGGAGCTAGCACGGTGACCGGGAGTGGCAGTTGGCGCAGGGAGCTAGCACGGTGACCGGGAGTGGCAGTTGGTGCAGGGAGCTAGCACGGTGACCGGGAGTGGCAGTTGGTGCGGAGAGCTAGCACGGTGACCGGGAGTGGCATTTGGTGCGAGGAACTAGTACGGTGGTGACGTCAGGAAAACGGTCAAGTGTGAGTGGAAATAATCTGTGAGTACTTTAAATTATTTAATAGTGAAGTTGAAGTAAAATCAAGCTAATTTGGACTTTAAGCATTAGAGTAAATAAACTTAGAATAATTTCTTGCATTAGGGACTTAGAATAATTCGGTGAATTTGGTTGAGACGGGGAATCCATGCCCGATTTTTCTTTGGTGTTCATAATTTTAAAACACTTGTAAAATTTTCGTGACTTTTTAGGACTTGTAAAAATTTCGTTAAAATTGTTTGGTTAAAAACTTGAAAAAATTATTGAATAAGTTGGCAAGTGTAATATTATCAACCATGGATAAATTAATTAATGTACAAAAAGATACTCATGACAAAATTTCAAAAACTTATGTAAATTTTAAAAAATCTTCTAAAGAGCGGTTAAGTTCAGAACAGTATATTATAACTAGATTAGAAATCTTAGAAGAGTTGTGGACCCGATTTACAAAGGGACACGAAAATATCATAAATAGCGTTAAAAGTTGGTCAGAATTAGAATCGAGTGACTATGTTAAAAACGAATTGTACGAGAGCGCCGAGGACTCTTACATAAATTGCAAGACAGAAATGTTGAGATATAAGCCTAAGGTTGCTCCGCTTTCAAAGAGCCAGGGCACTGGAAGTAGTAGTGGCAGCACGTCAAATATAAAGCTTCCTAAAATAACAATTCCCACTTTTTCGGGAAGTTATGAAGAGTGGATCACTTTTCGGGACATGTTTGTGTCATTGATTCATTCGAATGCTTCGCTAGATGATGTGCAACGCCTGCATTACCTCAAGGGATACTTAACCGGTGAGGCTGAGCAGTTGATACGGCAGTTGCCAATCACTGCTGCTAATTATACAGAATGCTGGAGCCAGCTGGAGGCAAGATATAACAATATTAATTATCTCTCTAATTGCATTTTAAAGCGCTTAATTAATCAAAAAATTGCAACGAAAGAGTCGTCAGTGCAACTCAAGGCATTAATAGACACTACCACAGATTGTTTACACGCTCTGAACAACATCGGAATAGATGTCAAGTCATGGGATATAATTGTAATTTATATAGTATCAAATAAGTTAGACGCGGAAACCCGCAAGCAGTGGGAATTGAAGGTTGCAGATGGGAATGCAAGGGAGCTACCTAAATTTGCTCAGTTTCGGGAATTTCTACAGAGCAGATTTAGAGCCCTCGAATTCATTGAGCCGGAACTCAAATCTCGGCCGTCGACTCTCACTGGCAAATCGTATAAGGTCCTACATGTGGCCAATGTTGTATGCGAGTTCTGTGCAGAAGATCACAGGGTGTATTCATGCAAAGAATTTTTAAAAAAAGATGTTGAGAAGCGGCGGGAGTTTGTCATAAACAAGCGGTTGTGTTTTAACTGTATGGGAAGCAACCACTCGGCTAGGTTTTGTCCAAGTAAATCTTCTTGTCGTGTATGCCATGGGAAACATCATTCGATACTCCATCCCAACGGTTCGGGCGATGGTAGGTCATATCAAGTTAACACTGGTAAATCGGTATCCGAGGTAGGTTCAGTCAGTTCATCCGCTGGAACGTCAGCGGCTCCTTCGGGTTCGGGTGAAGCGGCACCAGTAGTCACGTGCTTTGGTCAGGTATCTTTCAAAAAGCAGGTGTTTTTGGCGACGGCTGTCGTTTGGGCAGAATCTAAGACAGGACAAAGACGTTATATCAGAGCATTGCTCGATCAGGGCTCTCAGGCCTCATTTGTGTCAGAATCGACAGTGCAATACTTGGGTATTAAGAAGCACCCAGTAAAGGGAGTAATATCGGGATTGGAGGGAAATAGCACGACTTTGTCAAAGTACATGGTAGAACTGAAAATTCAGTCTAGGATTGATACCAGTGTCGTAACCAACGTACAGGCTTATGTGCTGAAGTCAGTCACTACATCCCTTCCAAATTACAAGGTTGAAGAACTAGACTGGCTAGACCAGGACTTGTGTCTAGCAGATCCGCAATATCATACGCCTAATAAAATTGACGTTTTGTTAGGGGCAGATATTTACGGACAAGTGATACAAGAAGGTATAAGAAAAGGCCCAAATGGCTATCCTTTGGCTCAAGCAACATCACTAGGATGGATCTTGTCTGGCACATGCAAGAGTGTTCCAGCCGCCTCGGCAAAGGTAGTTGCGATGCATGTGTGCGTTGAAGATAACGAGATGTTGAAGAAATTTTGGGAAATTGAAGCGGAGCCAAAATCTAGCAAGAAGATGATGTCGGAAGAAGAAACTCGCTGCGAAGACTTTTACGAAAAAACAACAACACGTGATTCGGAGGGAAGGTACATAGTGAGGCTCCCATTTAAGATGGAAAGACCTGAATGCGTTGACTCTAGAATGATAGCGGCAAAAAGATTGGATGGATTGCTAATACGATTTAAGAAAAGCGAAGAGCTAAAAGAGAAATATAAGAAGGTGATAGAAGAATACTTACGCTTAGGTTTTATGGAGAAGGTTCCTGAAAATGAAAGAAATAATCCTGGAGCGGTATACTTACCTCATCACGCGGTTGTCAGAGACGACAAAGACACGACAAAGGTCAGGGTCGTGTATGATGCGTCCTGTAAATACAAAAACGGAGTATCTCTAAATGATACATTAATGGTGGGACCTACCCTACAACCGGAACTGAGACACTTACTGATGCGGTGGAGACAACATCCCATTTGCCTAGCTGCTGATGTAGTTAAAATGTATTGTCAGGTGAGAGTATCTGAAAAGGACACGGACTTTCAAAGACTGCTGTGGAAGAACGATGAGAACGCGGAGGCTGAGGACTATCGTTTGCTAAGAGTGACATTCGGGACGGCGGCGGCTCCGTATTTGGCGGTGAAGAGTTTGCAGCAAACAGCTCACGATGAAGGTGGTCAATATCCTGCAGCGGCTGAAAGAGTAATAAACGATTATTATATGGATGATTTACTTACCGGATGCAATTCTGTAAAGGAAGGAATTATTATTTATCAGGAAATGAATGACTTGCTCAAAAAGGGTGGATTCGAACTACAAAAATGGATGAGCAATAGTACCGAACTATTGCAAGCAATCACGCAGACGACAGAAAGCAAGGTAGAGGATCGCGAAGAATTAAAATTAAAAACGGATGAAGTAGTGAAACTCTTAGGACTTACCTGGAATCGTAGAACCGATGAATTCCATTACTCGGTGACACAGCCGCCGGAACCTGGACCTGTAACAAAAAGAAAGGTTATATCTCATATTGCACGGTTATATGACCCGCTGGGATGGGCAGCGCCTTGCGTGATTGTAGCAAAAATAATCATTCAAAAGCTGTGGATATCTGGAATAGATTGGGATAGCGAAGTTACAGGCAAAGTACTAGATGAATGGGATACTTACCGAGAAGGATTATCCGTTTTGACGCAAATAAACATACCTAGATGGCTTGGCACAAATATAGACGACTCCGTTGTAGAGCTGCATGGATTCTGCGATGCGTCGAAGGTGGCGTATGCAGCGGCGGTATATTTAAGAAGAATCGATGTGGCAGGAAACGTTCATGTTTCGTTAGTTACAGCCAAGACAAAGGTAGCACCCATCAAGCAAGTCTCTATCCCTCGATTAGAATTGTGCGGAGCAGTTCTAGTTACTAGACTGCTAGTGGAAGTGTCGGAGATTTTAAAGGTGAAAAAGTCTCATATTCGGGCGTGGACGGATTCAACTGTGGTCCTAGCTTGGATCAACAGTCACCCCAGTCGTTGGCAAACGTTTGTCGCTAATCGGGTGTCCGAAATATTGACGACTTTAGATTCAAACCAATGGTCACACGTGAAAACCAGTTTGAATCCTGTTGATTGTGCTTCCAGGGGCATAACTCCTACGGAACTACTAGACAATACAATGTGGTTTGGTGGTCCGGAATTCTTGCGGGGTCCGGAAGTAAAGTACAGCAAACCTCAAAACGTTGAGACTCAATTGGAAGAGATAAAGGTTCATGTCGCAGTTACAGACAGGTCTATTTGGAACCGATATTCGTCAATTACGAAATTGGTGAGAGTAGTAGCTTACTGTAGACGATTTCTTGATCTGAGAAAACCAGCTACTGAAAGAAATCGTCACGAGTATCTCACATCACTAGAGTTGACGCAGTCTTTGGAGACATGTGTGAAACAATGTCAAGAAGAGCATTTTGAAGAAGAGTTGAAACTTATGCGAAAAGATGGGAAATGGTGTAAGCTAAAGGGTCCTCTCAAATCATTGACACCGTTTATTGACGATAAAGGTTTGTTGCGAGTTGGAGGTCGATTGGATAACTCATCGATCGGTGAAGATGTAAAGCATCCGATTCTGCTGCCAAAGAAGTCTCCTCTTACGGATCTAATAATAGCTGATGCACACTCAAAAACACTTCATGGAGGTATTCAACTCATGTTGACATATTTATGCCGAAAATTCTTTGTTTTGGGAGCAAAGGCAACTGTCAAGTCTTTCGTTCGCAAATGTGTTACATGTCTAAGACACAACGCGACCACTCCAAATCCATTGATGGGACAGTTACCAGCGGCAAGGATGACCCCCTCAAGAGCCTTCAAAACTAGTGGTGTGGATTATGCTGGGCCAATATTTATAAGGACATCAAAGGGTAGAGGCCATCATGCATACAAAGGCTACATTTGCTTGTTTGTTTGCATGGTCACACGGGCGGTACATATTGAGGTCGTTAGTGACCTAACGTCTCAAGGGTTTATGTCTGCCTTCAAACGGTTTGTCGCTCGCCGCGGCCAATGCACGGACCTCTGGAGCGACAATGGTACAAATTTCGTTGGAGCATCTCGGGAGTTACAAACATTGTTAGCTTCAGAGAAATCGGGTCTTATTCAGGAAATAGTTGAAACTCTAGCCAACAACGGTACTACGTGGCACTTTATTCCCCCACTTTCTCCAAATTTCGGCGGATTATGGGAGGCTGGAATAAAATCGGCAAAATTCCATCTAAAAAGAGTAATCGGAGACACTACTCTTACTTACGAGGAGCTGTCTACCGTCTTGGCGCAGATAGAGGCGTGCTTAAACTCCAGGCCTTTGGCGAGGCTGGATACAGAATCAGAGGCAATAGGAGCGCTGACGCCAGGACATTTTTTAGTTGGTGAACCCCTGATCACTGCCCCGGATCATAACTTTGAAAGCGCAAACGCGACTAGTTTACGAAGATGGCAGTTAACTCAAAAAATGTTGCAGAACTTTTGGAAAAGATGGTCGCAAGAGTATCTTACGAAATTTCTGCATCGCTATAAATGGGCTTATCAAACCCCGGAACCTGAAATCGGGGATGTAGTATTAGTAAAGGAGGATAACGTTCCACCTTGTAGATGGTTTCTTGGTCGAGTGGTTGATAAGCATACTGGGACTGATGACATTACTCGGGTCGTTTCATTGCGCACAAAAAATAATTATAAAATAAAACGGCCAATCTCTAAAATTTGTATTTTACCATTGGCCGACTGATTATATTTTTCTATGTTTTGATTGGTCTTTTCTATGTTTATAATAATCATTCATCATAAATTGTAAACCCCCACCAAGGGCAGTTGTTGTACTGGTAGTTAGTTTCACGGTGGGCGGATGCCAACATTTTTTTGTTGTTAATGACAAATTTAGTATTCGTCCTTGGTGGGCGGTATGTTAAAGTTAGTTTGTAGTTCTGCAATGTTCCGCTAGATGGCGAGTGTTTTTGGCAGGTAAAATTTTAAAACTCGCAAGCGACATTCGCCCGGAGCATTGGGTGGTTTTTGACCGTTTGTTGATTTGTTGTCTTCGTTAGAAACTGAATAAATATTTGGTTCAATTGACGTCGACTATTATTTGTACCCTCGCGTGTACAAAATGTCATGGTAGGCATCCAGGACATAGAAAACAGTACGATTTGATTCCACTCAACACTCGTCGCGTTTCTTCAGGTCGCATCGTGTTTTAATAGTATGTTTCGGGCTTACTTGTGTGGCAGCCCTGGGAGCGGTCCTATATGGGCACTGATCGCGCCGGCCGCCCTACACGGTGGGCTTTCGCAACCAGGGCCAATTTATACCACTGTTCGAGCTGCTCTGGTTTATAGTTTATCGGCTGTTTTATAGCCTACGATTCACACTATGAAATGGCATTTGAATGTGATATTTATAATAACTATAATGTATTTATTTATAGCTATTTTACGACGACCGATGTTTGAGTGTGATTTCACCTTATGGGAAGCGATGATGGGTGAAAGATACGGTATACGAGCATGCTGCCAAGGCAATGATAGTATCTCTAAAATTAAACTCCATGTGAGGTTTTGACAAATCTTTTGGCTAAGATTGTCAGAGTACAAGGTTTAGTTCTAAATTTTAGGTAAAGTAATGACTTTACTATTTGACTGCCTCAGTGGCTCAGTTGGTAGTGAACCTGCCTTCTGAGCTTGGGGGCGTGGGCTCGATTCCCACCTAGGACAAACATTCATGTGATGAACGTTTGTGTTAATTTTCTATTTAAGTATGTATTTCAAAATATATTTGTGTTTAACTACAGAACAGGGGGCTCTCTTCTGAGGCCTTAGATATTATCTTGGTCATTGTCTCTCTCGTTTGATAAGTCACAAGAGAGAGAGAGTGACAAAGTTTAAGTTTAAGTTTAATTGTTTAATAACTAAAACGGCAACATGCCAATTACATCATACAAATTTAAAATAAGTGAATATCACAACAAGTCAATAGTAATAAGTCTCAATAATCAATAACAATAATTCAACATTGAATTGCAAAATAACATAACATGTCAATAATGATATTAAAGCAACATCTAACCGTCAGAATAGAGTTCATGATATTTTCATGTAAATTGACTCTACGTACAATAAGTCGTTCAGTCTAAGGAAGACTAAAATTATATCTGGGCTAATACAGGTCTAGATTTGGACGTTGTCTTATTTCTGTTGGATAATGACTTCTGTTGCAATTTCTAGCGTAACTGCTGGTTTACCGGAAGTCTTTTGCAATAATGTTTCCAAATCTGGAGTTGGTCAAAATATGTTGATTTAGTTACTAATAGTTTAATTTAGTTAGTAATAGAAATTATAGATCGAAGTTGGACGTAGTTGTCCTTAGAGATTCGTTGGCCGAGATAAATAGCGTAGGAGAAGAGATGCCATGATAGCAGTGGGCTATTACATGCTATAAGTATGGGTAAAAACAGAAATATGGTTGTATTTATACTTATGTTTTCAGTGATAGCGTGTTTGAACGCGCTTATTTGTATGTCAATTAGGAATAGCCCCGCTGCACTTGATCTGGGGGGCTATTCCTACACGTGAGATGAGATGAGATTTTATCTTGGTCACTCTCACACCTATGACGTTTCAAACGAGAGCAACGAGGATGAAAAAAGGTGAGATGAGAATTTCAAATCTCCGAATAGGGCCACTGGAGGGCTATTCTTACGGAATGAGATTCAATCTCACAATTTTTCGTCCTTGTTGCTCTCGTCTGAATAGTCATAGGTGTGGGAGTGACCAAGATTAAATCTCATCTCATCTCACGCGTAGGGATAACCCCCTGAGCTGGTTTTCGGTTTCACCCAACTCCACGCTCTTCTCTCATATCGAAGTTGTTGTTTGCGCTGGCGACCTCATATTTCCTCAAAGGCTGATTATGATAATGTTGATGCATTCATGACGGAAGTACAACCCACGCGTAAGCTAACCGCACTCCTGCACATATCAGCATGGCTGCGCATGCGCAGATCTGTAATCCGATATTAATTTTGCGCATGCGCTGAAATGCGCTGACCCTAGATCGGAATGCGCACGATTTGCATGATCAACTAATTCGCTCGTGCTGGGGCTGTTGTATTATGATTTACAAGAATTTTATGAGCTTTGTCATAAAGTTATTAGATTATATTATTATAGCTTTGGTGGCTGAGTTGGTAGTGAACCTGCCTTCTGAGCTTGGGAGCGTGGGTTGGATTCCCACATAAGGCAAACATTTGTGTTTGTTCTATGTCTGGGTGTTAATATCTATTATTAAGTAGGTGTGTATTTTTTTTGGTATTTATGTTTTATCAAAAAACCCTAGTCTTGCGAGTACTGGGGGCCTATCATGACATTTCATAGCCATGATGGTAAGGACGACGCTGTGCGACCGCAAATCGTATCGCCGCGCAATAAGGTCCATGGTCGCGCAGCGTCGAAAACAAAACGTAACCATCATGGCAAAAGATGCCATGGTAGGCCCCCTGAACACCTTCTATCAGGTCATGTATCTACCCAGTCGATTAGATTTTTTTGTTTGGATTTTATTTTATAAACCTTCAGCTCGGTGGTCGGAGCTAGGCAGTGGATGAAACTGATACAGGACCACAAAAATCGTAAAAAGATGCAGTTGAGTCTGGTTTTTACATAATATGCCGAATTGTAAAACAATATTAACAAAAAAAAACGAAAGTAACTGTCTGTCTGTTTGTAGGCTTTTAAGGGCTAAACGGCTGAACGGATGTTGATGAAATTTGATGATTAGTGACAGTGCATCACGAGAAAGGCTTTTGGATACCATTTTCTGAATAAACGCGAACGAAGTCGCGAGTAACAGCGTGTATAGACTTATATTCTTATATACCCACTTGGTAATAATATTGATGTCCTTATCTAATACGCAGTGATAACAAGCTATATTTTAGCTCCCAACTCCTTCAGAATAGGGTCTAATGAATGAGCAGGAATCGATATCTGTGTCGTTTGTAAACAAAGCCACAATTACCGATAGCGGTCCGTGGGTGATTGTTTATCGCGGTGTAAACCCTAGGCCGTGGTTTATAGCCCGACTGCAGCTGGTGATAATGAAATGTGATAAATGCTTAGCTTTGATTTACAAGAATTATTAATCATATCTGCGGGTGGAAGCAGGCTGTGGCATGCTAGGGTTGACTGCTTGGACTAGGTCGAGGATGAAAAGACAAGCGAATCGTGCAGGTGGAAAAATGTCTTTGGCACAAAACGCGTTGGTCGCGGGACGAAGACTGTCGACTCCAAATTATGTAGGCCCATAACCTACTTAACTTTTAGTAGGTACATAACTTGTTGTGAATTAATGGAGATAAGTTGTACCAAAAAGCCAGAATAGATACCTACCAATTCTGAAATTCTAGTATGGTAATTAATATTATTCAAATGCTTTATTCATGAAAACATTCGTAGTCGCAAGACTAAGCACACGTCGAATATCTCCCATAACTCCAAAACATTTGACACGAGTCAGTCTTGTAACTATAAATAATGTAAGTTTATCTGTTTATCAGTTCAAGAACCGCGTCGTAGCAATTCAAATAATTCAATTTTAAATGTAAAATAAGCTTGTACCCATAAAAACCAGCGTGTAGTCCTCAAAAATAAATAAAAATAGTGTTTGGCGAGAGAAATTCTCACTCTGCCTTGCCTTGCTTGTAGCCTGCGCGGGCGCAGGTGTCATAATGTATCGAGATTTTCAACTGTTTTATTGGTCGGTCCTATCCATCGACTTGATTTGATACCCTATCGGCATTTAACATGAGACTCCATTGAAAGATTTGAAATGCAAGAGAAACACTAAACGCTGATTGTTTTATTTAACATCGGTACTAAGGTACTAACTAAATGCTTTTTGGAGCTTTCTTGGGCCAACACTTTTTGTGCCAATGTGTTGAATGAAAGTGGTCACTTTTCACGAGATGTCTATAAGATGAAAAGTCACTGGTCGCAATACAAATAACAAAATATAATATAATGTTTAAATTGAATTTATTTAACGACCCGATCGGTTAGCAACGTGATATTATGTACAACTATATTCATTTGTATAATTTTCTTGAAACGGAGTGGACAGAGCTGTGTGATATTTGATATTACGAGTATAAGCATTCGAGAAACATAAACGCTAAATTGGATGTAATTTAGATGATTTAGATTAACGACGTTATTTGGAATCTGAAATAAAATATGGGTAAGTATAGAAGCAAGTCAAAACTGTATTTTACGATAACTAACTAAAGACACATAATACTTTAGTTTCAATTGAAGCGTTTGACCATAGCGTGTGTTGTGATATTATGTGATGTGTTGTGGTGAGTTTTGTATCATGTGCTCAGGTCGAGAATGGTAGCACGTTCAATGTGTTTCCGATCAATTTCCCCAGAAATAGCCCGCGATAGTGCGTCTCACACGAGCGGCCGGGTACCAGGGCCGCAGAGCGCAGCAGGCGGTCGCGCCGTCTTGCAATCGATACGGAGTATTTACGACTCGCCGCGACACCGCGATGTGTTCATCTTTTATTTGCGCTTCCTACGCGCTGCACCCTGCCCCTGCCAATGCAAACTGGCTTTTACCACCTTGTCACATTAACTAAAGTCAAAGTCATGGAGAGAGCTTGTAAAAGTTGTAGGATATTTATTGCGACGAAGTACTAAAATGTTGACGACTTGGAAAGTCGAATGCACGTTAAGACGCCTTTATGGAGACGTTTCAGAGATGTAGGAAATGGAGAAATAATGTTGCCATAAGTATGTATTTGTGTGGAGAATTCTAGACTGTTGCTTGGGAACTAGCTTCCAACAGGTAAGTGAATAGAAATTGTGCTATTCATTCAGTTCGGTAAAATTTTCGTAGGTAAGTAATGAAACAAAAATACCTAAGCCATGAAAAGTTTAAAATTGATGGTATAATTTCAGAACTTAATTGTTTTTAACGTTTCTATGAATAAAGTAGCTTTTCTATCAATATTTTTGAGTTCTGATGGAACATAATACGAGGTCTACTGGGACATCTCGGCATTTGTTTGTTCGACGCTATGTAACTTGAGTATCGTTGATTCCATCTGTATGAAATTTTTCAGACATGTAGTTTATCTTTTGAGCTAATCGGACGAGGGGTTGTGTGTCTGTATTCAAGGCGAACAACCTCCTAGTACGAGTTTTAGATCAGTCAGTATATTCAATTGAAAAAAAAATTGGTTAGTAACAGGTAGAGAAAAAACCTTGTTAAATCTACACAATATATTAGTAAAATTACCATAACTCACTTCTAAGAGAGTTGAACGAACGATCAATATTATATTTAAATGCAAATCGAATAGTAAACATTTACACCTCTCCGTATTTACGATCGAATCGGCGCCGAATCGTTAGCGATCACAAATCGAGTTATTTTCATATTTAGTGACGCGACACTGACCGTCTCCACGTCTCGATCTTATAATATCGATAACTTTAATTTAATCGATTATTTTGACATTTTATCTTCACTGTTTTGAAATTTCAATTTGTACGCGTTGGGTTTAATTAATTGTTTTTTTTTCTTTTTAATTAATTGTTATGGAGTTGGTGGCACTTATTGGAGGTTGAAAAGTTGTCGAATTTTTATTTAAATTACAGAAAAAACTTAACGCGTTTTTACTTATTTAAATTATTTTTGATGTTTAAACTTAACGTATTAAATGTTTACATTTAAAAAAAAAACGATCTTTGAAATTTATACCCAATGGTGTATGGAAGTAAGGTTGCTTAAGTAAGTGCAATATTTTTAGGGTTTATCATGGATAAATGAAATGTTTAGTTAGACAAAAAATTTGCGGTGAATTATGAGCCCATATATGAATCAAATGTATGACGCAACGCTAGAGTAAGACGTACCTGTCACGCACACTAGTAAGTACGAGTACTTATAAAAACTGTAGGGCTATTCGGAGATTTGAGATTTAGATCTCATCTTTTTTCGTCCTTGTTGCTCTCGTTTGAAACGTCATATGTGTGAGAGTGACCAAGATAAAATCTCATCTCTTCTCACGCGCAGGAATAGCCCCCATGTCCTGTCACTTTTCGTTCATGAATAGTACAAAATCTCTCTAGGCATATAAGTATTCATAGGTTTCAGTAAGTGAAACGTTCCGTAATCGCGGGAAATTTAAATTTCAAACAGTTTTATTTTGTTTTTGGCACTAGACCGGATAATTAAATTAAGTTATAATTTGCGCCAATCGTAGATCATTTGCGATACGGAAATAGTAAACAGTAACGCACCAGATTGCTCTAATAAGTCATTTAACCGAAAAACTGACAATTGAAATTTTTATTGACCTGTTTGAGTAAACAGGTACAAATTTGTCAAATATGTCTTTAGTAGCGAGAGAAAACAATCTAAGATAAGCACAAAATCTATTATCATGTACAATAATTACTCGATTTAGCCACAGAAATATAAAAAAAACTGTTTAAAATACAAATTTCGCGCCATAAGTGAATCGTTGTGTCTTATAAACGTTTACAACAGTAAATTTATAACCTCTAGCCATACGCGGTGATAACATAATAAAGTAATAGGCCAGTAAAATATGCAGAGAGTGTCAATAGTTACGCTAAAGTATCCATTTAATATGCTGATTCGGAATATCCGTTACACATCTATTTGCAAATTAGTTATAGAGAAGCTCCATACGCATACAGCGATAAAACTTGGCTCAAATACATTTAAATATGCACAACGCTCATTGCTGAAATAGTGTTAGTGCTTATTCTAGACATTTAGAACTAAAAAAAATAACATTAAGGCTTTGAACTTTTGGTTTGAAATCTGGAGTCAAAGCTTTCGCCTAAAACTCTAGCTCTACGACTGGCGTTACAACTAAACTTTGGACAAAGTTGCATACTGTCAAAGTCAAAGTCAAAGTCAAAATATTTATTCACTTAAATAGGGTAAGTACAAAAAGTTCTTCATTAAATAATTTAGTTCTGCCTATTTGTCAGATAACCTGACATGTGAATATGTTAAAATTAATATAATTATAATCGAAATATTAGTTTATTAAAATTATTAAAGTTATGTCAGCCAATATCAAATTTAAAAATGATATAATATTACTGAGATAGTTTTTGTTTTTTACCCCACTGCGCAAGAAGGAGGGTTATGTTTTTTTGAGTGTTTGTATGTGGGTATGTAAGTATTAGGTTTCTTTGGCACGCCCTACAACCTAAACAGCTTGATGGATTACGACAAATGCATGCTATCAAGAAGATTCAAATGACACCTCACATATAAGTGGAAGTGACATAGGGTACGACATTTTGCAGGCGGGTTTTTTTTCTTTTATTGATGTTCCTTGTTTAGATAGGTATTTTAACTTATTGAAAAGTTTTTTTATCGACTCACACTGGAATTCAATCACCATCTTTCACACTTTTGAAATTGAAAATTGAAAACGCACAAAACAATTAGGATCAAGGTAAAACCGAATGCTGCAGCTAGTTCATTTCAATACTAATCTATCTTTAAAACAAGCTTGTGCCGGCGACACCACCTGTCGGAAAGAAACCCAATCTAGCGAACAATGCCGTGACCACATTTTACGATTGGCTAGCCGGGTTTCGTGTGTCGTAAAATATTTACAACGTTTAATTTGATAGTTTAATATTTATAGCTTTTTGCTTGTTTTGAGTTATTAAATTACAAGTAAATGTAAAGAAAGAGCTTAATTAGTTAAGTGGTAGTATAATGGGGCAAGCGCGAGGTAATATTGTTTTCTGTTTAAATTTCTAAAATATATTTTTGTCTTGTCTGCCACAAATTAAATCGTTCATGAGGACGCCCGCGATACTGGGTTTTCCAAGTGCGGGGTCAACAGTGTTTATAACCACAGTCTATATCGTGCAAAGGGTTTCTTAATAAAAATATTTGTATTTGTTACGTTTAATAGAATTTAAGTGAACAAAGTAGGTACTGAAAACTATGGATCCTTGTTTGAATTAGTGCTTTAAACCAAAATTAAATAGAAATCGGTGAAGAAATATGTTAGACATAGTTGGAAGCTATGTTAATCATCTACAATCTAGCCAACACCATCATTAGCACCAGCCTTAGTAGGGCTTAACCGAGCTATGGAGTTTCGGCAGGAAATTTAAAATAATCAAATTCACCATTTGATTTTTGCTGTAAGAGGAGCCAAAAATTTGTTATTTCTTTTGTCTCTCATCTTTACTAATAAACGTCGTATAGCATCGGAATAGTTTTATAACCTTTTTCTATCTTTTAGTTTTTAATTCGAGCGAAAACGACAAATGAACAATTTATAAGTATAACTACACAACGATTATCATACGTCAAGTTATTAGCTTTGAAAAAGGCTATTTATGTATCGACAAGCTCTTCTGCCCGCGGCTTCGCTTGCGTTTCATAGCCTATGACACGATAATGTCATAGGCTATGAAACGCAAGCGCATAGTTTTTTATAGTAACAAAAGAGTTTTTAGAATCGATTCAGTAACTTCGGAGATTATCCCCGACAAACAAACTCACAAATGTTACCTCTTTGTATATTAGTATGGAAATAGATAGATGTGGAGATTTTGTTATCTAATCTGTTCTTTTTACATATTTCTACATTTTTGTACAAACCAACGAGAGTCAGTATCCGGCTAGTGGCTAGACAGGCTAGTTCCTCCGGGGGCTCGATACAAACGATCCATTCACAGTCGCGATTTATAGCACGGCGGGCAAGTCGTACGGCATACTAAACACTTACTTAGTCGTGCTGCGGGCGTCTGCCAATTAGCCGGAATTTCCTCTAATGGCAAGCTACCTGTCATACATTAGTAGTCATAATCATATTAGGATACTAGCTGCGATCCGCGGTTTCACACGCGGTTAAAAAGTATCCTATCTCTCAAGTTGGATCGAACTGCACATGGTGTGCGAATTTTATTATAATCGGTTAAGTGGTTTAGGAGTTCATTGAGGACAAACATTGTGACACGAGATTTATATATATTAAGATAGGTAATACTGCAACGAAGAGTTGTTGCGTTGCAATCTTTGAGTGGACATCCTTATTTATTTGGTTCCTTAACATTTTAAGTACTTGCCAAGATATCCATAGCTCAAATTGGGCAGCTTTTTTAGGATAAGTTTCCTTACGGTGTTGCACCAATCTCGTCCATGTGTCTTGCCCCACACCATGGTGACGTCATTATGATGCACAAATGCCACGATGAGTTTTTAGATTACAAATACGACTAGAACACCACTTAAAACACTGTGTTAAAAATGTCAAATGATGATGAAAATAAAAGTGTCAAATGATGGCTTTTATTACACTCATATCGTCACGCTTTTCCCCCAAAGAGGGTGGCAGAGGTGTATAACACCCACACTTCGTCGGACGATATTCAGTCCCCAATTTGTTCATTTGTGAACATTAAAGCCTATTTAATGTCATTTGCTTTTATTAATAAGTACCTACGTTATACCTTTTATAAACACCTTTGGGCCTAAAAATATGTATAAGTGCTTACCTGTAAATACGTATATATTTGTTAGACTAAAATCAATAAGCATCTATTAAAGTTGGATCACATTCTGACCACAGATGAATAATGCAACAGCCGTCGCGGTGGGCGCTTGACATTTTATCCAAGTAATCTTTATTTATTTATCGACGCATACTTGCGAATACGTAATGCAATGCTCTATTGCCTACTGAATAGCGAACGGTTACAAGGGAAATCGTGTATCCGGATTCATCAATCCACTCGGGACAAGCTGCGCCCTGCGGAGTTACCCGCGGTTAAAAACTAGCCTATTTGCTATTCTAGACTATAATATATCTTAATTTATGAGTTCAACATAGTATTATTGGATTTTATAAAACAAAACTTTCTTATGTTTGGTTTAGTCGCGGTTATTCCGCTAGTTTCAACCGGAATCGACAGCCTTTATCAAGGAGAGTGCGCGCGGCTCGCTTAGCTAAAAAACAACGCCAGTATCCTTAATATAATCTATCTCTGTGCCAAATTTCATCCAGATCCGTTAAGCTGTTTTATCGTGATGGAGTAACATGTGTTAAAGAAAAGCTTGTGTGGACGTTTTAGTATGGAATACTTAAACCGACATTGAAGATAATGTATTTGCTAAACAAGTACCTACTTCCTTCAGTCATAAAACAGAAAACATCATCAGAAAAACCAAATGAGATTTAATTAGGTGATTTACTGATTTTACCCCAAAATTCTTAGGAAAAAGCGAATGATAGCCTCAAGCCAGAGCGCCGAGCGACTCAGCCGAAGGCACGCACCAATTTCTTCATTGTGTGAACATATTATGTGCGAATTTAATGTCATCAGCTCTTTAACTAGAGCCCGGTGTATGGCGACGGGCTCGCCCCTTGCCTCATTTGGGACTAAATATCGTCTGGCGAAGTGTGTGTGGCGTTGTACACCTCTGCCAGCCCCTTCGGAGAAAAGGCGTGACGATATGTTATGTTATGTAGGAAAAAAATCAGTGAAAGTTAATTGGAAACTATAGTATTAAATTGCAAGTGAAAAAAACGTGTGCACTTATGCAGGTACATAGAAACATTTATATTATACTCAGGTAGAAATAACGCATTCTTTTCTAAAGTTCCTTTTCCCCGAAACAGGTAGACAGAAAACGACTCAAAAATAAAAGCCACACTCCGATAGAACAAAACTCAAATCGCGAAATGTTTGGTTCCAATCGGCTAAAAGTCTAAAACCAGCGAGCACGGGCAGTCGCGTGTGCTACGCGCTTGTTGCGCGACTGTCGCGCGACTGCGGCGCGTCGTGTGGCGGAGGCTTTATTCACATCATTGCATTTCAAAATTTAGATGCATTGATACAATCGAGAAAACTGGTTCCTATATTTTGTTTGAAATAACACAGTAGTAGCATTTGATATTACCCTATTACCCTAGTAGCATTTGACCCTACTACCCTAGTCGGAGTTGGACGGTTTTACAAATAGGAGGTCCTGGGTTCGATTCCCGGCCGGGCAGATGTTTGAATGATGAATTTAAATATCTGTTCCGGGTCTGGATGTTAGTTGTCGATGTCATTATGTGTGTTTCATGGCATCCCCAACGCAAGTACACCTGTAGGCTCCCTAAGCTATAAGTGTAAAAGCAATTTTTTTTTAACCCACAACGTCAAACGACGGGGTTTTATAAGTTTGACGTGTCTCTCTCTCTGTGTGTGTGTATTTGTGTGTCTGTCTGTTCGTAGCTCCAGAACGCATAAACCGATTTCAATTTTGTTTTTTTTTGTTTGAAAAGTGAATTAGTCGCGAGTGTTTTAACTATGTTTGATGAAAATCGGTGTTGATGGAAATCGGTGTACTTTAATTTTTTAACTTTTGCATTTGTCATCATATTAATATCTCTACTGTTTGCGATGCTGTTCAAATTTGATTGTTATTTGATTCATATTGACAAATCTACAAGCATTTAGCTTCCTACCTAAGCCATTGCACTTCTCTTCTACAAATTCCAATCCTAGCCGTTGCAGATTCGAGTAGGTCATACAAACCTACTCTCTTCATTGATGAATACTACATCCATGAGATCATATTTCGCGTTTTAAGTCTTTTGGAAGACAAAGCTACGAGAGTCTTGTGTTAGGTATCACAAGACCCTCATAGCTTTGTCTTCAAAACTCCTGAAAGTAAGCCATATTTAACCGACGTCCGTCCTGTGCAATGAATAACCGCTAATAAGCGGTATAAGTGCGGTATAAATTATCGCGCCGTAGCCAGGTGCCAGAGATTTGTGGCTGCACGAGCAGGGAAATGGGCTCAAGCTTGATTTA
The DNA here is from genome assembly GCA_911728515.1 of Peribatodes rhomboidaria. Classification (NCBI taxonomy): domain Eukaryota; kingdom Metazoa; phylum Arthropoda; class Insecta; order Lepidoptera; family Geometridae; genus Peribatodes; species Peribatodes rhomboidaria. Next base: position 832,100 of record OU452179.1, on the reverse strand, counting down.
TAAGCTACAGTCTATGTTGATGGCATCATTCAGTTAGGTTTTTATAAGTTCTATTCTCTATCTCTGCGTAGTCCAAAACAAAATCATCTTCCGCGGCAGTGTGTGTGTGTGTGTGTGTGTGTGTGTGTGTGTGTGTGTATCCTTCTAAACCAACCATGCAACGGATTTTGATGCGTTTTTCACCATCGCAGCTGTTTATTTTTTCACGCAAGGTTTAAAAATAGGCATTGTGCGAAGCCGGGGCGGGTAGCTAGTAGAGTATAAAATAGAGCAATTAGGACGATTACGTACGATATAGAACCTATTTGCGGCAAATATTGTAGGATTTTGGCAGACTCTAGCTAAACGTTTGATTGATCACAGTTTTGGTAAGCCGTGGTGTAGTTGAAGATGTATCTAAGGTTGCACTTACTTACCTTGGAATGCGTACTGGACAAGAGTGCCTGCTGAATGTAAGACAGAAATTTATTCATATTCATATACGTATATTTACCATACATTAGAATAATTTTCATTTCATCTACGAGTAACTTGTTTTAAGCTGTTACGGGTCAATATCGTAGCGTAACTCAATATGAGATGCTTAACAATTTAAGCAGATACTAAATAGCCTGTAATTTGTGCCCACTAATCTTTTAATTCGATTTGGTCGTATACTATTTTGGCGAAATCGAATAAATCACTCGTTCTAATAGCAAAGGAAGCGGCGACATCAAACATCTGTTTGTCACACATTTAATTTAATAATTATAGTCGTTACGCCATACAGAGTCGATGAATGAGCGCGGTAATGGTAAAGGTATACATAAAAGGTGCCAAAAATCGTATATATCTGATGAAGATGACCAATTTGAGCGGGTCGTGTAGCATCAGGTAGGCAGGGCTTGGTGATGGGACATTTTGATTATACCCGCATCCTCTTTTATTTGACTCGTATTTTTGGTAGCTAGATAACAATGGTCGTGATTCTTGAGCTGATTTTTTTTGCTTTTAAGATAGGCTAAAAGGCTTAAAGGTCTCATTAACAGTTGGTTTTGTTTTTTATATTTTTTAAGTAGTTGTACACTTTTGACTATACTTAAATCATATACTACCTATACTATACTCATATCAAATCTTATTATCAAACTATACTTTCGTAGTAAACGCTACTTTACTACGGCTAGTGCGTTGCAGGTGCGGCGTGTAAATGTTTTTATTCAATTTGGGTATCAAAGATACACTTATGAACGTCCGTTACCGTTTACCATCAGGCGGGCCGTCTGCTTGTCTGCTTATTTGTTTCTTCAAAAAATACTTTAAGGTGTACAGTAAGGCGCGGCCTCGCTCGCTCGCGACACAATTACATATATAAAATTACAGAATGTGTTTTTGTTTAACTTGGCTCTAGATTCATGCATTGAAAACAGTATTACAAAGTATTCAGAATAATGTTCATGTTGATATTTATAGTTTTTACTTAGAAAAACGTAACCACGTAACAAAAAATTACGTGTTTATGTTTCTCTGAGCACTTGTTATAAAATATACTCGTATCAACATGAAAATTATTCTGAAAACTTTGTAATGCTTTTTCAATGCATTGATTTATCAAATTTATCAAAAGCACAGTCCATAATTTTGTATCTAATATAATAGTGTCCCGAGCGAGCGAGACAGCTGCCGTGCCTCACCATACACCTTAAGTCAATAAGGATTATTTTACCAGTAGCATAACTTTCCCCAGTTGCTAGTACACAGTGCTATGCCTTGTACAAACGCAGCCCAACCGGCCAGCTACATGTTTGCACTCGTGTTTGTCTGCGTATGTGTTTGCACTTCTGTTTGTCTGTCCGTTGACACAGTGTCGTCGCATCAACTGATTAAACAAATATGCGTCTCTTATTAGAACCTCAGGATGCCATGATGCTGACGTCACTCTCATTGCTGTGGTTTGCGGTTGTTACAAAGGTTACAAACTTAATTTTGCAGTTGAAGATGTTGTTAGTGTTCAGTAAAGTAGTTTCAGTTTGGTTTACCTAAACGGTTTAAATGCTGGTAATTTAAAAGAGGAAGTCCTTGTAGTAATAAATTGCCTATAAATATAATTTGTAAGCATTTAAATAATTACATAGTTAGGACTCGTAATGACATAAATCAAGTGCTCAAATTCAAATTGAGAAATCTAAAAGTTATTATTATAATTAGAATTTTTGGAAGTTTTAAGTATTTAATTTTTTTTCGTCAATGCTAGTTTATAGATTACACAATCTCGTATTATGTAATTTTTTTAAAAGCTATATATTTTTTATATACTTACTTAAATGTCTAGAGAGAGAGAGTTCCGTACTGTTTATGAACGAAAAGTGACAGGTCAACTTTTTGATACTAGTGTGTGTGATAGGTACGTATTTTACAAGGGTTGCGTCATACATGTTGTTAATTTAGAACCTAAGAGTTGGTTGTTTCTTTTATTGGCCCGTGCATTTTTTTCAGCCCATCTGGACGTATCATTTATCAAAGGTATAATATAAAGGTACCAAACCATTTCGCATGGTGCGGCCTACGATGGAGCACGCCTGCCTTATTAACTGCACATAGGTATACCTATTCTAATTGTTGTTAGCTAGCTGCACGCGTTAGTGAGCACTGTGAGTGCAGTAGGCAATTCTCTTACAAATAAAGAAAATAAATTAAAATAAAACAAACTCGAGACTTGATAGATAGATAGATACATAGATAGATAGATAGATAAACTCTTTATTGTTCACACCACAGATAACAAAACAACAAGAGAAAAATAATGATAAAACTTATTAGATAGTGTAACAACTGGCGGCCTTATCACTAAAAGCGATCTCTTCCAGGCAACCTTAGGATGGAGAGGATACGACAAATGAGTATGGGACAGGGTGTGCAAAAATAACTAAAATAAACATAACATTGATACAAAGAAACAACAAAACATCGAGTATTATACCTATACACCTACATAAACTATTTACATAAAACTTACATAAAAGTACATCATACTAATATAATACATTTTAGTACTTAAAATACCTATAGTTAATAAAATATACTAAGTAATTATTTATTTTATTTATTTATTTTATTTATTTATTAGCACCGATAAAACGAATGACACTAATGATAAACGAATAGTAATAATTACATACATATATCACTATATACATATAATAAATAAAACAATTAAGGCCATTTTGATGAATACAGCTTTTTTACGGCGTCTTTAAAAATAGCAAGTGAGGGAGCATGTCTAGTAGCGACGGGCAGCTTGTTCCACAGTTGGACTGCCTGAAATGCAAACTTGGACTTGGGGACATCGAGACCAACCAAATTACCAATAAGCGAAATTCCTGATAACTGAAGGTCAACATGTGTATAATTATCAGTATAATAACTTACTGTTATTAACTGTTAGAACCTCTAAAATACTGTTAGAATAAATCAACACCTCTATCGACGCATAACGAGTAGGATTTACAACTTCATTATTATTTATTAACCTTCATCTAATAATTGCGGGACCAGTTTCGATAATTCAATAAATAAATAATTCATTGGCAATATAAATTTGTAAATGTTAAAGTTGACATAAATTCTATTTTATTTTGGCCAGGGTTGCGCTATCTTGCTGATTTGATGTGTGCTTAACTTGTTTACATTCAAAATTAATTCAAAATTCTGATTTGAAGCACAATGTTTCGAATTGATTCGTGTAGGATTTATGAAGCAGGCTGTCCAGTCATGTCCATAGTAAATAAATGAACTCTTAAACTCACAAACTTCCATATTGGAAGTCTGTGCTCTTATACTAAACTAGCTGCGCCCTGCGGTTTCACCCGCAGTCCCTCAGGAACCGTAAAATTTTTCGGGATACAAAGTACCCTATGTCCTTTTCTGTACCCCAGACAACATGTATGCAAAATGTGAAGTTGATCGGGTGAGTAGTTGAGACGTGAAAGCGTTACAAACAAACAAATAACTAAACTCATTTTCCCATTTTTAATATTAGTTAGGATTAGGATTACTTACTTAAAAAATATATTTTATTCGTTTTATGAATAGGCTTATTAGCTTTAAATATACCTACAAAATAGCCTACAAATATAAACTTTACGTGAGAACAAATAATAAACTTCCTACATGAAAGTCTTGCAACAGCAAAAATGTCCCATAAATTCACGCGATAAAAACTGTATAGGGAAACAAAGAGTTTTATTTCAATTCACGAATAAAACGACAAAATCAGAAATGGCGCGAAAGCTTTTCTTATTATTTCGCAAACGTCGCACCGAACGCTATTATTTTGAACTCAACGATTGTGAAAACAGCATTTTCTGAGTAGCCAGTGTTGCCAACTCGTAGTTTTCAAATCATATATACGGTATTCATATGATAATCTAGTCGTAAAAGACGACCGTAATACGTTGGCCTAAAGTTTGCGAAAACAGAAGTTTCTAACAAACAAACTTTATTATTTATTCTGTGATTTAGATTGTAGCTCTTTTTACGAGTGTCCTTAATTTGAAAACGTCAGTTTGAGGTTTTATTGAAACGTTGAAACGTCGCCGGTGGCGGGGCTCGAGACCAAGGCGGAGGTATATTTTATTTGTCACTTGTTTCGACAAAAGCGCAGCGAGAGATGTTGACTTTGGTTGCCGGTGACCGTCTGACTGGCCGAGATAGGGACCACCTACGCTTGGCGACTGTTTAAATGAAGTCAGGGAAATAATGGGCTGCAGCGAGTGTAGTATCTAGAGAATAACGAGCGAGATCGCATCGGCAAGACGGAGTGGAATGGGCGAGCTTTATGATCGAACGGTGCGTTCTGACGCGGTATTGCGACCAATACAGAGATATTTCATGGGAAGCGGCAGACCAGGAAGCGATAAATATAATATAGCGTTCTTGAAAGCTGTTTTCAAAATGCTATTGTACACTCAAGTACTGGTCATTGCAATAATGCTACTCGCAAACTTTATCTCTACTATTTGACAAACAATCCCACGTTATCTCCTTTAACGGCTTAACCAGTCACATTCGCCAGGTATAAATCTGTAACGTCCATCTTCTTTCATTCATTATTTTAACCTATGAGTTGAGTTAAATGTCTTCTAGAGAGAGAAAGAGAGAGAGAGAGTTCCGTACTGTTTAGTGTGCGTGACAGGTACGTCTTTTTGTTAATTTAGAACCTAACAGTTGGCTGTTACTTTTTTGCCCCGTGCAATGTTTTTTAGTCCATCTGGACATATAATTTATCAAAGCTCTTAACGTACCCAATCCTAACCATCTAAGCATCCCTTTCTTAATCTTTATTATTATATCCTCTACTAAATATGCGTTATGTATTTGGGTAAATAATTAGAAGGCTCACTACTTACAGAACAACGTGAATTACAAAACTTAGTATTTTTGCACTACTTACTTTTTTACAAAAACCAAATATGGAAGTACCTAATCCCAAAGCTTTCCCAAAAAAAGCAATAGATAAATAAGCACCTTCATTAATCAAATAATTTATTTAAAAGCCTAATAGCGATTAATAACGACACTGAATGTAAATTCGAACAATCGCAATGAACGAGTCGATTTAACAAACCGGTCGAATTGTTATCGATCGCTCGTTCGAATCGAACGTGCCTCAAGAGTTCGTGACAGATCGGTAATCGATGGCACACCGTCGTGCGCTCCCGATGCTGTAATTGGAATGAAAACAGTCTCTGGACAAATATCTCACTCTGTTGATGCGCAAGTTTGTTGTGTCTGAGTGTGTGAGAACGTCTGTCTTTTGTTATTTGCGTAGATTAATTATTTTTCCAAGTTGAATGATTTACTTTATTCATCCCGAATGATAACTTAATTTTAGATAGTTTTTCTAAACCTAGAGGTTTTCAAAAGAGTTCATTTGATTTTCTGTAGTAAGAGGTGTCTACGAATGCCTCTACCTCGTCATTGTCTGTTGCCCATCTTTTCTTTTTCATTCTTTCAGCTATAAACGTGGTGAATTTGGTTGAAACCTAATAATTGGTACTTATAGAAATATATCATTTACTTATTATCCTGGCTGGCATTATATTTAAAACCAGAATAAACGTAAGAAAAACGAGAGGACGCAGCTAGTGACTGGAATAAGACGCGCAAACGCGTGTTCTTTTTTCATTGACACGGCTCGTTAGAGGCAGGCTCGTGTCAGGCGCCTCGCGGACCTGTCACCTTGCACGCACCTCCTCATTACACTCCCGATTGATGGGGAACACCGGCCGAGAGGGCACACTACCCGCGCGCGCCAAAAATAACGTCACACAATCACCACACGTACGACAAAATGATATTCAATTCGAGTATTAAACCTGTAGAGAGCCTACAGGGGATCAACAGGTGGACGCGTAACACGATATTTGGGTACGTAATAAGTGGGATGAAAAATGTTGGGATAAAATGACAGGATCGCTGGCGACAAAAAACATTCAAGTTTCCTCGAAGCCATCGCGCGGACGTGAGATATTTGTAGTGATAATATTAGTTCTGCCGCATTTCCCTGAACCTTCGCTTCTGGGAGCTAGCTCTCGGTGACATATTAATTACTAATAGACGGAGATATCCTTCCACATACGTATTTAGCTCACGAGCCGTCTTCAAAATCTTCAAACATTACTATAGATACCTATTTACAGCCGCGCCGTGATCGGAATCCGTTTGATGTTTTTAAAATTCGAATTGGATTCGAATATTTGCGTAACCAAATGCCATAAAACTCTCACGGCGATAATAAAGAATAGCGTCTGCCATAAATCTTAAGCGAACTGGCTGGTATGTGTTTTTATCACCGAAACGTTATTGAATCATTATGAATATTAATTTCTTGAGTCACAACATGTTTTTAAAGCCAATTTATAAATCGAAAGCGTAAAAGAACTATGCCTTTAACATATGGCCCTTAGCCTAATTTTCGAAATTGTCTTCTGGTCTAGTTGTATCTAAATAAGACAAAAAAACTTTACTTTAGTAATTTGCACTGGCCATTTCAAGATCAGCCACATCTTACATTTTTTTCTGCAATTCGCCTTTTAAGCTTTCCAAAGAAATTGAATTGTTAGTGGACATCGCGTCCGCACAAAAGGCGGACACGATCGATCACAATTGGCAGGTAAAATGTTTACTCAAGGACAATTTGAGCCAAAAGCTCACTAAATTCCTTCATAAAGGCGCGGGAGGTGTCGACCGTGCCTTATCTCTTCCCGTCGTCCCATGAAATTGACTTTGTCACTGGCCATAAATCTTCCCGCCAAAATGCGGGAAAAAAGACCGAGGCATGCTGGCATCCCTAGAATGCGTTTGGATTGAACGGATGTTTACACAACAAGCGAGGCGTCGCGCGTCGGTTATAATGACTCGCGTTTTTTGCAAATTTCTTTAGAAATATTTTACTCTGGTTTAGGGATTCACGTTTTTGCACCCGCTTAAGGTTCATTGTTTGGGGCTTTAAGATGAAGTTGTCAAAACTTTGGGTCCAAAAACAATACGTCCGCACTCCTCAGTCTTCACCTATTGTTAGAAAAATTAATACTGAACAACAAAAGACCAGCAGAATAAAGACGCTGATTTGTCCCAAAAAAAGATTTTGAGCAAAGATTTTGGCTAGAAACTCTGTAGTGGATAGTGCTGATTGATTGATACAACAACATACAACAACAACAACTCTTTATTAGAAACACAAAGAACATGGCTTAACTAAGTTTTTAATGGGCGGTCTTATCGCTCGAAGCGATCCCTTCCAGGCGACCTATCTATTTATATAAATGTTCCTGTCCATACAGGAACAACAACAAATAACATATGATGTAACAAATAACAGGAACTTGAATGCCATGCCATTAAACATAATTGTACAAGATGTAAAAAATAATGAGATACATAGGTAACAACTTTCTCATTGGTCGGTTTTTGGCAGCAACCTAATTCCGTTATGAAAAATATGATGTTTTTCAGCTAAACAATGAATAAATGGAGCAGGAACTGAAAAGTTGACATCCCTCCTCTCCACTTCTCTCCTCTCTGGAGTGATGCCAATAAAGTCCCAGTTATAAGGAAACTTTCTGCGCTCCTCCATAATTCTGGTCCTGCAATAAACGTCTCCGGGACGCGCCACCTAACACTATCAATCCGGTTCGCATCCTATCGGATGTCTCCATCGGCCGCCATTTTGCCTTAGCGTCGTGCAGAGCGCGGCAAAAAGACAGAGTTGCCATACGAGAAAAAGGCATAAAAAAAAGAAATGTCTGGATTGTGAAAAAAGTTTTGTACCGTATGGCGAGCGGAGTGCGGTTTGTTTAAGGCCCGTTGAGGACGGCAGTGGTCGCGGTCGTAGGCGGTATTGTACTACGTGTTATACGTTAGTTTTATGTCCGGTAATTTGAATTATAAATGCGTATGATTTGCGGTGCAGGCCGCGACAGTTGACAATAGCTGCCGTGATTTATTTGCCGACTCGAATGAGAAATCGTTTTATCGCTTTTCTAATCTTTTATGGCTTGAGCTTGTAACCTTTTGAGTAGGCCTGGGGCGTCCATTGTGGCGACCCACTTATCGAGTACTCGAGGCTCTCTGTAAAATTAATTGGCAGAATATAATGGAGTGTAAAATAATGTAAGTATTTATTTATTTACTATTTACCTGGCTAGTCATAGAAATATTTTATACATTAAACTACAAAGTTAAAAGTATTTGGTACTATGGAAAGCAATTTATAATTCTTACTACACATAAATCATTATCAGATAATATATAGAAACATAGCACCAGTTTATCACACCACAGCACCAGACAGCGTCCACCTTCAGCACTATTTCAATTTAGCATCCATAAAACAAACAGACAATTCACAATCGGTAGAGAAAGCTAAAAATATCCCGAACCATGTCTCCGATGATTTATTTAACACAATGTTTATGTTCCGACCGACACGACAGGACGTGGTGGCGTCTGCTGCGCTCGTTTCAGTTTACATTATCTACAAAACAACTCAATCAATCCATTGAGAACTTATTCTCGATAAGGTAGAGGCGAAATTTGAGGTGCTCAGCGAGGTGGATAACTTTGTTGAGGTTTAAGTTAACCAAGTTATGCTTGCTGCTCAGTGGAGGGATATCGTAAGGAAACGGTATGCTATAGAGCCGCAATATGAAGCATGGGGTGGGCCCGGCGTGGCGACGTAAGCTCAGCAATAATGGGTCGTATTTTCTTCCTGTTTAGCGGCAGTTGTGGAATAGGAGATTATGAAGTAGTTAGACACTGGTTTGGTCAAATATCTTAGAGTAAGCGTTCCTTTCAAAGTCTGCGAAGTTATGGTTCTTGAAAACATCTGAAGATCTTTATTTTATTATGCCCGCAGATTTACCCGCAGTTAAAAAGTAGCTAATGTGTTAACCCAGGATATAGGCTACCTCCTTACAAAATGTCATCAAAATCAGTCCATCTGTTTGAGCGTGAAGAACTAACAAACATACACACTAACACACACACTCACAAACATTCGCCTATAATATTAGTGTGATTAATATTTTATCTATACTTAGTGTCATGTGAAATTTTGCGTTTTGAAGGCGTTATCTAACTGGTGGTGGTTTGTAAGTTTGCGTAGAGTGGTGTGGGAGCACATTACGGTGCGTAGGCTCGGGGTGCGCGGGCGCAGCCTCGCCGCAACTCGCTGTTTATAGTACCGGTACTGACGGCTACACAAGTTTGACAAAAGGTTGGTTAAACATGATCTGTACAGAGAGATCTTTAGCAGTTGAGATGCAGTCTTAAGCAGAAGAAAATGGTTAAGACCGATCACAAACATAAATAAAAACAAAAACTTATAGAAAGCAAAAGCGATTTGACAAAAATCAAAGTAACTGCTCGACTGCCTCGGTGGCTCAGTCGGTAGTGAACCTGCCTTCTGATCTAGGGGGCGTGGGTTCGATTCCCACCTAGGGCAAACATTCATATGATGAATATTTGTGTTTGTTCTGTGTCTGGGTGTTAATATCTATTTAAGTATGTATTTAAAAGTATATAAGTATATATATCAGTCTCTGGCCGCCATAGTACAAGCTTTGCTTAGTTTGGGGTCAGACGACCGTGTGTTCAAGTGTCCCGAATATTTATTTATTATTTATTTATTTATTATTTATTTAAATTTCTATAAATTGTTTTCTTTGTGATTTTAGAGCAAATTCAACTACAACAATGATGAAATGATGCAGCAGCCACTTTTGAATCACTTTTGTGTCACCGATAGTACTCTAAATTACGCATGCAGATTTCAATACAGATTATAATTTCAGATATAAAACATCGTTAAAACGCCTCGGCGTGCGCGAGGCGCGAGCGCTATAATTATAATCACTTCTAATTAATAATTGCTACCGGTCGCTGCCCACACAAACATCATAACCTTATGTGTCTCATGAATTCCAAATTTATCTCGATATATTTATGACCGTTTCTAAAGATAAATCTCACATGCCTAAACGAGTAGAATAAATAAATATTGAATGTATTCAATGAGTCTGCTTGCTCATTGAGCTAGAGAGCGATACTGTCGAGTAAGCTGTGGCTGGAGGTGGGTGGCGGGACCATAAACTATTTTTTAAAAGTAAAACATCTCGAAACGTCTCCTTCACACGCCCCCTTCGGAAATCGATTGTCATTGTTGATGTATAGGGATGCAACCATTGGAACGATTTCAGTACATATTTATATATCTCACCAGCTGCTGCGCTCTGCTGTGCTACCAGCGGCTGTACTTAGCTTTTCAGGATAAATGTTAGCCTATGTGTTCAACCAGGATGTCAGCTGCCTCCATGCCTCTGTTCAGCCGTTTTAGCGTGAAGAAGTAACAAAAATACACATTTGCACACTCACTGACATCCGCTCTGATAATATTAGTGTGAAACTTGAATAATACGAGTACCGCATAAAGCTGGCATAGTACTCGTACATTACCGATTGGAGCTGGTATTTTCGTTTTGATAAAGAATATTATTTCCAATAAACTCAAACGAACCAAACGCATTCTCAAATAGTCAGAACAAAGAGAATTTCAGTATGCACAAGGTTACTAACTCGTACTTATTCATTTCAATATATTGTATCAGAAGTAACAGACTTTCTCACCGCACATGTTGCATAAATTACATAAACTAAATGACAATTGTCCACTTTAAAACTCTACGAATCCAAAACATTTCATTCCAGTCATACACTCGAAAGCAAATCGAATCCAAACGCGCTTCAAACAAGTGGTAGGCACCTGCGTAGCATACATTTGTATCGTTTAAAATTTTATTACAAGCCAACGTCCCAACGTCGCCCGCATCCCCGCGGCCCAAACAAATGTCCACGACAACACTGTTTGCTTTGCTTGTCTCAAAACGCATTCGTCACGCTGCCTCACGCCTCCTCCGAACCAGAGTTTACTTCGGACGAACGTGTTTACTATTGTTAATGAAAGGATTTAGAATAATCGACCGAGGATAATCGATGATGTGGTTTGATGGGGATTTTTGTTGGGGAGTAAGACGGTAGCTGAGGATTTACGTTTTAGTAGGAATTGTTTTATCAGAATGAAGTCTGTAAGCAGAAAGAAGGAAAGAAGAGAGGTATTTGCAATGCTAATAATTTTACCATTATAAACTCCACACTAGGATTACTACAACGAAGAAAGTAAACTAAAGATAAGTAGGTCTACTGAATCAATATGAGCGTTAGAATAAATTTAATTTAGTTGAGACATGTACGAAGCCAATTTAGTGACTGTAAATTTTGCTGTAACTCATAAAGATCCAAAAAGAACTGTAGTCCTTAATTATTTGATACAGCCACCAGCTTCAGTTTAATAATGAGCCGCTGTTAAGAATATCTCTTTACCACTTTATAAAATAAATTATTTCATGAATATGGAATGTTAACGGCCCAGTTCCATTAATCTCCTCGCTCATCTGTTGTTACAGAAACGAGAATTTCCAAGAAATTATTCCAATATTGAATTTTATGATCCAAAAACAAGCATAAAATTGAATTTGAATAAGTTCTATGCAAATAAATCTGCGTTCCGAGTAAACGAGGCTCGTCGTCGTAAATTTCGGTGAAGGCAAAGCGATTCTTGTATAAAACCATTATAAAACCACCTCGAGAGAGCAATGACGAACGATCGACTCGAAATTACTATTGTAACTCACCTACAAGTGCTTTACGAGAATTCGACAAAACTCGTAAATGCTGTACAAAATTATAAACAATTACTAAATGAAGTTGTAGTTCAAGAAGAAAGTAATTTAGAGCGAACTTAAGCTGTTCATACTACTCAAAACGCTGGACAATTAACAACAACCGTTTTTCACCTTGCATATTTTTCGCTTTAAAACGAACCAAAATAGTAGTGCGTCAAAATTTCTAACAAAGCTCCATCAAACAATAAAAAAAGCAAAAGAAATCGAGTTCCGATAGTAGCTTCCGCCTCTCTATTAGTTTTGCAGGATTTAATTTGTATGCAAATGGGAGTGGCACGCAATATTAACGAGTTGTTATTAATTTGTAGGTACACAACTACAAACTACAGATAGTACAGGTGCAGCTCTCTCGCTAACGAACGACGATATTAACAACTGATTGCTTCATCCAGAAGTACCGAGGTACTTATTTGATGGTTTATGCTATATGACATTGATTGGTGGAATTTATTAAGGCGGGTGAATGTTTGCCTTGATGTCAATTCTTGTCGGTACATTGTAATGTTTCGCTTTATTGAGATGAAACTTTGAACGCAAGAATATTAAGTGAAATTGTACTTACATTTTAAGCAACGAAGAATTGAAGTTGGTTCTCGAGTTTTTTCTGTAAAAATGAAAAAAGTTTGATTAATGAAGCAATAACATTAAATTGTAAATTACATAAATTAAGTTAAGTAAGTCTCAAATTATTATATAAAATATTATATTATAAAATAATGACGTGCCCGTCAACGTAAAGCATTGATTAAACCAACATAATTGTCATAATAAGCTTTCTAAACGCGCATTCATCAATTATGGTTCGGTCTCCGGCTTGCGACGGAGAACATAATTTTTAAAAAGGTCCCTCCATTTTTTCCCGGAGTGTAGGCAGCTGCTTCACAGTGGGGTACCGTTTTTTCGACCATAAATATCAATTCTCACAATCCAACATACGCATTTGTATTTATTTAGGCGTCTCGACTTGTGGCGTATCACAGGGCAGTCTCTCGGGACACTTCCTTTTCCTTTTGCAAAATTTCTATAGTAACGTCTTTGTGAATGAGTAATAATGGCAAGATTTATTGTATTGCTTGTCCCCAATTTATTTTACCTTTATAATGTCAAAATATTATAAGGTTTCGTCCGTTTTGAATGTTAATGAGAGTGTTGTGTAGCAATATGCAATGCGAGTTATTTCGGGAGACGTGTAATTAAACGTGTACATTTCAGAGAATTGTGCCGTTCTATTCATTGATGTAACGACTGTTCATTCAGTACTTTTATCGCCATCTATCAAAGCGTTTGCTAATGGAAATATTGGGCTAATATCCAGGGATATCAAAGGCTACCTGTTAGCGACCACAGAGCTGTGCGTTAATGTTGTTTAGTTTGCTTAACAAACCTGGCCATGTCTGTAAACATAAACACGTTACTCCGTATTTAACTGGCCACGTGCATCGTAATGATTTGTTTTCCCGCCATCCGCCGGCCGCCATCTTGGCATCGATGAAATGGCGGGAAACGCGAAATGGCGCCAATGAACGGAAGTTCGCAGAAATTCTGATATTAATGACTTAATAGTTAAAGTTTAACTATCGAACTGCCGTCAAATGGTAAGTAATTGCCGGGATAATAGGCTGGGATTTAACTTGTACGATTAGAAGCACTTAGAGTCTTAGAGGTTCGACAAATTTGGATAGTGATGTCAATGATCCATTAAGATAAATAGAAGAGAAGAAAGATTTCTGCGGAGAAATCTTCTTTATGTACATGTAGTCAACATTTTTATACCAGAGTTTTTTGACCTGCTTGTTTATCAGAAAGCCATATTTCTAGATTATTACACCGGTTAGGTATCCTATATTTGCCGAGATGACGTAAACCCGCTATCGGAGGTCAGACGGCGCCGACGCGACGGAGATAGTGATGTTTTGATTTAAGATTTATACCTATTTGGGATGTATCTTGGCTGTCACGAAATAGCTGTGTGGAAACCGGTGAGTGGCCTGGATGGGAATGAAATATTTTATCATAAAGTTGACTGTAAAGTAATCGAATACATTAAAAATGTATGTCATGACTACAGTTAAAGAAAGATGGATTTTATACCAAAACGATGTAAGGAGATGGCACACAGTAACAAAAACTTAGTTGCTAAAATCAGTTTTGACAAAAACCTGAAGAAATGCTTTCCCTACTCCAGAAAAAGGATTCCATAACACAGAAGTCTATTAACATTGATAGCTATGTGTGTACTCATAAAGCACCAATATGTAGGTAAATTATCGAAACTTCGTCATTATAATTTGAAGGTCCATTTAATTCGCTTGCAATATAAAACTCCTTCAACAGCCAAGTTCTGTTTAATCAGAACGCAGACGTAATTAGAAATCTAGCTGGTCTTAGCTCTATTACTCGTATTAATGAGCATAATGAGCTATGGACGGTACTACCTCTAATTACTTGGCGCTGTCTCGACAACTGAGGGATTTCATCAGGAAATCGGATTAGTAAACCAATGTAGGTATACTAATATATGTCTCCTTACAGGAATATTTAACAAGAGAATGTAAATTTAAAGGACCTTTTTACAGCCAAAAATGTGTCCTGTATCGTATTATTGCTTCATTAAATTTTAAATTATTATTCAATCTGTAAATGAAGTTGTCGAGTAGATATTAGTTATTTCTAAGACCTGAATAAAATGAATTAAATTGAGACCTTACACTCGATGGAATGAAGACCTCAAACAACTAACATTATTAAAACAAAAACCGACTGCTAAATATTGTACCCTATGTCACTTCCACTATCAAGACGATTCACACACAAAAGAAACCTCACATGTCGAAATCTATCAAGCCGTTTAGGCTGTAGGGCGTGCCAAAGAAAAATTATAACATACATACTTACACTCGAAAAACATACCTCTCCTTCTTTCGCGGTCGGGTATAAATGTATCAAGCAATATAAGGATTAAATAAAATAAAAGAATAGCGAAGCCTGAGGTAGAAAAATGACATAGCTCTACATAAGCCGCTTCGATTTCTAAGGTGGATTGGATGAGAAACAACGTTCAGATCAAACAAAAAAGGTTGTTTGTCTGACCTGAAGTAGCAACACTCAAGAGCTAGGTAAATACGTAGTAAATTGTACCAACATAGGATTTCGTTGCTATAAAGTTTAAATATGTTTTTTTTGCTACAAATAAATTGTTATCTTTTGTTAAATTTCATTTAGACTGGCAAATATGTTTTAGAAATAATTTGTGGATTGTGAATAATTTTTGAGCAAGATAACCTCGTTTCGTTTAAATATGCAAAGAACACCTGCTAAACCTTAGAATCTACCTAGTTTTTTTTTAGAATGGGCAATACCTACTAACCCGGCATAACTTCCAACCTATTTCTAAGCCGATCATTTGCAAAACGGCTTAACTCAGTGAAATACCTCCGGGAATCAAAGTGAAAGTTTAACCCAACGTAACTACTTCAAAAACTTCAGGAATTCCCAGTCCGTTCCAAACGAACCAGCACCGACTCCCAACTCTATCGCTCAACGACCTTCGGAACTGTCATCTATCTCATACAAAAATATTAATAAACAAAGGCTGTGTCGTCCCCACACGCTGATCTTATCTTAGGATTTATTAACGTTCCCTACTGACTAATGTTACTCGATCCTGTAAAAAAACCAGCCTCTCACTGCCGCACCTAAATCAACCTGCTCCTAAAGCAATGTCTCGCATTCATTACTGGTTCAACACTGAATCTAAAATGAGAACTCTTCGAAAAGCGGAAGTGTACGTAAAAATTACAGCGTGAATCGCTTGTTCAAGGTGTTTTTAGTCAGAAATATGACACCAAAAACGCTGTCCGGTAGTATGAGCATCGATCCCGCGATACCATCGGCAAACGATCATTTTGGAAGTTTTTTAATTTAACTATGCGTGTTCATAAGCGATCGTATCGTGTCGGGATGACCGGTGGTATCGAGTGTAAATATTGCTTTATGTATCCGCTTCGTTTTTTGGTAATTTTTAAAACAACTGTTGTGACTTGGGCTTGGGTGATCTGACATTAATATTGACTTGTTTTTTTTAAGCAGGTACATTGTGGTCGAAGTAGGATTGAAGGTATACTTACTTAGTTTTATTTGATCAGTGAAGTTGAATGAGTGTTCTGGTGACTCAAATTTTTATTGAGTTTTGAATAGTTTCTTGCACTAAAGCTCTACACGAAAGCTTTTAATATAGGATTAGGTTTTGGCAAACAAGGAGACTACACACCAAACTCGCTTACGCCGCCGACATTTTGTTATTTGTATGATGCCTTCATGTTGGCAGCTTTATTTCAAAAGAAATTAAGCTGTATTTGTGAATTTAATGTTTAGACTTCATAATTGAACTTGGGTAAATTATAGCCAATAGTCATAATATGACAGTTCCATGTCTATTTTGGTAGAAAAATTCAAGGAAAAAGAATAGATAATCGAGATGCTAAAGGCGCAATCGAATGGTAAAGTCAGTTAATAAACGCAAAGTAATCATTATGAATTTATAAAACGGGAATTACTCACGTACGGTTTGAGCCGGTTAACCCAACCGAGTACCGGCCGGGGATGACCGACTCAAATCGTACGTGAGTAATTCCCGCTTTATAAATTTATAATGAGTGAAAACCACGTCAGTTTCCATAATGAAATTGCAAAGTATTCGTTCAATAGTACTTTTACCAAAACAGAGCTTACTTAAATTACTAAAACAAACTAAAAAGTTAAATAGATAACGCAGCTCTATTCAAAGATACCAGACACAAAATAGAAGCATTAGGATCTGACTATCATAGTGAAAACTTTTTTTCAGACTGTACCTGTACCTGCAGTACTTAGGCTGCGTGTACACTGGATACGTGCGAGGGTAAAAAAACACCAATAGAATGGCTTCATTTTCGCCCTGGCCCTCTTTTCTTAACGCGTAACGTTTGAAACGATCGAGAGACAAAAACTAAAAAAATATCTCGACTTATAAGAATAGTCTTCCTGATGTCACAGGGTACTAGAATAGGCATCGGTATTCCCTGCCGGTAGTAAAAGCCTACTAAAAAGGGAAATCTGGGCTCCGGGTGGTTAGAAACGGGGCCTTAGCCACACACTTAAACGAGCCCGAGTAGGCAACAGCGTAGGATGGCCTTTTCGCTATCGTAACGACAGGCATAACAGGACAGCATGTAGCAGTCCCGGAAAGAGCTACCGCACGGTACTGAGGGCTCCGGTGTGTTCCTCTGGAGATCTGGGCGGGGGTTTTAGTAGGTAGAAACCTACATAACCCAGTTGCACTGCATGCACTCCATGGTAGCCGGGTATCGCGCGAAGATTTCCTCTCCAAAAAAAAACGACTTGTCGACAACAAAGTGATCTTATTAGTATTTTTTTTCTCGCGCACCTCCTCATTTTAACATTTTCTTCATTTTCCTCGCTTATCTCCGGTGGAGAGGCAGCCTCACTCGTATTTACCAAGCATTGCCATTGCAGCTAAATGCAGCGAAGTGCATGAAAAGGATGTTCGTTACTCAAAGGGCGGCAAAAAGATAATCACGTTTTGAAAATTAATGCATTTCATTTAGCTTTAAAAATACAGGTGTTTTGTCTAGACTCTCGACTCGTTTTTATATTTTATTCGAGTTTTATTATGAGGTATGCTCTGCAGTTTTATCGGAGTTTTCAGTTTTTCTATACATTTCCTTGATGAGGTGTAATCTTGTTTGCTATGATAAACTAGAGCTACATAGACCTAGATTCAAGTTGTATTAAGATTAATTTAGCCGTTTGGTCGTTAACGGCCAAAATAGAGATGACAGACAAACTTTTCCTAATATTTAGAAAAATAATAAATATGTTTATTTAGCTTGAAGGAAAAACACAAAGGGTGCGCACGGACATTTATACTAAAATTTTAAAATCGACAGAATCGGTAATTTCCATATAAATTTGTCGAATTAGTCGATTTGATACGTCAGTTTAAATGTCTGTGCTCTTACCCAAGCTATGTCATAATGAAAATAATACCTTCTCATATTGTGAGAAACCAAACGTTGAATTTTCTGTTTAGTTATTCATAATCTTCCCGTTTGAATTCCTTGGAAACTTGCTGGATTTCCCGAGACTCGTTCTAAAGAATTCCTTTATAAGTTTTCATTTTGGCTGCAAAGTTTAGAGGACGAACGAATTTTAATTCATGTTTTGTTTTATGATTAAGAGATCTTTGAAAATTCTTCTAAATAAGATGAATACGACTTTGGTAATTGAAGTGACGATACTATACAAGGTGCTAGCTCGGATGTAGTAATGCTTAAGAGTCCGGCGACCACTTTAGACTAACTTCGCATTGGCTTAAGATTTTTCATAGCCATTTCGTCTAGAAGAAGATGACGAGCGAAGAGAGCAAGTAAATATACTGACGAGCCTCTAAAGTTACCTACAGAGTGACAAAGTAATTTTTTTTTATGACTTTTGCACTTCTCTAATTATTCTTAAATAACTAAGAATGTCCCTTGTATTATGGATTCACTTAAAAGCTAATAATGTAGACCACCTCCGTATGTAGAGGGATTTTTGATTTGCTTTGTCAATCTGTTGAATAAATCAGTCAAAAGTGACCCCTTACAAATGCGGAAATTTTTCATAGCTTTATTTTCTCTTGAGGACGTTTTTTTAAAAAAAACAAGAACATAGGGGCGGATATATTGTTAATTTAATTGTACATGCTAAATTTCATCATAATCTGACAAATGATTTTCAAGAAATTTGAAAAGCACGTTTGTATGGACATTTCACAGCGTCGCGGGATGCTTAAGGTTCTTGTCTATCCGTCAAAGGAAACAATTTTAACACAGTATTGATCTCGTGACTAGTTATTTTGTATGGAGCTCGATTATTTTTCTTCCGAATTTTGGAAACTGATGTGCTAAAAGTTATTAACTTTGACGGGTAGAACAACGTTCTTAAGTATTACTACACCCAAAATCAGCACCTTGTATATGTTTTATATAGTAGTACCTGGATGGCCGAGCTTTGCTCGGTACCTTTTTTTTTTAATTGTGTTTTTTGGAAAATAAACAATTGATTTTAGTCTAACCTCAAAGCAAACACTCATTGACTTCGTGTTACTTAACAACGCCATCTGCTGTTGTGTCCTTAAAGCAATTAGTTGCTAACAAAAAATAGTATTATTATTCGCCAATAGATGTCAGGAAGAGTCATATTTTTCAGTTGAGACTACTCAAACGCCTTCATTTTGTTATTTTTCTTCCAAGTTTATGTTTAAGTTGATTATCGATAAAACACGAGTAAAATGACATTTTCTAAAAATGATTCCTAGCTAGATCGATTTATCGCCCCCGAAACCCCCTATATACTAAATTGTATGAAAATCGTTGGAGCCGATTCCGAGATTCCAATTATATATATGACGGCGCGAGATATCATTGGATAAAGAAAATCAGTTTGAGAGTTGTTAATCGATAGTTTTAATCTGTGGTTTATGACGATTAATCGATTTGTTTATGGTAATTTAGAGCGGTTAACACCGAATGGAGTTGCGTTTGGGATTTCGGGCGAACGTCATGTCTGTCAGTCAGTGGCTGACAGCACTGGGCTAAAAGCGGTCGCACGCAATGGTCATTCGTAAACCCATTACTCTAAATCGCCAACTATCTTTGTGATCATTCACTAAATAAGTAGTCTAAGTGACTGTATAATTAAAATAGTGAAAAGCCTTCAATGCTGTCCCCTTATTTCAACGTTCCTGAAGTTTGACGCCGACCATAAATGATAGCGAGTTCACGGATGAGAAATCAGACACAACACCTCGGCCTACTAGATTTTCTCCGTCACCAAAAGTGGAAGGTTACAGCGCGGCGGCCTTTCCTATGTTTCTCCGACATCAGTGGGATCAGAGGCGACGGCGTGGCTCCTCTTCCCTACATTACCCCGATATGAGAAGTGGGATGAGAGATACTTCGGCTTCCTTTCCCTGATTTCTCCGTCATCAGAAGTGAGATGTGAAGGCTCGGCTTCCTATTTCTCTATGTTTCCCCGACATCAGAATTGGGATAAGAATAACGTCCACAGCAACAAAATATGGCTCCGTCTTTGGCTACAATTCTACAATGATCTGGAAGCGAAGTGGCATAGCAACAGATGGCTGATAGGGTCGCCCTTACACTGAGAAAACTGTGTACGTGCTATTATTGTGGAGTGTGCGGACTGTTTCTTCGTGGTGCATGAAGGGCAGCAGGGCGGCAATGAGAGAGTGAGCATCGAGTAGACGTCTGCATTATCTCGACGGCGTTTGATTACACCTAGTCTATGCTATGTGACGCAACTAACAAACAACGAGAGACGAAGGATAGCAGTGTACCGAACAAAACGTCGACGCCTACGTGTTACTACTGCAACGAGGTTACATCGCCACTCATTGATCGAAAAAGGGCACCAAAATTAGCAGCAGCAACGTGCGAGATCCGGTCAATGCCTGGAGGGCTATTCTTACAACTCGAGATTCCATCAAACCTCGAAAAAAATGTATGAATTCGAGATGCCTTATTCTATACGCTCGAGATCGAGATAATCTCGATGGCTCGGGCGCGAGATGTCTCGAGTAGTCGGAGGCAGTGGAGACTTCCAGGAATCGAGATCGAGATGAGATGAAAATCTCCTATCTCCGAATTGGGCACCTGCACTATGAAGCAGCCATTGATCACCTACGAGTAGCAATTGAATCCGGTGAGAAGTTTTCATTTTGTTTGATATTCGTACACGGTGTATGTCAGAGTGCTATTTTCTATTGGAGTTGCTTAGAGTTCGAAAATACCCACAAACAGTTTAGTCATACTGCCGCTTGCGGCACATGTGAGTCATGCAGTTAATAAATAACTTACTAAGTGTCAATGCTTTTGGTAAAACTAAGCCTGGAGGGCAGTAGCCGGTAGGACAGTAGCCTGTGTAGTAATAGCCTGTGTGGCAATAGCCTGTGTGGCACTCGCCTGTGTGGCACTAATCTGCAAGGTACTATCCTATGTGGCACTAGCCTGTGTGGCAAGCCGGTGTAGCAAGCCTGTGTGGCAAGCCTGTGTGGCAAGCCTGTGTAGCAAGCATATGTCGTTCTAGCCTGTGTGGCAAGCCTGTGTGGCAAACCTGTGTGGCAAGCTTGTGTGGCAAGTCTTTGTTGCAACCCTACTTTTGTGGCATTATAGTATGAGTGACGACCTAGCCTGTGTGGTGAGCCTATGTAGTAAATTCATCCCGGTGTAACATCATAGTACGAGTTACGACCTAGCCTATGTGGCAAGTCTAAGTGACAACTTTAATGCCATGTTATTCGTTTGAAATTGGACACAGCAGTTTTCATAAGTCCAAACCGCGTATGTGTACCATCATTGGATTTTCAATTTGGCTTGATTAAATTCTTGGAACATTGGATGTATGATTAATAAGTTAAATTTAGCCTCGATTATTCGATTGGTCCCAATACAATTTATTTTACTAAACGTCAAGTTGCTTATTTTAATTATCATGACAATTTATGGGGATAGGTAACGAATATGAAGTTACTGTTGGAAGAGTCGATTATACTCTGGTACGATGTATATGGTTGGTAGAATTGGGTTTAACTGTGTTTTGTGTTATCCCATAACGGTGTTCGCTTTCTGTGAAATTTTGGAGTTAGATTTGAGACGGTCAGAATGACCGAGCGTTAAGTGGTTACTTGAGCACTTTTATGATTGTCCACAGATGACGAGATGAACTATTCACCCGAGGACGTGTGAAAATGCAGGATGGCCGTGACGGCGCGAGATATCATTGGATAAAGAAAATCAGTTTGAGAGTTGTTAATCGATAGTTTTAATCTGTGGTTTATGACGATTAATCGATTTGTTTATGGTAATTTAGAGCGGTTAACACCGAATGGAGTTGCGTTTGGGATTTCGGGCGAACGTCATGTCTGTCAGTCAGTGGCTGACAGCACTGGGCTAAAAGCGGTCGCACGCAATGGTCATTCGTAAACCCATTACTCTAAATCGCCAACTATCTTTGTGATCATTCACTAAATAAGTAGTCTAAGTGACTGTATAATTAAAATAGTGAAAAGCCTTCAATGCTGTCCCCTTATTTCAACGTTCCTGAAGTTTGACGCCGACCATAAATGATAGCGAGTTCACGGATGAGAAATCAGACACAACACCTCGGCCTACTAGATTTTCTCCGTCACCAAAAGTGGAAGGTTACAGCGCGGCGGCCTTTCCTATGTTTCTCCGACATCAGTGGGATCAGAGGCGACGGCGTGGCTCCTCTTCCCTACATTACCCCGATATGAGAAGTGGGATGAGAGATACTTCGGCTTCCTTTCCCTGATTTCTCCGTCATCAGAAGTGAGATGTGAAGGCTCGGCTCCCTATTTCTCTATGTTTCCCCGACATATATATATATATATACAAGAATTGCTCATTTAAAGATATAAGATAAGATAAAGTAATAGCCTTCTTTCGCCGCCACCTTTCAGTTATTTATCATTTCATGATTCACTTTTTATTTGCTAAGCTGAACAAGTAAAGATCAATATTTTAAAGATTGGTATTTTGAGAATTTTAGCATTGGAAAAATAAGCGGGTATTAATTTTGTTGAAATGGCAAACTTTTAAACGAATGACATGAAAGACAACTAAAACTTTACCAAGGGTATTACAGAAAGTAGCATCATCGCGTTAGACCTCTAAATGGCTACAAAATGCTTCAGAATAAACACAACCCCCACAAATAACCGTCCCTTGCACATAAATCTCGGAAGACGCGAACTGTGCAAGTCAACGCGACTTTGGCAAGCGCTGTCTAATTTCCGCGGAGGGTGTTCAAATTTGCATCGGCGGCGCAACAAAGAGCCATCGCGGCGGCGGCGCTGCTGATAACGCAGTCGTACTTCAAAATAGTTTTATTGCCTCTGAGCTTTCGGAATGTATGTAGCTGAAAATAACTTATGAAAAGAGTTTTCTCCCTCTTCTCTTTAATAAGTATTTAGCTTCCTCGCGCCGTGTGGAAGCCGTATTCATTGTAGGTAGGTGGTAGTGAACCTGTTTTTTGAGCCAGGGGACGTCGGTTCGATTCCCACCTAGGACAAACATTCATGTGATGAACATTTGTGTTTTTTATAGGTAAAGGTGTTAATATCTATTTATTAAGTATGTTTTTAAAAATACGTTACGAATGTAGTATCAGTATCTGGTAGCCATACACAGGCTTTGCTTAGTTTACAACCGTATGTGTAAGAAAAAAAAGGTTGAGGCTTGTACGATTTTTCGACGGTAATTTTCATTCTGTTAACATGGCCATGATTATGACCTCTTTTAGCCTTTAATGTTCCTTTGTTTTATGTCCCACCATTTGGAACCAAAAATCTCTGCTCTCAAAAGTTTAATTGCCTCGTAGCTTGTCTAAAGTGTTTAATCCTAATTATCTCGTAATGTCGTAGATTAGGAGCTGCGATATAGCAGGACGTGACTCGCGCCGGAAGCCTTCCGCGAGGTAGCCTGTCTAGATCCGTGGATAAGGTTGTATTAATTTAGTTATGGTACGTGTTTAGGTAGTTACTCACAAGAGCCGTGGAAGTGGAGGGCAGAGGGGACCTAATGCCCCCCTAAAATCAAGTGAGAGGCTCCAATCTACCTACTGGGTAACTACTAAGCCGGGGCCACAGATTGCAAGAAAAGGGTGACCAAAGAAGTCCAAGTTTTGCCCTCTCGTCATCATGATCCCCTCGTGATGGAGTACTTCCGCGGTCCCTGATTATTTAGGTATAGACCGCTACCTTCCTGGCGAAATCTATAAAAGTCAGATTGAATGCGTTCAAAAGGTACTATGGCAAAAATTTTGATAGTCCTGATGTTTTTTTTTAATTGCATGAAAAACTACTTGCGAAATTCCAGACTCGATCGTAATGTATATTGCCTCATGAATAACTAAAACGAATACAGGTTAATGAGTAGGTTATTTGTAGCTTTTGTAAAACAATTCAAGCATTCTGATTCTTAGCGTAATTTCTTTCTGGTTTTCTGTTATACCCGGAGCATAACATTTAAGAACAACATCTGAACTCCCATCTTAATTTAAAAGTTAAAACAAAGAATCGTGTCTACGAAACATCAGCCGTTTTCAAGTATTGATGTATTTACGTAGCAACAGTAGGTATCTGATCGAGGAAGGGCGGTTGCCTGCTAGATACGGTCTGTCTGTCTGGCGCACGCGACGACCTAACTATCGCACCGCGCCACCGGGCGGCTGATGACTCATTGGAACCCTTGCCAAAGTTTTTGACTGGTCTCAACATATTCAAACAGCATGCGTTGTCACATTGTAATAACTAGAATCGGGGGACGAGAGCTCTTTTCAGGCTATGCGCTTCAGACACTTATACTTATACATCGTTTTAAAATAGGGATCTACCATGACATCTTTTTACCATGATGGTTACCTTTTGCCGCCGACGCTGCGACCATGAACCTTATTGCTCTGCGGTACGATTTCCGGTCGCACAGAGTAGGCGGCAAAACGCAACCATAACGTAACCATCATGGCAAAAAGATGTCATGGTAGGCCCCTAGCAGTTAATACAAAGCAATTTCTCCACACACTTTCTTTCTCCCTTATTTCTTATCATCATCCAGCCTCACCATGTTAGCATCACGCACGATGTCTAGAGCGAAGTACGAAAATGTCGCCAAAAAATGTTGTGCGGGAAATAGAAGTCCAGCGACATAGTTGTGTAATGCGGGAAACACAATGAAGCTGTACAATAGTACATGAGGCAATAAATTATGAAGTAGTCTGAAAGGACCGTCCTGGGCGAGCACAAAGTTTGGCGCAGGCCAATACGGCCGGGCTTCTGTGAGGACTGCCTTCTGTTCGCCAACTTTCGCAGTGGCTGATTAATCACGCGAGATCCACCCACTGATAGGGCTCATTTTATTTCGGTGGAAAGAAAGAGTCGTTTTGCATACCCAAATAGGAAGACACTTGATTTGGTAAGTATTAAAAATAACTACCATCATATGCCCTTAGACATCTTCGTCATCTCATTAAGCTTTCTGGAGCTCTATTCTGGCGCGTGTAAAATTAATTTGGTTATTTTCGCTCTTATGACTTTTCTCACGAGAGGGACACTGATTGAGACAAGGTTGCACGCGCCAGAATAAGGGCCCTGATCTAAAGGTCCTTTAGTCCTATATCCCAGTAACCTACGTCTCGTTTCGCATCGATTTGTCAAGAATCGATATCGGAATCCCCCACGGCAGCTGATTTATATTCCGGCGGCTCACTCCGGCATTTGTTCCTGAGTTAACGAGTTACCAGCTGATTTAAAGGAATCCTTGCGAGGTTTCTTGTTGCGATTGTTTTAGTTTTTCCTTATCTGGTGTAGTTTAGCTTTAGTTGTTGTAGTGGAACACTACGTTTACTCAAAATAACAACAACCTATATCGAAACGTGCCTTCCGGACCAGAAAAATAAATTTTGCAAAAAACCTTTTTGCAAAAAGTTGAATTTGCAGTGTTTTACTTTAAAAGTTTTTAATAAAACTGGCCAGATAGCGCAAAACAGCAAAAACTGTTTTTTAAGTATGAACATGTAGGTACCTACATACATATTCAAATAGTTCAATGAAAACTAAATATTTTTTTTTACTACAACCAGCAGTCGGTTCGATTTTGTTTGAAACTTAGTTAATTAAAACGTTTTGAGGCGAGGATTATCTATAAATCATTTACTTCGCTTCAGAAGTGGCTTAGAGTATTCGCTCTATTCTCAAGCGTCAGATATGAATTTGTCCTTGTCCCTCTCGTTTAAAAAGTCATAAGAGTGAGTGAGTGGCCAAAATAACATGCGACGTCGTTTCGGTGGCTCAGGTGATAGTGAACCTGCCTTCTGAGCTAGGGGGCGTGGATTCGATTCCCGCACCTAGGACAAGCATTTAAATAAAAATCAAATCAATGATGAACATTTGCGTTTGTTCTGTGTCTGGGTGTTAATATCTATTTAAGTATGTATTAAAAATATATTTTATGGATGTATGTATTATGTATTTCTCTGGCCGCCATAGTATAAGCCTTACTCAGTTTTTGGGTCAGACGACCGAATGTGCAAGTGTCCCGAATATAAATATAGTTTATTTATTATTTAATAATCTACGCATCAGAATTTAAGTACAGTTCAAGGTTTAGTAAGCATTTAGCCGATAGCTATAGTTACAGATAGGTAACTTTGGTAAACTTTGGTAAACTTTGCATTGAAAGCTAACGAGTTTACCTAACGAACGAGTTACCAAAAGGTTTTACCTTTCCTGTACCCGCTTCACTAGCATCCCTTATATAACTTATTTGTATATGGATCTATATGAGCCTTTAGTGTAGTTCCAGAGTAACGAGTATTTTATGTTAAGATATTGAAAGTTATATAAAAGCCATTTCGCCATATTTGGCGTCCCTTTTCTAAAAAATTTCAGCATTTCCCGTGGGAAATCCATCACCCCTCTATCCAAGGGATCGACCCGCTCCTGCCTCCGAATACCGCATTTTAACCACGCGCTTTATGAATCACTGAACTAGCTGTATCCTGCGGTTTTACACACAATTTTCAATGACCCTGGACAGTACAATCACATTACACTATTTATATATTAATTTATATATTATGTGTCTAAAGGTACATATTTGTTATAGATTTGATATGTTGTATGATATATGATATGTTATATGATATGATATGTTGTAGATATGATATGTTTTATTTGTTTACTATTATTTATGCTATTATATATACTTATATATTATTTAGTATTTATGTATGCCACCGACCGTTTGTCATATTTCGTTCTGTCCTGTCCATCCAAAGGTTGCCTGGAAGAAATCGCTTTAGGCGATAAGGCCGCCCTTGTACTGCCGAATGATATTTTATTTTGAATATTCTCTTTATGTTTGTTTTACTTTGTATTTTTGGTGTGCAATAAAGATGTATTGTATTGTATTGTACACTATTTCAATATCACAATGATATAAGAAACTAGATGCGAGCCGTGGTTTTACCCGAGGTTAAAAATGTTCCTATCTGCTTTTGTATCTAATCTATCCCTGTGCCAAATTTTATCCAGATCCGTTCAGCCGTTCTAGTGTGATTGAGTGATAAACATCCATTCATCCAGCCAAACTTTCGCATTTGTAGTATTACTAGCTGCGCTCCGCGGCTTAATTCCCGAGGCAAATTTTCAGTGTTCTTGATAAAAGTTAGCATATGTGTTAATCCAGGGTGTCAGCTACCTCTATACCTAATTTCATCAAAATTGGGCCGGCCGTTTGAGCGTGAAGAAGTAATTAAAATACACACTCAAAAACTTTCGCCTTTATAATGCTAGACTAGAGGCTCTGTGAAGTCTGTGAGCTAAAGAACTCGCGGCCGACGTCTCTTCGCTACAAGTCGCGTTTCTCAACCGATTCTCGTGAAGTTTTGTAGGCAAGTTCGATAATTATACAGTTTTTTTTTGTCCAGCCAGTTTATGGATTTTTTTCAAAATGATCACCGCCATTTTGAACAAATGATTGATTTGATTTAAAAAATAACTTAATTTCAAGAGTATCGTTTAAGTAATGCGACCTGTAGAGAAAGAGAGAGATCCAGACAGAAAAACATTTAACAGAAAGCATATTTGTCGAAGCTGAAGGCATAGACGCTTCGCTAGCTAACGCTCGCTTGGTCGATTAGAGTAAGAAGATTCGAAAGTTATAAGCTGGTTTGTGTGTTTGTTTGCTATGAAGCAGTAACAAACTTATGGATGGACGATTTTGGAAAACACTAGGAACTGAGTTAGTTTATATCTACCCATGATTAACACAATTTGTGAACATATGTGCTTATTGTATGATATATGACTGCAGCCCGGTGTATGACGACAGGCTCTCCCCCTGTCACATTAGGTACTGAATATCGTCCGGCGAAGTGTGGATGTTGTTACACCTCTGCCAGCTCCCTCGGGGGAAAGGCGTGACGATATGTTATGATTAACACATAAGCTATGTTGAACCGCAAGAAACACCGCAGCCCGCCGCTAGGTTTCTAGATAAAAAAAATCTAAGTAAAGTAGGTATCTTACACGACGACAAACAGACTGGGAATACCATTCAATTAGTGCTAATTAGTCAGCAAACAGCTCAGCCAAATCAATAACAACATGTATTTCTGTTTGCCTAATGTTCGTACATATTGCTGAACTGCCTAAAACGGAATATGACAACAATATCCTAAAACCAACAGGAAAATAACTAAGTATATTTGCTATTTACTGCGGTGCTTGATTTAGTGGCTATATACATATGTACCTAGTCGTAGCTATCTTAGGGTGCTTTTAGACGGGCTATATTTTAATTGCAATAATGGCCTGGCAATTTTGCTACAATATTTTGAGTGTGGCCCGGCCATATGTTCATATAATTCTAGCATGGATGATGATGACCGGACTATAGTCGACAATATTAACAGTTTGGCCGGGCCAGTATTGCAATGAAAATATGGCCCGCCTAAGAGCAATCTTAAAAAAATAATCAGTTTAAAAAAATGAAAATTATCAATCAAAGTTTTATCAACATAAAATTCGTAGAGGGATTTATTTGTACACAACTTAAAATAATAACAGAAAATTAAAGAAAACTTAAACTATTAACTAAAAACTAGAAATTAAAATAACTAAATAAATCACAAAAATTTAAACTAAAAGACCATTAGTGGAAGGAAAGGTCCCCAGAATGCTGGCGGCATTGCCACGTTGAATGGCAATGCTCAGCTTCTGTGCAAAGTAAAAGCCAGCATTCTGGACACCCGACGCTTCCACCAATCGCCTGGCCAAGTCACGAAAAAGCCCCAAAGCGGCCGGCCCCCACGGACCCATCGTCTCTACCCCAAACGGAGCAAACATGTACACCCGGTCAAGATGTGCATACTTGCGCCGCTTGAGGTTTTCGGCTTGAGCGGCGGCAGCGCCGGCCTGAACCGATGTTCCTGGAAGGTGAGACGGCGCCATTGTGTCTACGCATGTTGC
This sequence comes from Peribatodes rhomboidaria, assembly GCA_911728515.1. Classification (NCBI taxonomy): domain Eukaryota; kingdom Metazoa; phylum Arthropoda; class Insecta; order Lepidoptera; family Geometridae; genus Peribatodes; species Peribatodes rhomboidaria. Next base: position 802,706 of record OU452179.1, on the reverse strand, counting down.
ATCCCACACCAATGGCTGACCCACCTTCCAAGGTATAAGAGTCATCCCGTCGGGTCTTTTGCCGTCGTCACGCATCAGTCCATTGGGTTCTAAGACTGACGGGACGCCGGCACTGACGAAATAATTCGTAGATAATTAATTATGGAAGTAATTAAGGTGTTTAATTAACTATTACCAGAACTCACAAGTTTCACACAAATCGGCTTAGCTGTTTTGAAGCAATACGGGACAAATATTTCTTCCCTAACAAAATATTCGCATGAAAATTATCTGGAACAACCCATTTAACTTGCCTATTGAATCTATTTCTATTGTTTTATGACGATTAGTAACCATACCCTCGTCTCTGTCTATTAGTGAGTGACCACCTCTCACTCACTCAGTAGTAACTTTAAAGGCGCAAATGATTGTGAAATCCGCTGCAACCAATTTAGAACCCATTCCGTTATTTATGAGGCGTGACACTCGCGGGCCTTGTCAAAATGTTATTTATATTAATTTGGTCCGGGCTGGTCGGTGGTGGACAAGAGAAGCGGGAGCGATTAAAAGAAACTAAGATAAAATTAACCAAAATCATCCGTCCGTTCGTATTATCCGGCGAAGTGTGGGTGTTAAATACACCTCTGCCAGTCCCTTCGGGGGAAAAGCGTAACCATGTGTTATGTTACTCGTAATATATGTTTGAACTAAAATCATAACCAAAAAACCATCACACACCATAAATGACAATTTCACCAAAGATACCTGAACTGTGATACTGATATCTGAATAGTGACTGCCTCGGTGGCTCAGTTGGTAGTGAACCTGCCTTCTGAGCTTGAGGGCGTGGGTTCGATTCCCACCTAGGGCAAACATTTATGTGATGAACATTTGTGTTTGTTCTATGTCTGGGTGTTAATATGTATTTAAGTATGTATTTAAAAATATCCAAGTATGTATATCAGTCTCTGGCAGCCATAGTACAAGCTTTGCTTAGTTTGGGGTCAGGCGACCGTGTGTGGAAGTGTCCCAAATTTATTATTATTATTATTATACCAAAAGCAAAACTTCAAAGTCAACCAGTCTAATGCTCTAAGCCCTGCTAGGCACAATGCAATGCGATTCGATAAACCTATGTCGTCTTTATTGAATCGAATGAATGAGTAAAGACGAACGTCACTTCGCCGTGTCTTACGTCTTTTCTGTCTGGTTCGCCGTCTAAACAAACTCAAAAAATTGGTCTATCTTTGTATTTACAGAGAAAAAACGCACAAACATTTTCTGGCAAAAAAAAATCTCTAAAAACAATTAGTTTTTTTTTTCTCTATGATCGTTTCTCCTACACTACACGCTCAACCTTTCTGCTCCCGTTACCGTATCCACCAATAAATATGTAATTAATAACAATAACGGACAGACAGACGGACGTAACTCAATCACGCGCCGAGTCGCGAGGGATGAAACTTTGATTGAGGGGCGAGTTCGCGGTCAATAGTTAATCTGCGTATTAGATGCTTGGACAATGGAGACCTAATGGACTTTGAAACATGTAATGTAGATTGAGATATCTTTATTTAGTTCGGCAGAGGAAGTGCTTCTTAGGGCCGCATGCTAAAACGACGCTTAGTCATGAATCTCAATTTAATACAGTTTTAAGGGCAGAATAAGGTTTGGGACGCTGCTACCATAAGTTAGTAAATTCGTGCAGCGGTATTAAAAGGAGTCTACACAAGTACACAGAAAAGTGACCGACAGCCGCTAACGTGATCACTTCGGCGGCTTTGTTTCAAGAGGTTTGCCATATTTTAAAGTAATCAAAAAGCACACGTCAATTCGGCGAGCTGTGTCTGCGTGTAGCTGGCTTTGCTATGTAGATTCCTTTACACTAATTGAGCTCCGATAATTGCTGGCATCTCAAATAAAAGTAAAAGAGAATAGAAAGAGATTCTCAAAGAGAAGTACTTAAAAGCATGTTAGGGGTTCAGGTTAGGAGCTCGCTAGGAGTAGATTAAACTAGTTAAGCAAGGACTTAGGCAATTCTTATATTTAGTGCAAGTGGCCATCAGTGTTTTATCTTTTTCTTTCTTTTAAAGTTTTAGCTCAATCAAAGAAGACAAAACACTGAATAACTATTCCGAGGTTGAACAACAATTATTTGTAAGCGTCATTTCAAACTGTTGGTTGCATTTTATTTTCTAAAATCGTACACTGCTACTTATTTCTTTAAATAACTTTTCAACTTACTTTCTTTTTTTTGCAACAATTATTTTTATACCACTTACGTTTAGAGATGAATTTCAAAAATTCAGAAATAGTTATTTCAGACAAACCTTTTTTTCAGATTAACCGATGCCTCGATTTTTCATTCATCATTACCATATTTTCCTAAAAAACAACGGAAGTAAATTATTCTTAAACCAAAATTTACTCTAAAGAGAAAATATTCTCAGCATTTCTGCATTTCCTTTTCAAGGCATGAAATTCTCAGATAGAATGCAACTCCAGGTAACTGCACTGCATTACCTCGATGCGTGTGTTTTCAAGACATTCTGGGGCGGCAGTACATTAACTCCCGAATGAAAACATCAGAAATAGAACACCCGAACTGTTTCCTTTTTGGACGAGTTTATTTTCTCGCGGTAATTACGGTACATTAGACAAACTGGTAATGGACTCGGTTTCAGTTACAGAGTCCGATTTCATGTTCTCAGTTCTGGTGCATTGTGTTTGTTGGACAAGTTTTTTTATAGACCGAGCGAGCTCTAGCGAGCGAAGCGTTTATGCTTCAGCTTTGACAAGAATGCTTTCGTAATTCTGAATTCTGTCTGGATTTCTGTCCGGACCTCTGTCCGGACCTCTGTCCGGACCTCTGTCCGGACCTCTGTCGGGATATCCGTCTTCCTCTACAGGTCGCATTTCTTAACCGATTCTCTTGAAATTTTGTGAGCCACTACTTTTTATTCAGTAATAAGTTTTCGCGTGGTATTTCATTGATGTTAAACTAAAATGATGCCTACGAAAGAGCGCGCTTGCCTAGAAGTAACCGAACCACTCACTCGAGACTTGAAGGCCCGCATGCTAAAACGACGCTCAGTCATAAATCTCGATTTAAAACTGCTTTTACCATATTTAAAAACAGCTTGAAATCGAGATTCATGTTTAAGTCTAAGCATCGTTTTAGTATGCAGGCTGAAGACATCCAGAAGTTTCAAGTAAAGCAATGGTTATAAAGTTATTTTACTTTTTGTTTTTCACCAGCTCACTTACTTCCAGCTTGCTTGCGTTTCATATCCCACTCAGTGAAAGTTAGTATTACTTTCTATTTGTGTTTTTAGGGTTCCGTTCGTATGGATAAAACGGGACCCTATAACTAAGACTCCGCTTTACGTCCGTCTGTCACCAGACTGTATCTCATGAACCGTGACAGTTAGACAGTTGACATTTTCCCAGATGATGTATTTCTGTTGCTGCTATAACAACAGATACTAAGAAACAGAATAATATAAATATTTAAGGGGGCTCCCTTAAACAAACGTGTTTTTTTTGCCGTTCTTATAGATAATGGTACGGATATGCGTGGTCTCTGTTCGAGATGAACTACTAAATAGTTAGTATAGATTTACTCTTTAGCTACAAATTTCTGAATCACTTTTACGTTATCTGTGTTGGTTTCAGAAACTTAGTTTGTTAACTAGTCCGGTCCGCCAAATTATGTAACACGAGTGTTTTCGGTACTCTCACTTCAGCAGCGTACTTTTCCTCACAATAAAACATCGCCATAATTGCCGGCGTCGCGTCGCGTCGCGGCGCCCTGAACAAATTCAAATGAACCTTGTTAAAGTTGTCTGATTAGAGAGCCGCCTCCCCTCTTATTAGCCTCTGCCAAAACGTCCCCCACGCCTCCCATGTCCCCCATGTCCTCCATGTCCCCCGTGTCCCGCATGTCGGTATAGATAGGACGATCTTTGAAGTATATTCACTCATGTCGATATGATTCCGCTCATATTTGAAAATTTGTAGATTTCACTACATGATTTTGTTTAGACAGATATTTTAATAATTTATTTTAAATTTCTATCTGTTCACAATCAACAAATATAATGACAGTGTATTGCAGTGTGTTCGCTTCGATAAACACAAGCTCCCTTAATAATTAAATGTTAGTCTAGCCTCACAATAGTTTTACAGTGTTTTGTCCTTTTTTTTAAAGACAAAACTCTGTAACTATTTCGAGGCCATAGAACGCTTATTCGTAAGAAAGCAAGTACTTACTTACTTATCAACTGATCAAAACGCATTACTACCCAAAGAATGAAATTGGAGAACGTTAAAGATTTTAATGCCAAACACTTAAAAGGTGTTTGCCGTAAGGAAGGAATTTCTGTACTATTGTGCAACGTCCCGCGCCAAGCTCAGCAAGAAAAGTGCAACACGCAAGCTAGTATTGAAAACACTAGGACATTATACTGACAGCCGCAGCTACTGGCCTTATTCTAGCTTGGAAGTCCTGGATGAAAGCCAGATCGCTTCATTGTCTCCGTCTGCCATTTCGGAAGCCAGCCATTTTGTTCTCGTGTTCTATTCTTTAAGATTGTGTTGCTTTTTCGGGAAACATCCAAAAGTAAATAAAACAATTTAAAGAGTTCATGTTCTTGTTTTCTACAATCTTTAATTGCTTAATAGCTGAGCCTCGCGATGTTACCCGTGGTTAAAAAATAGCTTATGTGTTATTTCAGACTATATACAATCTATCTCTGTGCCAAATTTCAGCCGTTTCGACGTGTTTAATTTATTCACACAAAGAACAAATACATAACTTAAGTAACAAACATCCATACATCCGTCCATTCAAACTTTCGCGTTTATAATTTTAGTGGGATTTGTAGTTCAATATTACGATAATTATTAATAAATCATTGCAGGTAAAACTTGCAACGGTACTACGGTAGACAGTGCTCGATTAAATATCAAAACTTGGAAATACGAAATTCGGGAATTTTCAAATCAACAGTCTACTCGTATTAAGAATGAACTGAAATGGCTAAATTAACTGAACTTTGTTAAATATCCGGGAACCGTCTCAATATTATTTTAACAATGAATGAGAGCAAGGAAAAGAAAATGGTTTTTATTCCAGATATGTACATTAATTCATATTTTTACTCTAAAATTTAAGATGCACCAACTCTCCATGAGCTTTATTGAGCAGCGCAGTTGCCTGCATGAAAGTCCCATGCCAACTTTCACAAAGTTTAAACTACAATTCTGAACTACATAGCTACTTACCAAACTTTCTTTTAAGGGTGGTGCTAAGATTCCTACGTTTATTTACTAACTTATTCGACGAAATTGTATTTTCACGGATCGAACCAGAGATAGTTAGAGTTACAGGACCGGGATGAGTTTGCGTAGAAGAGGCTTTTTTTTGTAGAATAGGTCGGCGTTTGACCACCAACTCGCCTGATGTTAAGCGACGTTGTGGTCTAAGATGGAGTACGAAGACCTACAAAGACGGCAGTAGAGTGAGGCGCTACAAGTGTGCTACTGCTCAGACCCGTCTTCGGAACGGTTACACCGGACTACATCCCGAAACACGACTAGGCCATTTCACGGCATGGCTTGGTCCGGTGGGTGGTAACTAGCCACAGCCGAAGCCTCCCACCAGAGTTTGCTACCCGGTTAGCACTACCCGGGATTATGGATTCCACCACCGCTTCGAGGGCGGGCACATGGTTGGTGTGTGGTAGTCATACCACTGGCGGCCTATCCACTAAAAACCCTAGGGTATCCAACCTCGACCCTAAAGGCTTATGCTCAGCAGTGGGCGATTGCGAGATGATGATGACGATATACTAACAGCAGAAATATGGATTTCATGCAATGACTCATAATTTCTAAAACCGCTTCAAAATCTGGAGCAGCCTTTTGACATGTTATCAGCACATTGTGTAGAGTCAAGCCAAGCCCAGTGTCACGACCGGCTTCCAAATTAGAGCTCGCTGACAAGCCACTAATCCGATCACGATCGAGATCATATCGACTCACAATCGAGTTGTTAAATCGGAAACGAGACGTGTTTCTGTGGAGACCGAGTTTAGAGTTTTTAAGCTTGTGTCTAAAACTTGGGTAAAAGAAATTACCAATTATTTTTCTACCCAAACTACAGTTTTTTAAAACTAATGCGAAATGGGAATAATCATGTACTTACAAATCTGTAATTTTATTACCTAAAAATTCGTTTGTCACAATGTAATGTAATGTAATGTACATATGCATTTGTCAATTTCTGTAATTATCCACAAAAAGTTTTTTTTCACAATGTTCAATTTTTCTGAAACGGGTTATTTGCTTGATGGTTAGTGCTGTACTTTTTTATAAGCAATATAAACACGACACAAATTCGTATCGATAATTCACAATTGTTTAATATTCTCATAGGCCCCTAAAAGGCTAACGTGAACATTATTTTTTATGGGCGCCATTACTTTATAACACGATCTCAGTTATACAATCATGTTCAGTTTATTTCTGCCCATTTCTGTTGCTGTAAAACAATGTAAAGCAAAATACAAGTAGGTAACAATTTTAATCAAAACTTTTTATCACGAATAAGTTCGCGTTTACCACCAACTTATTTTATTTCAAATCATTTAATAACTACGGCTCGCGGTTACAGGAACCTCTCTTACAGGAGAGTTATTCCTACGCGTGAAATAAGATGAGATTTTATCTTGTTCACTTTCATACTTATGACATTTCCAACGAGAGCAACAAGGACGAAAAAAAAGAAACTCATTCTTTGTTACTATTTCTTACAGGATTTGCTTAATGTAAATGATGTAGTCAAACATTTTAAACTGCAACTTGCTTATTTTAGTTCTGATTTCCTATGCTTAGGATATAGGATAATCTTTTTTTAGCCGCTCAGCTCTAGCAATTATTAAGCTCTCATAGTTATTTCATGTTTATATTTCAAAAACTTTCCATTTACGTTTATTTCTAAGCCGATACCTAAGTAAAACCAATATTTTCTCAGAACTTTTCAATTTTCAAATTAAACACCTTATAAATTTCAAAGATACGATCATAGAATGTAATCCGCTGATTGGAATAAAATAAAAAGACACAAAAAATCAAACGCTGAAAAGATTTCCAAAGCTCGCAGGAAAAGCTTTTCAGAACGACCGACAAATCTGTCCGTGTAAAGTAAACATTCCCGGCGATCCGACAACATGTCGAAGCCAATTATATGGAAATTTGGACCGACCTAATCGGATTAAAGCGTCCCATTCATGGCCGGATATAGGTACGCGAACGGTTGTAATGTTGTTATTGTTCGGGACTTTGATATTGTAAAGTGCCTTTGCCTGACAAAATAGGTATGCAAGGAAAATTACGTAATACCACCTACATGAAAATAAACGTAAAATAGATGGAAATCATTTTACGTGGAATTGTACTTGCCATAAATGTTGAGTAAAATTGTGCTTATGGCTTAAATTTATGTCACTTTGAACTACCACTTTGTTAGAAAACACAATCGCCTGACGTTAGTTGCAAGTACAAAAAACAAAATTTAGATATAATTATTTAAAACACAAAACAGGAAGAAATATCACATCAGACATTAGAGAGAGATGAGTAGGTACTTGAGTAGGCAACTATAAATCGAAGCCTGTGAGCGAGCAGTGAGGTCTGCCATTGAACCTTTTTGCTCCAGATATTTAATCCAACTTTGTAAGGTTTCGATTTTCTAATTTTCCTTTCGTACTAACTTCTGATTTCACGGTACATTGGTTCTGATGACCTTTCCTTTGGATTATTGGATTAAAACTTCTACTGATTAATCCAACATTGACCTAACTTTTGCTGACTGTAACCTGAAAAAGGTAAGATCGTTTAAAAAAAGTAAGACTTACAAAATGTGGAAATTGAGCGAGACTTTCGCTTTGTGGTTACGTTTAGAAAATTAGGTCAAACAGCCTTCGATAAGATATGCATAGATGTACAAGTCTCACACGCAAATTGGCACCTTGAAAACAAGGCTTACTTTAAGTGTAAGCCTTGTTTTGCTATCAGTCGCTTTGTGCAAGGCATAATGCCTAAATGTGCCAATATCTGCAATCAATTGTGTAATCCAATTTTGTTGTGTTTGTCAATAAATTACTTTTATTCTTTTTCTTTATCTTTATTCTCAAAACGCATTTGTAATCAGTGAAATTCAAATGAATGTATTATGAATTTATTTTTTAATAAAACGCTGGTGAACATACGTAAACAAATATAAGTGTCGATGCGGTGCCACTACAGAGAACTGATTTTTAAAGAGACACGACATGTATATTTGATCGATGCAAGCCCCAGACTTTAATACTTGGCAGACTTTGCAAACGCTTATGTTTGATCAACAAAACTTACTTCAATTAAAGTTACTTTTAGATTAGTCAAATTTTAAAGGGTTTTTATGGAAGCTTAGTATAGATATTTACGACAATAAAATATCCATGATCCATGATGATAAAATATACCATGATCGTAATACTCGTATTATGTAGGTTTCGGTATAGCTACGAAACATGTCATCGCGTCTTGAATAGTTCTCCTTACGAGCGCATCCTCCCATCACCCTAGTCGTGAGTCAGCCGACTCCGATGGTGTCAGATAAAACTATGTCGTTTCACATCACACTGGAATGGAGACTTTATATTTATAGCCTGTGGGTGTGCCGTGAGAATGCTGTTTGTATGTAAGTTATGGCTATTTGCATAGGTTTTGGAGGCATTGAATAGCTCTAAGTAGAAAGCGAAATGGGTAGTATCTAGATGTCATAAGGAAAGTGAGAGAGGGAGAATATTAGATGTACATGCTGTACACAACATACACGTCAGACTTTTGCCAGAGATAAAGGTTTTTTTTATTTCAAATGTCTTTATTCAATTGGGTGTTGAAGATACACTTATTAACGTCAAAGTTATAAAAAGAATCCGCTGATCCACTATCCTAAAAAAATAGCCACTGTTTTTTGCAACTTACGAGTACCAAGCAATACACGGAGAAAAATGGCTTCCGTCCTTCATAAAAAAGTAACATGAATAACATCATTTAATCCTGGCTCCTTCAACATTATCATGTGCATAGTAAATTATAGTTCAGTCAGATTAAACTAACATTACATTACTATAAATTGCAGGGATTTTAATCATTGGTTTTCATTACGCTTCATCATTAAAATATTAAATTACGTAATTCTAAATTCCTGGTACTAGCCTAAAGTTTTATGGTGAAGTTCACGACGATTTGAGAGTTTATCCTGATACAGATTTAGGCACGACAATTGAGAGGTGTGTAACTTGGAATAGTCCGTAAGCGGAATAAAATAATATCATGGCTGCATGACAAAAAAATGGTAGGTACCTACGACGCACAAGGTGCTCATTCATTATTTAGAAAATATCATGATCTCTTGATGCTTCGTCAAGAATTCACAAACATCTATTGGGTTTGGTCATTACCTTATCATGATGTACCTAATTTTATTAGATCGGTTTAAATATTAGGTACTTTTTGTTATGAAAATCAAAAAATATAACGCAGGCTTTACCAGTGCTCGACAGACTTCTGATTCCGCCGGTCAAAAGGCGCTAGCGCAATTATTTTGATAAATGATTATGGTTTAAAGACTGTTTCACGTTTTCTATCTGTAATTTTGGTTAATTACCATTAACCAAAATAATTAATAATTAATAAAATAATGTTATTAATTACCATTAATTACATTACCTTTTTGAATCGTGTGTTGAACTCATTTATAACGCCCTCAGAGACCCGCAAGCGCAACCAACTCATCTTATAGTGACGGGGCACACTCGCGGGCGCGATCGAAAGTGAAAAACGCTAAAAACGTGAATCAATACACTAAAGTGACTTAATGTGCTATATCCCTATCGTGAACATAGACTTTGTGAACCCTTTCCGATTGTGCATTTATGTGGGAACTTAATACAAATAATGTTAATAAGAATTTGCAAAACACTTGGGCGAGTCCATTTTTCTTAACCCAAAATTCAAATTCGAGAAAACGCGCTAGAGAGAAGAGGCAGACGCATGACGTGCTTACTTATTCTGATGGATGGGCGAGTCTATCTTTGAATTCCTGATCCTAAGATACGGAATACCCAGGCGAATTTTAAGAGACAACGGAGTTCAGTTTATCAGCGAAATAATGACACAGTATGTTCCACACATTACCCAGTGTCTCTCGCCGGTGTACCATCCTCAGGTAAATCTGGTGGAAAATAAGAACAGAGACTTGAAGCCGCAGATCACAATAATTACAACGCATGGTATTCTAACGTCCCGGCTATATTCGCTTCGTGTGAACTCCGCAGTGACAACAACACAGGAAAGACATCCTTGTACGTTCGGGAGCGAAATATGCGCGCCAGCCGACGCGTACAAGAATACTCACGGAATCAAAGAAAGTGATGACGCTGCCCTATCCCTTACCTGGTGAAGATGTCGACTGTGCTAATAGGTGCGAGTAAAGTACGTGAAAGGGCTCAAGCTGATCAAAAGCGTTACGCCAACGGAGCTCGTTGCCCAGCTCCGATATTCTACTGTGGCGATAATACTTTTAAAAACACAAGGCAGTAGCGATCCGACCTGCAGACAAACACCCAAATTAATGAGAGATGGACCGTACCGTATTAGGGAAGCCGTGAGTGCAACCACGTACGCATATCTACCAGTGAGACTTTAGGTCGTTATCATCTCTTCCAGTTGACCAATTCGTAGGACTAGGAAGTACCACTCGTACCGCTCCATGAGAAGCATAAACAACGAAGACTTAAGCTCTTTAGTCGCGAGGGCGCTTTGTCTAGGTTAGAGGGGGAGGATGTAACGTGGGCTAAGGCGCTCGCGCAAGTATTTTAATTATTATGGCTAAAACTGTTTCATGTTTCCCATCTGTAACTTTGTTAAATAAAATACTATACCCTTTTGAATTATGTGTTGAAGTCATTTATACCACCCTCAGAGACCCACAACCCTATAGATCAGGAATTTCTAGTGATCTTGTCAGTTAAAACAGTCTGCTATCAGAAATATTATTTACTTAGATGCTGACAGTAAAATACCGATAATATTTAAAAAACATACAGCTTTGTCATGACGGTACTGTTATTTATAGGTATGCAGGTCGCATTTATCCTTCCAATACCAATAAACCATTAGAATAGGTAATTAAATCTTATTAGTTCATAATGATAAAATACAAGGAAGCTCAAAAAATTGTCATGATATTACGAAAAACATTCAATGGTTTCCCTTACAATTATTAGGAAAGTCCGATAAATTATCATGATGTTCACTAAGACTCATCATTTAAATAATTGTACTGTATCAGTTTTCTACAATATTTATCATTCCGATCATAATTTCACGTCATCGACGTTCTAAGTATTCAGAGTGTTTGTCATGACAAAATGTCATGACGCGAAACGATAAAACATAAGTTTAAAGCACATAATAACGTCGTGATGTTTCTTGATATTTATTGGTGACGACTGTTCACGATATTTTTTGGTGAATTACGCACAAAACACTATTAAGAACTCTTGGTACCTTTTTGTTGGGAATACGGATAAAAGTCCGTAAATTCCTTTAAAACTGTCCGGAATTACGAAAGCCATTTTTCTCAGTGTAAAATAAGAAAAAGCTAACACGTTACGTTGAAGAAAAGCCAAGTTAAGAAAGAGTACCCGTAACTGACGAGCATGTATGAAGAGATTCATGGAAGTAGCAGAAGTGAAATATGTGTGTCAAAATCGTAGCAAGTGGAGAGCAGTGGTCTCTGGAGGCAGATATCACTCCTCTCCCCTACTCTACTTCTACGGGAAAAGGGCGTGACAATATAAAAAGTTCTAGCTGCTCTTCGCTGTTTTATCCGCGGTTAAAAAAATATCCTTTGAGCAATTCCAGACTACAATCTATTTCTGTGCCAAATTTCATCCAGGTCCGCTCAGCCGTTCTGGCGTGATTGAGTAACAAACATCCATATATCCACCCAAACTTTCGCATTTGTAATATAAGTGTAATGTTTGTATGTTTAACACCATACAAGGAAATGAATATATGCTAACAAGTCTAGCAACAACAAAAAACACCCTGAAGAGCCAACAGCATGCACCCTGAAGGAGCGAACGTGGCAACAGTAGCCGGAGGCCACAAATCGGCGCTATAACGGGCGCGTATCAGCCTTGCAGCTCACTCGAGGAAAGGAGCTGCTATCTACATCTTAATGCCGGCCCGAGGTGACCCGATGTTCCTGATAACGCTACTACAAGCCTCGGGACATAGATGGCTGTACAGAGGTCAGAGAGGCTTACATGTATGCCTAATGGAGGGATGATTGGCATGCCTCAGTCGCATGCCGACGCTCAGTCATGAATCTCGATTTAAAACTAGTTTTAAGTCGTTTTAGAACGCAGCTCTTAGGATCTATTAAGAGTCCCGCGACGCTCTGAAATTTCCATACAAACGCGCTTGTCAAATTTCTAGAAAACAATTTGTCAGATTTTGATAAAATTTACCATGTACAATTAAATGAACTATAGCTCCGCCTCTATGTTCTTGTTTTTTTTTTAAAAAAAAACGTCCTCAAGAGAAAATAGAGCTATGAAAATATCCGCATTTTTATGGAGTCACTTTTGACTGATTTATTCAATAGGTAGACAAAACAAATCAAAAATTTCATTACATAGGGAGGTTGTCTACATCATTAGCTTTTAAATGAGTCCATAATACAAAGGAAATTCTTAGTTATTTAAGAATGATTTCAGAAGTACAAAAGTCATAAAAATTAAAATTGCACTTTGTCACTCTGTAGGTAATTTTAGAGGGTCGTCTTCGCTCGTAGTCTTCTTCTAGACGAAATGGCTATAGAATACCTCAAGCCAATGCGAAGTTAGTCTAAAGTGGTCGCCGGACTCTTAAAGTCTAAGGCCTCCATGGAATCTCCTTGGAATTTTACTCTCACGTTTTCTAAGTTCTGATGTTCTCAATTCGAATGTGTTTTTTTGTATGTATGTTACGCGATTATTCCGCCAATAATAATTGTGAATCGATTTTAATGATTCTTTTTTAAACTGCTTGACCGATTTTGATAAAATGTGTATGGGTCTACTATTTAAATGTTATCAAAATTAGTCAAGCAGTTTTTCAAATATCAACAAAAGTCTAAAAATTGTTTACATGGATGACGAATTACAGGATGGGAAGTCGGAAAAAGAAAGAATCAAACGAACAAACTCACTTTTCGCAATTAAAATAGGTAATACGAGTTAGGGTTAGGATTCAGTATCTATTAATTCATTAATTAAACAAAATCTCAAAACATTTCCTTTCCTGATTGAACTCTACATTTCGTCTGTCCCATCTGTCCGTTGCTTGTCTCTGGCCGTCGAGGTCTCGTTATCGCGGGATTATCGTCCGCTGTCCCACTATGCCGCCTTTCGCCAACTTGGGCTTTCTGTTTAAACACTTTTGATCTGCGATCGTCAGAGAAAGTAATTAATCCGGGAATGAATGGTTTGAAGGAACACGGATTTTAATAAGTCATTTTGGTGTTAAGAAGTTTGTAGTACGTGTTAATGCATATTATGTACAGATTGGATTTATAAAACGATTAATAAAACAGCGTCTAATTTTATATGCCTATGATGAAAGAGGCATGCATGTTTTTTGACATAAATACGGATTAAAATTTATTCAGTAAGATTTTTGTTTTATTATTTAAACATTTACTAGCTGTCACCCCGCCACTTCGTTCGCGTTTATTATTTATATATATATATATATATTTAAACTATCCTATCTCTCAAGTTGGATCGAACTGCACATGGTGTGCGAATTTTATTATAATCGGTTAAGTGGTTTAGGAGTTCATTGAGGACAAACATTGTGACACGAGATTTATATATATTAAGATAAACTCCTTAAAACTTTTAAATCTAAAACTAGATTCATAACAAAATAGTCCGAAGTTAAGGGTAAAGTAATTCCGATAAAACTATTGGGACTACAATTTACCTTAGTGCGCACTGCAAATATGTAATTAACATTTGTAGGTATTAGTATGTAAGTTTGTTATAATTCTCAAATTTGTAAGGACATTACTTAGTTATTATTATTTTCTTTAGCACACACCACCGTCCATGCTTAATCATAATGTTTTTATTACATCCAAAGGTTGTCTGAAAGAGATCGCTCTTAAGCGAAAAGACCGCCCATTGCGCCTATAATTTTGAGTGTTTAGTTTAGATTTATTTTGTATTTGGTTTCAATAAAGAGATTTTGTATTGTATTGTATTGCAAATATTTTTACTTAATTTAAAGCAACGGACTAACAACCAATAATTCGACGCCAATTTCTCAGAACTATAAAAATAAGATGTAGAGAAACGTACTACAATATAAAAGTAACACATTATTAGGAAATAAAAAGCAAAAAAAAACTAAACAAGATAACAACGCATAATTAAGTGGGTAGCAACAGCCTGCAATAAAAGCATAAAAATAAACCGCAATTCATAATACCTCATGATCTCTACATAATGACCAATTCACACTCCACCGTTTACTTTTACAACCCTTCATTATGTGGACGGTACCTGGTATTAACTGCCGCCTAATCTTATGGTGCTATAGCTGTTTTACGAATTTACTGTACCACCTTGTCGAAATAATGTGTGCTTCAAATTGAAAGTTTTTGAGTTGCCATGTTCTGCTCAATTTTGTTTTCTTTCTAAAGTGAAATGCGATTTGTATCTAAAAAATTCTTTAGAAGTCATGAAAACGTAAGTTTATAGAAATGGTAGCTTTCTTTAATGTTAGAACATACAATGTACTTAAGAAGGTACGTGCAGTATTAGTAGGAGTCATGATCTAAAAAAACAAGGTCTAGCTAGTTGCTCACGTGACTATTTTTGAGCTGGAATACTCGGAATGCTATACCTGGCGGAGTATATTATTATACTATGGTAGAAGCGACGAGAGTATACTTTGATCTACTGCACAATTTGGCATTTGTTTGTCTGACGATAGCTTGAGTATCGTTGATCCGACCTTCATAACATTTTGTAGATTTTTTGTAATTTTTTCGAGTATATGTATGTATGTGGGTATGTATATATGTATGTTTGTATAAAAGGTTTCTTTAGCACGGCCTACAGTCTAAACAGCTTGATGTATTTCGACATGTGAGGTGTCATTTGAATCGTCTTGATGGTGGAAGTGATATGGCGTACAATATTTTGCAGTCGGGTTTTTTGTTTTTCTTTTAATAATGTTAATCGTTAAGGTCGTTTTTAAGCTAAATCGGACGAGATCTCTGTTTGAGGCGTACTACTAGTTTATAAGTTAGTAACTTATTATCTTTTCCCTATACGAACAGTCTCTTATTGTAACGGTATATTTTCGACGTTACAAGCGAAAGATAAGGTTTTTGGGAATATTGTAACGGTGTAAAAGGGAAGCTTACAAAAATAAAAGAAAATGCCCACTTGACTGTACATTTATTTTAAGTTCACGCACCTGCCTGTCACCTACAAGTTAGTTTCAGTTACAGTTCCTTGTTCCGCACTAAGTTCACTAGGTAGGTACACAATAAAGCATTTGACATTATAGGGTGGCCGCCTCTGCCGTCTCGATCTACATATTCGGAGATTAAGAAGGACGAGTAAGGTCCTTTGAAAAAGGTCCTAAATTAACAAAACTAATTTGACAAAGTTCCAAGCTGCACCCGACTCCGACCGGTTTACCATCGTCGAACATCCTCAAGTAATATCAATTAGCTAATCCGCGGCTCCTCAGCCGAGGTGCGAGCTGTACAAATTACCGAGCGCACCTCGGAGCTCGGCGGCTCGATCATGATTATTATCACTTTATTTGTACTGTTAATTCATTTTATTGGGTTCAGGTGAGTTGTTGACGTTGTTTGGGTTATCAAGTGTCTAATTATGTTGGATTTTTTGGAGTTGTGATTGGTGATGTTGTTTTCATTTTTACTTTATGAAAGAACAGTTACTAACTGTTACAAAGCGGATCCGTTGACAAATTAAACTCCTTAAAGAACGTATCATGAGAACGGATAAATAATAAATAATAACGAGGGAACACTTTTACTCCAAAAGGTGGTAGAGCTGATAAAGCTAATTTCATGAACTTGGGCAATTCAGCTAGACATAGCTGGTGTCTAACTGAACCGTAGACATAACGTGTTACGTTAGCCAATAAACGGACGGGGAACGTCTCAGTTTCATTCATGTTTCAGAAACGTGTCATCGGTAGCCTAGCTGGTACATTTGTGATATTTCGGCGTTCTTTGGCGGTTTTTCATGGCTAACGTAACGTCAGCGGTTTAGTTAAGTATCGGCTATGGTGAGCTGAATTGCTTTCCCGTGCCTGTAATGGACGTAAATATTTACAAAGTTATTTAAATATTCAATTCAATCCAAATTCAAAATTATTCAGATTCAATAGTAAAGTAAAGTAGATTCAGAAGTAGATTAAAGTAGTAAAAGTACAATAAGGATTAAAATGTACTTAAACGTGTCTCAGATTTTTCTGTACTAACGATAATAATAACAAACGCAACATCTGTTAATACACACAACTGAATAACAACAATAGACGCAACAAAAAAATCTCAATATTAACATATCAACAGAAGTGACTATTGAAAACTAACAAAGGATGTCAAAGCTGCTCTACAACAAAAGAACGAAATGTCAATCCGATTGTCGTTTGACATTGTCACTGCAATGGAAATCTTTTGGAAATGTCAAAACATTTGACGCGATTACCTGACAAAATGAACAAAAGTTGCGCTTGTGAATACGTGATCTATGAGAGACGCTGTTACTTTAAGCTTGGTGAGAGATGCTAGCATAATTTTACAGTTGTTTAAGATATTATGTACTGACATGGTTCTAAAAGTTTTTGGGTGCTTAGCAGTAAGAAGGAAAGGTGTCATTTGAATAGTTATCGCTTTTTGAGTGAAAATCTGATAAGTATATATATAGGGGGTGTTATACACCCACAGGTGTTATACACCAGCCTTTTAGGAAGAAAAGGCGTGATAAAATGTATGTAGGTATGTATATGTGTATAATTCGACGCCACCAAAACGTTTTGCAATATGGACTACGGAACTATATCTATTCTTTCTCTATGTACGGAACCCCAAAGATGTTAATCAGCTTATAGTCCCATGTTTGACTTGTGTCGTGTAGTTAGTGCCCTTCTGCGATGACATCCGGATTATAGATTCTTCGACGTCGATAAGGAATTATTTACATAGTCACGAGATAAGAATTGTTAACATTTATTTACCTAAGATGTGATTTTGTACAGCTAAAGGTTGGTTTAACTCTAGATAAACGTTTCATGTTTACTTCCCTAGTTAGCCCGTTGAATTAGTTCAATTTAGTTTTATGGTTTTTTAAAAACGGGAAATTATTCACGCCCGATTTGAGTCGGTTGTTCCGACTATAGTTTCAACCGCTTTCGGCAATCTTTACGGTCCGGTGTAACCGTTCTGAAGACGGGTCTGAGCAGTAGCGCACTTGTAGCGCCTCACTCAACTGCCGTCTTTGTACTTCTTCACTCTACAAAACTTCAAGGCTAGAGTGAATAAGTACCTTATAGGTCGTCATGCTCCATCTTAGACCACAACGTCGCTTAACATCAGGCGAGTTGGTGGTCAAACGCCGACCTATTCTACATTAAAAAAAAAAAAAATCAAGGAGAGTGTGCGTGCGGCTGCGTCTCGCTTTGCACACAAATATCATACATCAAATCATAATGTGTGTGAACCACGTCAGTTTCCACATTTTAATTTTGTTTTCAGTATGATCATACTTGCAGACCTCGCATTCGCACATTTCTTTTGAGTCATAACCCAAAAAAAAACAAAATCTAACATTCAGCAAACACATAATGACGTCATCATCATCCGTCACTTACGAACTTGTTGTAAATATTATTTCGGTCTTGCTTAAGCATCGACTGACGTATATTTTTGTGTACCATGTTTTGAGTCTTCCATTGACCGCAGACGTTAGGTATCGCAGAAATCGCATTGTCATATCGCATCGTCCGATATTTGAAAAAACTCGTTAATTCCCTACGAGAACGCGCCTTACCTAGATAGCGTGATTAGAACTTGAAGACTATCTTTAAAGATAGAACAACTATCTTGATGACAGGCTCAATGCTCTTTGTACAAAGAGCAAGGGTAAAATTATATTTTGGCTGTGTTACTAATTAAATGCATTACCTGTGGAACTACTTAGTTAAAGACCAATAGAATCACGCAAAAAAATAGTTTTCCGTGGCACCATCAGTAGAATTGTGTGGCAAGTCTATAGGAGCAAATTGCTTTGAAAGCTCTACTCTACATATTTCACTCGTCAAACTGACTCATAGTCATAATTCATAAACTCCCGTGAAATGAATTAACACTTACTGAATTTAGTACTCGTCTTGTAAGTAATAACGCTACCACTGACGTAGCAGATAGATTACAGCAATGAACACATTTCCCGGGCTCCGACCAGCCGCGATACATCTCGGTCTAGACATGGGCTATGCAATATCTACGCAGTATGTCTGGGTTACAACCTAAGACACATACATGTGTATTGGTGAGAAGACAGGGTTATTGGTGTTGCTAGTAATACGTAAATTATGTCGTATGGATACGGTATGTGGTACGGTATAGATTTATAGGAGCGCGTTTTAGTAATGAGATACTAAATCTAGAAGCTGTGGAGATGGATTTAGGACACTGACGCCATTTGTCGTTAGTCTATTTGTAGTGCTCTACATAATTAGAAATTACCAGCTGCGCCTAGCGGTGTTACCCGCGGTTAAAAAGTAGCATATGTGCTAGTCCAGACTATCTCTGTGCTAATTTGCCCAGATATGTTCAGCCGTTATAGCGTGATTGAGTAACATACACCCATCCACATATCCATCCAAACTTTCGCATTTATTTATAAGTGTGAAGTGTATTGTGTGAAGTGAGATGAATAAATTTGAAGACCTCTTTTTCCATTTCATAAGTTTTAAATCATTTAAAATGTAGGTAAATATAGTATTAATAGTGTGTGTGTCACAAAACAATAAAATGTAAAGAGCTACGTTAATTTAACTTAATTATTTATGACTAATTCAGAGTCGATTTGACAGCATTTCGTTGCGTTCATAGCATGTACGCAACATATTTTAGACATAACAAAATACCGGCTCAAAGGTGCCAGTCCCCTCAATCTTTAACCTTACCTAGACAGATTATATTTTTCGACGTCTCAGAAAAAACAAAGAAAAATCCAGGGTTAAAGCAAAAACCAGTAAATAAGAACTTACAAGCACTATGAGGGCAAGTAATACCAAGAATAGGAGGAAATACGCCAGTCGTACGATATGATTTCTATGTATATGGTGCGCCGCGGAGATTCCTATGAAAATTTACCACATTCGAGAGCTTTATAGAAACATTTGGGGAAAATGACGGCAGTAGATATGGCAACACGAGAACATCACAGCATTTTCATGGAATTTTCTCTTGGTGCCCTCTGTGTGTTTGTTGTTGTGGTTCGTACTAAAATAGTCTTTTAATGTTGCGGCCACACTAGCTAGAAACGCCGTGAAGACGCGGACATGCCACGATTTTCCACCCGCACACACGTTTACTTAAGCCGCTAAGAATTGAAAATCGTAAATCATAATTGGTAACTGAGATTAGAATTACATTTCCTTGCCGTTTTTATTGGTATTAATCGTAATAAGAACCGAAACTTTGTAAAGCGATTCGTTTTTACGCGTTATATAAGCAACAAAGCTAATAGAACCAGTAGATTGGACATGTAGAAAAATCTCAAAATGGAACTTGCCACGTAGCGCGTTGAGTGCAGGGGGCCTACCATGTGGTTACGTATTGTTGTCGACGCTGCCCGCCTGCGTATCGGATCGCCGCGCAATAAGGTTCATGGTCGCGCAGCGTCGGAAACAAAACGTAACCATCATGGCAAAAAGATGTCATGGTAGGCCCCCAGGACGAGGTACGATTGAAGTGACTCGGTGACTCAAAATTCATCCAAGCAATCTGCGCCAGGCCTAATAGCATGCGCGCGCGGAAAAAATCACGTCACTTTTTGTCGCGTGAGAACGTGACAAGGCTATGTGTAAACAAATATACGTTTTCTCGATAAAAAGAGTCGACATAACGTTGTCGCGTTTCGTATGCTAGGCCTTCGAGCCAGCTAACTAGTTACTATAGGCTATTCAACTGACGAGTTAAGTTTTTGGTCGTTTTTCGTATGAGGGGTAGATAGGTTCGAGCAGCCTACTTACTGGTTTTATCGTCTGTGGTAGAACCGTCACAAATATAAGGCCTTCACATGTTGTCCCGGGTTTACTTACTACCGTCCACTATAGTAGGAAGTCGGCTAATCTTTTCTATGGTAAGACGAGGTAGTGTATAATTCCGCTGTATTAGCATGTCGGGATGGGTTCTAATTGACATTCCGCGGCGCATGCGCATCGGTGCCTACTACGGAGAAGCGGAGAGGCACAGGTTCTGAGCAGCAGGGTTGCTGTTTCCTTATTTTATTTCTAGGCAAACATTTCAGCGATCGCTTTGACACAAAAAAAAACTTGAGGAGTTTTCAGTATGTTGGGGATAATTACTGACTATACGTACATAAACGTACAGCAAAAATCTAGTCTTTTAAAAAAAAAAACACTAAAATCATTTTGAGATTTGACGCCCCTGAAACCGTAAAGGGCGGGCTTCTAACTATATCTAAAAACTAGTTGCACCCCGCGGTGTCACTCGCGGTTAAATAGTAGCCTATGCGCTATTCCGAACAACATCTCGGTGTCAAATTTCATCCAGATCCATTCAGCCGTTCTTGCGTGATTGAGTAGCATCTATCCATCTAAACCACACCAGTCCAAGTCGCATTAATAGACAATTAGTAGATTGGTTTGATTTAACTAAATTGGATTGTTTTCTAATTAATATAAAGTAAATTCGAAAGCAAGTGCCAATAAATTGTCTTGAATAAAAAGCTCGTGGCAACCCTGAAAGCTCCGCCTGTCCACCGGATGGTGAATGGCTCGTAGAAAAACTGACACCAACTAGTAGCTGGTAATACCTATAATAGAGTCAGTAATGCAGCCGCACCGGACACCTTCGTTATACCGACGACGAGCGACGCTTCTTGCGAACCATCGCCTTCCACGAAGCTAGGGAGACGAGCTTGGAAATGAAGCTCCTCGGTTTCATGCCTAAGTCAAAGTCAAAATGTTTTTATTCAATTTGGGTATCAAAGATACACTTATGAACGTCAAAGTTTATAATAGACTCGACCGCCTTGTTCTCAAAAAGAGCACTACTCAGAAGAACAGGAAAAAACTGCAAAGTTAAAGTTAACTTATAAATTAATAAATTACTGTCTCACAAATTTTTGTTTACGACAAAGTAACATCTATTGTACTAGTGGCTACTTGGCGGAAGTGGTAGGCTCCAGACATCTTTGTCTTCTAAATAATTGTTAATATCCCCTTTTCATTAATGTAGTTTTTACATGGGATTTAAATTTTCATTCAGTGAAAAAATTCGCATTTAGTTACAAAGTTAGGGTAAGATTAAGCGGCCATTACACTATCCAATTTGCAGTCTTCTAACTTGGCGTGGCTATGACCGTGCAATAGAAAAAAAAAGGATTGCTAACTGTCTAACAATAGACAATAGACAATAGACAATTTTTATTTGTTAGCAAAAAACAAGTAAGTATAGGTACAAAAAAAACAAATATAAACGAAAAATAACAATAAAAATTAAAAACTATACAAACAAAGTTTTTTGCCACAAACCGGTTCCAACTCAGCATAATGCCGGCTGTAGCAGCCAGCGCTGGTCTTCCGTTGGAACCGGCTGTGACGTCACCCACGGATCAAGTCAGACACGGTACAACTAAATACATACATATTATAGACATAATAATATATACATAATATAATTAGACTAATAGAACAAAAATAATGAATAATAACATTTTAAATAGATAGGTGCGTATACATATATACATACATAAATAAAAATGAGGTTATAAGTAATAATAATATAGGTAACAATAATGTAGGGTAACATTGACCTAAAAAGCACTGGTGTCCGTTCTAAGCTGTTCTTCGCCTTTTTGATGTTCAAAAATAAATGTCTTCAATTTAAATCTAAAAGCTTTTATACTATGCAGGTTCCTTATTGGCGGCGGGATATTGTTCCAGCACTTGGACGCGGCGTAACGGAAGCTGCCTCTAAAGGCAGCTGAATAATGCCGCTCAGTCACTAGCTGTGTCGAGCATTGACGAGACCCGACCGACATTCTGCTCTCTCTCCACGACAACTTACTGAATAAATACGTCGGTTCACTAAATTTAATAATACCGAACAAAAGACACGCCAGATGTAACTTTCGACGATGTTTCATCTTCAACAGTAAATGTTTGTTTAAAAATGGGGTCACATGCGACCTCAACGGAATGTCGAAGCAAAAACGAGCGCAGGCATTCTGGATCCTTTGAATATATTTTTGTGCTTTGGCTAACAACCGTGAACTGAAAACGGTGTCCATGTAGTTTAATTTTGACAAAATTAGCTGTTCACTCAGTTGGACACGTAGCTCTTCTCTTAAGTACGGTCTAATTCTGTACAGTACTTTTAATTTGTAAAAGCAGTTTTTTGCACAGTCGGCGATATGTTTATTAAACCGCAATTCGCAGTCCATGTGTAAGCCCAAATTACGCGCTTCGTACACCCGCTCAATGGGTTCACCCATTAGCGTGATGCTGACAGAAGAAGAGATACTTTCAAGCTGACGTCTACTTCCGAAAATTAGGTATTTTGTTTTTATCGGATTGAGAAGCAGGCAGTTATTGACTGACCATGTCGCTATACTCGCTAAGTCTTCGTTTAATTTAGCAACAGCCAAGTCAATATCATGCGGCTTGCAGGATAGGTATACCTGTATATCGTCTGCGTATATATGAAACTTGCAGTTTTTAATGCACGTTACAATATCAGCTGAGTACATGGTGAATAGAACAGGTCCCAAAATAGAACCTTGAGGCACTCCTCTATCTACAGCAAGTTTACCAGATAGTAACGAAAAGCCATCAGGACGATCAATTTTTACCTGCTGGTAACGATCACTTAGATAACTGTTGAACCACTGTACTGACTTGGAATTAAAACCGTAATATCTTAATTTAGACAAGAGAAGGTTTAAATTCAAGGAATCGAACGCACGTGAAAAGTCTAATAATACCAAGATTGTGCACATTCCTTTGTCTTGAGCACTGAGAATATTATCAGTTACATCAAGTAACGCGGTTGCAGTACTACGTCCTTTTCTAAATCCCGACTGCACATCAGGCAAAATTTTATTATTTTCTAAGAACTCTGTTAATTGAGAACAAACTGCTTTTTCCAAAATTTTTGATATGCACGGACTTACGGGCCGCAGATCTTTAAAGTCAACAGGATTAGATATTTTAGGTAACGGTCGAACGACAGCATGTTTCCAAATATTTGGAAACGTACTAGTGTCAATGGAGGTATTTATTAGAGCCAGTACGCAATCTATTGTATTTGGAAACGTCATAACCAACATGTCTAAACCAATACCATCACACCCTATAGCGTTTGATTTTAAACTCTTAATTATTTTAAGCAGTCGGTCAAGACTAACTTGTTCAATATTAAAAACTGCGTCATTAAATCTATGATACTCGAAGTAGGTCAGGTGAGAAATTGATGTAATTGATATTCCAGGAATGTTCAAAAAATGATTATTTATAGTGTCAGGGTTATTGAAAAAAGAAGGCAATTCTGAATTCGTTTTAGGTAAAATAGTATTCTTAAGATTTTTCCAAAGTTGTTTCGAGTTTCGAATGTTATTATTAATATTTTGCCTAAAATAAGCAGACTTCTCTTGGAAAAGTGCATTATTAACTGTAGTCTTCAATGTTTTGTAATACAACTTTTTAGATTCCGACTTAGTTTTATGATACTCCGTAGCAGCCTTATCTCGTAGCCTCATCATAATTTTTAAAGTATCCGTGATCCAAGGATAAGTATGACCCTTGATTACTACCGTCCTAACTGGTGCATGGATATCAAAGAGAGTAATTACCCTGAAATTAAACGCCGATACCATGTCATTAACATCTGTGAGTTGAGACACATAACTCCACTCTATGTCCTTCAAATCGAAGTCAAAATTATCTAGACTGATTTTATTTTTAGGCCTATATGTTATAGAGCGAGGTGCAATTTTTCTTCGCTTAACACAAAAATCACAGACCACTAAACAGTGCCCAAACAAAGTCCCTACAAGTTCCAAACTTATTTTTTGTGTGCGTAAATCAGAACAGACTAAATCTATTAAGGTCTGGCTGCTGGAAGTGAAGTGAGTAGGCTCATTTACCAGCTGTTCTAAATTAAAACATGATAGAAATAATCGAAATTTAATAGAATTTGTATCACTAACATTCAATAAATTAATATTTAAATCACCCAATAAAATCAAGTTGTCGTGTTTAGGAAGCGAGCCAATGGAGTCAGAGATAGCACTAATAAACACATCAACGTTAACCCAATTAGGCCGGTATGCAGTGCCGATTATCAGCTTCCTTCCGTTGAGGTTCACAGTAAGCCACATTTGTTCGACAACACCATAGATAGGGTCTGCTGGGTGGCGCCAGGAGCGCACCGTGACTCCCTGTTTGATATAGAAACCAACGCCGCCGCCGCGCGAGCGTAAGTCACGCGGCCGCGGCGTGTGCCTCAGCCGATACCCAGGGATAGCCGGGGCGCGCCCCTCCTCCCCCGCCTGCAGCCAAGTTTCATTTACTGCTAAGATGTCGACGTCATTCCGAGTAACGGAAGCTATAATGTTGTCATGATTAGTGCCAAGAGAACCTGCATTGTACAGACCTACTTTAAGATTTTTTGTTGACATTAATATAGTAGGAATACTGCATATTTAAAATGTAAAAGACACGGACACACAGTAAATAAACAGTTAGCAAATAAACACCTACATAAAAACTTAACAACGTAAAAATGTAAACATTTATAAATATCACAAAAAGACAAAATATGTTCAAATCACAATTAGAAAATGAAACTAAATTTTTAGAAGTATTACAGTTCATTACAAGTTTCAGAATCTGAAAACATAATGATAACTTAGAATAAATTTCATAAAAAATAACAATGTATTTATAAAAAGACCCTAAGAAAATCTGCATTGACACAAGTACATTAAAAATAAACAATCTAAAATAATTCGACATTTTGAAAAACTGAGTTGACATAACAACATAACGCATAATCCATTTAATAAAATTATACCTTCTAATAAAAAGAAATGTACTTTCAAAAACGCACAGTAAGCAGTAACTAGTTTTACAATAGCACCTTGCTAGTTCAATATGCATTACGGAGACGACACACCCATCCCGACCGGCGCCGTCAAGTCGCGCGACTCGCCGCCAAAAACCTTACTTAGGTCCTGCTCTGTGCGCACTCTATGGGACGCCTTTCCAGATTCGCGGCGCACGAAAACTCGCCCGCCACGAGTCCAAACGTACTTCCAGCCACAGGAACGGGCTGACTCGCGCGCTTTGTAAAAAAGCATCTTATTATGTCTCGATAGACGCTCGTTAATGTAGAATCTAGTCGGAGCGGCGGCAAGCCCGAGGCCCTCAGTGGTGGCGCCGCGGCGCACGCGCGCCGCTTGCAAGAAGGTGTCGCGCAGCTGCCGGCGCGCCAGCCGCACCACCAGCGGCCGCGGTCTCGGCGATTTCGCCTGTTCGCCGTCAGCGGGCGCGCGGGGCGCGCCCGTTCGCTCCGCCAGGACGAGGTCTCGCTCCTCGTATGCTACGCCTAGCTTGGCCGCGATCCTGCTCACGAGATGGGCCGGGTTCTCCCCCCGCTCCTCCGGTACTCCGCTGATCTCAAGGTCGTTACAGACCGCCTCCTGGTCTCGATCATTTAATTGAGCTTTGAGCTCATCGATGGTGTCGAGCAGGCCGCTCACGACTGGACCGGTGTCCTCGGCCTGTCCGGTCTGGAGCTCAGCGAAATTCTTCTCCAGGGAAGCTACACGCGTCTCCATGCAATCAAGTCGGCCCCCGAAGCTTTCGACGGCGACGCGGAGAACACTTACATCTTCTCTTAACATGCCGCAATCATTTTTAATAGCCAGCATATTTTCATTTAAGAGTTTCATTTCCTTTAACAATTCAGCGCAAGTGCCGCATCCCGAGCTATCCGGCTGAGAGGAGCATGTATTTAGATCAGCCCTCTCGCTTCGCACCGGGTTATCGGTGTTGTCTTTGCGAGGGGTCTGCGCTTTACATTCTGGGCATAACCATAATGATCCAACCGTAGCGTCACTAGGAATCTTGACGCAAGCCTTATGATAAAAACAAGGGCACTTGGAGCATTTTACTCCGTCTGTCAGGTTCGCAAAGCGACCACAAGCGTTACACTTCTTTGCCATATTTTAGTTGTTTAAATATAAGCAATTATCTATTAAGGATCTATGGAATTGCCGATAGTGCTGTCTTCAATAGTGCCGATATGATTTACTAACCGATGCAGCGACAGAAATATAGATGAATAAAATTGAAGTAAATTTTAATGTGGGTACCCACTTTAAAAATAAATAGCAAACAAAATCTTATTTCTGACCTGGCTAACGTTTTTGTCCCAATTATTCACTTAATTCATAACGCTAATGCGTGCAAACACTCTCACACTTGCTACACACCAGTACTCACAATATTAAGACTTTTAAAATGTGAAATATGCACGATAACTATTTTTGCGAGTTAAAAATACAAGAGCGCACCGTACCGTTGAAACGTCAGCGACGTCACTCTCACTCACTGCCATTACACTATGCAATTTTAGCGTTCTTGGTCACCTAGCTTAGTGCAGACTGGATAATGTAATGACCGCTTTAGGATGCAATCCTTTTTACCCGACTGCGCAACAAGGAGGGTTTTGTTTTTCCAATGTATGTATGTATGTATGTATGTATGTATGTATGTATGTATGTGGGTATATATTTAATATGTATACATCTATGTGTGGATGTATGAGGTTTTTTTGGCACGCCCTTCAGCCTAAGCAGCTTGATGGATCTCGACATGTGAGATGTCATTTGAATCGTCTTGATAGTGGAAGTGACATAGGGTACAATATTTTGCAGCCGGGTTTTTGTTTTTCTTTTAATAATGTCACTTTTAATAAACTAAACACATGAAAATAGTAAGTAAAAATACTTTTACTTAAGTAACTATTACTTAAAACGTGAAAATGTATCAATCAACTTTTGGATTGGATTTAAATTCGACTCTTACATTAGGTGAATAAAATAGCGGAAACTTCAAGAGCTGCTATAACCGTGACCTTCTTGAGAAAGGTCTCAAGATAACCCACAATTCTTGGCCTATCCTTATGTCGCTCAGTTATCGAGCGTCTCAACAATGTTAAAAAGATAAACTTATTATTGTTGTTGTTTCGCAGAAATCTGTCAACTGGGGTTATCTCCAGCTTAATGATAACCTACTTGTTAGTTAGATTATAGTCGTGCATTGTTTATGATTTTTAATTATAAATTACTTACTTATTTAAATACTGAGTATTTTTTTTACAAAAATTACTCTATCGTATTGTCACGCTTTTCCCTAGAAGGGGTTGGCAGAAAGGTATTAATGACAACCACAATTAACCTCACTTCAGTCCCATATGCGTTCGATTCCCACCTAGGACATTTGAAGAACATTTGTGATTGTTCTATGTCTGGGTGTTAATATCTATTTAAGTATGTTTTAAAAAATATCTAAGTATGTATATCAGTCTCTGGCAGCCATAGTACAAGCTTTGCTTAGTTTGGGGTCAGGCGACCGTGTGTGGACGTGTCCCGAATTTATTTATTTATTATATGTTAGCTTGTCCTCTCAATCGTGGCTTCCAAAAATACATTTTGCAAAAAAAGTTTAACACAAACCGACAAATTCAAGTTCGTCCTAAACCAATCAACGCCGACAAAGACCATCCCTCGTAACTTTTTACCCCCCTTTTGTGCTGTCAACTGACATATCTCCAACGTCGCGTTGACACATTTACTGTCAGATGAGCATTACAATTTGTTCGTGCGCAGGCGCAGACAGAAATATCGTGGGATGAGTAGGTACTGACTACTGACTGTGTGGTAACATGTGGTACGGGTGTGCGCCGTGAGGAAGGTGGGAAGTAAATCGAAGTTAGATAAAGTTTTCATTTGAAAATTATTTTTTACAAGCATTTATTTAACTTGCCGTGTTACTTAATAAGGGCCAAATTTTAAAAGCTAAATCAGAACTACTTCATGACGTTCGATTGGACTTAAATTTGGCATACATACTTGCGTATCTTCGGTGGCAATGGAATAATATGGTACCGTGGAGCTGGTCTGATGATGCAGTCGGAAGGTGGCCATAGGTATTCCTCGAAAGTTAATAGTAGGCTAGACTTGTTTGTGCTCGTTTTGATTAGCTCACGGTTCAGCTACTAACATCATCATTAGTCAGATGTACATTTCTTAAAAAAGCAGGTTTTGAAAAATACATTTTGCAACAAAAAAACTTATTTACTGTGAAACTAGAATTTATATAATTGTCTCGACATTAGATTACTACGAATTCTCGAAATTTTATTAAAAATATCATTGAAATCAGTCCACATTGGACAAACACAAAGCGTCAAAGTTATGCATTTTTTAGTGGAAAACTGTTGGTATTAAATAGCAGTATTTATATAGATCCATGACTCAAATTCCAAAAACAATTAATGTTATGCGCTCGCTAACCATAATTTAAAATTATTCAATTATTTTCGTTTGTAATATCGAAAAATACTTATCTCGTTTTTGTCCTGAGTTTAAAAAAGAATCTTAATCCATAAAAACACATGTTTGTCAGTTCATCTTCAATCATCATTATTCGCGCTTCGTTTATTCAAGAAATAGTTAACTAGTAAAAATATCCCAACTAATAATATAAATGCGAAATTGATTTGTTTATTTGTTATGTTTTTACGCTTTGACTACTCTACCGATTGTCATGAAATTTTCATACACGTCAGTACAGAGAATGGCATAATACCTTTTATACCGAAACAAATTACGGTTCCTATGGGACAGCGGGTTAACCACGGAGCGCAGCCTTACTATAAATGATAATTTAGTAACAGATTTACTCATGATGCAATTATAATAACAAAAACAAACACTCCGATATAATAATTGGTAGGTATTACCAACTCCCACTTCACCTTTAAGACCCCATTCATACAAAAAGCAAATAAGGCAGTTTGTTTATCTGTCACGAGTTTTTTGCTCTTGGATTTATTACGCCTGTCTATCGACTGCGGAACGTGAGTTATTGTTTTTGCCTGACTCCTTGCCTCTCTAAATGTATGAAGCTAACCGTGTTTCAGCCCGCGCCTTCGCTCACGTGGGCTTTGCTTAACCTATGAAACTTAGCGATTACCTATGTAGCTTTTAGTAAAAGTGCCTTTTGAATACCATGAAAACCAGTAGTATTGGAGTTTACCTTGTACATACAAACTTACCAACTCTTTACAATATTTATGTAGATACTATATCAGTAGAAATCTAGTCAATTTAGGTACTAAAGCATTATGATAGAAAGTACTTATGCACTTATACTAAGTTTAATGTTGTAAATGTAAATTCGTATAATGCGACTAACTAGCCATGATGGAAAATTTATAGGGATATCACCCACGACCACTTTTGTAAGCGCGTTTTGTGAACGTACGTCTGCATCGCGTTTACATCGCTACTTTGACCACTGACATGATTTGTACTTACTCAAATAATAATTTATCAATATGCAATAAGTTCAGCGAAAAAATCCTAAAATGAAAAGGTAATGAATTGAAAAATAGCAGAGCCTCCCTCACGACTCACGAATCAGTTGGTTTAAAGCGCATAGCATACTCGATTACTTGATGGCTTAATTAATAAAAACCAATGATTAATTAATTACTTACTTCGCCGACACTATTAGTTCCAGAGACTTGCTCTCGCAATGACGAGTTCTGTCGCTTTCGAAAACATCTTTATTGGTGTGATTGGATTAGGATGTCATCGGAATTAAACTATATTTTTACTTAGTGTTAATTTTAAAATACCTAGTTGTTAAGTCCTATAAAAAGTTTTTAACAAAGACAATAAAAAAGAAGCAGAAGTCGTATTTTTGTCAATAAAGAGTCTCATCCGACGAAGTGTGGGTGTTGTAATACACCTCTGCCAACTCCTTCGGGGGCAAGGTGATAAGTTTTCTATCGTTCTATTTATCTAACCGAATGGTATGTTATTTTGAAAATACTGAACACCATTGTAGTCCAAAGTAAAGAACTGCATTGGAAAACTGAATCATAGAAACCACGCAATTGTATTGAAGGGTTCTGAAAGGGTTAAACATCAGCAAAGGATGTACCAAGCCCAAAGGGTGACCCCCTTTGGGCTTAGTACGTCCATCCAACTTTAACAACAACTTTTACCATGGACATTATGAACAACTGTTACTACCAATGACTATGAAACCTGGTTACTACGGAGCCAACCCTGAAATAGAAAAAAAAATGCTGTTTCATGCATTTTGTCGACGAGCAATGTACATTTTGTATGGAGTTGGCTCCTTAGTATAAGTTGTTCATAATGATGAGTACAATGACACCCTTTTGGCTAAATACACCTTTTACTGATAACACTATACATCTACCAACATTAATCTCGTTGGTATTGAATACCTAATATTTTTGGACCGATATACATTAAACCAAGGCTCGAATTTTATTATTGATTAAAAGTAGGTATCATAAAACATTACTCCACCGCTCCGAGTACCTACCTTATACTGTTCTCACAAAAACCGAACCCGTCTGACCCACCCGAGTGTTCTCTACTTAGAACACTGAATATAAATTATTGATAAACAAATACCAAGTTTTTAAAACCAATACCAATTATAGAGGAGTTTTTGCGGCGCGCGGCTTACATGCCGCTGTTTATTCTTAGAACATGCTCGGTGGATGTGAATATACAGATCTCATGGGCCGGGCGGCAGACGTGTCGGGATACTGGGATTGATTAAGCGATTAAGTAATTAACTTTGTTGGTATTTATTTTGTAAGAAAATGAACCCGATCAGTAAGTCTAAAGGACGAGAAACCTTTAATGAAGCTGTCTGGCTGTGATGGCACTTTAATTGATAAGTTAACGTTTATATTTATTGAATGAACTGACAAGTGTGAGAGAAATTTATATACTTAACATTTACATATTTTTATTCGAAAATTTATATTTTATATTGATTTAAGTATTAAAAAAACCGATTAATTTAAAATAGATCGCAGAGCTATAAAAGAGTTGCATCGTTTTTCATCGAATAAAAAAATATGAAAAAAAAAATCCTTTCAAACTTTAAGTAACATCGAAATTGGTCAAACCTTAATTTATTAATTATTAAGCCACATTTTAATAGTGATTGATAGAAATATTGGCCAAACGCGTGCATTTTCTCCATCGCACCATATGTATTACTTTTTTATGTACGAGTATATCCTACTTCCTATACTACTGATATTGTAAACGCGAAAGCTTGTAAGAATGGATGGATGGATGGATGTTTGTTACTCTTTCACGCCAGAACGGCTGAACAGATCTGGATGAAATTTGGCACAGAGATAGATTATAGTCTAGAATAGCACATAGGATACTTTTTAACCGCGGGTGAAACCGCGGGGCGCAGCTAGTGTTTAATAAATAATCTAACTGTCAACCGCATCGAATTGTCAAATCAAAATAATTTCCTTGAAATTTCTGAGGACATGTGCCAATTCTATAATTTGCAAGCTCCCGACAAACAAGTCGAGATACATAAAGTTACTTTTAATATTTTGACAGGCCGACGGTTTTATACACCATAGCTGTTAAAATTCAATACGGCTATGCTGATTCATTTCTGCCAGCACGTTTCCTCATTTAAATCTTTAAAGCTTCGCTGTAGAGCTGACATTCCTTTAGCTAATGATGTGTAACTGGTGTGGGTAGTAAATAGTTGTGTGGCAGCCCTGCTATGTTGAGTAGTTGAGTTCCGGACAGCCCTGGGAGTTGTCACTCGGTTGGCTGGTGTATGCGGATTGTTGCGAAAACGATTAACCGTTTAAAATTAAACTCACTCATAGTGTTGCAAAAGCGATTACTTGAGATGATAATATAAAAAGCAATAGCTTAAAAACAGATTATCCGTCATCCATGTAAAAAAATTTTTGACTTTTGTTGATAGTTTAAAAGCTTGACCGATAAATTATTGATAAAATGTTTATAGGAACACCTTTAAAGTATGATCTACTGAACAAAAAAGAATGATTAAAATCGATTTAGTGTTATTAATACGAGTTATTATACGAGATTAAATTCGAGTAATCGCTAAACATACACAAAAAACAAAACATACAAGTCGAATGGAGAGCCTTCTCCTTTCAGGAAGTTGGTTAAGAAAGTCTGCACAATGACGCACACAAGTTAAATGTTAGCTGCGTACCGCGGTTTCACCCGCGATCTCATAAGAATACATTTTTTTTCAGGATTAACAGTAGTATGTCCTTTTCTGTATCACTGATAACGTGTATGCATAATTATATGACGATCGAGTGAGTAGGTAAAGCATGAAAGCGTAACAAACATAAAAACAAACGAACAAACTTCGCATTTCACATTAGTTAGGATAGTTAGGATTACCGTACCATTAGTTAGCTAAGCTTTACTTATATCTTTACTAACTTTATATACTTACAGCGTAAGGCAGATTAAAATGGAAAGTGGGGAAAATTTAGTACCAGCCTACGAGCCAACTAATAACACCCCCCCCCCCCCTCAAACAAAAAAAAAATGTTAATAAATTTTTCATTATTTTAAATTGAAAAAATCAACATAAAAATTTCTTAAAAACATTTATAATGCTATTCTCAACATAATGCCTAACTCCTAATATTTCGTCACCTTCAGTAATCTTTTGCTCCAAAAAAAAAAAGTTAAAACGTGATAACTCGGTCCGGTGCAGACAAGACAAGTCATAAAATACAGATACTCTGCAGCAATGTGTGTTAGAACTAATGCTAGCCTTAACATAAGTTAACATACCACAGTTTACTGCTGTCAGTGGTTTATGTGAACAACACAATGGATCTTTGTTTACGTCGTGGGTAATGTCTGCAAAACAAAATTATAGTGCTTCCTTCCCGGTGGGGAATGCGAGTGAATTTTGAAAGTACTGAAATTACATTCCTATTTCTAACATAAGATATCGTCACGCCTTTCGCCCGAGGGGCTGGCAGAGGTGTAATATAACACCCACATTTCGCCGGACGATATTGAGTCCCAAATGTAACAGGGGGCAAGCCTGTCGCCATACACCGGGGTCCAGTTATGTAGCAGATGACATACATACAATGTTTATACAATTCTTCATATTTACGTAAGTTAAAATGTATCTACTCATCTAACCTGCAATGATCTTTTTATAATTTTTTCAACTTGAGGACTTAATTTAGTAATCTTTTGCAGCTTACCCACGACGGCATGGATTGGTGATTTTAGTACTTGAAAGAAAGATTTAATAATTATGGCAGATTTTTAAACACTTTCTAAGGACCACATGAAGCATATTTACTGCTTGTGCTAGTGAGGTAGTGCTTAAGTTCAGAAAACAAGCACAGCCCAGTGCTAGTTTACGACGGCGGCAGGTGTGGAGTACAACGGAGGCAGTAAAATGTACCGCTCGAGCTCGCTAACATCTACCTACAGAGTAAATACTACTTACATACAACAACGATGTTAATGTTAACACTGGAACTGACATTTTGAACTGGAAGTAATTTGCCACCAATCAGTCAAAGTTACTGAATTTTCGACCGTGTCATTACATGCCGTTTTAAACTTTAAACCATGATCCTATGTAAAATACCGACAGACTGGCCACTTAACGCCGGTGTGACAAGCTCTGAAGCTAGGATTCAACCAACGAGTCATTGTTAATGAGCCGTTTAGCTATGGTTTAAAGCAACGCGGTTACTTAAGTTAACCGAAAAGAACCAAAATATACGCCAACTATAACAATATGTGTAATTTAATATGCATGTGTTTAATTAGATTTTATTTAGATTAGATTAAAATTTAAATCGGCTGGCTATATACCGTTAGTGGAACTATGGAACTAACATATTTTAAACCCGCGTTCGAAAATTCTAATTCTGGGTGTCTTTTCTAGTGTTCTTAAAAATAATTTTGATTAAAGTAGTAAGCAGCCTAAGTAGCCACATGACTATTATGAAACTCATGACTTGCAATGATACCTGTCAGAAGCGATTATTGCAAATTAAGAAGCCTATGTATCCGGCGACCGCTTTAGATTAACTTCACATTGGCTTAAGGTTTTCTATATTGGCCATATCGTCTAAAAGAAGACGATGAGCGAAGAGAGCAAGTAAAGATACTGACGAGTCTTTAAAGATATCTACAGAATGACAAAGTGCAATTTCAATATTTTTTTATGACCGTTGCACTTCTCTAATCATTCTTAAATAACTAAAAACGTCTCTTGTATTATGGATTAATTTAAAAGCGAATGATGGAGACAACCTTCCTATGTATAAAGTGATTTTTGATTTGCTTTGGCTAACTAATAAATAAATCAGTCAAAAGTGACCCCTTACAAATGCGGATATTTTTCATAGCTCTATCTTCTCTTGAGGACGTTTTTTAAAAAACCAAGAACTTTGGGGTAGAAATATAGTTTATTTATTTAATTATAAATACTAATTTTCATCACAATCTGACTAATAAGTTTGACAAACGCGTTGTATGGAAAATTCAGACCGTTGCGGAACCCTTGAGCTTCTTGTTGCGCGCCTCGCGGGTGATTCTGACACTAACTGTGACATTTAATTGAATACCACCTTAAAATGCCCGCCTAAGACAAATAGTACTTTCACGACTACTGGTTGGCTACTGGCGGGCTACTGGCTATGTACATACGCAATTATTTTCGCTTAGTTACTGCTACCGTACCTAATAGCTACGCAAGTTTACTACATATTTCGATTCTTTATGGACGCATGTCAAAGCTGTGACACGAATAGGTACTTTGATTTTAGAAAGTTCTCGAACTTTTATCTGTTTTCATGAAGATGAAAAGTTTAACTCGCAACTGGTAGTAAAATTTAAAGGCGTAAATAAACGGGAGCTATCAATCAAGCGAAACACTGAGAATTTTAAAATTTTGCTGGGTTGAGTTACGGGTTGAGCCATCAAATGTTGAGGCCAACGTTTTTCATTTTCGCAAACGCTTATATAACGTTAAAATGCTGTCAGACGTGAACCAGCAAGATTTTCCCAGCAATTTTTGGTCGTTTTTTTTTGGTAATATGCTTCTATTTATTGAGCTTTCAAATTCAGCACAGCAGCTGAATGATCAAGACTATCATCGCTCTAGCAATCGAATAATCTCCATCTCAATTTATATCAGAGAAAAGAATGTTCGAGAAACCTAATGACAGTTGCAACACGAAATGTCAATTAAACTCCTCACACTTGATAACAAGCCTGACACACTACCGTTTGTCAGGACCAAATAAGGGAAGCTTTCCGTACACCGAGTCAAGCGATGTAATGGCTCAACTGACTTCCTCCTCAACCTTACAAGATATCCCTTCTATCGCAAAAATCGACAGTGACTGTTTAAGTGCAACGTCAGCAGTGTTTACACTGGCCGTCCCTATCGGCGGTGACGGGTCGGGAGCCCGTCACGGCGGGGGTGATGGGGCCGCGAATTGGGAGTTATCGTGTTTCGCTGCCCGTGAGCAGGGTTGAACGGGTCAACCTAGACTCTTTTTTGGAAAGATCTTAGAAAGATTTTTAATTTTGAGAGTAACTAGGAGTAACTCATTGGAAGGTGTGTTATTTAACAATTCGTTCTCTGTCTGCTTGATTACACAAAAATATATGCTGTTTACTAGTTTAGCTTTCCAAATCTTTCTTCTTCCCTTTGCTCTACTTTTGAACCGAACAAATAATCTCCAGTTAAAAATTAAAATAAGGCAACTGTTTGTTTGTTTGTTTGTTTGTTTAACGGGGCATTATCCGCACTTAGCCACTTGATTGGGCCGTTGTGCGTGTATTTTCCTTTTTCCTTCTTGCCCTCACTCCAACCAACCCAGGTGTTCCCAGAAGGTTAGCAACCTTTTCAGGCCGCTACAAGCCTCCGGGAACGACGATGGGGATTGAAGGATCTGGGCCCTTTGATCGGCCACACTCGTGCATTCCACTAGCACATGCCGTGGCGTTTCCTCCGCTTCCATGCATCCTCTGCATAGAGGGCTGTCTGTCACACCTATATTAAACAAGTGCTTATTTAAGGGACAGTGACCAGTTATAACGCCTATAGCTTTACGAATTCTATCCCTATTTAGTCGGATGAGGTTGCGTGCAAATCTTTTAGATGACACCGGAACTGCATCTTTGGTTTGCTCGCATCCCTCAACATTTGTCCATTCCTTAAGGTGGGTCTCTACAGATTTATTACGCAGCCATGTTTTTATCTGCGCCAGGGGTATGGGCATTACTGGTTCCGGTCCATACACTATACCTTCTGATCCCCTTCTGGCCAGTTCGTCTGCTGCATCATTACCTGGTGAGTTACTGTGCCCTTTTATCCATTGCAGGGTTACTTTATTTTTGTTTGCAATGGATTGGAGTGCATTGTGACACTCCATAATAAGGGCAGAGTTAATGGTGTTGTTTTGTAGAGCTTGCAGTACAGATGCACTGTCCGAGATTATCTTTATTTCAAGATCTCCGACATCTCTGGTTGCAACTGACTGTGCTGCTCTGGTGATGCCAATGCATTCTGCTTGGAAAATTGTGTTAAGTTTGTCTAGAGTAGTCGATATTTTGATGTTTAAGTCATTCGAGAAGACACCTGCTCCAGTACCGTGTGCGGTTTTGGAGCCGTCTGTGTATACCCTGACTTCTTTGATACCAGAGCTATCTTTTGCTTCTGCGTTAAGTCGGATATTGTATCTTCTATCGAAGACATGCTGACATGGTATCCTATCCATGGGCGCTTTAAGGAGTGGTAGTTCCTTTAGAATCCGTTTCATGGATTCTGAATGTGGTGATACAGTGTCCTGTTTCCATAGCCCGTTGGTTTTGAGTCTTAGGGCGGCTGCCCTAGCCTCCTCTTGTATGACCAGATGTAGAGGTCTCAAATTAAGAAGGTACTCCAGCGCGGCTGATGGAGTGGTTCTCATGCAACCAGTGACTGCTACGCTTGCTAAGCGTTGTAGGCTTTGGAGTTTCGATTTGACGGTGGTCAGTTGTGTTCTGGGCCACCATACAACTGATCCGTAGGTTAGAGATGGTCTTATTACTGAGGTGTATAGCCACAGTGTGATTTTTGGGTTAAGGCAACTGTTTAAAATTACCTATTTTAAAATAAACGTCACTTATACCAAGAAATCACTAGAACGATTAATGAAGACGGACAGCCCTGCCCTCACCCCGTAACTCAACACCGGGACATAATCAACTGAGCACACGCCAGCAAAGTGCAAGTGATGTGAGGTGACAGCCCTGAGCTGAGGTATACTTCACTTTGCTCAGCTGGCTGGATCTGAGCGATATTAGCAATTTAGGCCAAATAATTGGTGTCAAGTTACTAGCTATGATGACTTGATGAGTAATGGCGTTAATAATCCTTCAGAAAATTCAGCTCATTTTTTAAAAAAGATTTCAAGACAGATGTTTTTAAATCTATTAGCCGTAAATAATAGTAATAATAGTAGTAAGCAAGAGCGATTCAGAAAATAAATTAAAAAATAGAGTGTAATTTGTGTAGTAGTAAAATGTTGTTGAACTAAAATCAATCGTGTGCGCAAGCTCTTATCGATAGTTAACTGAACTATTTTTCTCATGCCGCATAGGTGGCAAATAAGCTATCGGGCCGCCTGATGGTAAGCGATCAGCATCGCCTATGAATACCTGAACTGTTCAAAAAGTAGGTAGAGGCATTCATCAAACACCTGCAAATACCAGCAAAAGCTGTTTTTGTGCAGTCCAGCGTTTAAAAATCTCAATGGCTTTAACTCTTTTGATCGAACATACCTAATAAATGCTAATTACCATGACTAGACAATAGCTCCGACTATTATCGCATACCTTTCCGATCGTCGTGCCAAATGCCAAAGGCACAGCGGCGTCTTTACAGATTTCATGGGTCTCAAAATTTATCAATTTCATGGCAAATTTTTCATGCAATTACGAACAGTAAAATATTTGCTTTTGTAAAAAAAAAACTGTCAAGTGCGTGTCGTGACACGATCATAGAGTTCCATGGTCTTATCAAATACAAAATAAATACATTCTTCAACTCCCCTAAGGATAAGTACGAAAAAAAATCAACCAGTACGTATTTTGCATGCAACATTTCAGCAAATTAGACCATAAAGGATTTGAATAAAATGACACTCATTGAGTACAAACACGGCAAAACGATAGCTTCCATATTTAGCTACGGAACCCTAAAAATGGAACCGCAACTCACTACCGTTAGCTGAGTGTTTGCGCACAACATTTGCTAAAACAATACTGCTCGTAAACAAACTGTATGCGCGCGCGCAGCGTGTGCTAAAGATATTAGCCAACGGGAGCCGTTAGCTGGCTAACTCATTAACGGCCTTAGCAATATGTGTCTGTCTGGTGTTATTGTTGCTTTCAAATTTCAATTCCCTCTCTTTTGCCCACTTATGTGGAAATATGAGTACAAAAATATGTAAGCCTCCGAACTTAGTTTCTAAGTATTACTTTTAATTTGTAATTTTTATGGAATATATAGTGACTAAATATAGTGTAGTATAGGGTAGTGTAGATTAGTTAACTATAGTAATTTTGTATTAACTGAATCCAGATACTATTATTAGTAATTTAATTTCACTAAAATTTTGTTTAAAATGTAACAGTTGCCATCTCCAACTTTTTTACACCGCTTCAGGCATATCTTAAAGGTCATATTTAAAAAAAAAATGTATTCCACCAAACGCATGTTTTACTCATTGATAATATAAATATAACTTGTTAATATTTTTGAAGACTGAAACGCTTTATAGTACTAGTAGTCGAACTGAGTACCAACCAACATTTTCGTCGTGATGTTGTTTATTGTCTATTTTGACTACGGTGGCTTTAAGCCCTCAAGAAAAGATTCTAATAAACCTGTCAAAGGACCACAGCTAAACCTTGTTAAATAGTGTAGGTTATAAGAAAATAGTATAGATTTAAAATTTTAGATATAGGTATAAGTTTCATACATTAAAATGTATGAAATTCGGCATGCCTCAGTTTGTGCTCATGCATGGCTCATGCATGGCTCAGTTTGTGCTGGACTATAAATAATTAAGATCTATTAATGTAACCACATTCTAGGCGAATAAAGAACTTTGACTTTTACTTGACTTCTATCAAGTATAAGTACAGTAAGGGAAATGTACCATTTACCGTGTCCAATTGGCCAGGACTCAAGTTGACTCAACCCAGCACTTTCACCGAAGCTGTTAGTCCCCGGACCTGCGTCATGCACACGTGCTCATGCATTCATGGATGTAAACCAACATGGCATTAATTTTCATTTGCCATTGTCGAGCCGATGTGGGCTGGACGCCACTGGCAGCGTGGGTGCCTGTCTGCTTCCCTGCACCGACATGCAGAATTTTTATAGACCTATTACAATGAAATGCTAACCGATAAACGGCTTTGTCTTCTTCTTTTGTGTTGCTTTGTCAAAGGTTTGCATGTTGGTTATAGCGATTGTTTCTGTGGCCGACAGCAGAGTTAAATACAGATATTAAACTTCACTCTGAGCTAGTGCTTTTATATCAATTTGTTGCAAACAAAGGAGTAATTCATCAACGAGAGCTTGTAGTAAAGTACGGGGCAAAACGGGGTAAATACGAGTTAATAATCTATTTTTATCGTAAATTTTGTAGACTTTTGAAATATTTTTTAATCAAAATACCGATTAGTAAAATACTAAAATTTGGTAAATTAACTTTTTTCAGATTGTCTTCAGTCAGATTTGTCAGATTGGATCTTGTACAATAAAAATAGTTGTAGTTTTTTCTCTATTCACCTTACTGTTTCTATCAACCCCGTTTTACAAAACGTAAATAACGTACAGGCAGCCAATAAAAAGTAATTTGTAACCACAGTCATCGATGATTATCAAATTGATAGCAGTGGGCATCAGTGGATCGGCACACGAGGAGAATGGCAACGTTCTGAGCCCGACATCTGATTGGCATGCAGAACCACCGCTGATGAAATACGAGGATACGGCAGCGGAATCACTGATCGAAGTGGATTAATACTTTTGGGCATTTCGGACAATGGGAGGAAACTTCGATTAAACTTAAATTGATGGTTTTGACTCGTGACCTTCGGATTAAAATACCTTTGTGAGTAGTCCTCTGTAAGATGGCCTTGGTCATGGCGCCGTTTGTCGCGTAGTGTTGTTTTAATAAACCCAGAGGACTTAAGCACCTACCAGCAACGAACGGCTTGGAATAAAGTTTAAGAAGATTGTGCAAATGTGCAATTTTTGACGTTTCCTATGGAAGCTACGGATGCAGTTCTAATGTAAAGATTTCAGTAAACTCAAATCGTTTAGATTTAAGATTTATCTGCGTCTACATCGCTCAGTGTTTTAGCAGCAATAAAAACTTCATCTGAACTTGTAAAGCTATTCAACATACCTATCTACCGTATACCTGTTTAATTACCATCCTACACTCACATTTGCATAGCACTCCGCTGAATGCCAATCAGAGGTTGATCATCGATCAGGACCTCCTTGAGACAACCTTGTCGCGCCATATCACGACTTGTGGCTAGACGCGTGGTTCTTACAAACATACTCTACATAAATGTATGTACAGTGCCTATGCAGTTATACACAGTCATGATGTTGTTTTTCTAGTAGATTTTGGCTACAACGACTTTTGATTCTGTGAGCTAACTATTACTTGGGTGGTATGCTTAAGGATAATTACGTTTATGGATATTAAATTTTCGAATACGATATCTAGACAAAAGACATACTGAGGAAGACTGAATACACCACCGTGAGATACATAGCCTGGAGGGGAGGACGGTTGCTCGGAGGGGAAAAGGGGTGCTCTTTATGACCATGTAGTCTATCTTTGCAGTGAAAGTGCGTGAACAGTTAAGGTAAGGTAAGGTAAGGTAAGGTACCATTTACGTATATGGTGTCATAAATACACCGGTAGATAGGTACTATTTTAAAGTCGCAAGTAGCGTAGTCGCAAATCAACGGAACTAAACTCAAAAATCACGAAACTATGCGTTGGAACGAAATTCAAACATCAATTTTACGATTATTGCAGATAGTCTTATAAAAAGCTTATGCATCCTCTGCATAGATATGAAAGCCATGTTTCCATGAATTATGAGCCATACAAGTCACGCACACTGATGCGGAGGTATTTACTGCGCAGGCGCATGTATCGCCCACATCGGCGCCCGCGCGCGGCTAACTCAGCAATTGTCACCTTGCCTTGATGTGACAATGAGCAGTTAATGCAGACGATACATAACTTTCACGGAGCGGAAATAAAAAAAATGTGCCTTCCGCGGAGTTAAAGTAAAAAAAAACATGTGTCTATTAACTTGATGACGTCAAACAGCGAGACAGTGACATCGATTCAGTTACTCCATTCTTTAAACTCATTTATGACTATAACGTTTGAAAGTAAATTTACAACATGTTTTGTAGAAAGTGTACAAACCTTCGCTCTCAGAATTATATTTATGGATTCTATAACAAAACTTACCCAATTTCTCTAACGTATTAGAGCCAAAGAAAATGTTTTTCAACAACAACCAAGAAGCTTTTTCTACAGATATCTAGTAATTCTAGCATTAACTCATTCACGGTCCCTTACCCCGGCTCCAGACGGTAGGCATTTCTGCGCGATTGGCGACCAAATGGCGCATCTTCGCGACTAATCTATGAACGGAGTTAAGGCTGGCTGTACACCGCCCACCGCGTGTCACCCGTGACAAACAGCCAGTTTTGTAGCCATTGTGTGTGGCCGGCTTAATGTTGCTTGTGTGTTTAGTTAATTTGAACTATTGTGGAGGCAGTTTTTGTTATCGTGGCGTCTTTAACTTTAGACTGAATAGTTAGTCGGTAGTAACTAGTAATGTCCTTACTTATCGTGTCGGTAGCGTAGCGTGACTTCGATACAAAGGGCGTCGAGGAAGGCTGATGATGAATAATCGTAGGATTCATTGTCATTGTGAATAATAATTGTAGGTAATATGTACTTACTTTATATTGTAAACGATGAGATTGTCTTGATTATCTGAAAAAGAAGGAAAGATAATTTACTACTTATCCATAATAAATAAAATATTATTAAGTACAGTAGTTAAAAGATAAAGGGCTCAAAAAGCTCTTTTTTGTCTTTATTAGAAATACAGAATTACAAAGTAGATCAAGATATTGCGAATGTTGTGAATATCTATTATAACCAATACTCATAATAGCTGTAAGAAGCCTTAAAAAAATTACCACAGTTGGTATTATTTAAATAAATCATATTATCACTAATAGAAAGTGTTGTCTAAATAATTTAGGTAACAAATAAACTGATTCTTAGGGTCATTGTTTAAGAACGGACATAGTTCGAAATAGACAACCGAGATTTATTTCAGTAACAAAATTGGTACCTACCTAAACAAGCAGACAGCTCGCTTGATGGTAAGTGGACCAACAGTAAACTATTCGTTCAAGCCATGCAATTTCTGTAGTCACAGATCGTAGAAAGTCGTACACACGGGCGGTGGTCCCGGCGAACAGACCTCTCCTCTACGACGGCGACGTCCGGTAGGGTACTTC
The DNA here is from genome assembly GCA_911728515.1 of Peribatodes rhomboidaria. Taxonomy (NCBI): domain Eukaryota; kingdom Metazoa; phylum Arthropoda; class Insecta; order Lepidoptera; family Geometridae; genus Peribatodes; species Peribatodes rhomboidaria. The sequence goes on along the minus strand of OU452179.1, from coordinate 759,542 downwards.
TATTTTACCTAGTCCCAAGTGTATCCCCCCGGTCCCCGGTAGGATGTTGCTCTACTAATCAATTAGGTAGCGCAAATCATACTTTTTTAGAGTTTCTGTTTTTTTTTTTTTTTTTTTTTATGTAATTGATTTTGCCACATTTCAAACATTTGGACTATCATCCTTAAATTTAGCAAGAACTATTTTAAAATAATTGTATACCTACTTACTTAAAAAAAAAAAACAATAATTCGATTCATACTGGGTACAGACCAAGCCAATGAATGGCAAAGAATACGCTGCGTCCCGTTTCGTTTCAATAAAATAAAACGGGAAGCAGCATATCGTTGGCCTTCGTTTCCTTAAATTTGGTCTGTACGCAGCGTCACTCTAAAATGATTTAGTAGCGTAAAGTCGCCTACAAAACTTTCAATGCCCACCAGGCACTTGGTAAGACAAAGTGGAAGTATCCGTCCGGTCTGCATTGTGCAGACAGACGGTTGGTGGATTTTAGAAATGCAGACTGCACATATAAGCACAACCCACAAACTGAATTTTGAATGTGGCTTGTGATAGGTCGTTAAATTTAAACTCCCATAGTAAACTTTGTCTACAAAATCCGCCAATTGAGATTGAAGAAACTCAAAACTCTCCTAGTGGATTTTGCACAAAAAATGCAACTCTGAACATCGAATTTGTATCCGCACGATCCGTGGTGAATATTGCTATTATGCGTCCGGTCTCACAGCGCGCAGCTACGAGTCAATACCCGAGTGTTTACAATACATTTGTATACGTTTACATCTCGCTAGATAGTAGATAGGTAATTAACTAACAAGGTGTTCCGATTCAGTTTGTGGTTAGCTGCGGAAGGCATACGGGTCATACGGGTGGGATAATTAACGATACTTTTTCACCCTTTCATTCCTTCACACTAAAATCATAAATGCCAGCTTGTCTGTGAAGACTTGTCTTCTCCCTGAAATGGCTGTACGGATTTGAGTGAAATTTGGAATGGAGATAGCTTGTAAATTGAATTTTATTCTGGTATGTATGTATGTATTGTATTGTAATTGTATTTAGCTCCTTCTTTTCCTTGCAATATTAATAGTTCGTGCTAGAAAATATTGCAAGCTAAATTGGGCATTGTAGTCAGTTGTAGCATGGTTCTAATTACTTTGCTTACCACACGACCATGCCGTGAGTCACCTGATCGTTAAACACATTAACGACTCCCGCGACCGCATCCGCCAGAATTGACAGCTCCAGCCGTAGGTTACACGCTAGTTACTACGTACTAAATGCTGCAGTTCCGTGTCTGGTCTCAGTGGTCACTCTGCGAGAGATTTATAGCTCAGCTCTTAAATACGCGACTGTATAGTAATAGTTACAAAATGTTACAAACTCTCTCTCCTAAGTGCGTGTCAGATTTGATAGATGGTCTTCTCCAGTAAAACCCAGCATTCACTAGGATCAATCCGCGGAAAAATCTGCATGTTAACGAAACGCAAGATTTTTCCTCGAATTTGTTGCTGACGACAAATTCAGCGAATTGGTTTGCCAGTGAATGGTGGGTTTTAGTAAAAAACAAAGCCGCTTTCCGCGTTCTGTCACTATGTTCGTGTTAATCTGTTGTCTGTTATACGTGGCCGCCATAATATATTAATACAATATAGCCATGGGTAACTCAACAGATTTGCTTGAGCCATGACTCCGGTTCAGGTCAGCCACTTGAACCGGAACCGTGAACCGGCTCACAGGTCAGCTCAAAAACCACTCCTTTCTACGTAATATGCGTCCTGACTCAAGTGAGTCATCTAGTGAGTAACGAAGTAAACTTCGAACTCAGCTCAGTTTGGCTCACACACATGCTTTGGTTACCGTTCAAATAATGTTTTCCCGCGATGCGAGTCGGTGAGACGTATATCTCTTTCTCTCTTTTCCCCGATATAGGTTTGTCTCGTTCTCGTATACGTTGGTCAAAAATCGACTGTTCCTACGTACAGTATCGAAACAAAAAACTGCATATTTACAGGAGAGCAATTTAATATCAAAAGACTTAATTAAAAGTTAAAATATGTGGTAAGTATCAATTTTAGTACATTCAAACCATGATAAAAATTTATGTTTTTTTTTTAGAACTACTATAGTATTCGTTTTCCTAAAATTATATTTAATATTCATATAGGTAGGTAATTGGTACAATGAAAAAGTCATGATTTTGAAAAGAGGAATTGTTTTTTTTAGCATTCAATTTAAATAACTGTGATTAAATATCTACCTACTACCTAGTTGTTGGTTTAATTTAATTTCTAAATTTTGACTTGTAACTAAACTTACGTACACACTCTAGTAGGTATATATTAATAGATATAAGCTTGTATTTCCAACTTTAATTTTATGAGAACATTAATTTAATAAAATCTAACATTACATTTTAATACTAAGTACGTCAATAGTTTATTTTAGCATTCCGCTATCACTGCGCGTGCAGGCATAGCTTTTCTTAAGAATTTGTCTCCTTCTCTTTCTGTGGTATAGCTTTGTTTCGTCCATGCTCACACTACAATACATTTCGTATTCGGACATGGAACACATCGCGTCAAATCGGCTCTCTTCGTTCTCGCGTTCGTTTTGATGAATGGCAAAATCGTTTGAGTCGTTCGACTTGAGCCGCCTGTTTCAGAGTTGAGCCGCGGCTCAAGCGAGCCAAACCAAGTGATCTGAATTTTTGAACCGGTTCCGGTTCGAGTTACCCACGACTAATACAATACGACTCAAAACTCTTTATTGACACCAAATACAATATGAAACGAAACGTAAACACTCAAACAAAGGTGCCATAACTGTTCTTATCGCTTACGAGCGATTTCTTCCAGAATACTTTTGGATAAAAAAAACATTATGATCTTGATCATAATGTTTTTTGGACGCATCAAAGCATTTTGGTTTTCATGGACGCATCAAAGCATTGATTATTATTCTACAGAAGGAATAAAGAACAAATAATAGGTACTAAGGAAAATATTCTTAGGCCAGAGAAATGAGGAGGCGAATGTCATGCCGTACGATAAGATACAAAAATATTAGCAGGAGAACGCGACACAAGAACAACGAGAATACTATCTCTCTAAATAATATTTACAAACATAATAAAAAAATCTCATCCTCTATTCCCGCTCCGTCTCTCATTAAGATGAAATGACAAATAGAAAAAGTATTCGGCAATGTTTCGTCTTACTAGAAATTTAGAATGGACCTAAATACTGATGTTGATGTTAATATAATATATCATTATTACAGCAGCAAGAGATACAAGAGGCGTCTCAGTGATGAGCCGAAACATCCTTACATAGATCTGAAGCCTTGTCTGTATGTAACCTAATCTTCGTTACAGAATCCTCACATTTAGATAATGTATGGTAAATACGTCGAAATACATCACCCAACGCACGCTACTGGGGGAAGCAGTACCAAAGATTTCATGGAAAGTGTGTCAGAAAAGAGTTTAGTTTCAAAAATAGACAATAGAATGTCCTTAGTTATTTGAACATAATAAACTAGTGTTTTTATTAACTCTTAGATTATTAGTGGCTCTGTGAACAGGAGACTTCGCGGTCGACGTTTGTTCTCCTCTACAGGTCGCATTTCTCAACCGATTCTCGTGAAATTTTGTGAGCAAGTTCGATACTTATGCAGATTTTTTTGGCTAGTCAGTTTTTGTATTTTTTTTCAAAATTGCTAATAAAATAAAGAAAAATATTAAACACTCACAAAATTTCAAGAGATTCGGTTCAGAATCACTCATTTAGGATTGGATGGTTGGGGATAGATGGCAATCTTTCTGCATCTTTGTGTTATATAGGCAGCTATATTTTGAACCTATCACATTGACATAAATAATATCTATCACCCGAACACCAATCCTTAAACAATCGTGGCTACTTGTACTATTTATAAGCATTGCCTAAGTTCTTGCTTAACTAGTTTTAACTACTTCTAGCGAAATATTCGCTTATCTAAGTAAAATTAAGAATATCTAAGTATTTCAAAGTTAAGATTCTCCTAAGGAATGGCTTAAGGTTCATGTAAAAACATGTAAGTAGCAGCTAGTTAGGAGTAGATTAAACTAGTTAAGCAAGGACTTAAGCCATTCTTATATTAATTGCAAGTGGCCATCAGAGATTTAGTTCTTTCCTTGATTATTTTGTCGATAGACTGACAAACTACTATTCCCTCCGATAGACTTGGTCCACTTCCTAATCAGGCCATAGTCTCCCTTGTTTATAGCCTTACACCATGACCTTTAACATAATGTTATTAATTAATTTAGTCACTTAGTTTTTAATTATTTAAAAAGTATAGCTAATGTAATTGGTGTTTGGTAACAGTTTTAGTTACTAGTTATAAATAAACTAGCTGACCCGACAGACATTGTCCTGTCTTAACTTTGAAAATTGTCTAATGTTCCGCTAAGCTTTTAATTTTTTTTTCTTTCATAAGACCCTTCTCCGGACAATAATAATCACAACAAAAAAAGAATTAGCGATAATGTTCCATCTGTTCACGCGTGATGCGATGACCAAGGGAAATAAACATTCATTTTTATACATATGTAGAGTTAAATAGCTTCCGAAATTTGTATTCGTTCCTATCTTGTGTACTGACCGTGTAAGTATCGCGGCTAGTCCCCGGCTCGGTAGCCGGGAGGGTTTGTCCTCACTAATCGCGAAGTTAACTAAACCCCGGCCTATGTAAATAGGCCTTTGTGAGCGCTCGCTCTCGACGACCGAATACATACGTATCGAGATGTACGTACTTGATTTGTTCACAGATTATAAATCACACTAATTTTGTAAGTGCGAAAGTTTGGATGGATGGATGGATGTTTGTTACTCAATCACGTCACAACGGCTGAGCGCGGATTTGAATGTTTGGCACAGAGATAGATTATAGTTTGGAATAGCACATAGGTTGCTGCTTAACCGCGGGTAGCACCACGGGGCGCAGCTAGTATAGAATATGTAGATAACATGCCTTATAATAGAGAAGATTATATCAAAGACAAGAAGCAATGGGAAAGGGCTGTAGTGGAGTCTAAACTTTATGAACTGTTTTATTACTTTTGACATTTTAGAATGTAATTCGTTAATATTTACTTATTATACATTTTAATAATTATTTAGTTTAATTTTTAGAATTAAGCAACATTTTTATTTATTTTTGTGACAAGGCCCCTTTACAGCTTCTTCAAATTGATAAGGCATTGTAGCCGCTACTAATTCAAATTTTATTTTTTAGTACCTATTGTAAAATGTGACGTTACCAAGTGTTGTTAATAACCTATGGTCTGAATAAATGAATTGATTTATTCAGAGCGCTAAATTGCTAAATGTAAACTAGCAAAAAGTATTGATGTCTAAAACGAAGCACTAATAAAGATATTTAGCTTTTTTAGATTAGCAATTTATCTTTCTAAATAGAAGGCCTACAAAAGTGATAAATAGCATAGTCAGAGAAATTAAAATAATGTCGATTAGAGTTTTTAATTAACAAACAAGAAAAACAACGTAGTCGTCGGCAGATGAATACAGCGAGCTTTTAAATTAATTAATTGCGGACCTAAAGAGCGGCATCAGTAACGGTTTGCTGATCTACCTAGATCATTAATAAGACTGGCCCTATAGGTATATGTCTTTTTCTACAGGTCGCATCGATCTTCGCAATTTCACGAGAATCGGAAAAAAATTGATTAAGCTTAATACGTACTGGATTTACTGTACAGTCAGCTGTTCACAGTTGTGAACAGAAGACAAAGATGTCTGCAGGCGTCCACTTCCGCCAAGTAGCCACTAGTACAAAAGATATTACCTAGTTGTAAGCAAAAATTTGAGAGACAGTAATTTTTTTATTTCTTTGATAAATAATAATGCCCCTCAGTTTCTTGCTTTTTGACTTGCCTTCTGAGTAGTGGTTCTTTTATCGAACAGAGGGTCGAGTCTGTTATAAAACTTTGAAGTTCAGAAGTGTATCTTTGATATCCAAATTGAATAAAAACATTTTGATTATGACTTTGAGATTACCGTTGTAAACAGAGTTGTGTTTGTCTCCAGTTCGCCACAAGTATATTTTTAAATGGAGTGTCCGAATAGCGCGTACTGAGCACGCGCGTAGTCAATTTGAGGCGTATCGATGCGAATTGATAAGCGGCTCATTCGCAGTTCGCCGCTGGGTCAACATTAAGTTTGTCCAATACGCGACGCGAGTCAGTCAGCGGACAGTCAGCTGCTCACAGTTTGCTCAAGCAGGACGAAGTCTTACCCCACGTAAAGTAATCTTCTAGATTAGATATCTTTTCATCTAGGACTTTGGAAATTCTCTTTGGTTTCCCAACCGCGACAACCGCACGGCTTTGGAAGACGGTGGAATCCTGCGTCTTTCGTAACATAACTTCAGATAAGTGTGTTAGAACATTTGTGAACTGGGCTCAGAATTGACTGTGACATCCACACCAATTATTATTAATATAAAATTGAAAGTAACTCTGTCTGTCTGTAGGCTTATCGCGGTTAAATGGTTGAACGGTCTTGATGAAACTTGATAATTAGTTACAGTAGGTATATTACGAGGACTCCCCCGAGGGTTCCCGCCTTGTCGTGGCGGGCCGTGGCTTCGGCAACCACAGTGAAGCCAAGAGGAATCCGAGGTGGGGCCACTTCTTGGGGCTTTTAGCCCAAAGCCCACATGGAAGCGGCCTAAGTAGAGTGTGGGTCTGTATGAGCAGACCCACAACTGAGGCGGGGTGCAGTGTCGCATGTGTAACACTACAAATGAAGGCTGGGGGCCGCAGCGGGTGAGGACTGTTCGTGTGTCGTTGCCACTTTCCCTATCCTCTGCGGCGGAAGTGGCAGGTGGCGGGGCCACTCATCTGACCCCTCGCATGGGGACCAGCGCCCGTGCCTAGGCGAGGCACGGGTGCTGGCTGGCGCCCACGGTCTAAATTGGTCCCCGAGGAGGATGATGACGATGTGTCTGGTGTTTGACACATCGTCATCGAGAGAGAGAGAGCGCAAGAACGAGGAGGTGCCCGAAGGGGCTGGCGCTGTCGGGGCTACGGAAAAGTCCGAAAGCGTCCCCGTAGCCCCGACATTTTGCGCCGAGGTGGAACACCCTTGGGTTTTTAGTGGGTAGGCCGTCAGTGTCGGGATTCCCACATCACCACTCTGTGCTCGCACCCGGGGCTGTTGGTGGTATTCATAAAGGATTTTCCCAAGGTGAAAAAAAAAGGTATATTACGATGAAAGTGTTTGAATACTGCTTTTCTGAATAAACGCGAATAAACTTCGGGTAACAATAGCTAGTAAAATAGATGTAAATTAAAACGTATTTTAACCCCCGACGCAAAAACTATTGGGTGTTATAAGTTTGACGTGTTTACACAAACACGTGTGTGTCGCAACGTAGCTCCCGAACAGATGAACCGATTTTTCTTAGATTAGCTTGATGAAAATCGGTGTCGGTTTTTTTTAAATTATTCAAATACTTGTCTATTTTAAGTAAGAATGCCAATACGAGAATTTTGGTATTCTTATACCTCTATTTTCGTTACCTATTTTGAGAACCGTTGTTATTTTGCGTGCCCTCTCACAATACGTGTTCACTCACACTAATTCAATCTAGTAAACCCTAATCTAATTCCCTCTCCCTCCCCTAATCTAATTTGCGTTTTTTTTATCTAGAACAGAGCTTACATTGTTTGGCCGAAGACCAAGTTGTCTACCCTCTTTTATAGGGAGAGCATGCCTCTCGGCATGCTCTCCTTTTAACTACAAAATTATAATAGGTACCTACCCATTTGGATATCTTGTTGTGATATGAAAATTTGAACTTTGAGTTGCGACTATTAGTGTAATTAATAAACTATAATATTTTTATCATTTTATTATGACTATATCTGAACTAATAAACATAGCCCTTCAGCCGGAACGTTCAAATAAATGTATGTACGAGTAATTCTTAGCTAGGATCATGATAAGGTAGTAATGATGAATCTCTTCCCTTTTCCAATTTCAGTAAATTGTTGGATACTTTACTGAATTGATACTTGCTTTCAGTGGAGTTTTGTAGAGAACACGAAAAGTAGTTTTTGGCAGTCTTTGTATCATTTGCCCACACTCGAGGGACGTTAAGGAAAAGATAAAGATTAAAAATGAAGTGTAATAACAATTATTACACTTTAACACTGAAATAATCACAAGTTTTAGACGAAATTATGGCGCACCTTTTTCAATTTCCCGCCGAAGCTCCATAAAAACTGTAGATAAGGATTGCCATTCATATATTTATAGATTATTTAAGTATTAATTTGATTGTATGGTACCTATAGCCAGGTTCGTAACGAACGTGTGTGCTTACTTACTCACTTGTTGCTTACACCTATAGTGAGTGAGCGCCCACAGACACCTAGTGAGTGAGTGTCTGTAGGCGCCCAGTGAGTTTCAACCTTCAAGCCACCTCCAGCATCTAAGCATGTCGCCGCTAAGTAATTACTTTACGTTAGTCGAGTGCTCTCCGACATATTTAGCCCTGTTTTAATTATGTTAAAATTCGACCCTAATTTAGCCCGGTGGGGTTAATCTTTTTATATCGCGGGACTTGAAAGGGTACGGTGGGATTATTTTATTAATATGGGGTTTCATTAATTTTGACGGAATCGTCGTTTAGAGGGAGTGAAAAATAAAGTTACGACGTAAAAGTCATGACTTTCCTGACTTTTATGACTTTTAAGGTTTTAAAGTTGAGGTCGAATTTTAAACTCGAGATTTATTTTTATGATTGAACTAGCTGTGCCTCGCGGTATCACTTGACACGTTCTTGTTTTTCCGCACCCTATAGAATGTCCTAATATTTCTAGGGTGCAAACTTAGTTTGGACATGAAAAGTTCACAAACAAACTGATACTTACGAGAAGGTATTATTTAAATATTCACTAGTGGCTCTGACCTCACGGCCCACGTTTGTGCTCCTCAACAGGTCGCATTCCTCAACCGATTCTCGTTCAATATTGTTAGGAGGTTCGAAAATACAAAAGCCGAGTCCGTTTTTGGATTTTTTCAAAATGGCGAGAGGCTATTTTAAAAATGTTCCAAAAACTGCCGGGACAAAAAAAAATCCATACAATTATCGAAAATACTCACAAAATTTCAAGAGAATCGGTTAAGAAATGCGACCTGTCGAGGAAGACAAAGATCCTGACAGAAATCGGACATACGAAAGCATACATTTGTCGAAGCTGAAGCAGAGACGCTTCGCTTGCTAACGATCGCTCGGTCGATGATAGACATTAAATTCTAATCTGAAAACATAAATCATCATCATTATCCTCATTACCCATTTTTCATCCACTGCTGAGTGTGGGTCTACTTTTCAATCCTGTACCACTGTCTTCCGTTGTCCACTGCCTTCTGTCCGGCTCTCAAACGAAATTACTGAAAATATTAGCAGTCGGTAATAATAATTTTAAAATGTATTTGTAAGTATTTAAACTCACCTTATACCATTCCTCGGAAGGGCAGATTTAATCCAGTCCGTTACACCACTTTATAGAGATGTCATTTGACGGCTTTCAACGTCAAACGACGCACTTTGACGCGTCATTTGACGTCGGAAGTGCTCGTCACAAATTGTTCCATTCATTCGCTTCACACTAAATTAAATGCACAAATTCTATGGATGAATCAGGGTTGCCATAACTTTTGCATGCTTTGAATTTTTTAAATCGGTATTTTGCGATTTTATTTTACATCATGTAGATTTTTATATTGTTTGAGTTTCTGGAAAGAAAGAAATTGAAAAAAAAACTAAAACTCACAGAGTTAATTTAAGCAATATTATTTTCATCATCATCAGCCCGTAATCGTAATCTGAGCATAGGCCTCTATTCTGGTACGCTACTCATCCCGGTCCTAATTATTTCATTTAAAACTTCATCTAAATCTGTCCAGCTGCTACGCAACCACTTCAAAACATGCAAATCACAATTCTTCAAATAAACTGTAACAGTCTTATGTTTTTTTTATAAAAACAATAATCATTGGCATATTATTTTACCCAAAGATATTACAAAATTGAGAAAAGTATTCCATACTACTAATACTAAAATACATACTAAGTTAGACCGAAGAGTAATTAAAAATAAAAACTTTTTAACAAAAAAATTAACCGCCAAAAAAACTAAAGAGCAAAAATTATTTATTACTTACCTTGATAACTAAGTTCTTAAACAAATGTAAGTAAACCTAAGTAAGTTTGAGTCGGCGCCAAACTTAGGTATACTTACACTGCCGCCGCCGATCACGCTTTACGTAATTCATTAATTTGCTTGTTTGGCGCCGACTCAAACTTACTTTGGTATACTTTGAGAACTTAGTTATTAAGGTTAAATAAAATATTTTTTGCTTTTAGAATGACTACGGACTACGCTGTAAAAAGTTATGCGAGGTCATACATTACAATCAGTGAGTGAATAATCAATCTGTTTTCATACCCTTAGGGTTAGAATTTCTATTCCAAATTCATATGGGACTAATAGGACTCCCTTCAAAGTAAACCCTTTCCAATAAAAAAATAACTATCAAAATCAGAATATTCTCTGAAAAGTTATGCGTTATGTCCACGTCGATATGTAAATCTCCTCCGTCTCATCGGTTCAATCTGTGTCAACCCTACACTAATCCTGGTAACCTGTACAGGGGCGGCTCAATACACAATATTGTGATTAAATGTGCGCGGTATCAACCAACAATTGTCGCATTAAGGCCCTCCTCTCACGGACGAGCGACCGCTACTGTGAATGGAGGTTTTATTTGTGGCTTGGTTACGTTGTTCGAAGTTAAATGATAGCTTTTTAATATTCAGAAAAGCCGTTGCTGCTAAAAAGCTACATAAGTTTACTCTACACTCTACAGTGCAGTGTTTTTTTTTGCTCCTCTATACAGGGGAATTTGGCGCTTGTGCATTTCCCAGTGTCGAGTTAATAATTAGTTTTTTAAAGAAGATGGAGTGTTGATCATAAGGTGATGATGACGATGATAAATCCCTCTCCTTAAGTGGAGTTTTGTAGAGAACACGAAAAATCACGTTTCGCGATGTTCGTATCATTTGCCCACACTCGTGCACCATAATGAACCGATAAAGGTTAATAATCCACCGTTATTACACTTTAACACTCGAAAAATCAAATGATTTAGAAAATAATACAAAATTACGACACCTTTTCGGTTCCCGCCAAAAAACCTGCAGTGTTTCAATGTTTTTTTTTTTTTTTATGTACAATAAGTCGGCGTTTGACCACCAACTCGCCTGATGTTAAGCGACGTTGTGGTCTAAGATGGAGCACGACGACCTATAAGATACTTATTCACTCCAGACTTGAAGTTTACTAGAGTGAAGAAGTACAAAGACGGCAGTTGAGTGAGGCGCTACAAGTGCGCTACTGCTCAGACCCTCTTCGGAACGGTTACACCGGACTACATCCCGAAACACGACTAGGTCATTTCACGGCATGGCTTGGTCCGGTGGGTGGTAACTAGCCACGGCCGAAGCCACCCACCAGAGTTTGCTACCCGGTTAGCACTACCCGGGGACCACGTGTAGGGAATCAGAATAGAGTACACTCCTACGGACGTGGGTAGCTCAGCCCACAAAATGGTTAAAATGGTGTTTCAATCCATATATATGTTATATAATATTTGGATACACTGTTTTTTCGACTATGTACCCTACACAGTGGTAGAAACGGAAACTGATAATGCCATACTGATGTACCACAAACAACTCTACCAATGAAAATACACACCAAATCTCGTAAGCATCATTTTTTGTGTCGCATTAAGACGCATTCACACCCGCATAAGGCGCCTTTACACCTAACGAAATGTCACTCCGTCTCAACGTTGCCAGCGCGGATTTGAGCGTCAGATTTAATAACCCACATAAAGGAAGAAGTGCCGGGCGTGGCCCTATTGTTGTAATATTGGTATTAAGCTATTGTAAACTTTAAAGATGAGTAGGCTTTCATTGTACGTTTTAGGGCACATCTTTTGAATTTGATCTCTATTCTTATTTTCTTGGGTTGTGACATTTTAAACGACTCTAATCGGTCTGCATTTTTTTTGCTTAGGGTGTCCGTTCACCTACAAGCTTAGCACTTTTGAATGAACATAAAAATAAACAAATTCATGCGAGTATATTTCGCATTACGTCTATTCAGTTCAATTCGAATCCATATAACCATTCGGTTTAGAGATTTAAAAACTGTTTTATTTAGCTTCACTCGTCGTATGTTTGTTTCAAATATGGTAACAATTATTTTAACAACTTCAACTAAACTGATTCTCATGAAACGTACGTATAAACGTGATAGTACAATGTTATAAGATTAAAAAACAGTATAACTTAAAAATATGTATTTTAATCGAAACCTACTTGTTAAATATTCGTCAACAGTTATTATGCATTCGCATTATAGTTGTATGTCATCTGCTACATGACTGGAGCACGGTGTTGGCGACAGGCTCGTCACCCGCCACATTTGGGACTGAATATCGTCCGGCAAAGTGTGGGTGGTGTATTACACCTTTGCAGGCCCCTTAGGGGGAAAGGCGTAACGAAATGATATCCTAAATAGTATTATAAATGCAAAAAATCAAGTTTGATCGTTAGTATCTTTGTTACGCTTTCACGCTTTAATTACTCAACTGATCATCACGAAATTTAACATACACACATACACGTTGTCAGGGGTACAGAAAACGACATGGGGCACCTTAAACCCGAAAAAAATAACAATTCCTGTAGGGCTGCGGGTGAAACCGCGGGCGTAGATAGTTAGGATATAAAATTAGGACTTTAAAATACTGAGATCATTGAAACCGAACACTCGACAGGATTCGTAGCAAAAATGAGATTAGAATATCAAAAATGAAGCGCCATGAATCAGACCTTTCTATTTATAGACAAAGAGCCAGACCCTTATTAGATTACGCGTCCATTTATAAATCTCACCCGAGCGGCGACGGTGACCAATTCAGAAGTATTAGTAATCAAATTAGTCTCCATTGGCCTACAATCCTGACGGAAATAGCCGCCATGTACCGCGGAGAGCTTTATTTTATTTATGCATTCTGGATAAGTGGTGAGAAATTAAAATGGATTTGTTGAGTGTGAATCATTGTACCTATTCTGGGAGTTCAGGCGCGTGCTAACTATAGTAGTTCACTACGAACTGACTTCCCGCAACCCCTATAATATCGTCAACCTCTCTGATTTCTGAATCCTGACCTCTAGACCGATTTATAATCACATTGAAAATCAAAACATGTGCGGCGTTCGTTACCGAACGACATATTTTATTAGATCTGTATTATCGGTGGCATGTCAACGCTTTTAACCAGATACAATCATATTTCGTGCGCTCGCGACTTTTGCAAAGTTTAACTCATTGAGACGCATAGTTCCTCCAAAACATCTGCTCTTTATTTTTACTTTCACCACAGCAATCTCAACATATGAGAAGACAAGCTAGGAACAACCCGCACGCATTTCCTTCCATACATGTAATGAAATTAATTATTTGCCTGCGAATTTTTATTAAGGTCGAATTAACGGTACAATGTATATAACGACATACGAGTATAAATATATAAATACCGATTTGCCCTAGTAGTCTCTGCGACCTTCTTTCTTGGCTTCTTTGCCTGCTTTGTTAGGACCACTAACATCAGCAACAGAATGAACAATTGGCTTATACTATATCGGTGCTCAGCAATCAGCATCGCAAATTGCCCAAGAGCCAAGAAAAATTTCAACGTTTATGCGTTTCCTGCTCTTTCCGGTTTTCTCTAAACCTATACAAGTTATAGCTAAAATAAACGCTGCCGTGCTCTCCCACGTTGGTTAGCACCTGAACTAAAAACCTGCTTGTAAAACTTATATGGCAAAGCATCGAAAAATAATGCGGAATTCTGGCGTAAAAGTTTAATATTTTGGTCTTTGAGAAAATCCTTGATAAAATAAAACCCCGTAAACTTTTACAGCTCGCTCAATCAATTTTTCCTAACAATTCTTCCAAAACTTTAATAAAATAAGAATATAAAACCCAATATCAATATCGAGCTCATCCCGGTTTCGAATCACGTTCCGCGCCAATCTCTGGAATACTGCCCGGCTTGTAGCTGTCACTGAGCTGTCAAGATGATAGGCCGTCGCTTAACCGACTGTACAAGAGTGGATAGGTTGATCACTGAATTGGGTTAATGTGTTTTTTAACCACAAAGTTAATGGTTTAGTGATACTAAGAAGACATCTCTATAAGCTGCTAATCAAAACAAAGATTTTTGCCGTGGTTTTGACGAAGCTAAATTATTTTAAAAATAAAGTTATAGTGTACTATTATTTAGGTTATAATAAAATAAAAAGTAGGAGAAACTTTGTTAAAAATCAAGTCAGTAAGTATCTAATTCTGAACTGCTTTCTATGGCAAACATATCCACATACTATTATAATTATACTTAGGCTAAGTAATTATAGTATGTATAAATTAATAAATTACTTACCTTTACTCTTATTTTCCAAAAATGTTCCCAAAATAACGGGCAGCTCCTGTAACGCCACGTCATGGTATCCGTCAAGCGTTTACGACGCGCGTGAAGATGCTAACTTATTGCGACGAATGGCAACATTACAACGTCTTAAATGGGTAAGTAATAAAATATTTTTATTTCATTTTGTATGAAAGTGGTTAAAACTAACTGCGAACTGACAGTTAATGTGCGCTAAAAGTATTTTGATTCAAGATCTTAAATCTGTTGGCGCCGACATGAAAATGTATTAGTTTTGTACTTTTAGTGGAGCAACTAAATGTTTAGAGATATAATAAAATATGTCGTTAATTTTTTTTACTGAACTAATTTAAGAACACCCTTAAACTTAACCCTTTTTGGCATACCTATTGAAACGAGAAAAGCGGCAAAGAGTTTTAGTACTAACTTCATTATTACTCGTTGTGAGCTGCCTCAACAACTGACGAAAATATCAGGAGCAGAAGTCGATGTTTTTAATTTAGTCGGTTTTTTTCTTCGATCATAGTTTTTATACAAATATTTTTCTAATTTCGATAAGAAAAAGAGCCATCGACCTAGCGAGCGTCAGCGAGCGAAGCGTCTATGCTTCAGCTTCGAAATGATTGCTTTCGTATCCGAACTCTGTCCGGATCTCTGTCTTCCTCTACAGTTATCATTTCTTAACCAATTCTCTTGAAAATTAGGTTCAATAGGTCAATAAGTGAGTAGGTTCAATCTATATATATAAAATTCAAAGTCCTGACTGACTGACTGACTGACTGACTGACTGATATATCAACGCACAGCCTAAACCGCTGGTCCTAGAAACATGAAATTTGGAGGGTGTGTTCTTTGTACAGTGTAGGCATCCACTAAGAAAGGATTTTTCGAAATTCCACCCCTAAAGGGGGGAAAAGGGGGGTTCAAATTTGTATGAAACTTTTTATTCTCTGGGTCGATTGACTCAAAAATTGGTACAAATGTTCTTCATTTAAAATCATGAGATACGTGTATCACAGTTTTTCCAAAATCATCATCATCATCATCCACCAACAGAGTCTACTAGGGCTTATTTTTACTCTGAAAACTTTGCTGAGAAAGTTATTAACCCACTACAAACGACGCTTTTATCATTCTTAGGGGTTCCGAACTAAAATGGTGATAGGATACTTATCATGAAACTCCGAAATCTGTCGGTCTGTGAGCTGATTATTTTAGAAACTAAAATAGAAAAAAAAACGACTTAAAAATTGGAACAGATCTAGATAACGGCAGACATAGATATATATAGATATAGTCAACGTATAATAGGGAAAATGTGTAAAAAAAATGTATTTAGGTAGTTGGGGTCTGAAAGAGGGATTACAAAAAGAAACACGTGCAATATAGTTATGTGGGGTATCATTTGAAAGGTCTTAACTTAAGCATTTAAAAACGTTTGTACGCAATGTTTGGTATGTTTGTAAACGGGTTTTTTTTTAAATTTAGCGTTCTAAAATTTTTTTAGTCTACTTTTTTTTTCTATGTTTTTGAGGATTCCCTAGGTATCTGTATCTGGTATCTGGTATCTAGGTATCTGGTAATCATTTTATCGTTCCGTGTTGAAAGTGTTACGACCGAGTTCTTGCTACTTTGCTACTTTTATTTTAATTTTGTAAAACAGAGCATTTTGAAAAAACTATTTTGTATTCCGAAGACCGTTCGTGCTTTGAATGGCAAATATTAAATAAAATAAATGTTGAAATTAAGAAAGAATACGCTCTAGATAGAGTATAGTACCTGTTTACAGTTCACCCGAATAATACCGAGTGTTAGGTACCATCTTTGCTCACTTCGGCACAAGATTAGGGGTCTATCATCCTACGACGATTTCTCTGTCAACGACGTATTTCATCCAAACTATCAATTAGCTTTTATGACACATGGCTTGCTGGTGGACGACAAATATTGGAATTCTATCTTATAGGAAGCAGCCTTTTGTGAATAACATAACATAACATATCGTCACGCCTTTCCCCCTAAGAGGTGTATTGCAAACACCCTCACTTCGCCGGACGATATTTAGTCCAAAATGTAATAATTGGAGAGTCTGTCGCTGTACACCGGGCTCCAGTCATGTTGCAGATGACATTAAATACAAACTTAATTATTATATTCACTCAATTACTAAATTGGTGGTGCCTTCGGCTGGGATTGAACCCGGTTCTACTGCCCTGAGAAACGAGCGTTCTTCAACTAGGCTATCATTGTTTTTTCCATATGAATCTTCATGTAAAATGTGTGAACTAAATTGCTGACATTCTATCAGATTTCAAACCTACTTCATCAGTAAGGAAAAAAAAACAAGAATTAAATCTAAGCCTCACTGTTGATGGCAAAATTGCCCCAAAACCCTAAGGGGCAGAAGCCACTATATATAAAAAAAAAAATCTAAGCCTGTCAGAAGATTACATACGGCAAGTGGAGAGATTTTCTGTCATTTTTTCTGTCAATAGAGATCAAGTAGCTAGGAGATGAAATTTATAATTATGTGTCTGTTTCGTCATAGAAAAAGTATTTAGTAAAAATGGACGAAGTGAAATAGAAGAAGCTGCTTTAGTATTAGGACTTAGCCTTAACTAAAGGTCTGCCAACATGGTCTGACTGGTGTGGTATCCGAATGAGTGTGTTTATGCTGAGAATTCCTCTAATATCTCTAACACCACCGAAAACCCCCCTCGAGTTAAAAACAGTGCAGTTTCCCCTCAAAGTCTGCTTTTCCATGACCATAAATAAATATCAAGCGAAACTCATAAGTTACTGCAATGCTTTTCACACGGTTAGTTATACGTGGCCTGCTCCAGTGTAAGCTCACGGAGCAGCCTGGTGTTTCTAAAAAACAAAAAATATGGTTTACAAAGAAATACTGAGGTAGGTTTTCGTTGTAAACAATATTTAATATCAATTATCTAATTTTGGTTGTCTCCTAATTTTATCTTTTCACACAAGCTTTAAGTTCTGTTGATACCATACTGCTACTACTACTACTCTCATTCCAGAGATAGTTTAGTTAACTAAAGAACTTCGTCCTTTTTGCTCTGTTTGGGATATTGTCAGTTTGTGTATTTAATTGAGAGGGAGCGTGACCGCTTATAATATTCATTCATAATAGTCATTCATGTCCTGTAAACCACGCGGGCGAAGCCGCGGGCAGAAGCTAGTAACTATACATTTTTTCGAGAAATTAAAAGAAAAAAATCATATCTCTGCCATTTTGAAGAATTTCAAAAACTGACTGCACAAAAAATTGTATATAATTATTGAACCTGCCCACAAAATTTCACAATAATCGCTTCAGAAATGCGACCCCTGGATGAGAACAGACATCGGCCGCGAGGTCTCTAGCTCAACGAGCCGCTAGTAATTAATAAATTAAAAAATATTTTTTACTTACAGTAAAAAAATCTATAGTTAAAAAAGTATAAAGTAATCCGTTGTCAGTTCAAATCTGTGAAATTCAGGTTCAAAAAACATCGTGTATTTCAGTCCAATATTCGTACGTATATGTCTAGTGTAAGTCTGCTAAGGAAACAGTAGAAGGACACACGATAGCCAGTAAATAAGGAGTGTAGTGACCGATGAACGATGGTCCCAGCTGTCCAGATGACGGATCACTTCCACCGTGGGACGGCGCGAGGGCCAGCATGAAGTTTGGAACCTATCGCCCAATGAGGACGGTGAACTTTGATTACTTACCTAAGTACTTGTTCAAATAATGAAGCTATGATAGCTTAGTTAGGGAAGGCCCGCCTCTCAAGCCGGAGGGAGCGGGTTCAAACCCAACCGACGGCACACCAATTTGTTCATTGTGCGTATTGTATATCATCTGCTACATGACTGGAGCCCGGTGCATGGCGACAGGCTCGCACCCTGTCACATTTCGGACTGAATATCGTCAGGTGAAGTGTGGGTGTTGTATTACACCTCTGCCAGCCCCCTCGGGGGAAAGGCATTATTGGAAACAACTACTGCTGGTAAGCTGAAATTCTTAACTCGAATATGACTATGATTATTTGATATTTTTCAGACTGATTCGGAACAGTGAGTTTGTGTAAGCTCCAAAATTATTTTCGTATTACTTTTGTATGGACAATTCGATAGTCTTCGGATTCTTAAGGGTTTAATTGACACCTGCATTCGTCTATCAAGCACAATTACAGCGTCACGTTCTCTCTATAAAGCAGCTGAAAGCCCGACGCGGACTTCGCTGCAACTGACCGTACCCGTAAACTGTCACCCATTCTTTCAAGCCAACCTCGTTATCAGTCTCGCTTGTCATGTCCCGTCAGGCTGATTGCCATAAATCAGGATGTAGTTAACCGGGTCCCAATGAGCACCAAATTACAGCGGAGTGGTAATGGTAAATGATGGATCGCCGCGCCGCCGCTGAGAATCAAGCGCGGTGCCGTCTGTCGGTGACAGAGCGTGATTGATGTAGTGCTGTTGTTGGTACTGTGCCTCGACAATGGGCTTAATGTGCTGGAGTTTGTTCCATGTAATTCAGTGGCGAGAGTAAGTCAAGCGAATGTTGAAATGTCAACAGCAGCGGTGCCCAGATTGTCTGATGTAGCCACGCCTGTCCACAAACAGCAGTGCTGCCCAGCGACCTAATTCTCAGGCTATAGTTATGTCTGTCACCTTTCACTCTTATTGGATTTCATTTCATTAGAGGTATGAGGACAGACGATATTTCGATTGCTCTAGAATCGGACAACAGAACGTTGATATTTTGCGTGGATTGCTCAGCGTCTGTTACGAAAACATTCTACAGCAATAATCATTCTTGGGTTCAGCAAGTTTTATACATGCGGTTAAATAGTTAAAATGGATGACTGTGTTTCATCCCTACAATGATTTTATAATACATTACAAAGCTAACAAATGTCTGCTCGATATTTTTCAGTGAAAAAAACTGATTATTAATTTTTATATAATTTTCCAGAACCTACTCTACCGATGCACTAGTCCACACATTAATATAATAAATGCTACACTAATATACTCATATTACATAGTCATATTTTAAATCGTGGACCTGTGAAACAATTTACACGTTTCGTTGAAACCCAGCTGTCCGATTTAATTGAACGGATCAATAAATATCTTCTAATACCATTTAAAACTGAATCCTGACTAAAACACATTAAAACAACTCATAACTATTAACGTACGTAAAATATGGGTCCTTATTCTAGCGAAAGCTGATATTTCTAAATCGAACAAACAGTTTAACAGCTAAGCTATAAGTATAAGAGTATTCAAGATTGTTGATCGTTTTCGCACGCATAGAAAACTCGAATATTTAAAAACTTTAAGTTTTCGTTCGAAACATATTCTCAGTCTTCAGTTTACGTCTAGATTCGATAGAAAATTTAACAACAAATTTTTGACTTCTGTTAGGTATAAGCTAAGTATATTATAGCTATGTATGGTTATAGATAGGTTCTGTTAGTTTCCTTAGTAAATGTCGGGCGCTATATGTATGTACCTGCACGCTGGTTAAGATGATACTTTTTGCAATATTAACAATTTCCGACATCTGCCCGACTAATTTCATAAATGCGAAAGTTTGGATGGATAGATGTATGACTGGTTTGTAACTCAACAACGGGAGAACGGCTGAACGGATCTAGCTGAAATTTGGCACACTGATAGTCTGGAATAGGACACAGGCTACACACCACGGGGTGCGCTAATATCAAATAAAATAAAAAAAATACAGTTCTAGTATTTTTTTTATCGATTGTGATAATTATATCGTCAGACGCATATCGAATCTCGAACGCAATTTCGCGGCACATGCAGTAGTGCCAACAAAACGACGCGAACTTGCGATATTACACCTCGCTTGCGCATCCGCCGGCATTCCTTCCCAATATAGCTGCGCTTCCACCGCTTCCGCTCCGTACAACACTAACTTAAACATTACTTCAACTTACGATCTAAATTACACCTTAAAATTACACACATTAAGTCTGAAATTGAATCCGAGTCAGAATTTATGAAGTGATTCCAGAACACTGAAACTTACAACTGAAAATATGCCTTAAAGTTACGCAGATTAAGTTTCAAATTAGAAATGCGCTGAAGATTATGAAGTGATCCCAAACCAGAGCATAGAAAAACAAAGTTCGAAATTTAAATATCATTGGGATAGTAACTGTAATCTATTTTCAATCACAAATAGAATGAATAAACTCTATTCCGAAGTAAGAAATGTAAAATTCAAATAAACAAAAAGGTTTCCGCGTTCGATTAGATTTTCAAATTATTCTATTACGACGTAGAAACATGGGCTGCTTGCGTATGCGCATGTATCTGTCAGGTTGTTGTACTTGCATGAAATCAACATAAACATGCATGAAATCATTCTATTTGTGCGTCAATTCCTTTTTTTCTATTATATTTCTTAGAAGTGTCTCCATGTAAATGACTTTTTAGTAAGTATATTAAATTTACTATTCTGTTATTGTAAGGTCGTTGGTTGACCTGAAATGTAAAAATAAATAAAAATAAATAAATAAATAATAGTAACGGGTAGCGGGTGAGGGAGACAACAGTACGTTCTTCTTTTTACTACACTAATGCACTAGTGCTGGGGCTAGTGTCCGGAACACTAGTACGGTATTGGGAGGCGGCACAAGGGAGCAAAATCCCGGAAGAAATAGTTACTTAATTTAATTTCTTTTATTTATATTAGGTATGTTAGTCTGTAAGGTATTTATTTTCTATGGGCTTCTGTAACATGCATTGTATGCAAGTTATATTGCCTGAAATAAATGGATTATTATTATTATTTACTCTGAATGAATGTGGTATTTCTTGAACTAATAGAATGTGTTAGTTGCAATTTCTAGGGAATATAATATGGACCAAATTCTGTGACGCTACGTATGTCTAAACCTAAACTTGCAATCTGTCCTCCGCTATGTTGCAAGCCCTCGTGTCATGTTCGAGGTCTTCAAGACCATTATGGTCTTTGTCAAGGTTTCCAAAGGATTGGAAATTCTTGCCAAAGTTCAAGGTCCGAAGTAGCGTACATAGACAGAAGGTGCTATTCTTGTACTCATGTTAGACAAAACTATATCTACAAACATTAAAAAATCTACATTAATAAAGCGACCATAATTTACTTATCGTCTACGTCTAATCTACTCCTAGCTAGCTACTACCTAATTTTTGTTACATGAACCTGAGGGTAGTTACCATCTGTTCTACTATAAATGTTCTATCAATAAAAAAATTGGTTGTCTGTAAAGTCGGTTTACTGACAATAGTTGAACGTGACAACGTGCTCACTCAAGTAGCAGAGAGACGGATGTCGAACGCTGCCGAACGCAAAGGCCGATTAAGCTTCTTTGTCGCTCGTTCCGCGCTCTCGCTTGCACTTCAAGCCTTACATGGAACGCCTCAGAGCGAGGTAACGCCGCATTTTTTCGTGCGTGCAGCCGGCTCTATCGAATTATAAGACGTTGTCACGTCAAAAAGTCAAGCCATTCCTGAGGATAATATGAACTTTAAGTGCCTGATAAGCGAATATTTCACTAGGAGTAGTTTAAAACTAGTTAACCAATGAGTTAGGCAATTCTTATATTTAGTGCAAATGGCTATAGGTTTGCACTATTTCACACTAATCATTTAATAAAAAAAACTTTATTTCAGGCAACTACGTCCATAACTAATTCTGCCTGCGTCTTTCTTTCATAAACTTTTTATTGTTCATGCAACAAAATCTAAAAATACCCGTATGTACCCTAAGAAGTGGCACGTAATTCTAAGTGAAATAAATCATACTTGCTTTCAAACAATTGTTGAACTCAATCCCCATCGATCGGCTAATAAAAGCGGAAAATCAAAACAAGTTGGTCGAAGCACGTTCGGCCAGAATTGGACTCCAAAACACACCGTTCGCCGTGATCGGTGTAAGTTATAACTACATTACTGAATGTTTTGTTAACACGTTCCATCGTTAATTTACCTCAGAATGGAGCTAAATCTGTTCCAGCATTCTTTGACTAGCCTGATTCGATTATTTTATAACCATGGTATCGTAGAATCAAGGTATAGTAGAATCTGCCGCGTAGTATCATGAGGGATTTACAGGAGTCGATTTTCCTCGTGTGGCTAGTCGATTCACAAATCACTTGCTACCTATCACTTGGCTTCAGTCACTTGCGACCTAGCCGAATTTCATTTAGACAGCCGGTTTCGTCACCCGTGTAAACCCCACATTAGAGCGTCAGGGTTCACGCGGCGCGTGCGGCGTCGCGTCACGCGAAAAAGCATATTATGTTTTCCCGCGTCATTGTATGAGAAGCGTGTTGACGTGCGTTCTGGGGGCTTTCCGCGAGTTTTGATGATTAACTAAAACTTTTTGACGTGACAACGTCTTATAATTCGATAGAGCCGGCTGCACGCACGAAAAAACATGACTCGTGCGGCGTTACCTCGCTCTGAGGCGTTCCATGTAAGGCTTGAAGTGCAAGCGAGAGCGCGGAACGAGCGACAAAGAAGCACAATCGGCCTTAGCGTTCGTCAGCGTTCGACATCCGTCTCTCTCCTACTTGAGTGAGCACGTTGTCACGTTCAACTATCGTCAGTAAACCGACTTTACAGACAACCTATTTTTTTTTTCGTTTTTGTTTGGCTTTTTTTGGCAGATATTGAAACTTTTGTCGTTTGCGAAACACTGCTCGACGCGACGCTACACGCTAATCTAACCTAACTGATTTCGCACAGTATTGACATGATTGAGTCAGCTAAGAAGTATAAATTAAAAATTAAAAAAAACCCTGACACCGTTTTTCATCAAACGTAACTAAGCACACTCCCGACTTATTCATCTTTCAAACAAAATCGGTTGATCCGTTTGCGAGCTACGATGCCACAGACAGACACACACAGACAGACAAGTCTAACTTATAACACCCAGTCGTTTTTGCGTCGGGGGTTAAAAATAAAATAGTAGGCAATACTGTAGGTAAAATCTTTTGGCAGAAAGATAGATTTTAGTCTTATACTTGCCTAAGAAAAACAGCGTCGAATCCATTCGAGAAGCAGCATTCAATAAACTATCCCAGCATTCACGTCGAGAGCTAAAGCTCCACAGCCAATCAGCCCATCCGTCGCTTAACGCGTCAACAGGGACGAGCAACAGTCAACAGCTAACTGCAACAGTCAACACGGTAACAGAGCAACAGCGAGCTGGCGCAGCCGCAGCTTGATTGCTGATTGCATTGCCGCTCGTTATTCACCACCCGGGGCCGGGCGTAACGTGATCGGGTAACGTCAGGGTGCGAGTACTTGAACGTACGTGTACGTACTATGGGTCTGAAGATGTATCCGTAGTTTACTTAGCGGAAACTTTAAATAGTCTGGATCTTAGTTCTGTTTGACTAAGTAAGTACCTAATAATTATACCCCCTTAGCAAAAAACGTTGTATACCCCCGGAATAGCTACACAGTCTTATGTCTTTAATCTTTATCGATCGGGTGTAAAACTATTTTGAGGCTATGCAACGTTTAATGCTAAGGAGGATAGTCTTTTACATAACAGTCTCGATTAAGATAAACTTTATGTTTTTTCAGCATTAGCCATCAAAAGTAACGTGTAGAGCTAATATTTTAACGCGAAAACTTTTTACGTTCTAAGTAAAATGTTTCAAATGATACTTACTGAGTGCGGAATTATTTCAAATTGCAATAAGATGAAAACATTTTAACTGCATTTTTTGATCAATTTCAAAAAATGTGATTTACTCGTTACTAGTAACGATTATCAACGAGATAGTGAAAGCTGTGGTACACTGGTAGCCAAAACAAATGGCCACAGTACAGCGCCGGACGGCAAGGCAAGTAAACACGACGTGCTTCGCGCTGTTTGGACAGTGACTTGTGAATCCCACTGTACTGACAAATACACACCGGGAGAAAAGCTTACTGTATGATGCGTGACATATAAATTGAGTATAGCATAGATTCGCTGTAATAAAATCTACACGTTCAATCTTAGAGGTATGAAATCTAAATAAAAAGCCCACAAAATACACTTTATCATACATCCAATTTAGATATCTTTATTCAGAGCTTATGTTTGAAAGCTCAGTTTTTTTTGTTTTAAGTTTAGAAACTAAGCGATTGGTCCAAAACTAAGTGATTGGTCCATAGAGCTTTGGTTGTACCAATATATTTGAACAAATAATTGAACCTAGTTTAATTTGTATCTTGTATTATATTTGACGTTTGATGATTTGCTCAGTGTGTTCTCAACCTACCTCGACTGTCACCACTAGACTTGTCATGCGCATGAGTTGGTAATTTTTCGAGAAAAGTCCAACTTTTGAAGTGTGCTCGAAAGGTGACAGTTTGAAAAGAAAACAAAGTTCTGTTTGGATTCTTGGCAACTGCACTGGGCTCGTAAGGGCTGGTGCAGACGGAAGACTAGTACCGATCTTATTTGTCGAGCTAAGCAAGGTCTTAGTTTACTGGGACAACTTGGCATTTGTATGTGTTTGCCCATACAACAAGTAACATTATTAAAAAATAATAATAAGCCGGTAGCAAAATATTGTACCCCATGTCACTTCCACTACCAAGACGATTCAAATGACACCTCACATGTCGAAATCCATCAAGCCGTTTAGGCTGTAGGGCGTGCCAAAGAAACCTCATACAAACATACCTATATATATACATACAGTCGAAAAACATAACCCTCCTTCTTGCGCAGTCGGATAAAAAGTTGATTCACAAGAGAATCAGCGTTAAAAATTTGCTAAAAAGTTCAAAATAGCGGTGTATAATTTTATCCGATTAATTTGAGTGATCAGAATGTCTTAAGATTATATTAGTGAATCCAATTGTAATGTATAATTGCAGTTTATTTCAATACTATTTTATAGTTTGATTGCTAGTTTCTGTTTCTTTCAGACTACATACCTCGCGCGTCAATAAACAATTCTAGAAGTTAGAAAGAAAGGCACCACCCAGACGTATGCCTATGATAGAGCGAGGGACAAAAGAGTGGAAAAAATTGGACATCTATTCCCAATTGCCACCACCACTGCCTGGTGACAGACGAAAAATAAAATCTCAGTCGCCATGAGGCGCCAATGGTGGCGACAGGTTTTTTAAACTACCAGGTGCGCCAGCTTTGCGACAACTGGTGGCAAAGACTTGTCCATCGTCTGCACAGGCCTTAAGCAACACTCGTTGTAGCAAGTATTCCAAGTGTTGCTTATTTAGAGAATTGTTCAAGTGGTTACTGTCAAGACTCAGAATTAGAGAGGAGCGCAAACAAGTCTCCGAGGTTGACGGAGAAAAAGGAAGACGACTGAGAACGGTGTGGGTTTGAGAGATTGTAACTTAAACTTGACTTTAAATAAATTATAAGTGAGTCATCGTTTGCACTTTTCTTTGTTCTGAATTTAATTAGCCGCTCAGTTTTTATAGTTTGCTTTATTGTGATTTAAGTAAGAAGTTTGTTTTATTTATTGTGTACCTACTTGAATTTTTGCTAAAAAAAACCACGAGCAGCTATTTAAATGTGCGCTACAACTTATGGCTTTGTCCCATTTCGGACACAAGATTTTCGAATACTGTGTCCGAAATGGGACTTTCAACCAGGCCGTAATGACAAGCATATCGTTTTTACAGATATTGAAATCTAGGCTCAAAAACTCTTCTAAATCCAACTGGCACTTGAGACTCGACTTGAAATGTCGCCAACGGCTGAGTGGAAAACATGCAATCTGCAATATTGAAAATATTGACATCACGCAATACACATTTACACGAACACAATCCCACCGTCCATCATCTTTATCCCATCAGCACTATTCCATAATATTCTAGAACCTTTCAATAACCCGCCCGAAGCTGGGCAATATGAAATTTTCCCAGAATTCTGCGAGAATTGATGCGACATCGAGACGCCCGCCCGTAATACGCCCGGACGTTTGGCCACGATTCAATTTTGACTCGCGACACGTGACACGGGTATAATAACGTTTTATTTTCCAATTTACGTTATTTTCGGGTATTGAGATGTAATTCAATGAATTTCATGATGATGGGTGTTGAGATAAGAGCTTTTTGAGTGGCTTTTTGTGCGCAATTTGACGAAAGGAGCAAGGTACTCGCTTGCTCTTGCTTGCTGTCTTAACAGTTTAAATATATACACCTGAAAACACAACCCTTCTTCTTGAGCAGTCGGGCAAAAATCTTTACTTTTTGACCCTGCCTGCATACCTACCATAACTACCTAACTGCATAAATACTGCTTTCGTCACCAGAAGATCTTTTAATTTCTGGATTTCTAATTACTGCGAAACGCCTTGTATTTATTTCACTGGATTTTTACCAAAGTCCTATAATGCTTTCATAAGATTATTCACGGGTGCATCATTATATTTAGTGGATTCCTCCAGAAATTTGATTATATTTGAAATAACGCAGCTGTGTAGATCTCATCATGGTCGTCTTCATTTTAGCATTCAAAGAAAGAAACTAAGGTTGCTTCAGCAAATAGAATGAAACAGAATTCTGTAAATGTCCGTAATCTTATGTACGCCTACTCTATATGTATAGATTTCCTTTCTTCATTTGAGATCTCAAGAAACATAAAGACCTACATCTCACTGAGCACTTTTTCGGAAAGCGAATATCTATCATGGCCTGATTACCTACTTCAGAAGTGTCACGCAAAAATACCCTTTCCAACTTGAAGAATACGACTCAAAACTAGAACAAAGCTCTGGAGAGCATGTCCGAAAAAAGCCAAAGTAAATTGACCCTAGATACTTGGTGACATGGTTGACAATTGTTACAGATGGGTGCTGATGCTGCAAGGAGTTCCCATATCGTAAAGAACAATCGAGAAGGCATTACTGTCGACTTCTAAACGCTGTAATGTCGCTCTACTGACTGTGACCTTTGTTTTGAACCTTATTACTGTGTTTACTTGGTGAAGGTTTGCAGAGAAAAAATACCGATTTGTACGGAAGAAGACATAACTACATTGTCATTATTTCTTTAAAAATTTCATATTTTCTAAATTTTTTGAAAAATAATCAGTATTTTATCCGATTGCGCAAGAAGGAGGTCTATGTTTTTCGAGTGCATGTATGTAAGTATGTATGTATGTATGTGAGTATGTATGTATGTATGAGGTTTCTTTGGCACGCCCTACAGCCGAAACAGTTTCATGAATGTCGACATGTGAGGTGTAAAAGTGACATAGGGTACAACATTTTGCATTTTTTTGGGGGCTGAGCTACCCACGTCCGTAGGAGTGTACTCTATTCTGGTTCCCTACACGTGGTCCCCGGGTAGTGCTAACCGGGTAGCAAACTCTGGTGGGAGGCTTCGGCCGTGGCTAGTTACCATCCACCGGACCAAGCCATGCCGTGAAATGACCTCGTCGTGTTTCGGGATATAGTCCGGTGTAACCGTTCTGGAGACGGGTCTGAGCAGTAGCGCACTTGTAGCGCCTCACTCAACTGCCGTCTTTGTACTTCTTCACTCTACAAAGCTAGAGTGAATAAGTACCTTATAGGTCGTCGTGCTCCACCTTACACCACAACGTCGCTTAACATCAGGCGAGTTGGTGGTGGTCAAACGCCGACCTATTCTACATAAAAAAAAAACTGGGTTTTTGTTTTTCTTTCAACAATGTTACTTGCTACATTTTCTATTTTTCTCTGGATGAAATTGTTTTCATAAGTTAATATGGCATTCTTATACTTTATTTCATAGTAAGTATTATGTTTAAGGTTTTGTTTAGGTATTTCTTTAGAAACATCGTTACGTTTCACCCTTGATAGTTGACACGATTTATAAGCCATAATTTCAAACTTCAGCATCACTCTAAATATCAGCACTAAAATACTGAACCATCAGCTGTAGGTAGGTTCTAACTTTAGTATTATAAATGGGAAAAAAAGTAAGCTGGTTCGTTTGTTTGTTTGTTACGTTTTAACGCCTTAACTATTCAATCGATCAATAAAAATTTTGGATGCACATTGTCCGTACAGAAAGTAGCCCCAACAATTTTAGCAGTTCCCGTGGGACCGCAGGTGAAACCGCAAAACACAATTAGTAAACGTCAATGTACGTCAATGTGTAGGTGTCAACCGCACCATGCTCCAGTAAATAGAGTAGGGCAACTGGTAAAAATGGTGTGGGGCAATTGCGTCTTTCGAGTATTACTGACAAACCCTTCACAAATTAGGCAACCTACGATACACAGATAGTACAGATTTTTGTAACTAAAGATAGAAAAAACATGTAGATGGTAGAGTATAGCACTAAATGTTAAAATACAGAAAGCTGTAGATAAGTAATTAAAACTTAAGATAGTGTACGTGCCGCGGGTGCACGCGTGCTGTCTGGATTTATTTTGAAAGTTTGAGAACTCCACGTAATATGCTCGAGTGACAAATAGGGTGTCACGAGTCGGAGCGAAGTTTTGCCGACTTTAGAGAATGCAGAAATCTGTCTAACGTTAGCAGTTTAATGTTTTGTAAAAAAAGACTTAAGTTTGAAATTTGATAAAGTTTGCAAGTCATTATGTATTGTTAGTTTGGTAGTTTTTTTAGACGTTAGTTATTTCGTAAAGGCTGAGAGGCTAGCCCTGGTGTTGGAATTTGGACCGCCTGAAGGCCTCTTGCTTTATCATTCCGTGATGTAGCAATAGGTACTGTAACTAGGCTGCTATGAGCTTAATGAAAAAAGACAATCTAATACCTTGTTTATTTTATAATCTACTTCTAATATTATAAACTAGCTGCGCCCCGCGGTTCCACCCGCGGTCCCACAGAAATTTTTAATAATTTAAATTTTTTCGGAATAAAAAGTACTCTATCTCCTTTTTTGCACCTCAGACAATATGTATGCAAAATTTCAAGACGATCGGTTGAGTAGCTGAGACGTGAAAGCGTTACCAACAAACTCAATTTCGCATTTATAATATTAGTTAGGATTCAGCTGCGAAAGTGAGTTCGTTTGTTACACTTTCACGGCTTAACTACTCAAACGTTCATAATGTTTTTAGTGAAATTTGTAATAATTAGTATATTTTATTAACTATAGATATTTTAAGTATTAGAATGTATTATAATAGTATGACATGTATGTTTATGTAAATATAATTTATATCTTATATATTTAAATGAGCAATTCTTGTATATATATATATATAATTGGAATCTCGGAATCGGCTCCAACGATTTTCATACAATTTAGTATATAGGCGGTTTCGGGGGCGATAAATCGATCTAGCTAGGAATCATTTTTAGAAAATGTCATTTTATTTGTGTTTTATCGATAATCAACTTAAAAATAAACTTGGAAGAAAAATAACAAAAAGGAGGCGTTTGAGTAGTCTCAACTGAAAAATATGACTCTTCCTGACATCTATTGGCGAATAATAGTACTATTTTTTGTGCGCAAATAATTGCTTTAACGACACAACAGCAGATGGCGTTGAATGAGTGTTTGCTTTGAGGTTAGACTAAAATCATTTGTTTATTTTCCAAAAAACACCATTAAAAAAAAAAATGGTCATCCAGGTACTAGTTTATAAAGGTATATATACCACTCGAAGTTTGTTTAAATTATTTATCATTTGTTTATTTTTGTTAATTTTGCACACCCTGTCCCATACTCATTTGTCGTATCCTTTTCATCCTAAGGTTGCCGGAAGAGATCGCTTTTAGTGATAAGACCGCCAGTTGTTACACTATAGAATAAGTATTATTATAATTCTTTTCTTGTTTTTTCTTTTGTTACTTGTGGTGTGAACAATAAAGAGTTTATCTATCTATCTATCATGTTTTGCATAGTCAGGAGTACAGAAAAGAACAATGTTTGTCCCAAAAAAAATGTCGGTTCCTGTGAGACCGCGGGTGAAACTTCAGGGCGCAGCTTGTAAAAAATAATGGATAAATACTCAACAAAAAGTTAAAGTAAATTCAATCTGAACATGCCAATAAAAGCTGAAGCAAACAATCTCAAATCAAACCTATGTTCGAGCTAGTCCGTGCCCTCAGCACGAACTCACATCGAAATCGACAAAGCATTACCTACCATCGCCACTCCTCATCATTCCCTACGTTATTTGTCAAATAACACGAACTCCTCGACTTAGCCCGTGGCTACAGGTGAACACGTCCATCACGGGCCGGGGCCGGGCCGGCGTCCAAACGACTTCATTATCCGGCACAGTCCGTCGGGCGGCCACCTGAAGACGTGACGATGGACCCAAACTGCCGGGAGGGCCATTGATACTTTATTGGTACTTTGTTGCTGTTTCTATCTCACGGTTACGGTGTTACTTGGAGTGTAACTTACTCATAAAAACACAAAGTAAAGTCGTCTTTTTACCCGACTGCGCAAGAAGGAGGGTTATGTTTTTCGAAGTTTCTTTGGCACAGCCTACAGTCTAAGCAGCTTTATGGATTTCGACATGTGAGGTGTCATTTATATCGTCTTGATAGTGCGAGTGACATAGGGTACAATATTTTGCAGTCGGGTTTTTTATTTTTCTTTGAATAATGGTACGTGTTATTCGATAAAATAGACTTGCGTTTTGTCGCTATTTTGTTATGATGCCTGATGTTAAGCAACGACGCGGCAAAACGGAGCATGCTTTAAAGAAATCGACTCACTTGACATTTAGAGATACCCAAATGAAGTTTGGATAGAGTTTAAAGGCCACTTGCACTGCAAAGAAGAATTGCCTAGGTCCTTCCTTTACTAGTTTAATCTAGCAAAATATTCGCTTATCGAGAACATAATATATAGTTAAAAGTCTTCTAAGAACAAGTAAATTTAGGTAGGAGATAGCTGGGAGTAGCTTAAACTAGTTGTGCAAGCAATTCTTATATTTAGTGCAGGTGACCATATGTGTATTTAGAGGTAGGAACTTGATTTGGTAAAACAACATTGAAAGTCTTAATATTTTTTTAAATACGTCTACAAACATTTTATATATTTTAATGGACATACCGAACCCTTAAAAGACCTGAAAATGTTTCTTTTCACATTCTCGCAACCTAAATTATGCCACTTTACGCCTCGCTCGCCATTTTTCAGCGTCAAAACTCTTTATCGTCAAAACCACTTAACAAAATACACGCAACGGCTTAAAGAAAAACTTTCAGAGGGCAACACTACCGTTTTTCCGCGAACAAAACGTTTTCGCGCTAAAAAATGTACAAACACTCGAGAGGGAGTTGTCGAGGGTTATGAAAATTTAACCGGCCCGGTTACAGGTGGCCGGTAAATTCCGGGCCGGATAATGCCGGTATTAACATCCGGGTCGCGCCGGCCGCATATTTTCCGGTAAGTGTACGGTTTATTTGTCCGAATTTGGTGTTCGACTGCAAATGCTCAGGATTAGGAGCAACAGCTAAAAGGAATAGGGAAATGAATAAATGAACAAATTGTAGGACTACAAGAATTGTTTCAACAATGCATTGCTGTTTTACAAAGAGGGATTCTTTTCCTTCCCTAACGTTTATTTAGGTAAGTTACCAGAGGAACTGGACTGAGCAAACGTTTCCCCTTACGCCATTGTACGTTGCAGTTGTCCCAAAAGTCAAAGGTAAATCGTCAAAAATTTAAACTAACCAACAGGAAACGTAAACTGGGTCATATTTACTTGTTTGAGGTATACTGGAGTCATATATTATGTACTTTGCTGGGCTGGGTATTCCGGGGTTTTAAAGACTATTCTGACGATTTTAGTATCGAGACTTACTCGTTCGTTGCCATTAATTTGGAGCTTGTTGAAAATAATGTAATGTCATTCACAATTTCGCTCTTCGGCTCTGTACTGACTATGTAAACTGAGCGGCTGACTGTTTGCCTCCAGTGAGCCATCCTATAGTTATATTTTAAACGGAGTGTCCGAACAGCGCGTACTTGTTTGTAGGTGCACAGTTTCCGGCGCGGCGTGCCACTTCGCTTCCTCCTCAACGTTGAGTTTGTCTGATTGAACAAACTCAGAGTCAGTTGACGGACAGTCTGACAGACTGCTAAATGGACATTAGACTACAGCTGAAATGAAAATAAGAGGAAAAAGAGGAAAGCTCTCAAACGCAAAGCTATCACCAAATAAAACAATATCATTATAACTGACATACAAAAAGAAGGACCTAGGATCTTCTTCTTTGGTGGATAAGGATCTCCTATTTATGTTTGTCTGTGTGTTAATTTTTTTCTACGTCCTTTGATATTTTTGTCAATCGCAGGTGAATTTTAAAAATTCTTTTAAGCCTTTAATTTCAGAGTCGTAACTCGCAGCCGTATCGTCGTAGATCACGCGTACCGTTATTTTTCAAGCGCCGGTGCACGCGCGGTGTATTCGCTGACAAATCGACGGACTATGTATTGGGATCTGGGGAGTTTTTATCGAAAGGATTGGAGAGGTGGGCGCTGTGATTGGTGAGAGGGATTCCGGATAGATGGAGGTAGGGTAATGAGAAATGATGGCAGATTATATGAGCCAGACTTTACTTTGCTAATATTATCGCAGAATATCGCAGAACCGTGCTAGGTGCATACTCACCTGTTCCTAGAATGAGTAGGCTCATTAACGAATACCAATCTTGTACAAATATAGATGTTTTCGGTGACTCATTAGCTAAGTTTAAAAATAAACTAAACTCAATTTTAGCCAACAACAACAGGTCATGAGATAAAGTGTTTAAAATTTATTTTATTTGATTATTTTAAGTCCAACCTAATATATGTTTCTTTTTTTAAGTTAGTAATATTCTTTAACATAATTAATTATGTAACCATAAAACGCATGCTCTGCTTCCTTTAAAATATAGCACATTAAATTGAAATAGTTCGTAAGTTTAAATTATAAAATAATTATGTAATATTAATGTAGTTATTATTGAGAAACCATAATAAATAAATAAATAAATAAAAAAATATATAATCCAGCCGCGCCCTGCGGATTCACCCGCGGTCCTGCAGCAACCATTTTTTTGGGATAAAAAGTAAAACTACATGATGATCGGTCGAGTAGTTAAGGCGTGAAAGCATAACAAATAACTAAAGAGACACTTAAACTTACTTTTGCATTTATGGTTTTATAGATAGATAGATAGATAGAAGATAAGGGTAAGATTATCATTAGGGTAGGTAGGATAGGATAGCGCTTTTATATTTCGGGTGGCACTGAATTGGTATGGGTAAGCGTAACGATTACAATCTAAGCTAAAGTTGCCCCAAACTCGTTTCTATGTAAGAATATAACAGAAAATATTAAAAACGCTTCTTTGCGGTTTCCTCCAGGAAGTTTAAACATTTGTAAAGCCGAAACGAACCCCAAAACAAAGTTTAGAAATGCTTATAAAACCAGGCGGGACTTGTTTACTATTACTTAGGTATTTTGTATTCTATTGTGCGATTCAAGAATGGATTCTGTTGTATTATAACATACTTGAATCACTTTATTATGACATTATTTACATCGTTTTATGGTTGACATACCTACAACACGCACGAAACGCTTTGGTTCCTCATTTCTCATAAGGACCGCTAGAGTGTGGAATACTCTGCCAGACTGTGTGTTCCCTGACACTTATAATCTGGGTGTCTTCAAGTCTCGAGTGAATCGGTTTCTTCTAGGCAAGCGTGCTCCATCGTAGGCCGCATCACTGCTTAACATCAGGCATGTTGACGGCCAAACGCAAGCCTATTATGTAGTAAAAAAATTATATTCGTAATATTAGTTTAGTTTATTACATAATAAATTAACTAATAAATAATATTCTTTATCCTCGGAGTAATTAAATAATGTTTTGTTCTTTCAAACGACTTTAAATTTAGTGTATTGTCACGTCTTTCCCCCGAGGGGGCTGGCAAAAGTGTAATACAACACCCACACTTCGCCGGCCGAGATTCAGTCCCAAACGTGACAGTGGGCGAGCCTGTCGCCATACACCGGGCTCCAGTTATGTAGCAGACGATATACAATACGCACATAATATGTTCACACAATGAACAAATGGTGTGTGCCGTCGGCTGGGTTTGAACCCGGCTGACTTGAAAGGCGGGCCTTTTCCAGTTACGCTATCATCGCGATTAAATACAAAATTAAGAAGAATGAAAAAGCAAAACACTGTTGAACTATATCCCAAGGCTATACAACGTTTATTATTAAGTAAGCTATTGTCTAATATTACCATACAATAAATTAAGCAATGTTTATTTGTTTTGTCAAAAAATACCCGAAAATAGAAATAAAATGCTTAAACTGAGCAATAGAACAGTCGGTGGTACAAGGGCAACGTATCGTATCGAGAGATTTCTGTTTATTGTGTTTTTTCTTTTGGTAGTTATATAAAAACTCCTATAGTTAAGGCATTATGTATATCAGACCGGACGTAACCTCGCCGGAAACGTGGCTCTGCCGGATGTACACCTCATTTCCGGTATCTTTTCACGGGCATGTACGGGAAGTACCAGATTTTGGTGGATTTTTGCTTTATACGACTGACTACGCATACATACACATTCCTACTCGGTACATTAATTTAATGATATTACTTTACCACACCTCACTCGAAATTAAGGTTTATTTTCTTTAGAACTTTCGCCCGCTTAAACTACATATTTTCAAATGACTAGGAATTTCCCTATTATAACGGGTCTGGGTAGGGATCTTTGATAAACCTACTTACATTGTTTATCTATTAAATAAATCCATTCAAAGTGACCCCCTCCCAATTGCTAGAATATTCAAAGATCTATTTTCTCCTGAACGTCTTTTTCCAAAATTTTAAGACCTGATGGAGGGAGATATAGCCCATTTGATTGTACATAATAATATCAAGTTTTATCAAAATCTGTTACATAGTTTCTGAGAAATAAGGGTCGCATTTTAAAACGACGCTCAGTGATGAGTCTTGATTGAAAACTAGTTTTACTGTACTAAAACTTTGGTTTTAAAATGAGATTTACATTTTATTAATTTATAATGAGATTACAACGATCCTCAGTCGTTGTAAAATGCAGCCCTAAGACAAGCGCGTTTGTATGGAATAAATATGAAGTAGGTATTCCCGAGGCTCTTAAATGACTATGTGGTCAAAAATAGCTGAAAGCTTTCCTAGCCTCGCCGATTGCTTCAACTTCCAATCAGTACTAATTATAAGTACACATTTTTTTATTAAGGGTCATTGATTCATTGATTCTATATTATTCATAAAAACTGTATTCCAAAGCAAACATATCAGTTCGATTAGTCAAACAGCCCGCACGCGATCACAACAGGTCCCAAACAAATGGCTCTAATCGAAACAACACTCAGATACTTTAACACATTAAATGCCAAGTCCAACAAGCCCACGCCAGCCAATATCTCCTATCTCTCAACCCTACATTGTCACTTCAAACACACAACAGAAACAGGGCATATCGCATTACCTACAATAAATTACGGACGAAATGATACATAATAAACTCTAAAATTCAATATGGTACTGTTCATTTCACACTCAAAATTACAAAAATAACTCCGCACTTCACTCTACTCTTCATACACTTTATGATAAGGTAGGAAAGTCTAAATTGGAACGGAAATTTGTCGTGTGACAGCAAACCGTGGTGGTTATTGAGTGGTGCGTAGTATTTTATCACGAAGTTTACGAGTCGATATAGCGTTACACAAAAAGAAAAAGGAAATAATATTTTTGTGGTCCGAAGCTTAAGATTTTGTCGGTTACAGAGATTTTGTAGATTTTAACTTTAGTTTTGTAGACTTTATTCTTCGAAGTTGGTGAAATGTAGTAAAAAAATATATATACTATGAATATTAAATAAACTGTTTCTGCCCAAATAAAAGACAATCGGATTATAATTAATTATTACAAATGCGGAAGTTTGGAAGTGACTCTCTGTATCCGATTTGCTGTCTTTCACGCTCAAAAAAGTTAACAGATTTAATTAAAATTTGCAGAGTTAACAGAGCAAATAGGAGAGATGGAAAGCGTTCGAACAAATAACACCCAAAAATTAATAACAACTTTACATACGTGAACCAAAAACCCAAAATTAAACGTTTTAATCTTAAACTCTACAAACGCTAACTCCTAAAGCTTGTTCCACACGAATATTATTATTTGTCGCGAATCGTGCGAGAATAAAATTAAAAATAAAAACTG
Source organism: Peribatodes rhomboidaria (assembly GCA_911728515.1). Lineage (NCBI taxonomy): Eukaryota > Metazoa > Arthropoda > Insecta > Lepidoptera > Geometridae > Peribatodes > Peribatodes rhomboidaria. The sequence continues at coordinate 722,719 of OU452179.1, read as the reverse complement.
CGTGGACGCCCGCGACAATATCGGAGAACTTTACACCACACTCCGTAAAATTATTTACTCAGCATCGGTTACAGAATTTGCGCTAGTTAAGGGAGCGATGGGTTAGTGGATTTAGGTGAGAATTGGACGTCGACTGTATTTTTTTGCGTTTGTGGCTGGGGTAGTAGGGTGGTAGGGTTTATGCTATGATCCAAAAAACAAGGTCTGGCATTCCTGGAGCAAACACGCAATGACGTCACTCGTCGTCGTCATCCGTCTCTTTCGAACTATTTGTAAATGACGTAATTCGGTCTTGCTTTAGACATCGATTGACGTCACTACGTGTCGCCCACGTGACCGGAATGCTGTACCTGGCGAAGTATATTATTATACCATGGTTTATCCAATCTTAATGAAATTTTGCAAACAAGTAGTTCATACAAATACAATCTTATGTTCGAAAATGAGCCAAATCTCCTGATTAGCTAGTTAGCTATTACTACTAGCTAGTTCACACTGCGAAGTGATTCTATTAGTTTACTAAAGTTTCCGTAAGCTGCATCTTTACTTAATATTAAATCGAAAGTAACTTTGTCTATCTGTCAGTTTGTAGGCTTCTCATGGCTAAACAGGTCTTGATAAAAGATAATTAGTTACAGTAAATGACGAGAATGGTTTTAGGACATTATTTTCTAAATAAACCGCGAACAAAGTGGCAGTTCATTATGAATTATGAACCGGCTAGCACTTACGTTAAATTTATGTCGTGTTATGACGACTTTACGTAAGTGCGAGCCGGCTTATGATTCACTAGCTGCGCTCCGCGGTGCGCCCTGCGTGGTTGAAAAAGTAGCATATGTGTTAATCATGGGTATAAGCCATACCAAATTTCATTAAAATCTGTCCAATCGTTTGATAGTGAAGAAGTAACAAACATACGCACTTACACACTCACAAACTTTCGTTTTTATAATACTAGAGGCCCCGTGAGCCAGAGAGCTCGCGGCCGGCGTTCTTCTCTAGAAGACAGAGATCCTGATGGAGATCCGGACAGAATTTAGACATACGAAAGCATTTTTGTCGAAACTGAAGCAGAGACGCTTCGCTCGCTAACCCTCGTTCGATCGATTAGTGTGATAGTGTGATGTAGTAATGATCTATTGGTGTTTTTTTTCACTCGTTTTCTCTCTCGCACATGACGTCTTCGGTGGGTACACACCCTTACTCTGCTTCTTCGAAGACGACGGTTCCCAAGACTGTATTAACTGTACGTGCATCTACATACATGTTGGTGGAAACTAAGACATCACTTCACAATGAAGATACTCAGCGTTTTATTATTCTAGCTAGATACCGGAGAACTGGATATGGTAATATCCATTGGGTTTGAATACATTGCTGTGGCTGTGTTGTAAAAGAGAACAACATGTAATGATGCGTGTGCATAAAATTAGTTTCATTACATACTTGTTTTTATCAAAGTGCGTGTGAGATTTCTACATCAAGCAGTCACGGCCTTTTATCATTTTCTTTTTGGACTGTATTTTTTATTTTTAATTGTTGATTACGTCTTTCTAAGATTTTACGATTTCTACAAGTAGGTAATAACAAGTTAAATGAAAAGTTTAATAAAGGAGTGTTTTAAACCCCTGACAAGCTAAGGCTTGTCAGGGGTTTAAAACACTCCCGACTAATTCACATTTTTTAAACAAAAAAAATAACAATCGGTTCATCCGTTCGGGAGCTATGATGCCACAAACACACACACACACACAAAAAATGGTAAGAAAAAATTACATAGGTACACGAAATGAATATGTATTTTACATGCTTCATGAAATCAGAATGCTTTACAGAATTGATCGATAACTCCTATAAAATTAGTTACATATATGTCATAGTTGCATATCTAAACGATTTCAAAACAATAATTGTAAATTTGTGTATAAGCAAGAGTAAGAGCAAGAGGTTAAAGAGCGGCGGTGGTCTCTACCATCACGCATGAGGAAAACCACTAACATGAAAACATGCAGACACAATCACCCACGAAACTTTAACTAACCATTCCCACTACTCGTTGACTCACTATCCTAACATGCAAGTATTGACTAACATTTCCCAGAAAAGCCCAAAACTAAAAACTATGGAGTGTTGTTTTTTACGTACTGATAGAGTGATTTATGAACCAGCCGTATGGAGTCAAGTGGTTTCTGCACTGCACTGTGCTGTGGCATAGAACAGTTCGTGCCACTCTTAAGGGTCGCTTAGATGTTGCCACAAATATCGAAGCTTTGAAACAGCCAGCTTAGAGCTTCAGAAAGTAGAATTGCTTAAAATGGCTGTTGGTCATTTCATAATATACTTTACCAGACTTATTCCCCACACCACCCCCCATTCTTGACGCTTAAGATGTTTCTTGGTCACTCTCACTCCTATGGCTTTTGAACAAGAGAGACAACAACAAAAAAATATATCAATTTGTAAGAACTCCTGGGATCCTATTTTTACGCTTGAGATATTTTCTGGTCATTGTCCCTCCCGTTTAAAAAGTCATAGGATTGAGAGTGACCAAGATAACATCTCACGCGTCTGAATTAGGGGCCTGAATTACTGGTATACTGGTATACTAGTATACAGAAACGGCCCATGTGGCGCACGTCGCGTCGTTTTCAAAGATTTTGTAAGAACAGGCTTTTACCTGTCACGCCTTACGTCTTTCCATATATTTCAGGCCTAATTGTAGAATGTTTTATACCAAATTTTGGCATAAATGGTCAAGGGTCGGAGCTTATGACTGTTCGGAGAGGCACTAAAGTTTGGGTTAGATTATAAACTGCGGTTCCAAGATAAGGCGACAGCAGCGGATGTGGAAAAACAGCAGGTAAACGTCTGCTGGCTCGTCGTGTACACAGATGTTAGTTTACTACGAGAGGTTGAAGAAGTATCGATTGGAATACGTTTCGAACGTATGTGTGTTATGTATGCGTATGTACCTACATACGCTCTATATATCTGAGTTGTATGAATGAATACAATATTTTGGGTTTGATTTCGGATTCTTTGCGATATTGAAATAAAGAACCGAAGCTAAATTAATACTAATAAGTTTTGTTGCAAAAGTATATAAGTTTAAAAGTAATTTATGTTTCGAAATGTTATTAATCTACCGAGCCAGCGTTAGTGAGCGAAGCGTCTATGCTTCGATTCATATTCGACAAAAATATTTCGTAAGTCCGGATGGCTGTCTTCTGACTGACTGGACTAAAAATCTATATAAGTTCCTCTATTTGTACAATAAAGTGTTAAGAAAATAATAAAAATAAATTCTCAAAACAAAAATTCCACCTGCTTTAAAAGAAATCCGAGAAACCAACGTCCAATCGGACCCAGACTCAATACTCGTAAAACTTTAATTCTTCCACAAATAAGGTTTGATTTGCGAAACGTGCGAACACTGAACAAGTGACAATTAACTCAAACGAAATGCCCAAGAAATCGCCTCGTAAAACGTTTACAGTCGAATCGTGGTGGGTTTTATCTAAAGATAATAAAATCAGTAGATCGTGTATGCAGAACTTACTACGTCAGACGCGTTCGTTGCGCTTACTTTTGGGTGGGCCAAATTCATTCAAAATTTCATGTTTGGAAAATTAAGAATGTGACCAATATTTCTTATATTGGTCACATTCCTGGAAAAATATACATTTGGAGCTCAGTAATGACAGCGCTTAGGGTTAGCTAGCAACCAGAATGACTGGCCAGTCACTTGCGATCCAATCTACGAGTTTGTGATTTTTAAGCGTATTATTTTTGGTAAGCGAGTAGTAGATACGATCCGTCTACTGGTTGAATGAGTTGTGGTTTTATTCTTAGCTTTATCGAAACGTGGTAAGTCCTTAGAGCTTATCTAGACAGTTTTTGGCACAAAAACTGGCCTCCACTTTAATACATAGACTACATGTAAATACTATTATACAGAGATTTGTGGTTATACAAAATATACACTTCAGATGCAGACGAGTGTGCAAGATCTCACCGAACTGTGGTTAAAATAAATCCTTATCGTAAAACGACCAATCGTTAATCAATACAAGAGGCGATACAATTTTTACGACAAAAAGGGAAAGAAAATAAAAAAGAAACGACATTTGTGCGACAAGATGGCGACGTCAAGTGGGCAGCGCAGGCGCAGGTAGCGGGACGAGAGTGCTCTTGACGGGACAGTGATGGGGCTTATCGGGTTATTTTGTCGATATTGCTGGATTCCGAATTCCGATGTAAACTTACCAAACGAAACTTAGTATTATCGCTATAGCGATAGTCACATCTTGTTTTTAGCCTGCACCTGCTCACTACAAAATTAAATTTGTACGTAATACCACTATATTCATGCTGCCTCTTTCTTTTATTGATTTAGTTTTGATTAGTGGGTTTACATCGAAATCGGTATACCTATTGTTGATTTATACATAGTTACATTAATATATCCACAATAGGTATCTATTTCCGTACTTGATTCTTACTATTGAGCCGTGCATCTGGTTATAATTGTCTCTATATATATATAAAAATGAATTGCTGTTCGTTAGTCTCACTAAAACTTGAGAACGGCTGAACGGATTTATCTTATCTTAGTCTTTAAATGTTCGTGGAGGTCTAGGGAAGGCTTAAAATGCGAGAAAAAATCGAATAATTTAGAAAACTAAAAACAGCTCTCCCATACAAACGTTTTCTAAATAAAATGTAGAGTCAATTTGAACTTTATTGCTATTCAATCACTGTTGTCTAAGCAATTTAGGTGTGGTCCTAACATCAAAGAGACAATTTATAAAGTTCAAATTCAATCATATCTATCAAAATAGTCTTCGCGTGCGCTTCGGAGGATCTGAACGGATCTGGATAAAATTTGGCACAGATATAGCTTACGTCCTGGACATAGGCTACTATTTATTCGTCTGTTTTAAAAGGTGATTTTTTGTTTACATAGCCTGATACCTTCTATTACCTTCAGCTTCATCTAGCCTGGCAAACCAAAAGCCAGTAAGTTAAAGTAAATGCAAGCTGCAGTGTCGTTTGAGCTGTGTAAAACCGCACGCGGATTGAACGTGGTGATCTGTCACACAAGTTTACCTAGGGAATACCTTTTACCTATCGACCCCGGAGGCAGGCTGGGTAGATAAGTCGGAAGCCCGCCACTGGCAGCATACCCGCAAAAAACCCTAAAAACCACCTTAAAAACCCTAGGGTATTCCACCTCGGCGCAAAATATCGGAGCTACGGGAACGCTCTCATAGACGACCACGGCCCCCGGAGCGCTAGCCCCTTTTCGCATCTCCACGAGCCTATGCTCTTCCTCGCGTGTGTCGAACACCAGACACATCGTCATCATCATCTACCTTGCTCGACCGGTGAGCGCCAGACATCTTAACTAATATTATAAATGCGAAAGTGAGTTTGTTCGTTTGATTGTAACGCTTTCACGTCTCAACTACTCGACCAATCGTCTTGAAATTTTGCATACGTGTTGTCTGGGGCACCGAAAATAAACACTTCCTGTGGGACCGCGGGTGAAACCGCGGGGCGCAGCTAGTATTTTATATACATATGTATTGAGAACAAGTAATATTATTAAAAGAAAAATAAAAAAACCCGGCTGCAAAATGTTGTACCCTATGTTACTTCCACTGTCAAGACGATTCAAATGACACCTCACATGTCGAAATTCATCAAGCTATTTAGGCTTTAGGGCGTGCCAAAAACAGCTCATAGATACATACGTACATATATACATACAAACGTACACTCGAAAAACATAACCTTCCTTCTTGTGTAGTTCGGTAAAAATAGTAACTACAACAGTTATGAAAAATACAGCCAATTATAACACCAATTTTTCATTGGTTTCATTCTGATAGTTTGACATTCAAAGGTTGTGTTTAAATTTTATCGATACTTTTTTTTTATGGTCCATCACTATTCGACGTATGTTTAAATTTATCAAACACTCAAGATTCTTATCGCGACGGGCACATCTTATTTGTTGGCTTTAAAATGTTCGGTCGGGCGTTCGACAACGAAATACTCTTAGCCTTTTTGGACCAAACGTAAAATGACTCATTTTGATTTGAGTTGTCTCAAATTAAAAGAAATTTGAGTTGAATTAACATAATAAAATAATTGTTGTGCTGTTAAAACGACACACGGACGCGATAATTTTATTAATTTGTTCCAGAAGTTGATATTATCTTAATGGGACGACCTTCTCAGAAATAATTTTACTAAAAAATATGATTTCAAAATGTGTGATACAATTTTTTTATTTTAATTTTTAAGTTCGTCGTTGTATGTATATTGTTAGAAAAAAAAAGTGTAGGATACAAAGAAGTCTTAGAATGAGATTTTGCTTAGATTGGCAATTCCAGTTCACGAAAGCAATAAAAGAATTTGCTTTCTCTGTAAATTTGCAAGGAACCAGAATATTGTTTTGAATCTTTTTGGGTGATTTTCAAATCAAATCAAATTGTTTATTAGCTGGAATGTAATGTGTATATGCAATAAATATAAGTAATTGGAATAATAATAATTGGATATTTTTCAATATTTTCCTCCGTAGTCTTTACACAATACTCTTTGTTATCTATGGTAGTCTTCTAATTAAAACGTAAAATATAAAGTTTGACAAGCTAAGTCCAATGAGTTTTACAGTATCTTGAGAATATAAATTACGGAACCCTCTCATGCGGGTCTTGACTTGCCCTGATCCATATTTTTTTTGGGCGGAAAATCGCCGTATACTCCGTAATACGTTTAATATACATGAGAAAACCGACATGTTCTAGAAAAATAATTCAAAAGATTCGTTACATCCGCCAACTCGCACTGAGCGAGCGTGGTGGATAACGGCTCAATCATCGTCAAAGTGTAGAGTAGGTCGGTGCCTTGCAGTGGGACGTAATATGGACCGTAATGAAGATGATGATGACCTTAGACCACTTCTTAAATAATTGTAGGGATCCTACTGTGGATCCAAGTGGAAGGAGGGAAAATCTAGCATATTTTGTAAAGAGTTCTGTAAATAGTAGATAACCAAGTAGGTAGGTAAGTGATACATAAAATGTATCTCATAGAGCCACTAGAGATAAGATCAAAGAGCGCAGTGTGGGGCGCGGATCGCGTTACGTATGCGTGTGCGCATCTCTATGCACCCATCTGGTCCTAATTTATAGACAAGATACAAAATAATATTACTACTATTACGAATTTGTTACCAAATAGTAACTAGTACCATGGTACTATTAATTATTCTGTGACATTGCTATTTGATTTACACTTAGTAGCTGATGGCGTTAACGATGAGGCGTTGATGGACAACAGATGGTTATTGGTTGGCCAAGACGTTACAAAAGACATCTGGAGTCTGCAAGTCCAACAAAGTCCAAAAATCCAAAAAAGTTTTCATAATAAAATCCCGAAAAATATAACAGGGCTCACTGACGGAAAATTCAAATCACATGCAAAACTACATTGATGAAAAGAGGATATTGTAAAGTTAACAATTATTTAGAAGACAAAGATGTCTGGAGCCTTCCACTTCCGCCAAGTATCCACTAGTACATACATAGATTTTACTTATTTGTAAGCTCAAAATTTGTGTGACTGTATTTTTTTTTAGATAGTGCCTCTCAGTTTTTTGCCTGTTCTTCTGAGTAGAGGCTCTTTTTCCGAACAAGGCGATCGAGTCTATAAAAAAAAATTGACGTTCATAAGTGTTACTTTGATACCCAATTGAATAAAAACATTTTGACTTTGACTTTGATCCTATTATTATTAGTTACTAGCTGCGCCCCGCGATGTTACCCGCGGCTACAAACTACCTTAATATTATATGTGCTAATCCAGGCCATAAGCCATAAGGCTTTACGGATTTGGTCCATATACGTATAAAAATAGGTATTTTTAACGTATATCAACCAAATCCGTGTGTCGTTTGAGCGTGAAGAACAAACAAACATACACATACAGAAACTTTCGTTTAAGTAGGATTTTTCGACTCGACTACTCGTATTCGTATGACTTGTGTCAAAACTTATCAATAGCTTTTCCTGTTGTTCGTTATAGAACTAACAAAAACTACATACAAATATTCTAACGAATTAGCATATTTTTGACTTATACTCATATCAAAAGGTTAATTGTAAAAGCAATCACTGGTACATTAAATTTAAGTAAGTAATTAATTTACCCAGCTCCCAACTATGAATACGGCGCCGGCACGTGTTTCGAGTCAGCGGCGGTAGTCCGTTCGTTTAACTAATCGCGGAGATTAAAACATCCTTCCTCATTAACCTACCTACCGGCCACTCGTACCTGGAAACTGTACCGAACTTAGCATTCACGAGAATGTTGATTTTAAAGCTTTTATTAGATTAATTAAAAAAATAACCGACTTTCCGTCTTTAAAAATATAATACACGCGTCGAATTGTAAACCTTTTCCGTTTCGTCGGTTAAAATAAATAAATAAATTCGGGACACTTCCACACACGGTCGCCTGACCCCAAACTAAGCAAAGCTTGTACTATGGCTGTCAGAGACTGATATACTCGTACATACCTAGATATTTTTAAATACATACTTAAATAGATATTAACACCCAGACATAGAACAAACACAAATGTTCATCACATAAATGTTTGCTCTAGGTGGGAATCGAACCCACGCCCCCAAGCTCAGAAGGCAGGTTCACTACCAACTGAGCCACCGAGGCAGACAAAAAACATGACTAATCATCATCATGTCAGCTCGGAAGACCTCCACTGCTTTACAAAGGCCTTCCCCAATGATCTCCTCATCGACCGGCCTGCGCTGCCCGCATCCAGCGGCTTCCCGCGACCCTCACCAGATCACCAGTCCCCCTTGAGAGGGAAGCCAATTTGTTTAGTATATTCTTTCAAATGATAAAAGACTTTCCAGATCTATTTGCAAACATAATCCGGTGGTGTTCAATAGGTTACTTTTTTAGAAAGCATGTTACACCGGCGGTCAACGCTTCTCATCAGGTGAGTCAGTGGTCAAACTCAACATAACGAACTAATCGTTGTAAAAAATTGTGAAGGGCAAAATAAATTGAGAACCTCCTATTTTGGAGTCGCCTATATATAAACCGTCACGTCTTGTAAAAATATATATTAAATATTATAATTTCAGGCCTAAGTGCACCGCTACTTTGCTCCCGCATATTTTACATAAACGAATTGTCACAACTATATTCAGTGATTTTATTTCTTTAAAACTGTTGAAATGTGTACTGCCGCGCCAAAGTAAACCTTAAACACCAAAGAATCCAAAAATATTCTAAGCAAAATGCGCTATTAACAGGTATATCAGCTTTTTACCATGAACACTTGATGCTAAAAACCATTCTTATAATTAGCACAGTGCCTCTATTTCAGCGAACTCTTAACATCCCCGTAAAGGCGGCAATTAAGATAAAATTAAAAGCTCAAAAACTCGCGACAATGTTGCGATGCACTCTGTGGAGTCAGTGGTGGAACGTCTTCACTCAGTGATATTTTTCTATAGACACCTAAGAGCGAGCAAACGCTTTCAGTCAAAACATTGGCATAGATTGTGCCTAATAAAATGCTCCACTCCTCAATGACTGACCAGTAAAGTTTTTATATTTTTGATGTTGCAATTTTTAACAGATTAATCACAGCTCAGCAAGATGTCAGGTAGAGTTTGCAATTTTTGTATTGAAAATGATATTATGGAACTAACACCGCAAGCATGGCTCACGTTTGCAATGTAAGCGTAGACGTGGCATGCTAGTGGATGTTATGAAACGCCACGCTCAAGCCATGCTCGTGTCTCACCCACGCTCCGCTCACGCTTGTAGCATAACTAAGTAACTTTGTTGACACTGCCATCCAAACCTGCGATCCCCCGATACTAAAAGTCATGTCATACCATTATTTGATATGTTATGTCTTTAGATTGTCCAGTCGTTGTCTGCAGTACAATTGCGAATCCCGGCCATCCCGGCCATTCTGGCCACCCAACACGTATGCGCTTGTGATAATGTGAGATGGTGCGCCCGCGCCGGTTGTAAAGATGAGTGCGCCCGCGTCGCCATCCCCCCACGAGCGTAGGACACTTGATTTGATTAGCTGTTAGGGTTTTGGTAGGGTGACCAAATAGTAAGGACAGGGTGTTTTTTTAAAGCATTTATGCCCAATTTGAAATAGAGAGCTCCGCGCTCGCTGGATCAAGTAGGGTGTCTATCAGAGGTTTAAAATCAACCATAAATAGAAAATCTATGTATATAATATGCTGGGTACAATAAAATGCTGGACTGAGTATGCTGTAAGTTTTTAATGCATGGTTTATACCCCAATTCTGTATCATGTGATTATTGAGTTAGATAAGTACGAGTAAATGAAAAATGAGTTATCTCTTGGTCTTAACTCACCGTTTGTTTAGCCATTCCGAATGTCCTCTAAAGTCTAATTTGAGAAAAATCGAAAAGTATCGCGACTGCAAGAGAAACTAGTAAAGTTAAAAGTTTTATGTTTTGACGATTCTAAATACTTTTAGTATTGGAGTATTAATTTTTAGTATTTTGTTTTAGCCAGTCTAGATATTCTGGAAACTGGACGTCTAGAAATTTCTCAAATTAGACATTCGAGGACATTACGAATTAGGAGGAATTAGACATTTATAATAGAAATTGAAGACTACGCGAAATTAACGCAATGTAACATAATATGTAATTTAAAAAAATCATGGAACACCGTGGAACACTCATGTAATTTGGGGTCAAACTATAAATATTAGCTAGCTCACTTCTCCAGAAATCTTGGATTCTTAGTCACCCTACAGAGCCACCGATGCGCTCCACACGTGGTGACGGTGAACGGCCGTGTCGAGCGATATATCGGCCGACACGCGCTCGATGGCTGCACTTCCGGCTGCTTTATATCTTCGGACGACACTTGAGAACTAGAGGAGCTGCTTGGACTCGAGTCGATGGTACTTACCGACTTGCACTTCAGTTTTGACGTGGAATATCTGGAAGGAAAGAAATTTAGGTCAGTATAGAGTAAAAAAAGTATAAAGTACTTACCTGAAGCTTAGCTTGCAGCAAAAGTCAAAGTCAAAGTAAAAGTAAAAAAAAAGAAAATAAACTGTTTTTTGCATAAAATTGTGTACAATGTTAGACTTATAGGTACATAATAATATAATTATTACACATTATTTTCCTAACTCAAGACGTGTTCTCTTTATAGTCGTCTTTGTACTTGTTCACTCTACAAAACTTCAAGGCTAGAGTGAATTAGTGCCTTATAGATCGTCGTGCTCCATCTTAGACCACAACGTCGCTTAACATCAGGCGAGTTGGTGGCCAAACGCCGACCATACATAACATATACATAAAATAAAATAGTACATTCATAGAATAAAGTCACTCTCCGCGTGCGTCTCTCCCTCTGTCTGTTTATTCGCTTATCATTTTTTTCAGGGAAGGCTTACAGGTATCATGCGAAACCGGAGCGGGTCGCTAGTTAAGATACAAATCTAACCTATTAGGTATTTAATAGACTTTATACTTCACTTTTATACTTTTTATTAGTTGTCGAATTACCTATAGAAATTCGCGGGTTAGTTAGCTACAGTTAGACACGGTTCAGCCTACCCTAAAAACTGCTTTGATAAACTTTAATACCGTTTAAAGTATGTTCCATGGCGAAATATGATCCATGGGAAAGCATGTTCTATGGCTAAGTATGGACCATGGTTTTGTGCCATGGTAAAGTTTTTTTTTTACAACGGACTAGGCATGCGTTTGACCACTGATTCGCCTGATGGGAAGCGTCGACGTGATCGAAGGTGTATCACGCTTGCCTAGGAGATACCTATTCACTTTACTCTTAAACACCCCTGGATTGTATTTAGGTGGAAAGACAGACACAGGCAACGAGTTCCACACCTATGCAGTTCTTTACAAGAAAAGTTGACTTGAAACGCTTAGTGCGTTTTAGCGGAATTTCCACCATAAGAGGGTGTCTTTTACAGGTGCGCCTGGTACAATTATAATTATTATTAGTATGTTGCATAGTATAGTATGTTTCATACATGGTGAAGTATGTTCCACCACAGTTGATAAAAATGATAATCAAATACCTTATTCATGAACTATTCCTCCCCTCCGTTAGCTATATTGCATTCCCCTGTACTCGATACAAATGAGTCTAATGACGACGATCGATTGATGTAGCAGTTCCGTGTTCTAGTCCATTACCAGTATCGATTTAAAATTACAAACTATTATTAGGTCATTTAAATAATAGCACTCTGGTATATTTAGGAATTTATCCGGCTTCAAACTATCACATTAATATTGTGAATGCGAAAGTTTGGATGGATGGTTGGATGTTTGTTACTCACAGTCACGCCTTCAGACATTAATTATTTATTTCATTTGACATATGTAATTACTGTTTTGACATGTATAAACTCTTGTATAAACTTTTGACATTTATCGAACTGTGACGTGTAACTATTGGAGTTATCAACAAATTCTGATTTCTGATTTCACAGCTGAAGAGATTTAGATAAAAGGCAAATAGATTATAGCCTGGAATAGCACTACTTTACAACCGCAGGTAACACCGCGGGCCATAGCTAGTATATTTCTAGTGGCTTTTTGAGCTGTAGACCTCACGGCTGATGTTCGTCTTCCTTTACGGGTCGCATTCCTCAGGGTTCAGGTTTAAGTTTTCAAGCTTCACTCTGTAATATTTTTTGTAATCAGTTTCTTGCCTGTTCTTCTGTGAACACTGTGAAGGCGGTCGAGTCTATTTAAATAACTTTGACGTTCATAAGTGTATCTTTGATACCTAAATTGAATAAAAACATTTTGACTTTGACTTTGTAATTTTTTTTTTATATTTCTGACAAAAAAAAATCTTTCGCTCGCTAACACTCGCTCGGTCGATAAAGGCGTTAGCTTGTGCGTGAGTGTGTGTGTGTGTGTATTTGTTACTTCTTCATGCTCAAACAGATGGACGGATTTTGATCAAATTTTATATAGAGATTGTAACCTAGATTAACACAGACTACTTTTAAACTGCGAGTAATGCCGCGAGGCCCTGCTAGTGTATTTCTTACAAAGATTGTAAATAAATTTTCCGCCGCTTTTCTGCAAGTTTCTGCATACTTCCTTAAATTAAATACTAAATACGTGCGTAGTTTAGTATGAATTTACGTTTAACTATGGAGTAGGTATACTGACAGGTTCTAGGTAACGTGTGCATATAGAATGAGGGCCTTTCGCACACGGGGCGATTGTAGTCGGCGACGACAAATACAATGTCGTTGTCGCCACGTCGGCATCGGTCGTGCAATTACTGACTTTACATTTGTGTTTTTTTTTAATTATTTTCAATCAGAACTCTAATGTATAAATTATACTTTTTATAATTGTGTTCTAATTACATTAAAATTAGAACTAAATTTTAAACTAAAGTGTTACAATGTTTCTAGTAAAGTGTGACAGTAGTGACATTACTGACGTGACGTCATGACTTGAGACTAGATGATTCAATCGCTTTTTATACGAACGGCCTTAGGCCCTTCGTTACTTATGGATGGGATTTGGTTTGGGCGTTAGTGGGAGTTGAATAATAATGCTAATACGTTTCGGAATAAGCTTTTACCTGGTATTAAACAGAGCTTTGTATTTAGGACATTTTAACGTTACGTTTAAAACAGAACGGTCCAAAGTAAGTAAGTAATGTTAGGCAATATGCACGAGAGCTAATGTCTTGGTATCGGCACTGCACTTCGGGCGCGGTACATCACTACGCCCGCCCGCTGATTGGAGAGAACGAGAAGCGCGGACGCCGTCAAGATGGCGTGTCTCATTTATTAGAGCCACTAGCTGAGTTCCGCGGTGTTATCTGCGGTTAAAAAGTAGTCTAAATAATAAATAATAGTTCATTAAATCCGTCCATACATTTGAGCGCCAAGAAGTAATAAACAAACACACAAACACAAACATTCGCCTTGATACTGTAAATAGGATTCGTTTTTAATTTTACTAATAATATGTATTCGTATAGTTTCTACAACAGTTGAAGGGCCCCATAACAGTACAAAATACGAAACTTAAGCATTTTTCATCATGGCACTGTTTAGTGAGTCAACAGTAGACAGTGTATAATTTTGTCTCGCGGTTCTGCCCAATGTGAGTGTTAAACAAAGCTAAATGGATAAATGATTTAGGTTTTATGCCGTGAATGAGCTTTATTTGCTCGAATTTTTGTCTTCATAGTTACTAGGTGTAAAAAATGCTGTTCTCTTTCTCTCCGACTCTATCTAGATTTTTTACATAAAGTTCTCTCTCTCTCGTTTTGCATAAAGTTCGCTGTTTTCTATCTAGATTTTGCATAAAGTTTTCTGTACTCTCATTTACTCTCTCTCTCTCTCGTTTTGCATCCAGTTCGCTGTTCTCTCTCTAATTTTCGCATAGAGCTGTTCTCTTTCTTTTCATTCAGTTTCACCGCACCGCTTGTCGGCGTAAATAAACAGGTAAAACATGATTAAAATCAGCCAGTACGTGTCACGTCCGTAAATACGGTCTCCTAATGGCACGTACTCGAATCATTACCGAAACAATGGGAAATTGCGTGTTTTAGCGGGAACAATAAAAGCATGAATTGCGAGGCGCATCACTAATGTCTAATACAATTGTGCCGAGTGCTGTTCATGTGGCGGCCGCGTATGGAACGGTAGGGATGGGACAGAGCCTATCGATAATAAAACGATAAAGATGACTGTTCATTTCCCGTTTATAACCTATGTATTTCTTAATTACATCGAAATGTCAGTAAAGCCAATTGTTAATTTTGTATTTAATATATAGGATAATGTACGAGTAAATTATGTGTTTGAAATAATATTTTAGGCATTAGTAAGAAATATTAATCCTCAAATATCCTCGTAAATATACAATTTCATACAATCTGCTACGAGTAATACACACTGACTTCCTAGAAAAACTGTTTAAAACTTTTAAGAGTGGTTTTTATTGGTCTGCATTTCCTGAATGACTATGCTACTACTAGTAAAACGCTGCACTATTACAAAACCGTTAAGAAACAATTACTAATCAATGCCCCGATCTCACCCTTCCTTCCCCAAAACAACAGATCTTATCGACCCAATTTCAAGCAGTTATATCGACAATAAAGCCACTTTACCGATATACGACATCGAAAACTAGCCAGCCCTATCGCGCCCCTTCGGTTCTTGTCATTAAGGGTGATCCATCAAAACGTCCGCCTGGATTTAGGGTGTTCGACGCGTGCGCTGTAGCCTCGGGGGGACCAGGGGAGCAAACAGGGGTGCAAAGGGGGGAGGGGTAACAAACAAAATTAGATATTCGTACGGTGTCCCCGCAAAGCGGTGAGTGCACCCTGATTGATTGCTTCAGTAAAGATACATTTTTTTATTACACTCGATTGTTTGGTTACGTATTGAATGGATGCTTCCATAGCTGAGGTTATTGCCCTTTGCGATTTGTGTAGTTCGGGTCAGTGACCTTTGGAAAGTTCGAGAATATTTGATGAAGTTATTACAATTAGTCCGGGTCGGTGGAGTTCGCGTGAGACTCTAGTAACTCTTGGGGTAATCACAGCTAACTACTTTTGGATTGTTTATTTAATGCTACAAACTTGAATTATTAAGATGTTGATAGTCAAATTGACCAGTAACTGCGTTAGTTACAAATTGCTTTACAGGGTTAGAGGGAGAAAGGGTACCTACTAAGCCGAAAATAAACGTAATTACTCATAATTCTGAACAATATTTACTATGGGATCAACCCTGAAATCGCCACCCTGAATCCGGAAAATAAATTAGCTGTTTCATAGCAAAATGTCTGTGACACTTACCAAAATGTATGGAACAGCTGTTGTTTTTTTTTTTTGCTGAATTAGGGTTGGTCCCTTATTAAAAGTTATTCTGAATGATAACTACTTACACTTGTTTACGTCTTAGTCGTTAATCCCTGAAGCCCTGTAGAAAAGAAACTCATCTAACTTTTTTACAGAAATTATAGGAACCAAAAAAATATTACCTATATCATATTTACACGATACTTTAAGTAATAGACAGGTCTATCAGGTAGTGGCTGCGCCCCATGTTCTACCTGCGGTAACAAAAAGTTGCCTATATGTTAATCCAGAGTTTAAGAGTCCGGCGACCACTTTAGACTAACTTCGCATTGGCTTAAGGTTTTCCATAGCCATTTCGTCTAGAAGAAGATGACGAGCGAAGAGAGCAAGTAAAGATACTGACAAGCCTTTAAAGTTACCTACAGAGTGACTAAGTACATTTTTTTATGACTTTTGCACTTCTCTATTCATTCTTAAATAACTAAGAAAGTCCCTTGTATTATGGATTCATTTAAAAGCTAATGATGTAGAAAACCTCCCTATGTAAAGGGATTTTTGATTTGCTTTGTCTATCTATTGAATAAATCAGTCAAAAGTGATCCCTTACAAATGCGGATATTTTTCATAGCTCTATTTTCACTATGGAACGTT
This sequence comes from Peribatodes rhomboidaria, assembly GCA_911728515.1. NCBI lineage: Eukaryota > Metazoa > Arthropoda > Insecta > Lepidoptera > Geometridae > Peribatodes > Peribatodes rhomboidaria. The sequence continues at coordinate 706,131 of OU452179.1, read as the reverse complement.
TAAAAAAAAAAACAAGAACATAGGGGCGGAGATATTGTTAATTTTATTGCACATGCTAGATGTCATTATAATCTGACAAACGGTTTTCAAGAAATTTAAGAAGCGCGTTTGTATGGAAATTTCAGAGCGTCGCGGGACTCTTAAGCTCCCTCCATACCAGTTTCCATCTAAATCCATCGATCTGTTAGAGCGTGAAGAAGTAACAAAATACAAACTTTCACATTTATATTATAAACCGGATTGGTGCCAAAAAATGCCACTCGCCTTGAGGCAAAAATCCTGTTCATCTTGTAATACAAAACCATATAATCCTTACTAATTATTAAATCGAAAGTAACTCTGTCTGTCTGTTTGTAGGCTTTTCACGGCAAAACGACTAAAAATTTGATAATTAGTTACAGTATATCACGAGGAGGGTTAATGGGTACCAATATTCGAATAAACGCGAACGAAGTTGTGGGCCACAGCTAGTGCGTTATATAATCATGGTACATCCTGAACACTACTTCAACTTCTCTATAAATAAACCATAAAACTATAAAATCTTACTTTGTTGATCAAACTTTCCACAAGAAATATCAACTAGCCGTTACTTCGAAAGTATCCACTTCATCTTTCTTTTTAATACTCTCATCGAGTCTGATATCATTAATTTGCAAACTTCGAAACTACTTGAACAAAAACAAACAATGCAGGTGCAGAATAAGGAGAGGCAGACTGTGAACTCCTCAGTTTTAGAACTCGGTTTTCTGTTTGTCATCTGTTTTTAACCGTCGACTCAAAAATTATGGGGTGTTATAAGTTTGAGGTTTCTCTCTCTCTTCTCTCTGTCTGTAGTATCGTACCTCCCGTATGGATGAACCGATTTTGATTTTGTTTTTTTTTGTTTGAAATGCGAATTAGTCGGGAGTGTTCTCAGCTGTTAACAACAACAATAACAACTCTTTATTAAAAACATAAAATAATTACAATAGTACTTAAGTAAGGTTTAACTAAGTTTTTAATGGGCGGCCTTATCGCTCAAAGCGATCTCTTCCAGGCAACCTGTATGGACAGGAACATTTATATAAATAGAGGCCTTGAATGTTGGTGTCGGGGGTTTTTAATTTTTTTATTTAATCCTGTTGCTACTTTTTGCTATTGATAGTTTTTAACTGCAAAGGCATTATTGATTGCAGCAGCATGATTACTTCCCATGCATTCACATTTAAGCTCTGTAATATTTATTGCTCAAATAAAGTTATTATTAAGTCAGAAAATAACAAACATCCACCACTTCCTAATAAACGTTGTATGACCTTGGTGTAGTTATACAGCGTTCTGTAGTTTCGATCGAGCTAAACATTTATATAAGAAAGAAAATGGCATAACGCTGTATAGCTATTCCGGGGCTATACAACGTTTATTGTTAGTAGTAATGGTAAGTAGATGGGGTTTACAAGATAGTAATCGGACGATATGTTGAGCTCTCTATGAGATGGGTCTCCGCGAATCTTTGAGAGATTAATTTAAAGAAATAACTTAACTTTACCTTCTTTGCATATCTTTGAAAATATTATGTACGTTCGTAAAAATCTACATGAATTTAAATTGAACTGTGACTATCGTAACAATCACACTAGAAACAAGGATAGGATAGCTGTACCGAGATTTAGACTGACTAAGTCAAAAAAGTTCTTTTTAGGCAACTGATCCCGGATAATATAACAAGGCTCACTGAAGGAAAATTCAAATCACTTGTTAAAACTACATTAATGAAATAAAGTATAAGGTTGACAATTAATTAGAAGACAAAGATGTCTGGAGCCTTCAACTTCCACCAAGTAGCCACTAGTACATAGATATTACCTAGTTGTAAGCAAAAATTTATGAGACAGTAATTTATTTATTGTTATTGAAAAGAAAATGCCAATCACTTACTTGCCTGTTCTTTTGAGTAGTAGCTCTTTTTCCGAACAAGGCGGTCGAGTCTATTTAAATAACTTTGACGTTCATAAGTGTTTCTTTGATACTCAATTCAATAATAACATTTTGACTTTGACTTTGACGTTTAACCGTGTTAATAAATGAGGTTCTCAATTCGCTTGCATTTTTTTAACTCTGTTTATGAACCGATTTTGAAATATCTTTTTTATTTGATAACATATATTTACCATTTATAAAATAGAATTGGGATGACGGTAAGTCTTTTTTTAAATATCATTAAATTACCTACACCTACCTAATAAGTACAAGTTTAGAGTTTTCAAACCTAAGTCTCTGCATAATTCTTTCTTTACAAAGCTGGCGCAAAAAGAGAAGCAATCGGAACGTCTCGAAACATCGGAACCGGAAGTTGGGGCTCATTTGAAAGCGAAACAAAGCCTTCGCTGCCAAACGAACTACTTACCATCGAAATATTGGAAATACCACGGTAAGTATTATATCGTCGGCGAGGTAGATTTCACTATTTCCCAATAAAAAAATATTCATATCAAATGTACGAGTAGCTTTAAAGATGCTCCCTCACGTAAATCTCGTTAATGAAATTTCTATTGATCTTGTTTTTGAAACACATACCTAATTGTGCATTCGCATCAGTGCGATGCAGCCGCGCGCGCGCACTTGCCTTGATAAAGATCCCCGAATGTGGTTGAAACTATAGTCTGAATAATCGACTGAATCGTACGTGAGTAATTCCCGTTTCATAAATCATTGCATACCTAATTCTAATTATTATTTATTTAGGTACTTTATTTATTACTTTTATCATTTATACGTTTAATTGTATTTGTTTAAAAATAGATTTCTTTCTTTCTTATTTCTATCTGGATGTTCCCAATTAACATGTAATGTACCTATTACTTTCTATTCGAAAATCACAGCGGGAGACGAACCGAGCATTACAGATCTCAACCTGTAATTATACACATGACATATTTATATTATAGTTAGACCTTGTTGGGGCTGGCAGAGTTGTGATACAACACCCTAACTTCCCCGGTCGATTTTCATCGACAGGGTGCGAATTTGTCGCCATACACCGGGAGGTGTATGGCGCGCACTCCGGTTTTGTGGCCAATGATATTAAATACACGCTTAATTCACAAATAAATAAATTGGTGCGTGCCTTCGTCTGGGATCGAACCCGCTTTCTCTGGCTTGTGAGGCAAACCTTCTCCAACTAGGCTATCACCGCTTTTTTTTGTAATTAAACAAGGAGTAACAATTTCAGAGATAGGTGATGTGAGCAAAAAATATAATAGAATGTTGTATTCTTACAATACACGTTACAGGCGATTGCTCTAGTTGACCCGCTCGTTAAAACTAAACAACTCAACAGCCGTTTTAAACTAAACAACAGTTAATTTCCTTACTATTTTCTGTTTAGTCACAAATCGAACTATTAATAATTAATGAAAATCCCCTTTTCCGACTTCAAGCTACAGCACTCACGAAACGCCAGTCATTACTGGTTTATTAATTTAACTATGAAGTATTAAATGGGGCCGCGACGTGCACCTTGCGGAACTCCCAGCCCAGCCGATACACTTGTCTGATGGAGGCTTTGACGCTTACCCTACGTAAATGACTAAACAATTTAGTGTTTCAAATATCAACTGTAGGTTTATGAACATACGATTCATTACATCAAATGGCTGTCTGTCGTTAGATATTTAGTTTCTCTAATTATAGTTAAATTATAGTCTAATATAGTCTATGAAACTCGGTCGTTGATAGTTTCATAGATATTTAATATGTAAATTGTATTAGCTGTGCCCGCAGTGTTACCTGCGGCTGAAAAGTTCGCTATATCCTTTTCTGTACCCCTGAAAACGTGTTGGCAAAATTTCATGATGATCGGGTAGTGGTTAAGGCGTGAAGGCGTAACAAACAAACAAACTCACTTTCGCATTTATAATAATAGGATTAGGAGAGTAAGAATACTGTAGAATTGATATCTCGAACTAGCAAATTCGAATGCGCCAACAAGACACCGAGAAACCTCGCCTTGTTTTGTGCTGCACCTGCCCTGCTCCGGACACCCTTACTCTATCGACATTTACGCAGTTTTTATTCGCGCTAGCCTATCCATATTATTTACTGTGACTTCCAAACTTTCAAAAAAAGAAGAATATACGTGCGTCTATAATAAAAGTGGACGCTCACGAAAAGGATTGGCCCACTAAAGCCAACTGGAAAGACGGAAGAGAGGCCTTTGCCCAACAATGGGATATACCGGGCTGATTTAATAATAATAAAAGTATGGTCATCGATATTTTAGTCAATTATGTACAACAAAATGTTAAATAAAAAGAGTACAAAAAGTTTCGTCGACAAAATGTATAGAACAGCTATTTTTTCTTCGATTTTAGGATTAGTGCCAAAGTAAAAGTTGGTTTCAATGACGAGTACTTATCATACTAATATTATAAAGGCGAAAATTTACGCGTGTGTTAATGTGTAAGTATGTATGTTTGTATAATTCTTCACGCTCAACGAATTGACGCGAAACGTTGACGAATTTAGATGAAATTAGTTCTGAAGGTAGTTTACACCTTGGATAGGTTTACGCCTACATAGGCTACTATACTGTAACTGCGCGGGGCGCAATTAGTCCTAGAGTATGCCCATCATTTAAAGATACACTCCGTATAAGAATGAAAGAGTAATTTTGTGTCATGTCCCGGTTGTTGATCGATCGGAGCGGTTCTGGCGTTTGTCCAAAACTGCAGCACGTTTTATGCGGTCACGGAGAAGATACGGGAGATCTTTTGGATTTTATGACTTAAATGTGAATCTGGATGTATGACTCTAAACAAACATAATTATTAAAAGGTAAACAAAAAAACTCGGCTGCAAAATGAAGCCCCACACTTCAGATAATTATAATTGAAATGTTGTACTATCTGTCACTTCCACTATCAAAACGATTCAATGATACCTCAGATGTCCAAATACATCAAGCTGTAGGTCGTGCCAAAGAAACCTCATACATATACCATACCTATAAATGTATGTATAAATATACATTTATACATACTTACACACATACACATGAACATACGTACATACATTCGAAAAACATAACCCTCCTTCTTGCGCAGTCGGGTAAATAAGGAAATGGTGGGTTTTTATTTATCAGAGTATCATATCAATGTATGTAGTTTAATAATCATTTTATTTAATGCTATTTTTTTCACATTTCACAGATTTCTGAAATCTGGATTAGAGACAACTGGAAATCTGTTTGATGAAAAAACAACCATGTATGTATTTTTAGTGAAAACCCTACATTGTTATTTCTGGACAACATAAAACTTACGATAATTCTAGCAAATAAAAACAATAACACACAGAAATCTTAAGGCGTACCATTTATTAGTTTTCTTAGAACAGCCAAAGAAAAAAAATTATTCCTGAAATATATCCTGAAACTATGCAGCGATATCCCATCGAGGAAATATATGGTGTTCGTAGAGGGGCTACAGTACTATGGCGCTCCGAGTCCATTGTGCTACGCCGTAGCGGCTACGATATATGACTACGAATTGAAGAGTACTTCCGGTTGCGTGAACGAAGGTGTTACGGATCGTTCGGGAACGGAAGAAATGCTATAAATATTAGGAGTGAGAAATAATAAACTGCCTAGATAATATGTGGAAAGTAAATAACTGTGGCTGACCTAAATATAGTTTTGTACCAAAGAATATAATAGATATATTACACATAATACCGTACACACTACTATTACAGACTAATATTCATAATACATCTGCCTCTTACTTAAAACTGCTTACAAAAAACAAAAAATATTCATCATCATCGCAGTTTTTTCCGTCCCACTGCAGGGTCACCGACCTACCCTCAATCAAGGAATAGAACCAATGTCATCACGCTTGCTAAGTAAAAAACAAATAAAACACTTCATAAAATGATCATTATCATCATTTCAGCTGGAAGACGTCCACTGCTGGAAAATAATCTCCATAGCGACCGCAATTAAAAAAAAAACTGAAAATATATATTTTTTTTATGTACAATAGGCCAGCGTTTGACCACCAACACGCCTGATGTTAAGCGACGATGTGGTCTAAGATGGAGCACGACGACCTATAAGGTACTTATTCACTCTAGCCTTGAAGTTTTGTAGAGTGAAGAAGTACAAAGACGGCAGTTGAGTGAGGCGCTACAAGTGCGTTACTGCTCAGACCCGTCTTCGGAACGGATCACAGCTAATATCCCAACACCTACTAACAAATCAGTACTTCGCATTCCACTCTCACATATCTTTAATACTTTATGTATCACGTCTCAAGCATGTAAAAGGAGTGACGGGACGTGAATTCGCATGTATACGTTCATATGAGTGGGCATGACTGTACACTGTATTCATATCTATACTATATTCACGAGTGTACTGTACTCACAGGTCGGCGTCTTGAACACTTCCCTCAGATAACGGAGCTTTGATGTACACATTTTATATTTAAGGGATGAATAGGTAACAAGGTGCCTGTGAGTCTTGTTTTTGGGAGAACGTTTTTTGAGTTGAAGAATGATTGACGACTTTAAAGTTTACCCACTGAGTATAAATAGGTATAAGATTATCATGGTTGTTTCAAAATTCAAGATAAAATATAACAAAATATGTTGTAAAAATCTCTCTCTCTGATGTATCTCTATCTTTCTATCTGAGGTCACCTCGTTCTTAAAGAGTGATTGAATAACGAGCAAACAAAAATCTGTAAAGATCAAACGTTTTTAATTTTTAAGTAAACTTCTTTTAAGAAAGTTTTAAATCGACTCATGAAAAGTATCTGTAACTTATCTTAGAATGAGTTTGCTTCTAAATGTATTCTTTTTTAAAATTACCTACACCATACTTTAAACATCTAGACAGGCCGTATAAAAAACGCAGGCGTCGCACATCATGTCCACCTGCCGCCTCGCACGGAGCCCTCGTCCGCCGCATCGATCGCGCCGCGCCGCTCGTCTGGTGGGACATGGAGCTTTATTGGGTGATGGACAAACAAGACACAACTAAAACGTTGCTGTATCTTGAATAGTCCAAGCGAACGTAAGCGAGCGAAGCGTCTATGCTTCAGCTTCGACGAAAATGCTTTCGTATTTCCGGAATTCTGTCTTCGTGTACAGTTAAAAAATATATATAATATAATATTATCTTCGGCATTTTGAAAAAAATGTGTTTAATTATTTGACGCTGCTCACAAAATTTCACGAGGATCGGATGAATAATGCGATTTGTAGAAGACAGACGTCGGCCGCGAGGTCTACAGCTCACAAAGTCACTAGTTTTAAATGGGAAATGAAATTCAGGACTACTTAGTGGAGTTAAGTTTGATGTTTCATTGTGTACAAGTAAGGTAATATACACATATACTCGTACTACATTAAAGTTACATATACTTGATGTACACGCTATTGGAACATACTATACGCACATACATATTTAAATAGATACATATCGTCACGCCTTTCCCCCGAAGGGAACGGCAGAGGTGTAATACAACACCCACATTTCGCCGGACGATATTCAGTCCCTAATGTGACAGGGGGCGAGCCTGTCGCCATACACCGGTCTCCAGTCATGTAGCAGATGACAAACAATACGCACATATGTTCAAGGCTCAGCTGAGGCAGAAAAATCAGACAAAGATAGAGTAAGTAGCACACAAAGATAAAGTTCTACAATATACTCGTACGTAAATAAAACCTTTTCACTCTTGTTTTCTCTTTTCGTTTTTTAGAGCACACTGTATTGAGAGAAGCTTCATTTTAGGCTTTAGCCGTCTATTTAAAGTCGTAAACGGCTTGCAGGTGAGTTAGGGCTGCCACAAAATGTCCTCGGAAATCAGGCCGGGTGACGCCGAATTTAGTTTACGAGCCAACTGAGACCGCTGAGCACCGCCGGCATAAAACAAGGTAAGGCACTGTAAGGCTGTGAGGTAAGCAAGGAAGGTAAGCCTGGCTCTAAGGAGTTTATGACCACCCTGTACCTGCGGCGTCGAGTGTGAAATAATGCTTGCACAGATAAAATGCCGCTCGAAAATCCTCCGAGGAATGAAGAGTGGGAGTCTTGAGGGTACCATGAGGAACTACGCACGACTGATAGGGAATTTTACTGGGATAACTGATGTGACACATTTTGTGTTAATAAAATTATTATGCAAAATACTATTTAGCTACTATAAAGAGTTGGTTATTCTGGTTATAGTTTTCTGACTCTTTTTTTTTACCTTTTCACTATTTATTGATACACAATGATTCTAAGGACCAATATGTCGTTGCACAAATTTTAGACTAAAGAGTCTATCGTTTTAGGAATACTAGCACACAACACAATATAATGAACGAGATTTGCGTTAAAAAGGGACGATTGAAGAAAGAAAGAAAGAGAAGGCAGAATATCCTGTAAGTGTTCCTCTGAAGAGAGACAAATAATAATCTTCCTCTGAGGAGAGAATACCCTGCAGTGGTCTCAATGAGCTGCCAATAATAATGATGGTGTAATTACACATACACACTGTAGCAGTATTCATATTTGAACAGGCTCTTTACTGTGCAAAATGATATTAATTGTTACGCTAAACAAAGGTGCCAGCAACAAAACTAACAACATTCCCAACAGAAAGGACAGTCGCGCAAACAAATCATAACCGCAGTATCCACTACAATTACCCGTATGCAATTACTGAATCCTACTTCCATGTGAATTTTAATTCAAAAAACTACAGCAAACTTTCAACTCTATGTGTTTGTAGTTAGACTTTATAGTTGTGTGACGTGTAAGTGAATAATGCAGGTAAAAAGTGTCGGGTAGTATATCAGGGGTGAATGGGAAATGTACAGAGTAGCTTGTAAGAGCCGTTAAAACCAGAGTTCAAATTTTTGTTTTATTGCACGATGAATTTTTACAAGTTGTGCATTTTTTTTTAAACAGAAAACTAACCAACAAGGCAGAAATAAACTAACACTCAATACACACGAGAGACGAATTCGCTACTCGAACGAAGTCTACGAACTCCATGGAGTTAAATTGTTTATTTGATAGTCCGATGTTATAATTGAAGTCGTTAACGAGTTGTCAAAAAGATTTCGTCAAAATCCATCGCTCTGTTAATTATTGTGAGTCTTTTATTAATATAAGTCTGATTTATTTTACAAAGATTTTCGGATCGATTTCGCCCGTGACAACGATTAGGAACAATGAAATCCTTATTATGAAATATCCAAGTATACAAGTATCAAGGGTACTTAAACTAAATTTAAGTTTTGTTTTCAGAAGTATTCCTTCATAAATTTCCTACTCTGTGTTATCAGGGAGGAATAATTTCGCGGCAGTAACGGCATAAATCAACGCGCTAGACGCGAGGGTGGATGTATAGTATGGTATAGGCGGCAGTAATTAAACCTTTGTTCTAGTTGGCGACTTCTCACCTGAGAGGAATGCTTAATGTCATCTTTACTTTTTTGGGGGCGAAATGTTTGGGGTCTCGGTGAGGCAGTCGTTGAAAAATACTGCCTTCGTAGCTTTAATACTTGGTTGGTTCCTGTGGCCCTATTCGGAGATTTGAGATTTTCATCTCACCATTTTTCGTCCTTGTTGCTCTAGTTTGAAACGTCATAGGTGTGAGAGTGACCAAGATAAAATCTCATCTCATCTCACGCGCAGGAATAGCCCCCCTGACAACGGTTAGTTGTTCCAGAATTAACCAATAAAAGATGAGTTCAAAACTTAGCGTTTCCTATCAATTCATTGACTCGGTACCTGGACAGACTGTTGAAATCAATGATTGGAAATTTTTGAGAAAATAAGATGTGTTGTTGTGAATTCTATTCTCAAAATGCATAAATATAAATAAACATTACATTGGGATGGGACTGTGGTTTCCGTAGCACAGTTTTTTACCAGTTCGAAAACCTTTGTGGCCTTTGACATCAACATTTTTAATGTACAATTTTTTTATTACAAATGAATAAATGATTGATTGATAAGTTAGCATTTTGTTAATAGGACTCACCAAAGTTAGTTCACATTTTTAGCAATATATTTTTCTTAACAAACAATTATCTTGCGATGAATAGTAGTTATCGTATAATATTATTTTAAAGTTATTTTTAAGTTCTCTTGTGAAGCTCCTACATTCGTTCGATATTACCTATTACTGATGTTGCCGTAGAAGAACGAAATATAAAGTTGAAAAAAATCTTATCATTCCTAAAAATAACAGAGAGACAAAACAAAAAAAAATCTCCAATTAACGAAGACTTAAATACGAAAGTGGGCTGTCAGCTAAACTATACAATAATGAGTCTGAAACGAAATAGGCCATTTCTAAAAGCGAATTCTTTTTCTTCTATTTATTTAGATCTTCGTCAGCACAACTTGCATTTTCTCCATCGACAAGAATCCCACCGCTCATATTCCCTAGTCACGCTATTTATCTCGAAGGAAACCTACTAGAAACCATACAGGGTGTAATACAATAAATACGGGTTTTGAAAGAAAAACAATTTGTCTTCAATCGATCTTTGTTATGTTAGCTAAGGTCGGTCTTAGGAATGTACCTAATTATTTTATCCAGTTCTTAGTGACGTCAAAGACAAATAATATCCATAGTTAAATGCTTCAAATGACGTCACAACTTTAGGGCCTTTAGTTTGTAGTATCATCGTAGTTATCAGTCTTGTTCTGGATGTTTTTTTTAATTAAGTATTTTTCCATTTTGAAAGTGTGAGTTAACAATACATGCTTTTTTATCTAGTCCTAGTTCATAGTAGCATCATTAGTCCATGATAGTAGGTACAGCATACATATTGTTCTGACATTCGTTTTTAATTTTAATTATTCAACTGTGACGTAGATAGGAGTTATCAATAAATTCTGATTTCTGATTTCATACAGGACATAAATACAGTTATTTTGCACATGCATGCAAAATAACTGTATTTCTGTGCTGTCTTCTGTGTTTGAATTTGTTTGTGTGTTAAGAGCGTTATTTGGATTACACCCTGTATACAGCTGCTCACTCCATTGGGTTTCACTTAAGGTCGTAATCAATAGCGATCTGCGGTATAGGATTGTCATTAATAATGTCGGGTACCGTTTGTAAGGATTCGACAGGTAGCCTTTTCAATGGTAGAGGAAGAGAGTGGAAATCTTTCTGTTTACAATTTTAAGGCGTGAGTCTGAAAAGATTCGGGTGAATTGAAAAGAGAGAAAATGCATAGAAAATAAGATAGGAAATGTTTAAAGCTTTTTGTGAAAATGCATGAAAAAGACATAGGAATTTGTATAAATAATATGTTAAACTAGATTTCTTCTTTTCTTTTTACTGAAATAAAGCTATTTGAAGAAATGGTATAGTCGGAAAACGTATTCGTTGTAATTTACTGTAATTTAGTTAACAATCGTATCTGTATATCTTCCGAGAGTATGATAAGATCATTGTCGTATTCATTTGATACTCAGATCCGATGGGAGTCACCCGTCACTAGTCGTATGTTACTTGCTTTTGAAAAAGTATTCTAACATTTGCTGACTCTTATGTAATTTGAAGGTATATTACAAAGAGGAAAGTTTTTTTTTTATGTTTGTACCGAATTAACTCAAAAACGTCTGATCCGATTTCAAAAATTATTTCAACGTTTGAAAGATACATTAATACTGAGTGACATAAAACAGCTAGTACTCTACAAATCTCACTATACGTAAGCTAAAATTCAGTCGACAAAAATATATCTATGTTATTAATAAATAACCACTTTCAAAATATCACCAAGCTAACCTAAAAACGCTAACCTAATCTTGTAAAATATAAGCCTCCAGTCAACCCTGCAGGGTCAAGTCGTTAGTCATGGCGGGGGCGGAATATGCCACGTTTTCACTTTTTTAACCCGTGGGTAGACGTGTGAATAATTTAAGTGGGCTTTCGACCTTTTTGCGGTCGGTTAAAAATGAACCGGAGTCAGTGGTTTGTTGAGAGAGATAGGATGACGATGGGGGTTATTAAATGTATGAGGTAAGAGGCTTGAGAAGAAAGGGATAACTTACATAAAATGCGCACTTTTTTTTCCCTTTAAGATCGGTTAGGAAAACCCTGGAATGCGTTTGAGATTGTTTCTATTCTGTTGTTTTTATTTTCGACTTAGGGCTACTTGCAGACGGGCTATATTTTTAATTTGGAGTTAACTGCTGATCATATGGTAAACTAATAAACTCTTGCGCCACCAAGAGTAAGCTAAACTTGAGTTAACACTCAATTTCAATTCATTTATTCAGACCACAGGTTATTAACAACACTTGATAACGTCCCACTTTTTTCAGAGTGGCGTTTATAACATTTTAAATCTGAGATAATCAACACTGTGATTTAGAATTTAACTCCGTATCTCTTACAAGTAGGTGGGAGTGTTAGCTACATAAAATGTCTATTGCGCAGTATAGTCCCTCAATGGTTTTGGGCAATCCACTAAGCATCTGAATTTACGCCAAGGATTATCTTTCTGCAATGAATTGGCAATAGAAATAGCAAAGTTGTTGATAAAAACTCTTCAACCCAATAAACATAGGTTATCCCCTAAACCCTAAACCTCCACTGCTTCACGTCTTCATTATTGCCCCATAAACTCCCTCCACCTTGATCTACCTCCGTTACAGACGTATAAACGTTCAATTTCCATTATTCTGATTTTCTTCCGCAAAATACAAAAACATACACAGAAATGGTTCCCCAATCCGCTACAAGCAATCTTCAGTCGCGAGGCGTCGGGACTGTTTCCGAAACGATTGTTCCACCTTGTTCCCTTTCCTTTGGAAAACGGCTTTCCTCGAGCCCGTTTTATTTCGTGTTGAATTCAATTATAGAGGAACTAAGAACTGCGAATTGGAGGGAAATGTTAGTTTGGTCTCGAACAATCGGGCGGTGTTGGCGCGGGCCTAACATTGCTTCGAGCAATTAAATAGTTTTTGTGTAGTTTTGTCGGAATTTAATTTTGCTGTTCGTGATTTTTGCTCGCAAGTGTTTTCAGCGGGTTTTCTTTGTTTTTTAACGTTTCTTAGAAATGTCGAGTTGATTTAATTTAAGTTTTCTTTCTTGGTTATTAAATAAGGCATTGTTATAATGTGGAGCAATGATAGCCTAGTCGGAGAAGGTCCACCTCTCAAGCCAGAGGGAGCGGGTTCAAGCCCAGCCGATGGCACGCACCAATTTGTTCATTGTGTGAACATATGTGCGTATTGTCATCTGCTACATGACTGGAGCCCGGTGTACGGCGACAGGTTCGCCCCCTGTAACATTTGGGACTGAATATTATCCGGCGAAGTATGGGTGTTGTATTACACCTCTGCCAGCCCTATCGGGGGAAAGGCGTGACGATATGATGTTATAATGTGTCAAAAACAAGTGAAACCAAAAAATGTAAACTTTTAGATAAGATATTGCCTATTTATGTGGCAATGTACGTATGTATGTACTTATACCTACGTTAAAAATATTTAGATGCTACTTAAATTGATACTTCAAAAATGATGACAAAATCTCATCGTCACAATTCAATAATATTTCCAATATAAGCCGACTGAAAGCGGAAAGAACAGAAATGAGCACAATAAGCGAAAACAGGAGCGAGCGCGGAAATTACTGAGCGCCTTGAAGGGGCTCGCAAATGAAGCGATTATGGACGCTTACACACTACGTCGAGTCGATATCGACAGAAACTAGACTAAAATCAGAAAAGTTAAACCAATATTATGTCATTGTGTTTTGTGGGTCACGTCGTTTTGTCTATAAATTAAAGAAATATCTCTAAGCGAAGAAAGCTGACCCTAATATTATTTGGGACATATAAAGTTTGAGAGAAATAGAGAGAAAGAAAGAGCGGTGTTTTATCTGTGTTTATCATAGCACCAAAATATCTAGAATGAATGGCAATTATATCTGTCAAATGTCGGAATGCCCTAAATTTATAACTAGCTGTTGTCCGCAACATCGTTTGCGTCTATTTAGGAAATAGTATCCAGGAACCCTCCTCGTGATAAACTGTAACTAATTATCAAATTAATATAAGTACCTGGATGGCCGAGCTTTGCTCGGTATTTTTTTTTTAATTGTGTTTTTTTGGAAAATAAACAATTGATTTTAGTCTAACCTCAAAGCAAACACTCATTGACTTCGTGTTACTTAACAACGCCATCTGCTGTTGTGTAGTTAAAGCAATTAGTTGCTCACAAAAAATAGTATTATTATTCGCCAATAGATGTCAGCAAGAGTCATATTTTTCAGTTGAGACTACTCAAACGCCTCCTTTTTGTTATTTTTCTTCCAAGTTTATGTTTAAGTTGATTATCGATAAAACACGAATAAAATGACATTTTCTAAAAATGATTCCTAGCTAGATCGATTTATCGCCCCCGAACCGCCCTATATACTAAATTGTATGAAAATCGTTGGAGCCGATTCCGAGATTCCAATTATATATATATATATAATATATACAAGAATTGCTCATTTAAAGATCTAAGATTTTAATAATAAAATAAGAATACGTTACCAAAGAGATCAGAGTCCAAAATAAAAAAAATAAAAACTGGCTGGTTTTGAGCTGAGTTTTATTTTTGGTTGTCAGTTGTTTTTTAGTACCAACTACGTACTATTCTGTGATGTTGCCTGTCGCATTTGGTAAGCGGCGCGCTATTTTTTATTAATTCACAGAATTTCATGACAAAAAGATGTAATATATTTTAGCGGACCTGTCAATTATGATCGATGATATTTCATAATTATTTTAAGTCGACATAGTATCGAATTGATGTAGTGAGGAATCCTCTAGACATGGCTCCGAACATTGTTGTTATATAGGAAATCCAGGGAGTTAGCAACAGAACGTGCGGGCCTACGTAGGTCGTTACACAAATTAGGACATAAAGGAAACTTGGCTTAATCTTGAGACGAGTTATTATGAGAGTTTCTATAGGTACATCTGCGACAGATACAGGATCTCGTTTGTTAGGCTTACGGACGGATAACTAGGAATTTGCTTTTCAGTAAATGTGATCATATGTACCTATTTTAGTTTTTTTTTTAAGAAGGACATGAGTAACAGTGGCATGATTAGCAGGTAGGCATATTATTATAGATTATAATTATAGATTTTATATAGGAACATCTCGTGAATATTTATTATTAATATTACATTGATTATCTTTAAATATTTATAGGCAGGTATATGAGAAAAATGTACTTATGTATTCACACTAATATTATAAATGCAAAAGTTCCGATGGATCGATGGTTGCATAGATGGATTGATTCGAAGTTTGTTACTCGATCATGCCAGAACGGCTGAACGGATCTGGGTGAAATTTGAGCACAGAGATTGATTATAATCTGGAAAACCGCTTAGGCTATTTTTTAACTACAGGTGCTACCAGCTGATACTTACTAAAACTCATGTAGAATGTCATGAAAATAATTCTTTATTTACCTCACATTCACTTCTAACATTAAAAAATGTACAATTTGAAACAGACGCGAATTTACCTCTTCTTCCAGTATAAATCTATTCAGAAATAAATATTTAGTAAAATTAATCAAGACCAAATTAACTTTTGGATACCTAAAGCTTTACAAAAAATTTCATGAAACATTCTAGCAAGGATTACGAAGCTATTTTATCATGTTTTTTCTTACTTTACGCCATCCTTATTTCCTTTTACCGAAAAATTACGCCGACCCGGCAAAGCTCAAGGCAGTATAACGCAAACGCGTAAAATATGGCCTCACTCCGCCGACTAAACGGTCGCATATCTCTTATCTCGCCGGCTCTAATAAATAATCCGCAGCGAGCTGGGTGCCATGAATATCACTTACACGGGGAAATACTCGCACATCCCAGCGATTTTCTCTTTAAGAACAGTCTGGTACAGGAACAGAGTTAGTGCGGGAGCTGGGCGCTTGTCTCCCGATTTTTTGTTATGCAAACGTTCAGGACGTCGATTCTACCAAGCAATTGTTTTTAAATTGTCAATGAATTGTCCAGTTTTAACACTTCTGGCATATAAAAGTGTCAATTAGAGGCAATTAACAATTTGAAAACAAATGGTTAGTAGAATTGTGGGGCAAATGTTTGGATTAAATGAATTTAGTTATAGTTTAATTTCCAACATGTCTGAAAACATTATACCTATAATAAATAAACTAATTTTTGAAAGTAATAGTTAGTCTAAAACTATGATGTGAATTTGAAAAATTATCAAAGAAACGTCAGATGCTTTCCTATTTACATTATTTTTTCCACGACACGATGAAATGAACGGTAGGTATAATATAGCCCAAATATATTTAAAAAAAACAGGTCATAGTAAATATTTCATCTATTAACCAACAGTCGGTTTGCTTTACTTTAGATTTAATGGTCAATGACTTGTGTGTCGCAGAAAAGTTTTTTATGTCAAATGGACACACCTTTAACTAAGCCTTACATTATTTTGCTGACTTTCCCCCCTCTCTAAACCCTGAATCCGTCCCCGCTCTAGCAAGTTGTAAAAAGTAACGCGCTCTCTTTGTGGGCTCAAACTCCTCGATAATGTTTAGACGATTCTGTTCGAGAATAAATTATGCATTCTATGGTCTGGAGATGTGTTTCGATTGATTTTGCGTTAACCCAATTTGGTGCGACATAGTTTTGGCAAAGGAAATGGGAATAATACAGCCAGTAAAAGTATTTATATGTATTTCTAGGATGCGGTATTTTTTTGGTTAAATGGGCAATTCGTGAGGAGGATGTATTTTTATTGGATCTAGGAAAAACAATCCAAGATCTATTTTTTTTTCATATTAGTGAATAAGATGACCATCCTGTACACTAAACATAGTTTCTGTCGAAATGTGTATTTAAAATATATTTTAGAAAAACGTGTTAAAAAAGCAGTTGCCATGTACCTACTTACCTCGAATGCTTTCTATCCCGTATATTTTTTATCTTCTATCAAAGATACTCGTATACCTGCTACAATGTAGTTTACAACAGACACTATCGCGTAACGTATTAAAAAAACCCAATCAAGCAACAGCGCTATTATTTTGTCATAAATTGCCGATGCCGGAGCAAGCGAGGGGAAAATAATGCCGGATCCACTGGATTCCGGATCCAGTTTTTCCGGATTGCAATCCCTAGACACTAAGCTAATAGTCGTAATCTACACCTGTAACAAAAGTTATGTATAGTAATTAATTTAAATATTTTTTATTCTTGCAACGATACAATAAACGAAGAAAATTGCTTCACGACCTTCTGTTTATTTTCTAAAATACGTCAAAAGAACAAATAAATTGCAGAATGTTACACGCCATTGCGTTAAAAAGAAGTTAATATCTCAACATTCTTTCTTTTCCATTAAATTAAACAACTGCGCGCGGAGTCTCTCGAAATGCTTCCACAAAAGATATGAAAAAGCCATTCGCGACTCATAATAAAATCAGGACAAAATATTAAAACACAACGCCAGCGGACAAATGTTCAATAAACTGACTAAGGGCGGCTGTCCACTAAGGCGGAGACGAGCGAAGATGGGAGATGCTATTAGTAAGTATTATCAGGAAATATACAATTTTATTTTTACAAATTTCAAGTGTCAAAGATAAAATTATACGCCAGGGCAAGTAGAACTATTACTACAGCATCATAGGCTCACATTTAAATGGTTTGCGTTTATCCTGGTCTTTTGAGTCTATTTGAGTGATGAACCATTTCTGAGACATAACTCAGCAGAGACGAGAAGATATATGACTGAGCAGCAAGTACGCTACAGCCTATGAGTACTTATGTATTTGTGTAGAGAGAGGTCCGTACTGTTTGTGAACGAAAAGTGACAGGCCAACTATTTTAAACTAGTGTGCATGACAGTTACGTCGTGTACTAGGGTTGCGTCATATATTTTGTTCATTGAGTGCCTAACAGTTGGCTGTAATTTTTTTTGACGCGTGCAATTTTTTTACAGTCCATTTCATTTATCAAAGTACAGCATGAAAAATACAAGTATACACGTAGTAAAGCACAGAACATCTCTCCATTATGCCAAAAACATCTCAACTCTTAGCTCCTCATCTCTGATTTAGTAGAACCCAACCCTAACCGAGTCGCCTTCTTAACACACACACACACACAGAGAGAGAGAGAGAGAGAGAGAGAAGAAAAAGATACCGGAAGCATTCAATTTATTTTTATTTCTCTTCCCAACCTTGAAGATAATTGTGACATTTGCCGTTTTCCCGACGCCAGGCATTTTTAACTCCTATTCTTTCCCGATCGACGTTTCGACCCGACATATTGGATGTCTGTATTTGAATTCGACGACTTCAGTACACAAACAATTTTTTTACTTAAAAATAGAATAGGTTTACTAACACAACTCGATTTGAGATAAAAGAGGTGATTACAAACGGTGGGGCGAGTTGGTTGGTTCTCGGATAATCGATTACTTTTCTATTTCCATCACTCTGCCTTGCAGTGATAACTTCTATTGCCGGAACACAACTACGAGTAGATCATAAGAGGGTGTCGGAACACACTAACCGAACGTCAGCTTTTTGACTAGAATGTAGGTAGGTACTTATGTATAATTGCTGACCAGTCGAAATACCTAATCCAACATCCAACTACGGTTTCTTCACACTGGTTTCATTTGATTTGATCGTATTATGGTGGTTAAAGTGGTGCTAGATGATCGCGAGTTTTTAGTGATGTCAGTATATATGCCGACAAATAAAACTGAGAATTTAGAAACTTTTACAGATTGCCTTGGTCAGATTAGTGCTATTATAGAAACTAATAATATAGATTCGGTATATGTGCTCGGTGATTTTAACGCTCACCCCGGGGCTTTGTTTGGTACGGAGCTTTTAAACTTTTGTACCGAGCAAAAATGGGCATGCGTAGACATAGAGTATTTAGGAGTTAACTCGAATTCGTACACTTTTTTAAGTGACGCACACGGGACCACGTCTTGGTTAGACCATGTGATCACGACAGAAGCTGCGAAAAAATCGGTACTGAGTGTAGAAATAAAATATGAAGTGTCTTGGTCGGATCATTTTGCTTTAGAGTTCACGTGCGACATGAATATATTAGTACCTAAAATTGTACGTCTAAGCTCCGTAACGGATAAGGCTATCTGGGGTGAGAGAGATAAAATACAGACTAAACGTTATTGGCAAATCTGTTCATCCAAATTGCGTGACATACATTTTCCTACTGAATTTCACAATTGCGCTGATGTATCATGTAAAAATTTAAATCACAGGCATGTCATTGATGAAATGTACGCCACAATAGTAGACACGCTTAGAGATGCCGCATCAGAATGTTCTAAGAAGCGTATATTTAAGAAAAATAGACAAGTTACAGGTTGGAACAAGCATTGTAAGGAGGCACATGGGAATGCTAGACTTCGGTTTCAGGAGTGGGTTTTACACGGTAAGCCAACATCGGGTCAATATTATGATCGGATGAGAGAGTCACGAAGTGAATTTAAAAGGAAACTGAAGTGGTGTAAAACCAATGAAACTCAAATAAGAATGGATATTCTCGCAACGCAACATGCCGCTAAAGATTTCAGCAAATTCTGGAAAGAAACTAACAAACTGAATCCGAAGCCGAGTGTTCCTGTGAGCGTTGAGGGTGTATGTGACACTGACCAGATTGCCAACCTGTTTAAGGAGTACTTTAGAGTGCATTCTCGTTTAGAGCCGGGGAATACAGGGGCCGAGGCAACTCATGCAGAAACCGGAAAACCACTTAATCGGATCACTGCAAAACAGGTGGCACAGGTGGTGAAGAACATGAAGCGAGGAAAATCCCCCGGCTATGACTCTCTGAGCATTGAGCACCTGCAACATGCAGGACTTCATCTGCCGAGGGTGCTCGCCTTGTTCTTCACCTTCTGTTTGGGTCACTCGTACCTGCCGGAGGCCTTGATGAAAACCGTAGTTGTCCCGATTATTAAGAACCGGACGGGAGATGCATCCAGCCTCGGCAACTATAGGCCTATATCACTCGCAACAGTCATCGCTAAAGTACTGGACGGTGTGATTGAGATTCAGTTGAAACAACATCTAAAGCTGCATGACGCCCAGTTCGGTTTTAGAACGGGGCTATCGACTGAGGCGGCTATACTGAATCTCAAGCACACTGTTCAGTATTACACTAGCAGAAGTACACCTGTCTACGCATGCTTCTTAGATTTATGTAAAGCTTTTGATTTGGTGGCGTACGACAGACTGTGGGATAAGTTGTCGAGTGATACGGACCTTCCCTGTGAGTTTGTATCACTCTTAAAGTATTGGTACGGTAATCAAACCAACGTAGTAAGATGGTCAGGGTCGCTATCGGAGGTGTATCGGTTGGAATGTGGCGTAAGGCAGGGCGGGCTATCGTCGCCGAGCCTTTTCAACCTCTACACTGACGGTCTGATCCGTGAGCTCTGCAACGCTGGTGTCGGCTGCTCGATAGACGGTAGCCTTGTCAACAATATTAGTTATGCAGACGACATGGTGTTGCTGAGCCCATCGATCAGGGCCCTCAGGAAACTCATTGGCATCTGCGAGCGGTATGCGGAGGTTCACGGGCTCAGATATAACGCTGTCAAAAGCGACCTTCTAGTGTTTAAAGCGGGCTCGAAAACATATGACACTGTCCCACCAGTCACACTAAGCGGCAGTGTACTTAAGAGAGTCTCTCAATTTAAATATCTGGGCCATTGGGTCACCGATACGCTCGCAGATGACTTGGATATGGAGAGGGAGCGCAGGGCATTATCGGTCAGGGCGAACATGTTGGCCCGTAGGTTCGCACGATGTACTGCAGAAGTAAAGACGACTCTGTTTCGAGCATTTTGCCAGTCCTTTTACACGTGCAGCCTATGGGTCAAACATACCAAGAGGTCTTATATAGCCCTGCGCACCCAGTACAATAACGCCTTCAGGGCGCTGATGAGGCTGCCCCCGTACTGTAGCGCATCTGGGATGTTTGCGGACTCTCATATAGACGGGTTTGCCGCAATCTTGCGTAAACGAGTGGCGTCTCTGATGCGCCGCGTGCGGGGCAGCTCCAACAGCTACCTCCAGCTGTTCGCCTGGCGCATGGACCTGGACTGCCCAATTATGCAGCATTGGACCAAAGTCCATATTGAGCATTCCGGGTCCCAGCCAAAATTTAGGTTAAGATAATCTTGATTTAATGTACCTAATGTGACGTAATTTTTAATTTCAATTTACCTAAATAATTTTGTTTTAATATTTTATTGTGTATTATCTATTATTTTGTGAGTGTATGTTGTTTTGTGTGAATTTATTATTTATTTTTGACATTTTAATTATTATTATTTTGGATATTTTTTTTTATTATTTTTTTTACTATTACTAATATAATATTACTATTTTTGGATTATTTTTTTCTAATGCAACTGATGTTATTTATATGGACTTGGATTCTGAAATAAATAAATTGAATTGAATTGAATTGAATTGAATTTACATAAGTATAACAGAACATATCGTCACGCCTTTCCCCCGAAGGGGGCTGGCAGAGGTGTATTACAACACCCACACTTCTCCGGACGATATTCAGTCACACTGATTTGTTTAATGTTTGCATAATGAACAAATTGGTGCGAGCCGTTGGCTGGGATTGAATCCGCTCCCTCTTTTGAGAGACGTGGCTTTTCCAACTAGGCTATCATCGCTTCGATAAATATCACATATTCGTAACATTAAACATATTTCATGAACGATATCCAGATACAGCAATCAATCAACGTTCATTTCAGCGGATCAGCACAATTACAGTCCATTTAATTACACCAGTTAACAATGCTAGTGATGGCGCAGCCGGTGTTCGGCCACAACGCCGAATGCCGAACAAAAACCGGATTAATTCGGTTATCGTCCGCTGCTAATAATAATAGTGTCCCCGTAATCCAATGTGATGGATGACAGATCCACCCTCCGGACACCCCTTTTAATTGCCTCGCCCGTCACTCACACCGAAATTTCGATTTATATTATAATAAGTTCGATTCGGTTTCGGCTCCTTGGTTTTAATAAAGGTTTTGTGCTCATAGTGCGCGATTTCGCCTTTTTGTGAAGGTTTTGAGGGGAGGATGAAAGGCTGATATTTGCTTAATCTTGATGGATGCACTTTTCATTGCATATTTCGCGTTTGACATGCTAAACCCGACGTAGTGTGAGGGACGGCTGGATGGTACCTAACTTTTACACAAGCAAAGTCATTCAGTAATTTTATACGAGTAAGTACAATAACAGAGTACAATTATACATTGACATAAAGTGACTTCACTTGCAAACGTAAAATTAAACTTTTCTAACGTTTTAAAATACAAACCTTTTTTAGATTAGTTAGGTACTTAGCTAATTTGTACCAAATCAGGTCTTAGTGAGATTTGGCTTGAAAATAACAAATTACAAAGATTATGGAAAACTAGCTGCGCCCCGCGGTTTCACCCGTGGTTAAAAAGATCGTATGTGCTATTCTAGACTATAATCTATCTCTGTGCCAAATTTCATCCAGATCTGTTCAGCCGTTCTGGCGTGAAAGAATAACAAACTTCCATACATCCATTCTTACAAACTATCGCGTTTATAATATTAGTAGGAAATACGATAGGATTAATCTACGCAAAAAAAAAAATGGTTGTCTGTAAAGTCGGTTTCCTGACGATAGTTGAACGTGACAACGTACTCACTCAAGTAGGAGAGAGACGGATGTCGAACGCTGCCGAACGCAAAGGCCGATTGTGCTTCTTTGTCGCTCGTTTCGCGCTCTCGCTTGCACTTCAAGTCTTACATGGAACGCCTCAGAGCGAGGTAACGCCGCATTTTTTCGTGCGTGCAGCCGGCTCTATCGAATTATAAGACGTTGTCACGTCAAAAATACGTAAACGTATTAAAAAAAATACAAAAGTAATTCTAAACCCCAATATTACCTACTGTTGTTTTAAAAAAGCCACTCTCACTCTAGGTATTTTAAAACTTAGGTCCTGTATAAAGTCTAGACTACAAAATGTTGGGCTATTAGTCTTCAGCGCGTCTCGGTGGGTAGGCTAGACTCGACTTAGAAAAGTGCTCGTAAAGTTTCCACGGCGCGTGGAGTGAATCACTAAGTTTAGGTACACTGCGTTGGAAATTTATTTGTTTTTTTTTAAACTTTGTATGTCAAAGTTAGAGGTCATTTTAATTTTAAAACAAGTTTATTTGGATCAAGTTAAGTCAAGTCAAAATGTTTTTATTCAATCTGGGTATCAAAGATACACTTATGAACGTCAACGTTTTTTAAATAGACTCGACCGCCTTGTTCGGATAAAGAGCCTCTACTCAGAAGAACAGGCAAGAAACTGAGGGGCATTGTTTTTTCAAAAAATAAATAAATAACAGTCTCACATATTTTGGCTTACAATTACAACTAGGTATGTAATAAACATATACTATACATATAATATAAAAAATTTTTGTAGTCGAATCCTAAACATATATATCTGCAACTCTCCTAAAGGCTGAGCCGCACTGAGAGGCAACACAGGAGCGAAGATAGCTTCTCACTTGAATACTAGTAGTTCGCCTCGTACGGACACCTCGCATGTCTTCATACCTAACTCTTTTAACCCCCGACGCAAAAACCACGAGTTTGAATACAGGTACAAGTTTGACGTGTCTCTGTGTCTATGGCATCGTAGCTCACGAACGGATAAACCGATTTTGTTTTTTTTTTTTGTTTGTTAGGTGAATTAGTCGGGAGTGTTCTTAGCTATGTTTGATGAAAATTGTAGGCAGGGTTTTTTTAATGTTTATTTATATGTCGGAGAAAATAGGAAATAGGAGCCACGCCGTCGCATCTGATCCCACTTCTGATGTCGGAGAAAGGAGGAAAGGCCGCCGCGCTGTGACATCCCACTTTTGATGACGGGGAAAATCTAGTAGGCCGAAGTATTGTATCTGATTTCTGATCCGTGAACTCGCTATCACGGGCATTTATGGTCGGCGTCAAACTTCAGGATCGTTGAAATAAGGGGACAGCAGTGTAGACTTTTCACTATTTTAATTATACAGTCACTTAGACTACTTATTTAGTGAATGATCACATAGATAATTGGCGATTTAGAGTAATGGGTTTACGAATGACCATTGCGTGCGACCGCTTTCAGCCCAGTCCTGTCAACCACTCACTGACAGACATGATGTCGCCCGAAATCCCAAACGCAACTCCATTCAGTGTTAACCGCTTCAAATTACCATAAACAAATCGTTTCATCGTCAAAAATAACAGAACAAAAATACCATCGATTAACAACTCTCAAAATAAACTGATTTTCTTTATCCAATGATATCACGCGCCGTCATATACTTACAATACATATACAATACATCTTTATTGCACACCAAAAATACAAAGTCAAACAAACAGAAAATATTAAAATAAAATATCATTCGGCAGGGCGGCCTTATCACCTAAAGCAATTACTTATACTCTATGATACTTGTGTTTGATTTTGCTCTTAATCAAACTTAAAAATTGTATTTGCAAGAACTTGTTTTTAAATTGTTATTATTCCTTTCTTTTATAACTAGATTCCTGTTACCAATTTCATGAAGATCAGGAGGGCTATTCCTGCGCGTGAGATGAGATGAGGTTTTATCTTGGTCTCTCTCACACCTATGACGTTTCAAACGAGAGCAACAAGGACGAAAAAAGATGAGATGAAAATCTCAAATCTCCGAATAGGGCCACAGATCATCGACACTCAAATTATCGTCAGACAAACGAATGTCGAGATATCCCCGTAGACTCTGAGATCTCGCTTCTCTCGGTCAATAAGTAATATCTTATCGACCGAGCGAGTGCGCCAGCGAGCGAAGCGTCATTGCTTGAGCTTCGACAAAAAGCCTCTCGTATTTCCGGATTTCTGTCCGGATTCCGTCCGGATCTCTGTCTTCGTCTACAGGTCGCTTTCTGAACCAATTCTCTTGAAACTCTGTGAGTAGGCTCGATAATTACGACTGCGGCCCGCAGTGCAATACAATACAATACAATACAAAAACTCTTTATTGACACCAAATACAAATAAGTCTAAACTAAACACTCAAAAATAAAGGCGCAATGGGCGGTCTTATCGCTTAAAAGCGATCTCTTCGAGACAACCTTTGGATGGAATAGAAACATTATGATTTAGCATGGATGGTGGTTGCTATATATGGTGGTGGTGTAAGTGCTATGCGAGAATCGCACTGCGCACTCGCCTTGATAAAGACCGACGATACGGTTGAAACTATAGGTAGTGTTTCTATAGTGATTCTCGTTTCATAAATCATAACATACAGTGGACTAATATTACCGAAACAAATTAGCAATATCATCGATATATATATATCTACCTAATAATACTAAAACAAACACGGCCATTTGTTGCTCACAAAATTAAATGAAACCAAACAATTCGAGCCATTTTAATATCCTCCCATATCGCTCGTGATATTTATTTTCGTCATTATTTACATCAATATTTATCCACGCTGCAAACAATCAACACATCTGCGAAGCTTGATCCGAAATTATCAAAAAGTTGTAATACACTCACTGATTGGAAAAGTAACCTTCACCCATAGAAATTAAAGTTTCAATTGTAGTTAAAACCGAAAATGTACACGTTTGAAAATTGCCAGACGATTTAAAGCCGTGTTTTGTGTGACATATGGGTTGTTTTGGCAATGTATTTGCGTAATGACAGGTTATGATGAATCGATTTGAATTGAGCGCAGATGTGAATGACGTAGTATCATTTGTCTATCGAGCTGCGGTCGATGGACGAGTGATAGATGTAATGAGAGATAGATTTTTCATTTGGGAATTAAGACTGTCTTCACGTAAGCATAGAATACAGGCACCTATGGGCTTAGGGGCGTCGCGTTTGTAGTCTTTGTAGGTTTAATTGATTTTTTTTAAAAGCGTTAATGAGGCCTTGCCTCTCAAGCGGGAGCGGGTTCGATTCCGCACACCATTTTTTTTCGTTGTGTTAGCAAAATATGGGTATTTACTATTTAATGTCATTTGCTACGTACTACATAACTGGAGTACGGTGTATGGCGGCTCGCCCCCTGTCACATTTGGGGACTGAATATCGTCCGGCGAAGTGTACTTATGTGTAGTAATACACCTTCGAGAGATACGGACAATGTAGAAAATGTTCCCTTGCTAATAAACGTATTATAGAGTTAGTTGTTCAATGAGTTTGTCTTTTTCGATCGAGTTATAAACTAAAAGAAAAGAAGAAGACAAAACACTGAATAAAATAATCCAAGGCTATACAACGTTTATGAGTAAGGGAGTTGATTTATAGAAAGCAGTTGCATCTATCTCTACAACACATAACCACCAAAGTTGTATAGCTTTAAAATCCTGGGTGATTTAAATTTTTCTTGTAATTCGTTCACACAAATCCTCTTAGCAAAAAATGGTGTATAGCCTTGGAATAGGTGCACACTACACAGTCTCGTTATTTTTGATGGAGTTCCAAAATGTCAAAGAAAGAAAAAGACAAAATACTGTATAACAATTACGAGGCTATACAACGTTTATTGCTAAGAGGGTTACTGTTCTTTTTTACCCGACTGCGCAAGAAGGAGGGTTATGTTTTTTGAGTGTATGTAAGTATATAAGAGTATCTATGTATGTATATATGTATTTATAAACATATGTGGGCATGTATGTGTGTCTGTATGAGGTTTCTTCGGCACGCCCTACAGCCTAAACAGATTGATGGAGTTCGACATGTGAGATGTCATTAGAATCGTCTTGATTGCGCAAGTGACATAAGGTACAACATTTTGCAGCCGAGTTTTTTGTTTCTCTTTAAATAATGTTACTTGTTCTCTGTTCTTTCTACTATAGTATATAACTTTATTTGACTACACCACAACAAAAATCGCTTAAGCTGACTATTCGAAGGGGTGGCAAAGTAAGGCTGGCTACACACTTGCGTACGTGCGTCCCCCGTGCGTAATTCGATTGCGCCCCTGCGTCCGGCGCCCCGCGCACAATACGCCGTGATTGGTCACGGCGCCTTCGGACAACTTCGGAATCTTCCGTCGAGTTCCGAACTACGTGTGCATTGGACTCTGTATCAGTTTAATAGGCTGTTGATTAGATTTCTGGTAAAAGTGTTAGTTTGTGTGGTTTATTGGATTTTTATGTGAACAAGATTTATGAGAAATATACGTTTCGGAAAATGTTAACTATCTTAGCGAAACAAATTTTATGATAAGTACCAACTTTTTTTAAACTTCCTACGTACAGTTTTTACACTGCAGGGTTTGTTGCCTTTCCTGCTAGTGACCAGTCACAAATCATATTAGGTTTTCATTCTTTAATAAGTAGCTGTTATTAACGACTTTGCTAGCATTTTAAAAAAAAATAATATCTAAAAACATTTCTAGTGAAATACTGTTTCCAATTATCAAATATAATTTCTTCAAAGTCCATTTAGCCGTTTAGCCATGAAAAGCCTACAAACCGACGGACAGACAGATAGACAGACAAAGATACTTTCAATTTTATAATTGTATAGAATAGAAATGGATAACACACATTAATACACTGATCTTTTATACATATTATTTGATACTTTTGGATATTTTTCTCCCATAACAAGACCACTACATTATTTTATTATAATCGTTCATGACATTATCATTGTCTAATAAAGTCCTCATGTATTCTCTCAACATTTTTAGTATACTATTAACAACCTAACTAAGCAATAACAACAATCAACCTGCTTTCCACCGCCAATTACTAGTGTAAGGGTACGTTCACACGTGACCGCGCGTCGACCGCTCGTTACGGCGAGCACGTCGTCCGCATTACAATGAGGACGGAGGACAGAGTTTAGTAGTGCGCTCGGGGATAAACTAGATCCGGTTACTCAACGATCTGCAAGCTTGAATAATTTTGACAAATTCTGCCATAAAATATATGCTTAAGTTAATTTAAGCTGTATAAATAATTTAGGCAGCGTGCTGGCATTGCGATCAAACGTTGGCGGGACTCGACAAGTACCGGAGGGACTGGCCAATTGTAGCTCAAGATAGATACAAATGGAAAGAGGGTGGAGGCCTTTGCCCAACATTGGGACAAAACTGGCTCATGATAATAATAATAAAGTATCATTACTGATTTAAGAAAGTTCTATTGATTTACTTAGAATTTACGTAAAAATTGATGATTAAACTTAGAATTTACGTAGAAATTGATGATTGATTTATTTTAAACTTGATATTTTTTTACAAGTACATACTAAAAAAATATCAAGTTTAAAATAAATCAATCATAAAATCATCATAACACATTTGCGCTACAAAGCTTTCATCAACGAAATGATCACACAATTATGATCACGATTTACGTTTTCAGTAACTGTCAAATGACCTGTAGCGGTCGCACCATAACTCAGCTACGCTCAAGCGGTGCGCAATTAAAATTCACGGCTCGTCCGCCGCCGTGTGCGCGCGCCCTAATCAACCGATTGCTCGTGAATGTAGAGCTTTATGTAGCTTGTGATGAATTTCACTATGATTAAATGGGAATGTTTTAATGTAACGGATGCTTTAGTAATTTACATTTTTTTGTAAATCGCGCGAATAAGTCTGGATTTGACCACCAACTGTAAGCGACGATGTGGTCGAATATGAAGCACGTATAATTAGAAGATACCAAGATTAGAAGACAGTTAATGCAAAAAAAATTGTGCATCAGGGTAAGTTCTTTTTTATTATTAACAAGCTGGACGTCCGACCACAGCTCATGTAATGTCAATTGACAGTATATTCAAAGATATTTTTACAAAAATTTATTAATCAAGAAATTAAAATAAAGCAACATAGTACAAAAAAATACAAATTTATAACTATACTTATCAAATTGAAGAAATAAGTTTTTTTAGATAGTAACAGAAACCTTTGTGGAAAATGTTATCTTCATCAAAATTGTCGGTCAAGAAAATGAATACGTTCTTATAAAATATGTATTCTAAGGCTAAGGTACAATAAACAAACTACACAATGTAGGTACAAAGGTTAGAACAACTCACCTGAATGTAGAAACAACGCCGATCCCGGAACTGAAGCACAAGTTGTAGTCTATATCGTAAATATAAATATTTACCTCGCACCTTTACGCGGCCAAACACACGCAAAAATCACCCCTTTTCCCTCCCAAGAAGGCTTACAATCACACTAGTGATGCAACAACACGTCAATGTGTTCAAGTTGTCCAAACACAGTTAACGTGCTAAGAACTAGCGTTAACGATTGTTTAAACGGTTATTTTTAACGGCTTTACGAGTGTGCACGCGGCTTTACTTCTAATTTACGATTATTTTTATTAAGCAGTAATTTTAGTTAGAAGATAATTTTTAGATTAAGATACTATTTAAAGATTATTTATTACGTTTTGTTTTAGATAAGTTGCTACTAAATAATTTTAAGTTTAATATTTTGATTTCTACGTTAACACCGAACACTACAAGTTTGAGATACTTATTTTAAATCACTATTTAAGAGAAAGAGTAAATATTTACTACTTTTTATTGGGATTAAAAGTACTTAGGACTAAGGTTCGTATATTCGTAGTTTGTCGCGATCGCTAGGGCGGCGTAGCGCGAGGCGGGCGGGCTTGGGCGCCGTTGGGCGGCGAATGAGCCTCCAGCAGAGATCTCCGGCTTTAAATCCGCTCTGGAGCTGTTTACTTGCTTGCGAGACTTGTACTTAGGTATGTTAAGTCAGAAGACATTACTACTTGGATGTTTATAGAGGTGTTCGTTGAAGATAGTGATGTCTGCTGTATATTGTTTCGATGTTTTGTAACTTTATAATGAAGTACAGGCAGACAGACGAATGACATGGCGAAACTATAAGGATTTTTTAGTTTACTATGAAGCGTAATTAATATGCAAAAAAACTTAGCAATGGAAGTTCTATAGTCTCGGAATAGTTATAGAGTGTCTTGTATTTTTCTTTCTTATACTTTTTAAACACGGTCGAAAAAGACAATACGCTGTAACACTTATTCCGACTAATTCCGACGCTATACAACATTTATTGGTAAAGGGGTTAATTATTAAAACTATACTATGTAATATACTAATATTGCCTCCTAATATACCTCCCTCACCCACAAATATACTAGACTAAACGAATAACAATAGCATAACATAAATAACCAAAGGTGATATTAATTTTCCACTTAACCAATAAAAACACTAAACAATTTTCAACTACCATTCCTAAACCATTAGGTATGTCCACACTGTGCCTTTTTTTGTTCATTAAGTGCATGCGTCATAGCGCAGTCAACAGCGCACGCGAGGCATGCCCCTAACGCATGCGCGATGACAGTTGAAAGCGAAGCGCGCGCTGTGATACACGTTTTCCCGCGTTGAGTGGATTTCTATGCCACAAAGCGTTCAACAACAAGATGGCGGACGAAGAAAAAGATACATTGAAGTTTATTGAACTATTGAAGACTATAGAAGACACTTATTCCACCAAGTAAAATATTCTCGTCACACATGTTTCTTAAAGCTGACAGAAACTACGACTGAACTAAATGACCATATTGACGTTGCGTTCGTTTACGCAACGTCAATATTGAAAGCGCCAAACGGAAGATGAATAGAAAGATGAAGACGAAAATTGAAGATGAAAAGGCACAGTGTGGACATAGCTATTGACCATCAAAAGTTGACGACCCAAAAAAATGTACCACTCAAAATATTTTGACAGCAACATTTCCTTTGTTCTAAAATCAATTCCCACCCCCAGTAGTTTTATCCGGCAATCATGTAACGAACTCAATAACTCCCCTTATATTACTTTATGGGGGTGTAAAAATTTTACGATCTTGTTGAACTACGCTGACAAGAGGATGGAGTTACGGACTTGATTGGGAAATGGGAGTCTATTGGCTGTCTTTGTGTTCGGCTAATTTACGAGTGATTAGGGTAAATACGAGGCGGTTAAACCATAAATTTACCCCATCAGCCCCTATGAGTATAAGTGTTATTGTAAGATAGCAAAATGCAGACACAAATAATTGTATTATTTTAACGCAGTTTTGGAATGTGACTCTAATTTTTGTACGGATGTAAGAAAAAAAAATCCGGGACACTTGCACATACGGTCGTCTGACCCCAAACTAAGTATAGCTTGCACTATGACTGCCAGAGATTTAAATGCATACATACATATTTAAAGACACATACTTATATAGATATTAACACCCAGACATAGAACAAACACAAATGTTCATCACATAAGTGTTTGCTCTAGGTGGGAATCGAACCCACGCCCCCAAGCACAGATAAGGCTGGTTCACTACCGAGGAAGTAAAAAATTTATATAGTTATAAAGGTTTTGCAATACATTTAGGCGGCTACTAGAAGAAGGTGTTGTTAAATATCAATTTACGATCTGGCTGGTAGATGTCCATGTCTTTGTGTGTTCTATGGCATCCCCAACACAGGGATACCTAGTGGGGAGCTGTAAGTGTGAAACGTTATGTTTTTAATTTTTTATGTATTCGTTACTATTCACTAATTGATAGACCATGCCATATTTTCGAAATCTAAGTAATGCCCTTCGTAGTGCATGAAAGGGCTTTTGGAGGCTATGACAGAAATTTTTCAGAGCTCATGTGTTAAGTGCTTTCGATTTTAAACCCTACTAGTCACTCTTCAAACACTTATTTCAAGAGACATTATAGAATACTAGCTGCGCCCTGCGGTTTCGCCCGCGGTTAAAAAGTTAGTTATCCTATGTGCTATTCTAGACTATAATCTATCTCTGTGCCAAATTTCATCCAGATCTGTTCTGCCATTCTGGCGTGAAAGAGTAATTCGCGTTTATAATATTAGTAGGATGACAGTGGTTTTAAATTGGTCTAAGACCTTAACTAAAAGAGCTAGCCAATCAGCTCATCCCAACACACTTGTCCGCAAAATTTCTGACCAAAAATCTTATATTTTGTAATTAACAAAATAGAAGCATGTTTCCATCAATTTCTTTTCTAATAAAACTCGTGTTTTTGCTCGGATTTTTCCTCAATTCACGTTAAAGCTGTACGTCGGTGGCGCGGCGGGTAAGTGGCGTTTAATTAAAAACATGTCAGGGTGCGGGTTCAGGGCCGACGACGTAGGTATAGAATGGCAGTGGGGAATGCTGCGTAGATAGGAGATGTAATTAACTGGAAATACTAACGTTTAGTGAAAATATATCGATACTACCTTTTGGATTAGAGTATATATTCGTAGCATTCCAATATTTCCAATGTAGGGTCAACTGGGGCAAATGCGTCTGTGAGGCGATTACGTCTTTCGAGAATTACTGACAAATCCTTCACAAATTAGGCGCCACCTACATCTTTTTTCTATCTTTAGTTGCAATAATCTGTACAAGATGGCGTTAGTTACTTAATTTGTGAAAAGTTTGACAGTAATTCTCGAAAAACGCAATTGCTCCACAGACGTATTTGCCCCAGCTGACCCTATATTAGGAGAAAAAGTAGGAATCGAAGATCGAACACACAAAAAGGTGAGGAGAATTAAGTCATTGTACATATGCCAACTTTCACAAGCGTAACGTCGGCGCAAATTGTCAACATACAACAAACAATTTCACAAAGGTTGCTCAGAACCGCTGTCCGTAGCACACCCTGTAGAACTTTAACAACGCGTAGCACTGTAGCGCACGGACTACATCGCCCGCGTAGCATTATGCTACGTAGAGGCACCTCGTAACGGACAGTGAGAAGGACAAAAGTCAGTCGCATGATAGTTATAGCTTCATAATAATATGAGTATAATAGCTGACCGGGAAATTAACATTTGGCGTGCAATTAACATTTATGCCTGGGGCAGGTGTGTTGTGTGTGTTAACAATTAATAAGGGGAAATAAAAGACGTAACGTAAGTTAACGTTGCTAACGAAATTACTATGTTAGTACTATTTGCTACTTTTCATTTTATGGATAGTAAATACATGTATGACTAGCTGCGCCCCGCGGTTTCACCTGCGGTTAAAAAATATTATATGTGCTATTTTAGATCATAATCTATCTCTGTGCCAAATTTCATCCAGATCTGTTCAGCCGTTCTGGCGTGAAAGAGTAACAAACATCCATCCATCCTTCCATCCATTCATTCTTACAAACTTTCGCGTTTATAATATTAGTAGGATTGTTTGTATATAGAAACTAGTTTTAACACTTGTACTCATTCAGTAATAATTACCCATTTTACCCTCCTTGCTCATAAACTAGCGGAATATATTTTATCAGTTTTTTGTCTTTTTCTTTCTTTTAGATTTTGAACTCAAGTGAAAAAGACAAAGAACTGTATAACTATTTCGAGGCTATAGGTACAACGTTTATTAGTAGGGGATTAATGTTTATGGTAGGTACGATTTACTTATATTTGCATTTTTTAACCAACTTCAAAAAGGAGAAAAAAGGAGTGTGTTTTTTTGTATGTATGTTCGGCGATTACTCCGTCAATTATGAATCGATTTTAATGATTATTTTTTGTTTGGTAGATCATACTGTAGAGGTTCAGTAGTATTTTAAATTTCAACAAAAGTCTAAAGATTATTGTTTACATGGATGACGGGATTCCGGTTTTTTAAGTTTTGCTTTTTATATAATTTATTGCACTATACGCTCGCAATTCGTACATTTCAAATTACGCTCTGTACGCGCAGAAAAAGGAACGAGCGCGTCTTCGACTCTCCACGAATCAAGTTTTCCCCTTTTTTTAGAAAGTTGCCTTCACAAATGTCGAAAGGCCACCACAAAAGGTAAACCTAACGGCGTCATTCACAATTCCAGTTCCCATTTCATAATTTTTTAAAGGTGTGTGGGGTCTAATTCGTTATTTTTGTGCGGCTGTCTGCCTGTTTGTAACATTCTGCGGCAATTCTTTCATTCCCGTGTCAAAGACCGGCGCTTTTCGCATTATGTGAACTGGGCTTTATATTTTCTCGGGTAGGAAAATGTTTGATATCTTAATATTTATAAATTACGTGTCACGTTGTTTGTCCGCTATAGACACCTAAACTACTTAACCGATTTCAATCAAATTTGCACACCGTGTGCAGTTCGATCTAACTTAACAGATAGGATAGCTCACATATATATATTATAAATAATAAACGCGAACGAAGTCGCGGGGTAACAGCTAGTATTAATATATATTTTTTTTATAATAAAGTTTATCATATAAAACTAGCTATCTGTCTAAACATTAAAAGCTTGACATTAAAGAAAAACATTCAGTGATTGCTATATTGTAAAGCGTTTATTAGACCACTATCAGCTCCGAAGATTGCCCCCTACATACAAACAGAAAAACTTTACTTCTTCCTTATGTTAGTGAAGATGTAGATCAAACCCACTTCTAAGGTAAACCACTTAGCACAGTCTTAGCGACGTTCACGAACCCTCAACTCCCTTCCATTATCATCATTCAATACATCTGAAACGACGCAAATGCACAGTGGACGTAGATCTCAGATAAAGTTAAAAGCATTTAAAGAATCTTTTAAAGTTTTAATAACATAAATGCACGTTGCTAAAACCAGAGACATTACATATATGTTGTTGTCTCTATCGAATCAGCAGGTTAATTTCCACCCCTGGTGTCACTAATAAATTAATGACGACGCGACCGTGTAATGAGTTATCACACCTATCCACGCCACACGTAACCTGTCTACCACTGCTAACTTATCTGCACAGTTTCGTGAGGGCGCCACCGGCATATTTCCGTCGATCACTGTTAAATGTTTTAGTTCGTCCATTTTGCCAGCTGTAATGGTAAGTTTTGTTGGCGGTTCGGTACACGCAGTAGACCATTGTTAGTTATGGTTTATGGCGGACATAGGGGATGGTTTATAGCGTATTACGACTGTTAGAGTGCAATGTGTTCGGTGTAATTGGAGCTTGTAGTTGGATTGTCGTTTAGAGAGTTACAGTGCGACACGACTTGTATTTGATATGGATGGGCTTTCAAAGTCAAAGTCAAAAGGTCTTTATTGAATTGGGTTTTAAAGATACACTTATAACGTCAAAGTTATAGAAATAACTCTACCGCCTTGTTCGGAAAAAGAGCCACTACCCAGAAGAACAGACTCTCCCACAAACTGAGAGCGTGTTTTTTTTTTATTATTGTCTCAGAAATTTTGGCTTAGAACTAGAAAATATCATATATTTCTGTACTTACTGCAGGCTACTTGGCGGAAGTGAAAGCTCCAAATATCTTTGTTTTCTAATAAGTTAATAACTTTAAAATATCCTCTTTTTATTAATGTAGTTTTCACATTTGTTTTGAATTTTCCTTCAGTGGGCCCCGTTATATTTTTGGGGATTTTATTATTATAAAAACGAACGGAACTGCCTAAGAAGGACTTATTTGACAGTCAGGCGCTCACAACCTGTCACGATGAAGCCTTAGTTACTCGTGGTGTATTGTATTGTACATGTTTCAATATATAGGCACGTGTAAAGTAGTAGGTAAGTAAATAACATTGATAAGTGGAAAGAGATAGGTTTCAGACTGTGACAGTGATACTGTGGAAAAATAGGAATGGACCTTTTCATTTCACTGACAAGAGTGTATATTTTCGTAAATAAATATATTTTTTGTATTCATCCCACGCCCCTTTACTGCCAGATACATTCTGCGACATGCTTCTGCGACTGATCGCAGTCGCAACTCGAACGTCAAGAGTGCAGAGCTTTGCGAGTCGCAATCCGAACGTTGAGACGAGTGTGCGGAGCAGGAGAACATAATATATTCGGCTGTAGCCTTACGTTGTGTCTAGTCGTCGAACTGTCGCAGACGAATGTCGCACATTGAGCGGAGACGTCAAACTGTCGCAGATGCATGTTGCAGTAAAAAGTCAAACATTGAGATGAATAGCGTGTGATTTGAGAAACAACTTTTTGTGAAATTTGCGATGTTATTGCG
Source organism: Peribatodes rhomboidaria (assembly GCA_911728515.1). Classification (NCBI taxonomy): domain Eukaryota; kingdom Metazoa; phylum Arthropoda; class Insecta; order Lepidoptera; family Geometridae; genus Peribatodes; species Peribatodes rhomboidaria. The sequence goes on along the minus strand of OU452179.1, from coordinate 670,043 downwards.
TTAATAATATAAATTATTAATTAATCATGCAAATTTTGTAAAAGTCAACTATTTATCTGAGATGAAAATTAGCTTCAAAATTCTAGCCTGCGATTTTCCACAAACTATAAAAGTCCGCCGTCGCTAGTATCCCTTAGATTGCAGACTGTTTAAACAACGACACAGACTAAAACAAACACTAGTTAAATCTATCAAAACGAAACCCTTTCAAACTAAATGCAAAAGATTATCCATATGACACTCGCAACCCAGTAGAGCTCTATCTCCGCCAGACTCGCTTGTGAAGTATAGCAAGGACCGGTATAACTGGAGCCGTAGTAAATACATTCATGCAACGATGCAAATCCTCAGTTGCTACTGCAGTTGTTCCTTCTCAAGGGATTTACAGGATTTATCAGCGCACGCGACGATTTGTAGGGAGTACGACTGTTTTGAACCCTCAATAAATAATGATCATCATTATCCGCAGCCTTTCTTTTCGAGCTGCTGGGTCTATGTTTAGATTTTTCTCTTCCTAACAAATAACCAAGCATAGATAATCCGTATTTATCGCTTTACATTAGTGTTGATAACAGTATCAACACTAATGTAACGATGATCTAAGCCAAACTTATCTGAGGAACTAAAACTAGCTGCGTCTCTTTTTCCTTTCATATTGGAGAAAGGGATGACAACTCCGAATTGCCCATGGGCGTACCTACGTTGTGACAATCTGGGCATCTGCCCTACCCTGGTCAGGTTTGTCAAGTAAAAAAGGATTTAGGGTCAACTGGGGCAAATGCGTCTGTGAGGCAATTGCGCCTTTCGAGAATTACTGACAAACCCTTCACAAATTAGGCAACTAACGCCATCTTGTACAGATTATTCCAACTAAAGATAGAAAAAGCCTAATTTGCCTTATTTGTGAAGGGTTTGTCAGTAATACTCAAAAGACACACTTGCCGCAGTTGACCCTACATTCACTTCTGTCCCACCCCTAAAAAAGTCATGGTACGCCCCACTGCTGGGCAAAGACCTCCTCATCCCATTTCCATTTGTCTCATTCCCATCTATCCTCAGTGCCTGGTGGTAAGTTTCCCACAGGGTGAAAGCTGCGTCAACATCGTCTCGCGGGATCAACGCCGTCTGTCGCGCCGGATTTACAAACTAAAATTTATGTATTCTGTACTTCGTTATTTTATATCAAAACTATTCTAATAGAGTTACAGGCGTCTGCAGAGGAGTAGATTCTTATTATCTATCTTCTACAATCTACAAAGCGATGATAGCCTAGCTGGAGAAGGTCCGCCTCTCAAGCCAGAGGGAGCGAGCTCGGACCCAGCCGAAGGCACGCACCAATTTATTCGTTGTGTGACCATAATTATATGTGTATTGTATGTCATTTGCTACATGACTGCTCGCCCCCTGTCACAGTAGGGACTTAATATCGTCCGGCGAAGTGTGGGTGTGTTTTACACCTCTGCCAGCTCTCTCGGGGGAAAGGCGTGATATGTTACAAGTTACAATCTACAAACATCATCGTCACATAACAGTTTTAAGGCCCAGAATTTGCGCCTCACTATTGTGGCATCAGTAAGGATAAATTACACAAGAACCCCCTTAGCAATAAACTTTGTATAGCTTCGGAATGGTTAAGAATGTTGCTTTTACCTGTCAAAGTGAACAACTTTTAGAACACAGCTCGAGAAAAACAATTCAAGTCTTCATACGAAATTGATCTCGTGACTAGTTATTTGTCTGGAGACTCGAGCCTGTCCCCATACATCGCATGTAGGAGATAACATACAATAATATAATACTAACAATATTATATAGGCCGAAATGTCATCTTAGGACAATATGCAATCAATCTAATTCATTGCCATCCATTGTCCTAACCCTTTTCCCTAATATTAAGAAAACGGGGAAAAAACATTCGCATATTTCACATACACAGACTCATGTGTCACAAACGAACATCTACATGTGTATCGTGACATGGAACATTAGTAGTCAGTAGTAACTGGAATGACCATTCTTCAAATTTCTAAAAGCTTGTTGTCTTCATATGCACGTCATGTATAAAGTAAACAAAGAAGCGATAAAAGTTTTTTTTTTTTTTTAAGTTGAGTGGCCAGCAATACTGCAAAAACAGTTCAAGAATATTCTTAAAACCATAAGGGAAGTTGTTATTTCATTGTTCAATTGAATTGGACCGAGGCCTACTAAGCAACGCGTTATCGAATTCACACATAGCGTTCACTTGTGCATTTAGTTAAACCACTAGGTTTGAAATGTATTCTCGCTTTGTGTAGTTTTACAATAATTATTTATTTAATGTCTGACTGCCTCGCTGGCTCAGTTGGTAGTGAACCTGCCTTCTGAGCTTGGGGGCGTGGGTTCGACCCCCACCTAGGGCAAACATTTATGTGATGAACATTTGTGTTTGTTCTATGTCTGGGTGTTAATATGTATTTAAGTATGTATTTAAAAATATCTAAGTATGTATATCAGTCTCTGGCAGCCATAGTACGAGCTTTGCTTAGTTTGGGGTCAGGCGACCGTGTGTGGAAGTGTCCCGAATTTATTTATTATTTATTTATGTTACCTATACTACAAGTGGCTCTGTGGGCTGTAGACCTCACGGCTGATGTTTGTCCTCCTCCTTGACATAGCCGAGCCGCAAATACCGGGTGTAAGGAGACCGTTCTCGAAGCCGAAACGCCGTTATTATACTATCTATACACAACCCGAAACCACTAACTATTAGCCATATAACTGTTATTTTAAACTTTTAGAAATTTGCAAACCAGCAATGTAACGCGTTTATATCGCGGGGGTCAATGGTCGGCGCCAGTACCTACGGAAAGTGCGACGACGCGCCGCCGCGGGCCGCGCGCGCGCCGAGACAGCGGAGGGCGCGGGCGGCGCGGCACCTAGGTCGCGACCGCGCGCAGCTGTGTGCGGGCGTTCACCTCTAGCGTCAGCTGTTAGGCATTTAGTATTAGACTGCCGTTAGGGTAAATTTTTTTTTTTTTGGTAATTGGTGTTTAAACTAGCTTTTTAAAGCTTGTATAACTTGTGTCGATGTTAAAATATCAGATTTTAAGTTTAAAAAAAAAGTCTTTTTTTCGCGTTTTTTTTAGTCGCTTTGTATTAGTAATCCCCACCACTATTCCCAGTTTTCGTTTTCGAGAACGGTCTCCTTACACCCGGTATTATTACTATTATTTTTTAGAGTTAATTATGTATTTATTTCATTTCATTTCATTTCATTTCATTTCATTTCATTTCATTTCATTTCATTTCATTTCATTTCATTTCATTTCATTTCATTTCATTTCATTTCATTTCATTTCATTTCATTTCATTTCATTTCATTTCATTTCATTTCATTTCATTTCATTTCATTTCATTTCATTTCATTTCATTTCATTTCATTTCATTTCATTTCATTTCATTTCATTTCATTTCATTTCATTTCATTTCATTTCATTTCATTTCATTTCATTTCCTCTAAGGGTCGCATTCTTAAACCGATTACCTTGAAATTTTGTGAGTTACAAATCTAATTAAAAAAAACTTATGTCAGTTAATCACTTTGACGAGTAGAACGACACTTATAATTATTACTAAACCGAAAACCAGCACATTGTACATGTATAGTATGGGTAGTTGAACAAGAGCATGTCAACCAGCTTCCTAGCTGCCAGCCTCGAGGCGTATAATCTGAGCATCTGCTATCGCCGCGCACGCATCGCTTCCTGCCGCCGGCCGGCTCGTCCGGCCCGGTCCGGCTCGTCCGGCGCCGGCTGACTGCCGGCTTATCACCACATCCGGTCGCCAGCCGGCGCCTGCCCACGATTATCTGCTACCCACTGGATGTGAGCGTGAACGCTGAGAAAGTATGTTTAGGTTATGTAGGCATAGGCATATTTATTTCTAACCGCCTGCGCAAGGAGGAGGGTTATGTTTTGTGCTTGGGGGCTGAGCTACCCACGTCCGTAGGAGTGTACTCTATTCTGATTCCCTACACGTGGTCCCCGGGTAGTGCTAACCGAGTAGCAAACTCTGGTGGAAGGTTTCGGCCGTGGCTAGTTACCACCCACCGGACCAAGCCATGCCGTGAAATGACCTAGTCGTGTTTCGGGATGTAGTCCGGTGTAACCGTTCCGAAGACGGGTCTGAGCAGTGGCGCACTTGTAGCGCCTCACTCAACTGCCGTCTTTGTACTTCTTCACTCTACAAAACATCAAGGCTAGAGTGAATAAGTACCTTATAGGTCGTCGTGCTCTATCTTAGACCATAACGTCGCTTAACATCAGGCGAGTTGGTGGTCAAACGCCGACTTATTGTCCATAAAAAAAAATGTATGTGGGTATGTTTGAGGTTTCTTTGGCAGCCCTACAGCCTAAACAGCTTCAAGGATTTTGAAATGTGAGGTGTCATTTGAATCGTCTTGATAGTGGAAGTGACATAGGGTACAACGTTTTGCAGCCGGGTTTTTTGGTTTTCTTTTAACATGTTATATTTGTTAGATTAAGTTTGCGTAGTTGTTGTCATTAGCTTGTTTACTAAATTAATAGAAATAAAGAAAACCCGACTGCAAAATAATTATGACCTCTATGACTCTCGTGCAAAAAAGACTTACTTACTTTAACAGTTTAGGATATTTTTTAACGACGGGGTATTATAAGGTCTGCGGTTCAACCGTTACGAGGTTACGTTAGTAGTTACGAGGGAACATAGAAACCGACACACACATACCTATCCACATAAATATCAAACACATAACCGTCTTTTTTGGCATCGCCACAATCGGGTAAAAATAAATAAAAGATCTCAATACCTATTTATGTTATGTACATTTGAGATTGACCAGTAGGTACCACAGTTTTATCACAAAATAAATTCCGTGCTAAAACAGTGCTCCGTTTTACAAAGATCGTAATACCGATACAGTAATCAGCAATTACGTCACAATTTCACGACTATGACACGGAATACAGAGTAGTAACTTCAATAATAGAAGTTTGGTGCTGCAATTGCTAACGATATCATACTTTTGCCGCAATATCGTAAGCATCGGTGGTTCAGTGGTAGAATGCTCGCCTGCCACGCGGGCGGCCCGGGTTCGATTCCCGGCCGATGCATTCTTTTTTAAATTTTGTTTTATTTGTTATCTACGCCGATATTTTTATTATAATTCTTTCGCACTTCAATAATGTACTTTTTGATAAATATAACCAAACAGTTATCTACATCCTTAAAACATCATCAAGCCACCGGGATTAACATTAACGAAGCGGTAAGCGCACGGAGCAGTGAGGGGACACGTTCGATCCGAGCCCGGGATCCTATGATCCCGCCTGATTGATTGCAGCCTGCGGGCGGGACGCGGATCCACGCTACAGGAGAGGGAATAGGGTATCCCTTGGGTAAATATTGTGTTTCGGTAGTGAAATGCCTACCCTATACTCAGTTATATTAAAATAGACATAGACAGTTATTTATTTGCGGCAAAAATTCAGTACAAAATAAAACAAGTAGGTCGCCTCGAACGGAGACCACGCGTATCTCCACAGCCCTCTGTCCGATTGAGCTCAAATACGAACTTAAAAATTGCATTGAGGTTTTTCCAAGTTCTAATTTAATTCTTTCTACTAGCCTGCAAAATATAATGAAGAACGGATCAATGAAACTTAAAGTTATTGTCGGATAAACAAATAGCGAGCTATCCCAGTACACTTTGACAAATTCGCCTCGCTCGGTCAAATATGAAACTGAAAATTGTTTTTGAGAATTTATACTATCGACATATTGTTCAGAATCAATTCAAAAGAATTTATTGTTCAACTGTGTGTTACAAAGATCTTAAAATCAAACTCAAAGTCAAAATGTTTTTATTCAATTTAAGTATCAAAGATACACTTATGAACGTCAAAGTTATTTAAATAGACTCTACCGCCTTGTTCGGATAAAGAGCCTCTACTCGGAAGAACAGGCAAGAAACTGAGGGGCATTATTTTTTCAAATAATAAATAAATGACAGTCTCACAAATTTTGGCTTACAACTAGGTAATATCTATAAATACTAGTGGCTACTTGGCGGAAGTGGAAGGCTCCAGACATCTTTATCTTCTAAATAATTCTAAACCTTATAATACCCTCTTTTCATTAATGTAGTTTTTACATGTGATTTGAATTTTCCCTCAGTGAGCCCTGTTATATTTTTCGGGATTTTATTATAAAAACGAACGCAGAAAGTTGCCTAAAAATGACTTAGTCAGTCTAAATCTCTGTACAGCTATCCTATCCTTATTTCTAGTGTCTAGTTTCTTAAAATATAATTATAGGATCAACAGCTTCGTCCATAGCAGACATACAATATTTTAATTTGTCAAACGTGTACAATGTGTGAGCTACTTAAATTATTTGTTATGTAATAAATTTGTCATTAAGAAATTTGTCGACCTTATAATAACTCTTCTCTATCAAAATTTTACTTTAAATACAGCAAAGCTCTCCGATTCAAGCACAGATTTAGGCAAATTATTATATTTTCGGGTCCATACCCAACACACTTTTACCAAAGAATGCAGTACCGTGACGAGGCATGCTGATTTTATTCTGATGACGTGTGGACGACAGACATGAGAACATTTGTAATTTTTTTTCTTATAAATAATGCCATCTCAAAAACATACAAACAGGAAAATGTCAATATCTTTAAATCTTTAAAGTATGGCTTGCAAGAGTCACTGATTTTAAATTTACATACTGATCTTAAACATTTCTTTTGATCATTAAAGATCATGTCCCTCAGTGTGCAGTTGCCCATTGTTATGTCAAAAAGTTATTTTAAACAACATAAGTACCAACTCAATGCACGGTTAGAAAGAAAAAAAAATACCTATATTTATTTTAGGCATTGGCTGCTGCAACACAGCTCGCGCTGTAACTCTATGGCATCGGACTAACTTTCTATTGAACCAAATAAATATTTTGTGTTTGTAATTTGTATTTGCAACATGAGTGTAGATAGATATTAATGATTATTATGTGTGTATGTTTTAAATAATATTTTATAGGTTGACGTTTGACCACCAACTCGCCTTATGTAAAGCGAAAAATATACGAGCGTCATGACGTCGCTATCTCTCTATTCATGACGTCACTCGCTTTTAGTAACTCAAAGCACTCTATTACAGTAATAGCAAAATGCTACTGAACGATGTTACTCTACGTTGGGTTGGGCAGATCTACATATATTCTTCATCTATGTTGATAGTTGGTCCCAGTCAGTACGCGGTGGGCAAACACGCCGTACTGTGCCGTACAGACCAGACACTTCAATTCTAACTGCAATCACACCCGACTAGTGTCAATAGTGAACCAATCGGGTGGCTCGGCCTTATAGGGCTGGCGCGGATTTTTCAATTAAAATTGATTTGTCCATTTCCTAAGCGAAATTTTCTTACTTCTATTCATAGCAGGTACGGAACTCTAATTTATGAATATGTTAGTGCCTTTGCATTGTCAAAATATTTACTTAACACCACACTTAACCGTATTGCTTAGCTTGTAGCTTCTATTTTCAGCAAATGCTATTCTTTTCCTCTTTATTATTTTAAGCAAACATTTTTCTATTCTTTTTGATTTTTAGGGTTCCGTACTGAAAAGCTAAAACGGGACCCTATTACTAAGATTCCGCTGTCCCTCCGTATGTCACCAGGCTGTATCTCATGTTAAGACAGTTAAATTTTTTAAAGACAACTAATACTAAAAATCTAAAATAAATATTTAAGGGGGCTCCCATAAAACAAACGTGTTTTTTTGCCATTTTAATAGATAATGGTACGGAACCCTTCGTGCGTGAGTCCAACTCGCGCCTGGCCATTTTTTTATATTTTATTTTCCCTATTTTATATTTATAGCAACAGAACCGTACAATAATACAGAATACAATCTTGTTTTGTACAATTGAATTAATTCGCCTATTTCTTTGGTCTAAACATAATCACGTTAAGGCTGCCCCGTTAATTTCGGGCTCAACAGCCCAGTTCTTACTTAATCCGTTTAAGGGCCCGCTTGCTCTAATTATTGTGCTGAAGTCAGAGGCCAAGGCTGGAGGGACTAACTGCGGGCTGAGATTTGTAGAAATGTTTTGGTGGACTTTCTTATAACTTTTTAAAGCAAAATAGTACGTTTCTTTGACTTTCCGATACTTAAAATTTTGCAAAGGAGATCATATTTTTAAACACAGTTTTTGAGTTTTGTTTATCAGTTTTTTTATACAACTTAGTTTTTCTTAGAACCTAGTATCGTTGAAAGAAAAGCCAAGTAATAAATTAAAACAGTATTGAGTTATGCGGCGTTATTGGGAGTATACGTAAAGTTACCCTGAATTAGTAACTTGATATTACTATCGCCGAACTCAATTACCCAACAACTACATCAAATCCCTTGACTAATACACTCGACAGAGGCGATAAAACAATGCCACAAATAAAAGACAATAAATTAATGAGTGTCATATTCTAACTGCCACTAAAATGTCCGAAATTAATTAATATCACGTCGCATAACATTTAGTAGCGTGACAGTGTGACAGCGGGCAGTGGCAGCCCTAGCGTCGGGCGGTCCCGCGGGACCGAACACCGCACTCTACGCTCTACGCTATATCGATTCTATGAGCAGGTAGACGGACAAATACGATTACGTTGAGTTGGACATCCTTTACAAAAAGTTAGGGTGTGTAAATAAAAAAATCTATTTAAGTATCTCTTTCTGAAGATTTTTGAAGTTGCAATATTCACTGGAGGTCTTTGGTTAGGGAGTCTACACACCAAGTCGCAAAGACCCCGACAAGGTATGTGAGGCTTGATTTCTTTTAAAATACGGCCACCGAAAGACATCAAGAAACATTTGGTGTGAAAATTCTCAGAATAAACCTCCTCTAAATAGAGAGTTAAATTAAAGACACCTTTAAAAAAATGAAAAGGAAAAGTCAAATGAATGAAATGTGGTCAAACTATAATATTAAGCTGAATGTGTTCTACCTATTATAAATTTACAAACCTCAAGTAAGAAGTCCTACTTCGAATTCTCTATCAACATTGCCAGAAAATAGGTATACTACTATGTAGTTAGGTAGATATAGGATAGTTCCTGTGCTTGCATTGCTCATGACGCCACCGTCCGCTGCGACAATATTGGAAAAGGTGGATTGGAATTATAAAGGAAATCAGTTGCACAGGCTTTCAATACGATGTGGATTTAGGAGAAAACGGTACGCGACGGCAAAGAAAAGTTTTCTGGGACATAAGGAGTAAGTAAATAAGCAATGTTAGTATAATAGTTAGGCAGGTAGGTATATATTATATTGTTGAGCTTTGAAAATTGTTTCCTGAAAAATTTGAAATCAAACGGACAAGTTCTGCAAGACGTATTTCCTAACTATGCAAAGCGCCAAATCTCAGTGCGCACAGTTCACATTCAACATCAAATTTCCCAACACTCGAGTCGGGAATTTTCCCGAAAGTTTTCCCGACGAATCGTTTTACGACAGCACTAGTCGATTGTTAAAACTTTCGAAATTTGATTATTATAGTTCACTCTCCTTCGTTCGCGAACAAAATAAGGATTGAAAAAATGTAAATGCTTGGAACAAAGTAGTTAACGTTGAAACTTTAAATGGATTTTCAACCGACTTCGTAAATTTTTAATTCGCCGTGAGTAAAAGCTTAATTACTGACTATCAAAGAGACGCAGGACTGGAAGCGTGTAGAAACAGCTACGTTTCTTTTTATACTAAAGTCAAGTAAATTAAATTTGCTCTTAAAACAGTTGAAACAAAAAATTAAATTACAGATGAGTGCTTGAGATTGGCATTTACAACTGAACGCTGTCATGGGGCGGATGACACGTAAAATAGTAGACTACAAAAGTTTATTTTGTAACAGGAGGAACTGCCCAATCATATCAAATAACAATGAGCGGCCTAAGAACTCAAAGGTCTGTTATTAGAGATGTCCACTCAGCCATAAAGACACGTACTTTTTAAAAATCCTGATTTCCGTAAACGTAAAACAAAGTCATATACGTACGCCTTTCTATTCCATATTTACATATACATATTCCATATTTACGATATGAAACTATATTTTTCTTAATACAGCAAACTTTACGTAATACTGCAAATAACGTAAACAAAGAGCAATAATATTTCACGTAACAAAAATAACACATCACTGACTGAGCCAAATGTAAAAAGCACTCGTGTCAATACACCTCAGTGGAAATCTACGCGATAACGCAATCGCAAGCGATACATCCGCTCTCGGGAACACATCGCTATCGAAGAGAGGAAAGAGAGGTGAGGATAGTGTGAACATTCTTATCGCATCGCGTCGTAGCGCGGCGGAGCGGAGGCAGACAATATCGGGTTTGATCTTTTGTTTTTTTGCACACGGACAATTTTGCAGCTGGACTGTAGGGGCCGATTTCACCAGTGAATAAAAACGCGATTAGCTTATTTTAAACTTGGTTTACGTGAAAAACTGAGGTTGAACAGTCATTTTGCTTTCACTAAACTTAGTTTAATAAATCTCGATTTGTAGCATAAATGGTGAATTTGGCCCTAAGATAAGTATGCTTAAATACCTGTATTGTTTTGAATTAGGACTCAAATATTAAATCATAAAAATATGAATATGTAGATAATTTAAAATACTTGCTGCAAGTTACTGGAACATAAACATATGTAGTAGAAATTCGTGAAATAAAACATTTATAAAACAAAAAATTAAGCAGCTTAACACTACATAAATGACTTAATAATGATAGGATACAGTTTTAATATAGCTATCTATTTATTATCAATTGTCGGTTTTATGACACGTGAAAACTTACTGCAATATTTAAACGAGGTAAGATGATTCTATAAAACTCTCTTCTTTAAGAAAAATCTTTCCTATCTCGTCTGCTCGCCCCGCGTCGGACGCGAAAATGCGTTCTCGATTGCTTGATCGTTTTATTCCGGACCGATTCCAGGCCGATTCCGGCCCGATACGGTTTCGATTCACTGAGCGACTATAATAAACACTAGTAGCTGCCGCGCGGAATTACACGTTTCATTTGGTGAGTGAATAGTCGGGCAATTAAATGTATGGCGATTTCCGTAGTAGGTGGATGTTATTTGCATATATCAGATATTTTCATTGATTTTGTTACTTAGTGAGTAGCAGGTTTCGGCTATGTATTTTGATTCAGATATTCCGGGTTTCAAAGTCTGATATGCCCAGTATTAGGCGCTGGCCAAAAACAAAAGACGTAGAAGTTGGACGAGAAACGGACCCGAGTCACACAAAACGAGAAGCGTTGCGTCCACGCTTCCTTTTCTCTATATGTGTTGCGTAATGCGTCGCGTCTCTTCTACATACATTACATACATACATAATACATACATTTTGTACGAAAGTAGGTACAAAACATTGATGAGACACCGTGTCTGCGTCCCGTCAGTCTATCGTCTTTATCATAAGTCGCTCCTGTCTTGGCTTGCAGGCTAGTAGTCGGCATATTAAACATAACATAACATATCACATCACACCTGACAAGGGCCGTGCAGAGATGTAATAAAACACCCACACTTCGCCAGACGATATTCAGTATCAAATGAGACAGGGGCGAGCCAGTCGCCATAAACCGGGCTCCAGTCATGTAGCAGATAACATACAATACGCACACATGTCAGCATATCAGACTTTAAAACTTGAAATAACCAAAGCTAGAAAATGCTCACAAAATAAAAAAATCAATGAAAATGTCAGAAACCTACCTATATTTTACGATCACACTGTCACTGGTGACCCTATAACTTTAGTTAGGCTATATAGGAATTTATACTTAACTACGTTCCAACATCAAGATATACTTACTCCTTATGAATTTCATTTAATTCTAGAGCCAAGTAATTTATCATATCTTTGCAGCTACTTGGCCTATATTTATTTATTAAGTACACTTTTAAAAAGATATTTCGTTTAGCAAGATATTTTGACTTACAGTAGGTACGCTCCCCCAGTAAATCGCGCAGATTACTGCAGCCTAACGTGATTAAAAGTAAAACGTTCCCCTTGTAAATGTTTTATAGCCGTTTGATAGAGTCGGCCCGCGCTGGGGTAGTTTTATGACACATAGTTTGTACGACATATTTGGTGTTGTAATATTTTTATGTTCATTTAAATGAAGTATCAATTAAGCCATAGATTAGTTAGACTTTAGAGGGTTGGGGTAAGTGATTGTGGTTATTAAAAAGTGGAGAACATTAGGCGGTTTCCATCGGGTCGAATGTCTGTCATTTCATTTGATTTTAATACATTTGACTAATAAAAAGTTTGTTAGCTTGTTAATTTGTATGTTAATCTAACTGAAGTAGGTAGTCTTACTAACTTATCGTCACTGAAAGAAAGCTACACAACCAATTTAGCCTTTCTGTAACGTGAAAAAAGCCTCGGACAGATAGCTAGTATCACATATATAATAATCCAAAAAATTAAAAAGCATTTCGGAACTAAACACTTCTTAATTTTTTGGATTATTCCTCTTGACTACCAATTTTTTGTGTTCAAGTACCGGCCTTATTTTGCTGCATTAATTAATAAAAAAAAACTTAATAGATTTTTGGACTTAAGGAAGAAAGAGAAAAAAAGCATTTTTTTCTGCCATAGAACAGAACAATTGAAATAGGAGAAAATCATTAGAACCTCATTCACTGCTTCAATTTCCGCCGAGAGCTGGCGAGGTGGAAGAGGGTCCTAATTCAATATGCATCGCCGCTGATTCAATTTGGTACGTTTTACCGCGCGGATTGCTCCACGACAGAAACTAGAACTAGAGTTAAGCCGTTCGTACACAGAGCTACTAGGAAGTTAGCCAGCGCTGTCGCGGCATCCGCTCGAGCGCACGAAGTGAGTGCGAGTGACATGGTCCCTTACTGCTCTTCTAGTGACAGCTAGTATAATCTAAATGTTTAGTGTCTAACCAGTCTTAATTAACATACAGAAACATCTTTCTTTGACTTAAATAATAAATACATATGGCATTTTTTGAAGTCGATAATTTTGATTCAGACATAGGTATGCGATAGGGAATCTATTGAAAAAATCCAATCAAGACCAATTTGAGTACTTGATACTGAAATAGAAATACTTATACGGTGTTATGAAAAAAAGCGAGTGTAGTTTCTAGCATCTAAATACGTGTACAATTATGCCTTTGTCGAGAAACACATTGAAATACTCTAAGGGGTGACTCTAATCCAGAAAATATGGAGTTTAATTCTTTAACTAATTAAGTTAAGAGTTAAAATGTTATAAATGTCAGTCAAAGTTAGCTTCTAACTCTTCGTAGCGCAAGGCGATTGATCAGTTATCTTCTTGTTAGAAAGATAAACCGTGCTTCTGCAAAAGCCTCTCAAGTCTCTAAAGCCCGTACCTATTGCTGTGAACATCCGAAAAATGTTTTAAATGGCTTTTTGACAAAATAGAAACCGCGTATCGGCTCTTTCGCGGGCGTTCGCGGCTACAGTCTGGTTTTTGCAAAAGAAATGTTGCCTCGTCATTGATGATCTGAGTCAGTTTAAACTAGGCTTACCAAGTAGCTTTATGAACGGTGGGCTTCAGTTGATGGTAACTGGCAAAGTGGCTGGTCCGGAGCAAAGCAACTTGCAAGTATAAAGGAGGAGAGTCAATCAGAATGCAAATGTGTGAGGGATCTTTGTACCGGCTGGACCCATCTGCTGTTCGGAGATAGTTCTATCGGTCTATTGTGAAATGCAAAATACTCTATTAGGTTTCCTGATAAGCGAGAGTTAGGTTTGTAAATGTGTCAAAGTAATACCTTATTTTCATAAAAAATATAAGAAAAGTACAAAACCGATTGTCTCGAGATTAGGAAAATGTTAGAAAATGAAAATTAAGAAAATTATGTTCTAATACTATTTCTTGTTTTCTGACAGCTATTATGGAAAAAAAAAATACAAGATTGTGATGTAAACGATTCTATTTCGGTTAAAACTTAAAACCTAAGAAACCGTCAATTTAGATTTTTGGTGAAGAAATCAGTTTGCAATTGAATTTAATCTGTTTTTTTATTTATATCACTCTTATTACAAAAGCAATAGGTATACCAAGAGCTCTATGGAGACTCCGATGACCCCAAACAATAACAAATGAACCGGCATGACTCTACGCACCCTCGCCGTTACGTCGCAGTCACGCCGTAATTTAGCTGATTAGCTTCGTCTGAGATGGACACGATCATTTGTCTCACTACTGCCCTATTCTGGCGTGATATTCTCTGTCACTGTCTATTGTTAGACAAGTCATGAAAGGGAGAAAGACAGGAAATAAAACCCCAACTCGAGAATAAGGCCATGCAGTTGCCTTATTCTCGGATTATTGCTGGTTTTGAAATGGCAGTCGTGACTCATTGGACTAGGGTCCTTATAAGTCATTGTACCAACGAAAAGTCCGAATAGAAATGGGAAAGGTTAATTTTACGGAAATCCTTTTAATTAAAGTTAGCTTTCCGAAAAGAATTAACGCTAAGTAAATGTCAATCATTCAAGTATTTTTAGTTAGCTGGATTTATACATAAAAAAACAAATCGTAGGTAGTTAGTTCATCTAGGCGTATAATGTCACGAGTTTTTAAAAATACCATTACGCAAAAAAAAACGCATTTTTAAGTAAACGTATTTTTGTAGAACTGAAAAAATGCTGTTGGACTTATTTTTTATACAACGAAACATATAAAAAAGTAAAATATTCGGAATTCAAATTTAACTTTACCGGTAGGGATACGTGTACCTGGCGACTAAAACTAAGTTAAATCAGACCAACCGAAACATAGAACTTCGAAGACCAAGTCAAGCTTAGTCCTAATTTACTCTAACCTTGAAGTAATTACTTAAGTTAGACCTTGAAAGGCTTACCCTAACTGAACCCAACGACGCAGACAGTAGATAACCTTGCGGAAGGATTACTAGACGAGATTACACGCTGAATAATTTGTCAAGGCGGTAACTTAGCGATTAATTTTAGTCCAACTTTGAACAACCAGAGCTTTAAATGTATTTTTTAACCTCCCACATAAAACATAACGTTGTTTTAATAAGTTTTCACGGGGCCTACTATGACATCTTATTGCCATCTTATTTCGTTTTATTTTCGACGCTGCGCGACCACGAATCGTATCGCTGGGCAGTAAGGTCCATGGTCGCGCAGTGTCGAAAACAAAACGTAACCATCATGGCAATGAGGTGTCACAGTAGACCCCCAGTTTAATAATAATGTGTATCTATTCTGTGGCATCATCAACTCCTAAAACCGATTTTCAATTAGTGTGTGTGTGTATTAATGTCATCTGCTATATAACTTGTGCACAGTGTAGGCGACAGATGCACCCCCTTTCACATTTGGGACTAAATATCGTCCGGCGAAGTGTGGGTGTTCAACATACCTCTGGCATTCTTTTGGGGGAAAAGGCGTGAAGGTATGTTACATTGTTATTTAGAGTGACCAATGATTGTCGGGGGTTTCTGAAATTTTACAATTATTATTTGTACTGGTTATATCTCCGTTAACCTTTTATTTTAAATACATGTACAACATTCTCTAAATTGTATAAGAAGTTAATAAGACAAAAAATAAACACTTTTCATGTCTAATCGCAGATAAGTTGTTAAACCTAGAAACATTTAATCGCCACACCCTTTATTTTTTATTGCGTGTTCAAAAAATTTACGTCGTGTTTTATGACTCGTAAAAACAGTCGTAAAAAGTGTGTGAAATATTATTTTGATTAAGTACATTTTTTGTCTTCAAATTTTATGAAACAAATTAAAAATAAACTCAGGTCATGAAAGAGACCTTGAAGCGTTCTAAAAGTAAGAAAAAAAACATCAAAGAATAAAAGAAAAAAATAGTGGTGTTAAAAAAAACATGATAATTTAAAACAAATAGAATCTATTCCATTCCATACTTGAAGTTGCAGCAATGTTATCATATCCAAACCATGGTATAAAAATATACTACACCAGGTATAATGATTATGTTCTAAAAGAAAAATGACTCGCACTGACGGTGATGCTTAAGCAAGACCAGAATAAAATTTACAAGTTCTAGAGCGTAGACAGAGAAGGTTCGAGAGATGATGAAGACGCAGTTGGGTACCAACTGCGCCTTCATCATCGGCGCAAGGTTGCTAGTCTATCGGTGTTCTATCGGATACATTTCGGGGAGTGTGCATCTGGTTTGCATGACCTTATTCTCCCTAGCCCGTTCTTCTATAAAGGAACCAAGAGTACAAAAAAGCGGCATCGTTTTATGGTCGACATACCTACAACACGCACGAAACGCTTTGGTTCCTCATTTCTCATAAGGACCGCTAGAGTATGGAATACTCTGCAGAGTGTGTGTTCCCTGACACTTATAATCTGGGTATCTTCAAGTCTCGAGTTGTGAAGTGAATCGGTTTCTTCTAGGCAAGCGTGCTCCATCGTAGGCCGCATCACTGCTTATCATCAGGCATGATGGCGGCCAAACGCAAGCCTATTAAGTAATAAAAAAAAAACTCCAGGAACCCTAACCTAGTATTTTTTATCATAATCAAAACCATCATACTCTGATGCCACCTCACTAATAATGTTATCTCCAGTACCTACTGCAAGATCGAAATTAACATCAAAGTTTACAGAAAAATCATTGACAAGACTAAATTACGGAAATAAATGATAACTTCCATCAAACAGCCGCGGTCAAACAAACCAATCTTCCAAAACTCATTAAAGCCGAATCTTCAAGCCTTTGAAACAAAATAAGATTTTACCTAATTTTATATTATAAGCCCTTTCCGCTTTCCTAGCAGAATTTAACTCCATTGGACTGTTTCTGATAAAGTAACTTAATTATAAAAGAGTTGACCCGCGTTCCCTTAAGGTGCGGCTTCACCGGGACCAAAGTCAAAGTAGTTCCTTATTCGCTTAGAATGTGGTTATTAACTTTATCGAGCGAGCGATAGCGACAGCTTCGACAAAAATGTTTTCGTATGTCCGATTCCTGTCCGGATCTCCGTCCGGATCTCTGTCCAGTGGGGCTATTCCTACGCGTGAGATGAGATGAGATTTTATCTTGGTCACTTTCACACCTATGACGTTTCAAATGAGAGCAACAAGGACGAAAAAAGATGAGATGAAAATTTCAAATCTCCGAATAGGGTCCCTTATCTCTGTTCGGATCTGTCTTCCTCTACAGATCGCAATTCTGAACCGATTCTCTTGAAATTTTGTGAGTAGGTTCGATTATTTATTTTATTTAATTTTGCTGTCGGCGGTTTCTTTTAATAAAAAAATATCATATCTCCGCCATTTTGCCAACTTGTTTACAAAATTTCACGAGATTGGGTTAAGGAATGCGACCTATGGAGGAAGACAAACGTCAATCGTGAGGTCTACTGCACACTGCGCCACTAGTGAGATCCTAAATAACTAGTAGATCATCTCGAACGACGATTTCGCATTTCTCTACAACCCTTCGTCTGATTTGTCAATAGAATTTTATTGAGGACTATATTTACGTGCTTGCAAAATTATATGAAGATCGGATTATCGATACTCTACGAGTACTTATCGTCGGACAAACAAATGTTAAATTGCCCAGTAGATACTGAGACCTCGCTTCACTCGGTCAATTATAGTCCAGCAAGGCGTTCGAACTTTTATCCATATTAATGTACGTATACTTTAATTTTTAATTAAGTGATTTTAATTTGTGTGACATTGATTTTGTAATTATTAGATTTTAATTTTATTTAAAACATGCTTATGTGCACGACTATGGACTGATTCCGAAATAAATGGTTTTTAATTGTTTTTTTTATTTATTTTTTTAAATATCCAAACTACCTATATACATGCATTATTCTACTATTCAGGGTCGCCCATCGGCAAGCGATCGCCCGGGACTATACGCTTGTGAGGTAACAGTTCAGCTGGCCAAGCCAAAGAAAGTAATACCTATTTGCGATGAGGCTGGTAGAAAAGTACAAAATGTATGAGATATTGTAAGCTACCAAAATGTCTCGTAATCTTATTGTAAAGCTATTAAATCAATTCCGCTAACCATAGCCGACACTTGACGGAACAGTTGACGTTGCGGGCTCAGTATCACTATTGTTTCATAAGCGTGTCACCGCTAGTCCAGCTGGCAAGTTTGTGAGACATTAGTGATATTGACTACTTCGCGACCTGTAATAATACAATACAGTCTTGAAGGATCAAAGCCTTATCCCAGGTGTACAAGTATAAAATAAACATTTAATAAATTCCCCGACACTGATTTTCATCAAACATACATTAGCTAAGAACACTCCCGACTAAATCACCTTTCAAACAAAAAAAAACAAAATCAAAATCGGTTCATCCGTTCAGGAGCTACGATGCCCACACACTCACACACACACACACAGACACGTAAAACTTATAACACCCCGTCGTCTTTGTGTCGGGAATAAAGAACGAGGACTAGTACTGTGATTTACAAGGATTTTTTATGCACACCACAACAATACAGCAATGTTGTTATTCGTTCTGCTTGAAAAAATTGTCACCTCTGTTTACAACGTTTAACTTATATAGATAAATAAATTAATTCGGGACACTTTCACACACGGTCCCCTGACCCCAAACTAAGCAAAGCTTGTACTATGGCTGCCAGAGACTGATATACGTACCAATATATTTTTAAATACATAAATAGATATTAACACCCAGACATAGAACAAACACAAATGTTCATCACATGAATGTTTGCCCTAGGTGGGAATCGAACCCACGCCCCCACGCTCAGCAGGCAGGTTCACTACCAACTGAGCCACCGAGGCAGTCAACGTTGATATGACGACAACGTTGACGTTCTTCGATGTTATAATAATAAAGAGAGAGATGTTATTGGAACCAATGTTACTACTCGCAAATACAAAGAAACCTATTACAGACCCTCGAATTTTGGAATGTTACATTACAGGCGACTACGGCTGCTCCCGGTGAGGGAGCACCTTAATGTTAAATAACTTTTTGCTTGACCCT
Organism: Peribatodes rhomboidaria; assembly: GCA_911728515.1. NCBI lineage: Eukaryota > Metazoa > Arthropoda > Insecta > Lepidoptera > Geometridae > Peribatodes > Peribatodes rhomboidaria. The sequence goes on along the minus strand of OU452179.1, from coordinate 650,912 downwards.
TTTTAACGTTAACTTGGTCCGTTCGGTAATTTATTGCGAACAATTAGGTAGAATTACATGTCTACCCTTTTATAAGACGTATTACGGGAGCACTTAAACAGGATTTACTTTGGGCTGATTTGATTTATTTTATTTTGTACGAGTTTTGTATTTGTAAGTCTACGTACCAATATATAGAAAAAAATCAAGCCGCACACATGACATGATGCACGCGGCTTGATTTCTCTTAAAACAAATTCGCCGACATCAAGGCATAATTCAAATAACAAAATATTTGCAGATGTCCACGAATTTGATATGTAATGAATGCAGAAAATTTGAAGGGAGTCCTTTACAATTTTTCTGAAAGCTTAAATGCCGCCGACGAGACACCAACAAAATTCGATGACCCGTTTTTCTTAGTAAAACCTAAATGATATAAATTCTTTTGATCCTTCCTGTATTGACCACAGTTACTATCTCGCCTACCGTAGGCACCTACAAATAAGATCTCACAAAGCACATTGCCTTCTCAAACATTCACGATAAAAAGAATTGATCTTTCCGTCCGACAATATACAGGGTTATATGACAATGACAATTAACAATTGACAAATCATAAACGCACCCTCTCACTCCATATGTCCCAAAGCGAAGTGAACGCTCGAACTGTGATTGCGAAAACAAACAGCTTTCCCATTTAGTTGAGAATCAATGATTTTCTATAGGACAGCTGGATTTTTGCGATTTCGGAGTTGGTTCTGGTAAAAGCTTTTGGGGGCTGAGCTACCCACGTCCGTAGGAGTGTACTCCATTCTGATTCCCTACACGTGGTCCCCGGGTAGTGCTAACCGGGTAGCAAACTCTGGTGGGAGGCTTCGGCCGTGGCTAGTTACCACCCACCGGACCAAGCCATGCCGTGAAATGACCTAGTCGTGTTTCGGGATGTAGTCCGGTGTAACCGTTCCGAAGACGGGTCTGAGCAGTAGCGCGCTTGTAGCTCCTCACTCAACTGCCGTCTTTGTACTTCTTCACTCTACAAAACTTCAATGCTAGAGTGAATAAGTACCCTATAGGTCGTCGTGCTCCATCTTAGACCACAACGTCGCTTAACATCAGGCGAGTTGGTGGTCAAACGCCGACCTATTTTAGATAAAAAAAAAAAAAAAAAAAAAAAAAAAGCTGTTAAGAATTACGAGTCCGTGTTCTCGGCTAAGTACCCCAAAGCTGCCATATAACCCTGTACGATATCCTCAATCTCAAGCTGTCAAATATTGACCTTGTCCTTCACCCCTGATATTGGTAACGTTCTCTACGCTTCCCATTTCCCCCGCTTTGTCCCGTTTCCCCCTGCTGGTGCTGTTTCCCCGTCACCCTCGAGGTAAACACCCCAACACTTTCTTATGTGTGGTTTTAAATTGAGCGTCCGATTCGGGCGTTATGACGTTAGCTCCCAATCGGTTTTTGATTGCGATTCGATGGAGCGAAGTATTGGATGGGTTTTGTTTTTATTCTCACATTTGATAAGAAAAGAGAGAAATAGTAACAGATTAACCCTTTTGATAAATAGGATATGGTGTTGTTGAACCATTTGTTCTGTGTCTGTTTATTTATTGGGGCAATTGGTTTAGTTATCGGCGTGGTTGAAGTTGTAAGTTCTGTGAGCTTGATTAGTCACGATCCCGCGTGACTAATCAACGTGTTCTCTCCCGAGAACGAGTGCATATCGAACTTCAGAAGTTGACCATCTGATGCAGATGAAAAAGATGATCAATTGATGATGATGGTATAATAGGAATACATATCAAACATACGAGTTAGTACTTAGTATTTCTTTCCGCGTTGGCAATGCATCAACAGCACCGCTGTGTTGCAGGTGTCCATAGGCAGTGGTTACCGTTTACCATCAGGCGGGCCGTCTGCTCGTCTGCGTGTTTACCACTCTACTTATAAACAATGAATTTAAATTTAAGCGATAGGTAGCGACTCACAAAAATGGTAGGAAAAAGGTTGATAAAACCGACTGAGTATTTCATTCTACGTGTTTTTAGCACATACTCGTATAAATAATATCAAGATATTCTTTATTCTTAAACTTTTCTGTACCTAGTACCTCGTACCACCGATATAGTTTTCCGATCGTATAACAACCGCCAGCTATAAAAAATATGCTTTGAAAACTTTTATTTTCCACACAGAATTCTGAAATCATTTTCGCACCACGAGCGCTTCACTCAAGCACCGTTCATTCAGAAAGACTCCATTTTACAGCGGAACGCTTACAAAAACCCGTTCCTGTGAAACCATTCGAATGTAAATGATAAAAATTCGCATTTCTTTAGAAAGTGCCGTGGAAATGCAGGCGTTATTGAAGCAAATCAAGACGATTCAGTGTTGCCCTGCTCTCGACGGGCGGTAGCGCGCTGTGTTGCAAGCAACGATCAATGCGACAACTTCAGCAATGCAAAATCTCTCCATTATATTAAGAAGCGATGGCAGCCTAGTTGGAGAAGGCCTGCCTCTCAAGCCAGAGGGAGCGGGTTCGAACCCAGCCGACGGCATGCACCAATTTGTTCATTGTGTGAACATATGTGCTACTGTATGTCATCTGCTACATGACTGGAGCCCGGTGTATGGTGACAGGCTCGCCCCCTGTCACATTTGGGACTGAATTTGGGCGAAGTGGGGGTGTTGTATTACACCTCTGCCAGCCCCCTCGGGGGAAAGGCGTGACGACTATGTATATTATCGTTAAGTATTTTATTATCGTAATTATAAGCTTGTGCTGTCCCAATGTTGGCCAAAGTCCTCCCTACCCTCTTTCCATTTGTGTCTATCTTGAAGTACAATCCCTCCAGTCAGTCCGCCAGTCCCTCCGACACTTGTCGAGGTCATACCGCCATCGCTACCTGAGTCTGCTGCAAGTTCGACTTTGATCTGGTATCCACTGAGTGGTTCTTTTGGTCCAAAGATCAGCTGACATGCGATAGACGTGCCCGGCCCAATCCCACTTCAAATTGCATTATTTTATGCATTTTTCAAGACGATTTTCTTTGTTCATCCGTTTTACATTCAAGTAACAAAGAAAGTCCAAAAGTGACATCACTTCAACATTTCGACACATGTACACAACAGACAGACAGAAAGATTTACAATTTGATATGCACCCGCCGGCGGCGGCGCGCGTATATGAGCTCTGTATTTGCCGCGCTCGGGGCGGGATCTACTCGAAACTAATGCTGTTTTTTTCCTTATTTTTACATGACAAAAGAGGTCATGAATCGTGTTAGGAATGTCAGACTAGTTTCATATATTCCTTCATAATAATAATAATATTATTATTGGTATCATACTTTGTTACTCTAGAACCATGGAAGATCTGAAGAGCAAGTTAACAGCCTAACATAGTGAAAAGGTTTTTAGTTTTGTAATTGTTTTGCAATTTTATGGAATAGAAATTATGTATTTTCTCGTATTTTATTTTCAACTAGCTGCACCCCCCGATTTCTCCAGCGGTAAAAAGGATGTATCCTATGTGCTGTTCTAGACCTTAATCTATCTCTGAGCCAAATTTCATCTAAATCCGTTCAGCAGTTCTGGCGTGATTGAGTAACAAACATCCATCCATCCACCCAAACTTTTACATTTATAATTGACTAGTTGCCCCCCGCTATTTTACCCGCGGTTAAAAAGTAACCTATGTGTTTAACCAGGGTATAACCTACTTCCATACCAAATTTCATCACAATCCGTCCATCCGTTTCGAGCGTGAAGAAGTAACAAACACACACATTCATAAACTTTCGCCTTTATACCATCCATACCCATCTAGGCGTTATTGTCAGTAGTTTAAGGAGAACATTGTATCTGCAACCTAATAATAACAAAGCCAGTCTAAGTAGTAACAGTCTAGTCCAGTCTAGTATTAAAACTCCGGAACCAATTTTGATAGAGCTTACATCTTCATTATGAAAAATCAACTAAAATACTCTTTTAAGGTAATTCGTTTTGCTATTATTGCGCGAAATTTAGCGCAATAACGAATCACCTCAACAAGAAACTACCGGCACTAAATATAAGAATTGCCTAAGTCCTTGCTTAACTAGTTTAAAGCTACTCCTAGCGAAGCATTCGCTAATCCGGCACATGAAGCTAAGATTCTCCTAAGGAATCGCTTAAGGTTAGTGTAAAAAATTAGGTAGGAGCTAGCTAATACGAGTAAATTACTCTATCTCACTATCTATCTCACTAGTTAGATAAGTGTACTAAAAAGGTTAAGTGAAGTCAAGAGAAAATTTCATAAAAGATATTTCATAAAACGGACATTATTAATCACTTCATTCTATGGCTCTACTTCCAAGGTCCATTTCAAAGCTAAATTAAGTTATATCTCTTTACGAGGAGTGATTAAGTTAAGCTCTGGAATAGTCTGGCAGACAACGCTCTGAACCTTTCATAAAAAGAACAACGGCTTGTTAATAAGATTACTAGAGTGTAAAAAGTCTTGCAGTCGTATGTACAGTCGTGTGAAAAGAGCTTTTGTAAAACATGCAATTTTTAACCAAACGTAGAATTGTTAACTATGTTATGTAATTTATTAAAATTTGTATTATGTTATGATTTTGACCGAGTAAATAAATGTTTAGGATTTGTTTTTGATGTAAAATAAATATTCGTTTTAATAGTTACTTAACCACTATCACACTAATATTATAAATACGAAAGTTAAATTATTATAAATTCGGGACGTTTTTCACGCACGGTCACCAAACTAAGCAAGGCTTGTACTATGGCTGCTAAAGGCATACATACAGACATATTTTATTTACATACTTAAATAGATATTAACACCCAGATATAGAACAAACACAAATGTTCATCACATAAATGTTTGCCCTAGGTGGGAATCGAACTCACGCCCCCAAGCTCAGACGGGTCACTACCAACTGAGCCACCGAGGCAGTCAAATGTCAAAGTTTGGATGGACGGATGTATGTTTGTTACTCAATCACTCCAAAACGGCTGAACGGATTTGCATGACACTTGTGAAGACATAGATTGCAGTTTGGAATAGCGCACAGGCTACTTTTTAACCGCAAAGCTCAGATGGTAGGTAAGTTACATTAACTGTGTAGTCGCTGCAAGTTATAATTTACGTACGTCATGCGACCAAAAAAAAGTTCTACTAATATAAAATACTATTTATCTCCAAAATCAACTAATTTGCTATTTACCCAAGTGGCTGTCACTCAACTACTTAGACGAACAGTCTTATTCTTGTCGTTAAAAAAACTATGCAAAGGCCATCTCCTCACCATGGTGCCCTGTCGCGACGAGAGGCAGTAATGGAATCAAGGCACAGGTGCCGGCTGCTCCCGCCGCCGCTGCTAACTAGATTGTGCCATGCACTGCCTCTATCATCATTATACAGTCTGATTAACTGCAATTGAACGCTTACGCAGACGGTGAACACACATGGTTAATTTCGCGGGAGTCAGGACAATGGGCAAAAATAAATGGATGTTGGTCCAAACGCCCGCAGGATTGACACTATAGCCAAGTAGCTGCGCCCCGCGGTTTCACCCGCGGTTAATCTTTGTGTCAATCTCTCTTTGTCTAACGTTATAAATCTTTGGGTTAATCTCTGTGCCAAATTTCATCCAGATCTGTTCAGCCGTTCTGGCGTGAAAGAGTAAAAAACATCCATCCATCCATCCATCCATCCATTCTTACGAACTTTCGCGTTTATAATATTAGTAGGATTTGTGGGTAAGGTTTATAGGTTTTCGCAGAATAAATCTAGCTGAATTCAAACCTACAGTTTTGAAGATAGTGTGCTCCTTTCGGTGCTTGACTGGCAAAGAGTTTCCCACCATGAAGGTCACGTCACCGTGATTCGTGACGTTACCATGGAGGTTTTGCTTAACATTTCTGATAAAATTTTCATATTTTACTATTCTTAAAAATAAAATATATCGGTTTCTGTAGATGAATTTTACTAGTGTCGTACTTTTTTTAACGCATAAAAATAATTTACCGAATGCGCCATGTGCCAACCCCGCGGGCAAAGTTATTTATTTTTTTGGACTAATTTGCCCATTGTCCTTTGGCGTGTGAAGCAATTGAGTTTTGGCGAAGAGAGCAGAGAAGTAGAAGTCTTTTGTCTTTTGTCGAAGCTGAAGCATAGACTCGCTCGGCCGATATACGAGTATAATTAATTAAGACATTTTCTTTGAGTTAGCGATGGCACCATCGCCAGGCAATACTCAAGCCGATGACAGAAGGCTTTGGACTTAAGAATTAATGTAAGATATTTGCGAATTCCTCAGAATTCCATAAAACTCGAAAGCACCTTAACACCATTTATTTCATAAAATTAAGCGCTGCTTAACATTCGCACAATTCGTATACCAATTAAAACCTAAGCGAGGAAACTTTTCAAAACTCGGCGGAAACGACAAAAAACCATTTCCGAAACACGTTCCTCATCTCACGACAGAGACAAAAAATAAAGCACGCATAATAAGCCGCATTATATCCTGATCAAAATTTCAGCCGACGCTGACCGGAAGTCGGCAACCGGAAACGAAAACGGCCGGCAGATGGCGCATTTTCCTCTTATTGCTGACCGCGGGACAAAGCCTGTCGCTTTATATTCTTTACCAATTCCACAACACAGTCCAACAGTCTAAAACGTACTTTACGACACGACAGTAAGGTCCATCAAAGCGAACAATAAAGTTTGTTAGTATTTTGAATTATGCAACTAGTTTATTCGACCATTCTGCGTCTACCCGCATTTTAAAGCAAAGCAAACTTTATGGCTTTCTTTTAGAGATCGCAAAGTTGTTTAGGTGTAGTTGGCGGAGGCTAAAGTATGCAAGTAGTTGATGTACAGAGGGGGAGTAATTTGCGTGGGTTCCGTAGCTTTAATGGGGTTCCGTGAGGTGGAATGGGAAGCTTTTTAAGTTGTCCGACGATTGTGCAGTTCGGATAATTGATCTAACTACGAGCGCGTGCGATGGCTTGACGGATGGCAGACAGACGACAGAGAGAGTGGGGTCGGGTTTGTATAGATGGTTATCTAGATGAAAAGTCAAGTTGGTAAGAGAGATGGCATCTAACATTGTGTCGTAAATATTACACCGAGAGTTAGTGTAGAGTTATTGTCGACTTATTATTTTTGACTGTATTGCAGCGGCGGAAGTCATGTCGCAAGCTTCTTCATTGCTTGATCGCAATAGTTTTCAATCGTTAGAAGTGAAAAGGGAGGCTTGCTCTGCAGTAGAGCAAATCACAACAACTATTTTTTTTTAAATAAAGTGTCATGTTATAGTACGTAATATCTTAGGCATAAGATCAAACAGTGCCGTTAGTGGCGTTTTCTATTATCGAAAGCCAATATGTACTTTATTTTGAAACACTTGCTATTAGGTAAATGGTACCATTCACCATCCTGCCTAGCAGTATAGCTTGCAGGACTGCGAAGCAGGATGTAGCTCACACACCATTCCGCCTGGCATCCTGCTCGCACATCCTGCACGTCGTTGCCGGACGCAATGGAGACTTCGACAACATTCACCATCCTGCATGAAGCGGCAGTACCTTAAGTGCCTCTTACCATCGACAGAACTAACTCACTTTACTATTTTTAACCTCCGACGCAACACGACGGGGTGTTATAAGTTTGACGTGTCTCTCTCTCTCTCTCTGTGCGTGTGTGTGTGTGTGTCTCTGTCTGTGGCATCGTAGCTTCCTAACGGATGAACCGATTTTGTTTTTTTTTTTTGTTTATAAGTGAATTAGTCTGAAGTGTTCTTAGTTACGTTTGATGAAAATCGGTGCTGATAAAATCAGTGTCAGGGGTTAATTTTTACTTTTAGATTCGAACAATGAAAAGTGAGAAGAGGTCTAAACTAAGTAGGCCTATATTAGGCCTAAGTAGGTTTACATTTAGGCTTAAAGGCTGCTATTGCACAAAGAAATGTGCCTATAAATCCTCGGACTGTGAATAATGCGAGACGCTTTATATCTGTTTTGTTCTCACAGTAGACACAGTGAATGTACCAGTAGCTTCTATGAGTATTACGTACTGATTTTAAGTGAGTTCGTACAGGCCTACTGGCTGGTCTGGTGTCCGAGTTTTAAGAACGCTTGAAGTCCTCTGACAGAGCTTGAAAGGTGAGCAAGTTCGCGGCCAGATAACCTAGTCTCTATGTAAACAAGTAACATATTAAAAGGTAAGCAAAAAAATCCGACAGCAAAATGTAGTCCGACACTCCTGATAATTATGATTAAAATGTTGTACCCTATGTCACTACCACTATCAACACGATTTAAATGACACTTCACATGTCAACATCCATCAAGGTGTTTAGGCTGTAGGGCATGCCAAAGACATCGCATACATACATACATACATACCCACACACATCCAATCGAAAAACATAACCCTATTTCTGGCGCAGTCGGGTAAAATCTAGCTCCTGCCTGCAACATTGTTTGGTTCTTACGGAAAAAAAATTAAGAAGGTCCTGAAAATTTTACAGTTACAATACAATACAATACAACTTTATTGCACACCAAAAAACTACATGAAAATCTTAAAAACTAAAATACATTTTTCGGCAGTACAAGGGCGACCTTATCGCCTAAAGCGATTTCTTCCAGGTAACCTTCGGATGGACAGGAACTTATAGAAATACGAAAAGGGTAGGTGGTGTACATAAAACTAAGCTGTGTGGGTGAAACAATCTGACTCCCGATGTCTAAGTACTTTGCTTACTGTTTCCAATCTACTACTACGCGACAATATGCTGAAAGTACCCCATTTCATATACTCCATCCCAACTTTTATTCAATGATTTATTGCGCAGTCCAGTCCGGACATAAATAGAGAGGGAAATGAATTATTTAACTATAGTAATAAATATCTCGATAACTAATATGAGTCTAGATTCTATTCAAAGGAGCTTTTAGTGCGTAACGAAGTAGCTTACTTATGATAAGTTTGTTGACGAGTAGGCAGAGGGAGGTAGGGTACTAATATGTTACACTCATAACTGGCTCAAACTATGGTATTTTTTTTTTTTTGTATGTACAATAAGTCAGCGTTTGACCACCAACTCGCCTGATGTTAAGCGACGTTGTGGTCTAAGATGGAGCACGACGACCTATAAGGTACTTATTCACTCTAGCCTTGAAGTTTACTAGAGTGAAGAAGTACAAAGACGGCAGTTGAGTGAAGCGCTACAAGTGCGCTACTGCTCAGACCCGTCTTCGGAACGGTTACACCGGACTACGAGTACATCCCGAAACACGACTAGGTCATTTCACGGCATGGCTTGGTCCGGTGGGTGGTAACTAGCCACGGCCGAAGCCTCCCACCAGAGTTTGCTACCCGGTTAGCACTACCCGGGGACCACGTGTAGGGAATCAGAATAGAGTACACTCCTACGGACGTGGGTAGCTCAACCCCCAAAATATAATAATATACTACGCCAGGACTCATTCCGGTCAAGTGGGCAACTCGTAGTGACATCATTTTTTTTATTTTTTTTATTACATAATAGGCTTGCGTTTGGCCGCCAACATGCCTGATGATAAGCAGTGATGCGGCCTACGATGGAGCACGCTTGCCTAGAAGAAACCGATTCACTCGAGACTTGAAGACACCCAGATTATAAGTGTCAGGGAACACACAGTCTGGCAGAGTATTCCACACTCTAGCTGTCCGTATGAGAAATGAGGAACCAAAGCGCTTCGTGCGTGTTGTAGAACATCAATCGAACATGAGCAAGACCGAAAGAAGTGATTTACAAATAGTGCGAAAGAGACGGGTGACGATGACGGATGATCGCTTAGTTATAAATTTACAAAGGCTTGAATCCAAACAAAATAGTAAAAATTATAAACTAACCGCCAGTCCGTAATAACAGTGGACTTGAAACTATTTCGGTAATAGAGTAAGGATAAGAAAAAGGTTATTCCAAATATCATTATGTAGTTTATTGATGTATGAAGTAAGCAAATAAATATATCTCACACACAATAGATGTTTTCCTCGCGATGCCGTATCGAATATTGTTGGTTAATAAATAGTAAATTTTATTTTTTTTTTTTTTTTTTTTTTTTTTTTTTTTTTTTTATGTAGAATAAGTCGGCGTTTGACCACCAACTCGCCTGATGTTAAGCGACGTTGTGGTCTAAGATGGAGCACGACGACCTATAAAGTACTTATTCACTCTAGCCTTAAATATTTGTATAGTAAAAAAGCACAAAGACGGCAGTTGAGTGAGGCGCTACAAGTGCGCTACTGCTCAGACCCGTCTTCGGAACGGTTACACCGGACTACATCCCGAAACACGACTAGGTCATTTCACGGCATGGCTTGGTCCGGTGGGTGGTAACTAGCCACGGCCGAAGCCTCCCACCAGAGTTTGCTACCCGGTTAGCACTACCCGGGGACCACGTGTAGGGAATCAGAATAGAGTACACTCCTACGGACGTGGGTAGCTCAGCCCCCAAAAATTAATAAATTTTAATTAATTTTTCATGACCATGGATACTCGTCCTTCAGTCGGATTCTTAGTAATAATTTTTCCTTCAGTAACAGATGATGGGATGATGATGATGAGGTGATGATGATGAAGACGATGAATCCCTCCCCTTTTCCCATTCCAGTAAAGTTATGGATACTTTACTGAAATTTTTAGGTGAAGTTTTGTAGAGAACACGAAAAATCGCGTTTCGCGATGTTTGTATCATTTGCCCACACTCGTGCACGTTGACGAACCGGTAAACGTTAATAATCCACCATTATTACAATTTAACACTCGAAGAATCACAAGTTTTAGAAAATAATACAAAAACACGACACCATCTTTTCGGTTCCCGCCAAAAACTCAATAAATAGTAAAGTTTCTCCAGTGCTGCCAGTTTGGGGGAGTTAACCATGATTCTGGGGAAAAAAAAATTGATAAATATGTTGTTGGGAAAATAAGTAAATGACAGCAAAGATATTATTTTCTATTAAATTTTGGTTTTAATTATATTAATGGTAGATAATAAGTTCTAAAGAATTTTATGGCCAGCATGTTCATAACATACCTACAACCTAGGTATCTTCAAGGCCAGAGTGAATAACTACCTACTAAGTCTTAGTGCTTCATCTCAGGCCACAGTGTCGCTTCACATCAGGCGGGTTGGTGTTCAAATGTTGACCTATCTATATGAAAAAAAAAACGTTGCCTACCAATGATGTTTTTGACCAGTCATAGAGCATTCCATACCTAATGGAAATCAAAGTTTAACTCAAGACGTTGTTTATATTTTTTGTCAGATTTAAAGTAGGTATTAATTATTAAATAAAGTTAATAGTTTTTTACATCTATTTTAAGTTATATTTGGGACTGAATATCGTCCACCAAAGTGTGGGTATTGTTTAATACCTCTGCCAGCCTCTTCGGGGAAAGGCGTGACGAAATGTCTCTATTTAAAGAAAATTTATAGGGATTTTTATAAATTACATCTAGCAACCCTGTGTATTACAAAGATCCTTTGTATCACTTAATAGAAGATCAAAGTCAGTGCCCTGAGAGGGGTGACACCCCCTACCCCTTGACCTCCCCCTCCCCCCTTCTGAAGATTTTAAGATTAGTCACGGAGAGTGATGTCGTCTATAAAATCACTTCGGACAGTTCGGAGCCTTAAGTGTTTACTTAAATGGCAGTTAGTGCTTAGAACTTAAAGTTGCCACTTAAGCTTGTCTAGGTTTACTTAGGCAAAGTACTAACTGCTTAGTTTACTGTCGTCGCTATTTGAAACTAACTTTTTATTTTAAACAAGTATAAAACGTAAAAAATCTATTATTGATTTTACGATACACTCTCAATGAAGTCACCTATTGGACAAGAACCACTAAATCAAAATCGGTTTATCCGTTTGGAAGTTATGATGCCACAGACAGAGACATAGATACACACACACACGTTAAACTTATAACACCCCTCTCTGTGTTGCTTTGAGGGTTAAATAAAAAATGACCAAGATTCGACTCATTTCAATTTTTATTAAGAAACGTGTTTTGGTACAAAAAATATGAAAACAAGGAAGACTTAAAAATACTGCCTCTTTTGGTCTCTTGCTTGAGCAAGTAACGTTGCAAGGATGGTTGAGCAATTAAGCAGCCAAGACGTTAGATGCATTGTACAGTCACCATTCAAAGGCCTGAGAACATTATTAATAAGATACATAACAATAAGAAAATACTTCAAAAATTAAATATCTAATTTACCAAAAAGTTTTACAAAAAGAGTTCATAAATTTAACATCAAAATCAATTTTAAAAATAATACAAATCCCACCGAGCTCAGTAGTAATATTTCTAAGATGCGTTGCATATTATTTGGGTTTCATAGTAACGGTGGTTTCCAATATGGAATGTGAGCACAGTCCCTTGTGTAGCCGCTCTACGGCGTAGCTCTCTCGTAGATGTAGACCGTCGCGGCCGTAGAGCTGGCGATCACTACACGATTTATCTTCAGAATAATTTGTAAACATAGAAAATGATTTCGAGCATTCAGGCTCACTATCGATGGTACCTTCTTGCGGCGGCGTCGGGTGTCGGGTCGTTCTCTTCCCTCAAGTATGGTTGAGGAGAGCGATGGCTGGCACATGCGTCATACTCGTGATCGGGTGCTGCTTGCGGGTCGCTGGTCTGCTCGTGGTGTACTCACTATGTAGCAATAAGTGATGACCTTTAACCTAACCTTGGATTAAGACTTAAAAACGAAGCCCCCTCTACCTGTATTCCCCTTAAATAATAATACTGAAGATACGGAATCTAAATGCTGAAGATAAAGTCACGTTCCCCGGAATCCTTGGAGTGTATTTTTTTAATAAAAAAAAATAATAGAAAATTATATTAGACAAAAATTGTCCCAAGGTTGCATGCCGGAACCTATTTTCCGGAAATACCTTGTTTTTTTTTAAATATAAGATTTAAAAGTTTTGCACATCACATTTAATTAAACATAATTATGTCACTATACACACGAAATTTTCGTTTCCTTACATTCTCAGCCTTAGAAATAAAAAAATGCATAAACATCTGCTAAACCAATGTTCAGTTAGACATTGAGTAGTCAGTAAATAGCGCTACACAAACGTGTAACTATTGTTTGAGCAATAAAGTGTGAATCGGCATTGGGTATTTACACACATGCTTAACACTTTTTTCTTTTTTGTCTGGCAACTTTTGGCAAATTCGTTTAGAAACTTTTTCGTCCAAATAGTTTTTTAGTAATTATTTTTTAAGAAAGCTCCCTAATTTTTAATATTGCACGTACAATTTACGTTTTAGGAAAGGAATATTAATAAACTATGTTGGTTTTTGAATCTCTTGTCCAAAATTCGTCGATATAAACTATTTTAGAGGAAAACATTTTCTTTTGGATATAGTGGGAGACTAACAACAAATTTCTAAACGGAACAATCAATGTCAACACTACAATGTGTCTAATGTCACACTACCAACTAAAAACGTTTCTATTTTGACAATAAAAAAAGCATTACACAGTTTCTATCATAGTTACTGAGTCTAGATCAGCTGTTATAGTGAAATCCGCCATCTTGACCCCGTACACACCCGCTAAACAAGGGTACCCGGCCGTGTAACGAATGTTTATTTTCCTTTGATTTTGTTACATCTGTACACGAACTGTACACAAAGTTTAAGTCAAAAATATTTTTATTTTTCAGCTTTTGTGTTACACAATGTGTGTACACATGTTTTAAAACTTTATTTCTAAGGCTGTAAATGTTTAGCAAATATTTAGCCAAGTTGAAATATTGAACAGTGACGTCACGTCTAGCAGTTGCTGTGCCGTTTTTCGTGAGTCTCAGCCGAAGGGGCAGGTAGCGCGCCAATATCTCTGATGGAATACTTGTTACTCGTCTACTCAAACTCGAAAGTGTTTCTGAGAAATACTTGGGACTGTAGCTTGTGAATGCGACTTTATAAAAATTGTAAAATAAAAATTTTGTGTGATGTGGTGGGTAGCTAGATGTATACGCGATATATATGTTTTTTTATGTTAGAAACTAGTGAGCCGCCCTGGCTTCGCACGATAACTATAAGTTTTCCATGAAATAATATGTAATTGATGGTGAAAACCGTTGCGTAGTTTAGGAGGAGCTTGCGAAGATAGACAAAAAGAGGGACAGACGCGAAAGGTGACTTTGTTTCATGCCATGAAGAGAAGAAGTGGCAAGCGAGGAGACGGCGCGCTTGGTCGCAAGCGGTGACCTCCGTCCATGGATACCTACAACACAACTATAACATAACATAACATATCATATATTTATTGTACATATATCATATATTTACATAACATATATTTATTGTAATGTTACTTTCTGTACTTATATGGACTTGGATTCTGAATTAAATTGAATTGAAAATCGTCACGCCTTTCCTCCGAGGGGGCTGACAGAGGATACAACACCCACAGTTCGCCGGGCGATATTTAGTCCCAAATGTAATAAAGGGCGAGCCTGTCGCAATACACCGGGCTCCAGTCATGTAGCAGATGACATACAATACGCACTTATATTCACACAATGAACAAATTGGTGCGTGCCGTCGGCGTCGGCTGGGTTTGAACCCGCTCCCTCTGGCTTGCGAGGCGGGCCTTTCTCCAACTAGGCTGTCATCGCTTTTATACAATTATAACAGTGCTGTTAATAAATTTGTTAATTGCTAAGCTTTTGAAAAAATAAAATTATCCCAGTATATTTGTCCTTAAACTTCGTCCTTTATATTTGAAGTTCGTTACACCCCGCGGTTTTACCCGTATTCAAAAGAAGCATATGTGATTAACACAATGCTTCTTTTTAATAGGGTTACAATAGCTGCTTATAAAATCATGTCTATCAGAATTAGGGTTCGTTTCACGGATTTTCGGATTTTATTTTTATCATAATTCATTCATACCGAATTTCTTCGGTTAAAACTAGTATTTTTGTTAAATAATCACCCTATTGTATGAATGACCTGAGCATCAGCCAGCCAGTTTATTAAATGTTGTATTAGACGCTACGGCTGAATATTATTCAAGAAGCCGGTGGAACGGCGCCGTTTAGTAAAATGGTTAGCCTGTTAATTTAACGCCTGCGACATGCTGACAACTTCAAATAAGGAGCCTTCATTTCCTAGCGTTCTATTCTAGATATTTTTTATTACTTTTTTAGTTTTTTGGTTGAAATACCAAAAACCCGCATTAAACGTTTTGATACAATTTTAATTGTGTAAACAGGGTGCGGAATACTCTGCCAGAGTGTGTGTTCCCTGACACTTGTAATCTGGGTGTCTTCAAGTCTCGAGTGAATCGGTTTCTTCTAGGCAAGCGTGCTCCATTGTAGGCCGCATCACTGCTTATCATCAGGCCAGATGGCAACTAAACGAAAGTTTATCATAATAATTGTAAATTGTGAATTTACAAAAATTGGTTGTCTGTAACATCGGTTTACGGACGATGGTTTAACATGACAACGTCATAACAAAACATTGATGAAATCTTCTCCTCGGACCCATAGGCCAATTGAGTGGAAGAGAAATGCGGCGCAAGCCCAACGCTCAAGCCAGTCGTGCCTTTCGCTCGCTCGTGTAGCGCTCTCGCTCTCGCGTAACGGGACAATGTGTCATCCTTTTTCGTGCGTGCAGCCGGCGCTCATCGATTTATTACACGTTGTCACGTCAAAAATCTCTCACTGAAGAAAAGAGAGACAAGAAAGAAATAATTTTGCGTTTTACCTGTACATATACCTAATGTTCATTATTCTTTAGTCTTTACAATAAGTTTTCTCTACGCCTGTACTTGGAGGTGCGAGCTTTTACTTTAACTTGAGGTGTCAGAGCGTGTGCTTGACACAAAGCCTCTCATATCGCGATATCGTGGCGCGCTGGGACGCGGACAGGCATGTCGCAAGGGAAGGGGGAGAGGGGCTGGTTATAAACTGTCATAACTCCTGGAGAGACGGAAAAAAGTGGCCAAATTTTTTTTAACATTTTGCTTAAATAAACTTGCTTTATAGCTTGGAAAGCGATGATGGACCACATCATATTATGGGTATTCATAATGATCGCGCTACTTTTACACAATTCTACTATTGGATGGAACTAATGGAATGAAGTTGAACTGTAATAAACAGCAATGATAGTTTTAATAACAAATACCTCAGACATATGGACAGCTGAAATATTGAAGCCCTTAAATACATTTTCTTAAATTGCAATAAATAATATGATTAGAACAAAGAGACAAAACTCGCTATTTATGCAAAAGAGAAATATCCTTAGATGTGACTTGTGCCCGTCGTAATACTCCTTACTCCATCCCTGGTGGACACGCACGTCAAACTCTCACCTCCGCTGCTAAAAGGCCCCTGATGAGTAATGTTTTTGAGTAAACTTTCTCTCGGAAATACTTTTTTTGTGACTAAACTCGTCTCAAAAGATTTGTTGATATTTTTTAATGTCATCTTTTGCTATGCGGGAAATATGTTCCAACTGGCCTCAAAGTATTGGTTTCAGAAAGCTTAATGCAACACCAAAATGTTTTTTTTTATTTTCTTTTTGCTCGTAAATAGTATTGAAATAATACAAAGAAGAAGCGACACGAGTTTAATTTCTAGTATACAGCGCAGGGACCTAATATAGCAGATAGCAATATAATAATATAGCAATAAAGCAGACGGACACTACACAGCTTCGTTGACAGTATTATTTACAAGAGAGAGACAAAATTACTTTAAAAATTACATATTTTCCAAATATTTTGTGCAATAAATATTTGTTCTATACTTTTTATAATTGTTTCTATTTTTTTTATAAATTGATATGGTACAGCTTTATGTTACAGTCCTTTACTTAGGGTTTTATGTAGGTTTTCCTATTATTTATGTTTGTATCAAGTTTTTTTCCATTCTTGTTATTTCGATATTTATGTAACACTTTCTTTTAATTTATTTATCTTACTTATAGTGAAAACTATCTAGGCTTATTTGTTTTATTTCGTTGTGTACTTTGTTTACTGTTAACAGCTGTTTGTTTTCCTATCAATAAATTAATTAATAAATAAATAAATTATGTTACGTGTATCATACGAGAACGAGACAACAAAAACTATCACTGTTGCGACTTGTTTCGTTTGTTTGCGACTACGGTGAATTGTATGCACCTAATTTATCGGTCTCTTTTAGGTTCTCGTACCGGATCTCCTTTATATATGATCGAAAATTTGCGTTTGTCTCCATCTTGCCTGATGATAAGCTGTGATGCGGCCTGCGATGGAGCACACTTGCTTAGGAGAAACAGACATTCACACTAGACTTGAACACACACAGATCAAAAGTATCAGTAAACACACACTCTAGCAGAGCATTCCATTCTACCTATTCTATTTTTATATCCTGACATCCATTCTTAAAATATCCCATTTTCTTAACGTTTCTTAAAAGAAAGATATAACCCAGTAGCTTTCTTCATTTTCCCGACACAATCCCAGCTTAAGTTCAAAGTGCATCTTTAACCAAACCACACCGCTATGAGAGGGCATTAGGCAGCGTAAAGACG
This sequence comes from Peribatodes rhomboidaria, assembly GCA_911728515.1. Lineage (NCBI taxonomy): Eukaryota > Metazoa > Arthropoda > Insecta > Lepidoptera > Geometridae > Peribatodes > Peribatodes rhomboidaria. The sequence goes on along the minus strand of OU452179.1, from coordinate 633,298 downwards.
GCATTAAGTGCGGGTAAGTACAGTCCAGTGACGTCATTTGTCAGGACCGAGCTTCATGGCTTCTCTCTGATGTACTCGTAGTTTAAGAAAAAGTTAGTATGTCCGTGTCTAACTTTTAAAAGTAACAATGTCTGAATGATGGAACAAAGCGGTTTTTCGCATATTTTTTTTTAAACTTGATATTATTGTTTTTGAACAAAATATCCAAAAAATAAAAATGAATCTCTATTTACCTAGGTCATCGCATCACGCGTGAACGAGTGGAACATTTTCGTTAGTAATTTTTTTCGCGTCCTTTATTACTCAGGAGAAGGTTTTTAAGAAAGAAAATTTAAAAATTAAATATGGCGGTACGGAGTTTACCGGGTCAGCTTGTTCATGTTGATTGTATCATGAATATTACAATGATTATGAATAAAATCTATTAAATTTCATGAAAACTGTTCTATAGTTCAACAGACGAGCTACGCAGAGTAGACAGTTACACGCATTCACATTCCCAAAGGTATTAGATGAATGTGTTACCTACATTAAACACCTATTAAAAAGGTTAGTGCTTACTTTTGTTTACTATGGTATCCTAAAAAAGTGAAAATCAGTAAATCGAAAATTCAGAACAAAAATGTGAATAGAAAATGACTGTGGGAAAATTAGAAAGCTACGAGTGAAACGGGCGGCATAACTAAGCTCAAATAAAAATGCAAACATTATGCAAATGGCACCCAGTCGCGGGAAGTTGCGTTTTCGCTGCAAAGTGGAGTTTTTGTGCGAATTCCATAAGAAACGCCTCGAGGGTGCGATGGCGAGCGCTGAGATATCGCTCGCTTCTTGTTTTGTACTCCAAGTGCCTGTTTTCTTTATGCTTTTTCTTCATTTTATACCCTCTTGTGGATGAGCTTAGTGTTGCTTTCGTTATAAGAACAGTTAGCGTTTGTTTGCGAAGTGCTTATTAAAGATATTTGCTTCAACTCTGCTTGTTTGAAAAAAATGTTTCATAAACTAAGAAGAATGTGGTTTGTCTTCAATTTGTGTAACTTGTTGGTTATTCTATAGCTCAGTACAAGACATTATTGTTACTCATTAGATGTTGCTTTATATGTTTACAAAATCCTTTTCTTTCTTAAAAATATTTTCAAATTAAACATAATAATGAACAATAGCCTACTTCAAAAAGTTAGCTTTCCACTCATGATACTAGTTAATTTACAATAAAACTAGTTGGTGCGAAAATTTATCAATCAGCTACCTATCATCCTTACGTCGTATAGTATACGCCTCAAAATAGTTTTCAGTGTTTTGTCTTTACCTTTCTTATACATTTTTACTCAATCGAAAAAGAAACACGGAAACAAATCACGGAATAACTATTCCGAGACTATACAATATTAGAAAAGAAAAGCCAGGGGGCATGACTATCATACCATACCATGACACCTTAAAGCCATAACGTTTACGTTTTGTTTTCAATGCTGTGCGACCGCGAATCGTATCGCCGCGCAATAAGATCCATGGGCGTGCAGCCTCGAATACAAAACGTAAATATTATGGCTTTAATATGTCATGGTAGGCCAGCAGGTCAGAAGTACCCGTAACCGACGAGCGTGTAAAAAGAGAGGAAATAAAAGAAGCGAAAGATGTATGCCAGGATCATAGCAAGTGGAGAGAAGTGGTCTCTGCCTACTCCTATGAGAAAGAAACGTGACTATACGTATGCATGTACTACTAGTATATGTCCATGTTTAAGTTCACGGCTATTAAAACTAGATGGCTTTTTTCAAAATTATCTACATGCAGACCAAACACTAGTTTTTCTCATACAAATACAATCACAATAAAAATGTAGAAGAGCTTTTCCTTATTTTTTATCAAAGCGACTGACACCAGGGCCGGATCACGTTCGAGTTATTTTTAATTACTCCCCGCGGACTCAATTTGGCTCTGACGATAAAGCGAACACTTCAAAGAACAGTTTTTTATTATTTTTCCTACTTATTAAAATTGTTAGATTTCTTTTCAAGTGTTAATTTTGCCAATTTTTGCGGGAATTCTTTAATAGGTTTGGCAATCTTACTCGTACTTTAGTCATGTAGCTAGCTTAGGTGTAGCCACAGAATAGTCCCTAATGACTATTGCTTTGTTTTTTTTTTATTGATTACAATATTTAAAAAAATACACTTTTCCTCATATATACCATGCCTGTAATGCTGGGTACACACCAAGCCAAAGAATTTCAATAAAATAAAACAAGACACAGCATATCGTTGGCCTTCGTTTGCTTTGGTCTGTACGCAGCACAAAAAGTGAGATGTCTATTCAGTGGCGTGACATTTCACTTACGACATATACGTACAAAACTGTATGTTTTCCGAGCCAGGTCAATTCTAGTTTAGTTACACAAATGAAACGAGAAAATTGACAGCATTGTTAAAGTTACATACAGTCAGCTTAAGTTCCAGTTACGAGTAGAGTAACTTCTTCCGTACTTCCTTAGCACTTCATCAACAGAAACCTCAGCGCTATTAGATTACGCAATTATCACAAAGAGTTACCGCCGGATTTGATAACAACTTTTCATTGGCTACGATCGCAATTACAATAACAAATTAAACCCTCTACAGACGGCACGATCTAACTCCTGGGCCCCAGCACAATTTGCAATCGCTTAGGGTCAAACGTCAGACGCTGTGATTGGACTAAATAAGAGCTTTAAATATGTCATTCATTTTGACAACTAGTCAAATCAGCAGCTGGTTCGAGAGCAGCGTTCGAGGGTTAATGATTCTAAAAACAGAATTGCTCTGAAGCGATTGCAGCTTGTCTAGGGTATCATCAAAAGTGTGTAATGGCTGCGCAAGCGGTTGCAGTTACTGTGCTATTTATTAAAAACGTGTTTTGTTTGTTTTGGATCAAAAAACAAAATTAAAATATCATGTGTAAATAATAGACGATTTAAGCAAATTTCATACTGATTTTTTCAGCCGTTTCAGTTTGAAGAAGTAAAAATAGTTAGCAAGTGATAGGTTGTGTCTGTGTGTGTGACACAGACACACAAAATAATTTGCTAACCTTCATTTGCAAACCTATCACTTGCAAGCCTTCACTTATAATATTAGTGTAATTTAGGTTTGTCACCTGATAGTTAATAAGTTCATTCATTCATTCAAACAATGAAATTAAAGCCCTGTTGCCAGTGGACGGTGAACCCCTGATTCTGTATCGTATAAAATTTCAAATCATGCCGTGTGTAAATCGCTTAATTATAATTCAATAGCTACCAACAACTGCGGCTCCAATCGCAATAGATTACCGTCACAAAGATACAAAACAAAAGACGCGCGTAATTCAGTTGTTTACTTCGTTTTGTATCGTTATTCATTAGAAATGTCGTAACTTAATTAAAATTGAGAATAAAGCCTGTTTTATGCGATCAAGATTATTTGGAGGAAATGTACATTATTCTATGTTTTTTGTTATCATCCGTTTATTTATATTGCTTAAGATGATTTAATGAAAATAAATATATTTGGAAGCATGCGTAGTTTTTTTTAAATTAATTATTTGTTTCAGTAAGATTACTCACGCACTACAATAACTATCAGCATAAGATATTTTTTGCACGATTGTGATATTTATCATTCAACATCGATACTAATCCAGACCAGAACATAATATAACGTCATAATATTTCGTCACGCCTTTCCCCCAAAGGGGCTGGCAGAGGTATACAACACCTACACGTCACCAGACGATATTCAGTCCAAGGAGGCGAGTCTGTCGCCATTCACTCGGCTCCAGTTACGTAGCAGGTGACATTAAATACGCACATATGTTAACTTAATGAACAAATTGGTGCGTGCCTTCGGCTGGATCCGAACCCGCTTCCTCTGGCTTGAGAGGCAAGTCTTCTCCGACTAGGCTATCATGGCTGGCGAGAACATAATCAGCATAATAGTAAATACGAGAATAATTGCACAAGAAAACTTGTCTGAAATCAAAGCCCATATAATGTAAGCTTCACATATTTCTCTATCTAAACCCTAATAAATTGATGTATCGGTCTACAGATAACAGCCTCCCCTATTCACGTAGCTGTGCGTAGCACATCGTAGCACGTCCGTAGCACTCGTAGCGCTCGTAGCGCGGTCGTGGGGTCCGAGGCGATATTTCACGCGAACGCCTCAATTTGTCGTCATTACGCATTTAGGGGGCCTTACATGTAATGTTTGAATGTTTTGGTTAGATATTGAGTATTTTTAACCGACTTCAAAAAAAAAAAAAGGTTCTCAGTTCGACTGTATGTTTTTTTTTATGTGTATATGTTACGCGATTACGGTAGGTTAGAGGTTGTCCCATATAAATTTTATCGAAATTAATCAAGCAGTTTTTAAAATATCAACTAAAGTCAAAATTTTTTTTTCAAGTTTTGCTTTTTATATTATTTAAATAACGCTTCCTAACTAAGCATGAAGCTTTAATTTAAGAACCATAAGAGATGCATAGTAAGCCGAACGATATCTTGTCAATAGGATTGTAAATATACCAGTTCTAATACTCAAAAATTACAAAATGCGCTAACCTTAATAAACCCTCGTTTTGAGCAGAACTTTTTTTAAGTCAATTATCAGTTTGAGAATCCTTACGATACTTCAAAGCTACGTTACATTTGAACTCTTTTTTTCATTTAAAGTTGGTTACGTTGGTTACGTGTTCTTCGAAATATTAAAAGTTCGCCTTCCAAATGAGAGCAAGTCATCACTCCAGTCCTCCGCAGCCCTCCGTCGGTTGATTTCCTCTGAGGATACCGACTGCATCTTCAGATGATGAGAGAGAGAGGGCTGTCAAATTTGTTGTATTAAAATGATGTGAGTTTTAGATTACAAATTAAATTGGTGTAACGACCTCCATACTCAACTGCAGCGGTTGTTTAGAACTATGAAATGAAAAACATGTATTAGAAACAATACCTCATTTAATTTGGTAAAAAACAATGCAATAGCAATAATTAGTACCTAAGTATTAAAACACAATTTGCTATACGTCTAAGGATCAAAGACAATTAAAACTACTTTTATACCAGTTTGAAATTATCTCTTCTACATACAGTACAATACAATACATCTTTATAGCACACTAAAAATACAAAATAAAACAAACATAAAGAAAAAAGGAAAAATTATCATTCAGCAGTACAAGGGCGGCCTTGTCCCCTAAAGCGATTTCTTCCAGGCAACCTTTGGGTGGTCAGAACAGAATATGAAATAGATATGAAAAATGAATATGGAATAAGGAATATTATGGAACATATAATTATGAAATAGATATTGCCAATTTAAAAAAAAAACCTGCTTAAAATAAAATATATTTTCACGAATTTCGTGATTAATTAAGATTAAGTAAGTTTTAAACTTTAAAAATGTAAACCGCGAGGACCTTGAAGCGCTGTGAAGTACAGTTCCATTTTGAACGTACCGAACTCTGAAATAAAGCAACTCAGTCCGAAAGTTCCCCAACTATTCTACCGTCGTCCGAGACTCCGAAGCGAGCAGATTATGCAAATCTACCCTCAGAATAGACTTCTTCTCGACTCAGACGCGTATTCTTATTATAACGAGGTATAAAGACCTGAATAATGTACCTTTCATCTTGACTATCTTTTGAAATTCGTTAGAAATTACATTTAGATGAGCTTAGTTTTATATGGTACTAGCGAACCGCCCCGGCTTTGCATACCTTTAAATGTGAAAAATTATCTAGCTGATAGTTTAAACCGCATCTAAATCTGTTGCCATAAACTATCCGATAACTTCTCTTTAACCATAAAGAGAAGTTATCGGATATACAGATACATGCGGAAAGCGAATTTGTTTTAGGCTATGTAGAGAGAAGATAGACATGATAAAGTTTATGAAATACTATGCATAAAGGTAGAGTACAACCTTCAGTTTAGCCATACCTGCAACACGCACGAAACGCTTTGGTTCCTCATTTCTCATAGAGTGTGAGATACCGCTAGAGTGTGGAATACTCTGCCAGAGTGTGTGTTCCCTGACACTTATAATCTGGATGTCTTCAAGTCTCGAGTGAATCGGTTTCTTCTAGGCAAGCGTGCTCCATCGTAAGCCGCATCACTGCTTATCATCAGGCATGTTGGCGGCCAAACGCTACCTACTACGCATTTACACTGAGTTCTCAATGCCACATTTTAAACTAAACTTGTTTTGACTGCCTGGGTGGCTCAGTTAGTAGTGAACCTGCCTTGTGGGCGTGGGTTCGATTCCAACATAGGGCAAACATTAATGTGATAAACATTTGTATTTGTTCTGTCTGGGTGTTAATATTTATTAAAATATGTATTTAAAAATACACGTGTATGTACGAGTATATCAGTTTCTGGCAGCCATAGTACAAGCTTTGCTTAGTGTGGGGTCAGGTGACCGTGTGTGAAAATGTCCCGAATTTTCCCGAATTATTATTATTGTTTTTTAAAAACTAATGTGACAATACAATGTGACGGGCATAGAACCTTCTCTTCCGAACTATAATAATTACCACATGGACGTGGACTTATTCCTGATATTTCTCCGCTTCACTGTATCCTATGCAAATAGTGCTACCTACTAGCGACCACTACTTTTGTCTAAAAATGTTTTAAGACGCGCATTGAGAGATATCATAAGTTTAACTAAAGTAACTTAAAGCTTTTAGAACATGTATGTAAGTTATGGACAAAGCTGTTAAAACCTAGATTTTACCAACACACACACTCACACACACGCACATACACACACATGAGTAGTTCTGAACCTAGACGTTTACTCAAAGACATAACTTCAAGTCGTACAAAATTGTTCCTTCACACAATTTCAATAGAAATTTCCTAGCAACTGTCCAAATTTTAATAATTTCCGTCTTCCTAGGGGACCAGACAAGAGAGAGCCGCGAGAGTTAGCGCCGATGCCGTTTTAATGCTGATTTACATAACTGAGGGATGCAGGCGCTGCAGGGGTAGGAAACCTTTCAGGCTGAAGCCAGGGGATTAGGTGCGGAATTTCGAAGGTAATTTTATAATGAGTCACGTCTGATGGCAATAAAAAGTAGAAGGTGCCACCAACTTATACATGTAGGGGTGTGAAGGTAAGTGTAAAAAACTTTTAATGTCAAACTGGAATAATTTTACCATTGAGCCTACATTTCAAATCATACTGTCCGCTCTACTGAGTGAATTAGCTAGAACACTCTTTAAACTGATGTGTAATATTATAAAGAAGGCAATTTAAAACTTACACAACGGAGCCATCATAGTAACTTAGCGATTCAAGCATGTTATAATTTAATTTAAAAACACATCTCAAACAAACATTTGGTTTAGACTTTTTTAAATTACAATATTTACGCTTAAACTTGATTAAACCTTACATTAATGACCCGCGGTTAATAAGTAGCCTATATTATGTTAATCCAGAATATAAGCTAACTCCATACCAAGGTAGGAATAAGGAGGTTGGTACAGGCCTTTTATTAGATAATAAGAGAATGCACCGACAGTTTCATAACTATGAGGCAAAACTAGGTAAAAGACTTACTAAACCTGGCTGCACTATCGCTCTGAAATCTAGTTTCCGATCACTTACGAGTCCCGACCCAAACCATTCGCAAATGAAGACCGGTAGGAAAACAGCAGGGGAGGTCAACCTTTATTGGATTACGGCGGCAGGGGTGTCCAACCGTGTTCCGCACGCAACACACGTGCGATGCAATTTGGGGCTGCACGTAATGAAGTGGGGTTTGCCGCCCCTGGATAGAGTAGGATTAAGCTTGTGGAGGAGTGTAAGCGATGAGATTAGTTGCGTTAATAGCCGTTGTAGGCACTGTTAGTATAAACACAAGACCAAAGATAAATAGTGTTCCATTTCTTCAAAACCGATTCAACATACTATGGCGAGAGAGCTCAATTGACACTCCTTCACATCAATGGTGTACACAGACTCTGATCAGCAAAATTAACAGCTAAATGTGATAAGCAGACAGCTGTCCTAAGGAAGATTACAAAAAGAAATATGCCATTGTCACGCAAAATAACGAAATAACTTTACTCATAAAGAATAAATGTTGAATAATTTTAAAAGGAATAATTAAAATAATAATTTAAAAGGAATAATTTTAATTTTGCTAGCAATAGTGTCCAAACGCTATCCATTAAAAGGCAATGTTTTTGGGGAAATTTAACCTGCAATGTATTTAAATCACGTATGTACGACATTGTACGTGTGTTTTGTATGTATATACTCGTATGTCTATTTGATCGCTTACCACAAATATCGCTCGCTAGCTGTACTGGTACACCGCCTTTTATTCTGCAACAAAATGCAATTACTGTTAGAAATGTGTTCTTACAAGAAAGGTCTGCGCGGCCTATCAAGACAATCTGTGTAATTTACATTCTCTATTTTACACAAGGCAAGGATAGACAGAACTGCTATGCTGCTTCAAAAGGAAACATTTAGCCTCAAAATATTCTCATTTCACGCATTCAAGAAAAAAAATAACTCGAATTATGGAAGACAGATCCCTATCTTGAATAAGGAAATGCGTGAAATGAGTTTGAAATCTTAAGAATTTTTAAATTTTTATTTTAATTTTATACTAATATAAATAAATATGTTTATAAATACTTTAAGGATGCGACTACGAACGCTAAGCTATATTTAACTAAACCATGTTATCACATAAGCGACAAATTGTCTTTGTTAATAATAAAAAGTCTTTAAACCTAAACCTATATCATTTACAAATGATTCAGTGACAAAGAGACGATGACAATGACAAGTGACGTCATCACGTGTTGGTTCCCAGAATGTCAGACCTTGTTTTCGTTGATCATGGGTAAGATAAATTACTGAAAATTATTCTTTCGTTTATGTAAAAGATAATTAATATTTACCATATTTTTATTTGCCACAAAGAATCGAACACTATTAGTTAGTCCCTCGCTACCCCGGCGGAAGGATGAGCTGTGTTGCGAGAGCTAGATTTCCACGTCGCTTCGCTGGGTCAGTTCAGAACCGTTGCTTACACCAATGTAATTCAAACTCATTCGTATGTAACCTCATGATGCTTCGTTGTAACCACAATATAATGTAATTATGAAATGAGAGTATATTTCTGCCTACAAACTGCTACGCAGTTTGGCAGAGTTGTATTTTAATACATATGTATGTTATTAACTTAGATAAATAAATAAATAAAAAATAAAAAAAATTACGTTACAGCGTACAAAAACACGAGCCACGTTTCCACTCACATAAAGCGGCGTTCTCAATTGTCTCAATAAATAGATTTGTTAAATTAATTCGTTGTTTGTTCTCCGTTCCCATCGTCTCAAAGTTCTCAGAGTGAGTGTTGAGACGCGGTGTGAGGCGCTATAGGTGTTAAACACGGGTTTACTTGGGGAATAAAAATAAATCAGAAAGGAAAGAAATAATACCTACCCGTTAGACTTTTAGGGGGCTGAGCTACTCACGTCCGTAGGAGTATACTATATTCTGATTCCCTACACGTGGTCCCCGGGTAGTGCTAACCGGGTAGCAAATTCTGGTGGGAGGCTTCGGCCGTGGCTAGTTACCACCCACCGGACCAAGCCATGCCGTGTAATGGCCTAGTCGTGTTTCAGGATGTAGTCCGGTGTAACCGTTCCGAAGACGGGTCTGAGCAGTAGCGCACTTGTAGCGCCTCACTCTACTGCCATCTTTGTACTTTCAACTTTGTACTACAAAGTTTCAAGGCTAGATTGAATAAGTACCTTATAGGTCGTCGTGTTCCATCTTAGACCACAACATCGCTTAACATCAGGCGAGTTGGTGGTCAAACGCTGACTTATTCTTAATTTATATAAATCTCGTGTCACAATGTTTGTCCTCAATGAACTCCTAAACCACTTAACCGATTATAATAAAATTCGCACACCATGTGCAGTTCGATCCAACTTGAGAGATAGGATAGTTTAAATATATATATATATATAAATAATAAACGCAAACGAAGCCGCGGGGTGACAGCTAGTTGTTCATAAAAAAAAAGTGTGGAATGGTGTACCTGAGTGCTCACCGATAGGTATAATATGTGTGACTTCAAAGTTGCGAGTCGATCGGCTTTCAACCAATGAAACGTGCTTTAATGACCGCAATATTGATTAATAGAGAATAATAGAAAATACAAAACATTCTAATCCTAACTAATCGACCGAGCGAGCGTTAGCGTGCGAAAAAATGAAATGCTTTTGTATGTCCGAATTCTGGATGGATCCCTGTCTGAGTCTGTCTTCCTCTAAAGTTCGCATTACTTAACCGATTCTCTTAAAATTTTGTGAGTAGGTTCAATAATTACATAGAATGTTTATATCGAGACAGTTTTTGAAAACTTTTCAAAATTGCAGAGAAATGTTTTTTTTAATCCTATATAACTGTCGAACCTGCTCACAATTTTTACGAGAATCGGTTCAGGAATGCCACCTGTAGATGAGACAGACGTCGGCCGCGAGGTCTACAGCTCACAGACCACTAGTACTAGAAATGTGAAAATGAGTGTGTTTGTTCATTTGTTTCTTTGTTACGCTCTCGCGCCCAAACTACACAACCAATAATCATGAATCAATAATGCAATCAAACGTTGTCGGAGGTAGGTACAGAAAAATACATAGGGTACTCGTACGACCGCGGGTAGTACCGCGGGAAAATAAATCTTTAAAAAACTTAAATTTTTGAAATAATTCTACATATATGTGCGGTCTGCTAACAATTAAAAATAACAAATTTTTGAACATTAAACAATTTTGTATTTTTTTTAACATACTCACATCTTGTATTAGAAAACCGATTCCAATCATCACAAATCTCCGTTCATTCTAACTGACAGTCGTTACATTTTCGCCGTAACGGCGGTCGGAGTAAACAAGCTAACGGATAACGAATCGTTTTACAGCTTTCAGTTTCAAGCCGTAAACAGTTCCGGCGTTATCTTATTAAGCGGCGACGCCTTGTCGAGTCGGCTTTTTGGGGACAGAGTTGAGAGTATTATTGTTACACTTGTTAAATATACTTTGTTTAAGCGAATAATATAGCGCTGTTTTTTTCATGCCATGATAGCCTAGTGATTTTATGGATCGGGAATTACTCACGTACGATTTAGTCGATTATTCTGACTATAGTTTCAAACGCATTCGGCAGTCTTTATATCAGTCCGAGTCTGTAAGCCGCAGCGAGCGGACGTATTGTCGTGTACGGTGACTCATAGCCCCAAAATGGCGAAGAATATTGTAAAGTGTAGTAGTTGCAATATAGTAATTTGTGAAGTGCTAGCATTTATACATAATAAAATTGATGTTATGGACGAGGAGAGTTTAGTGAGGATATGTACTACATCTTTTTCGTCGGCAGAGATTGAAAGTGCAAAGAGTTTGTTTTTCGAATCAGTAACGACTTCTCAAAGAAAAATTACTCGAAAAAAGGATGGGCGCTCGAAACGGGATCTTCACGATGTTATTAGTCTTTTTAAGGAGACCGATCCAGATATGATTCCGACTTTTGTGGCCAGAGATTTGCAAAAATTGCCGCCTGTTCATTTTGACCACATCGACGCAACAAAATTGTTGAAGGATATTCTGGTTATTCAAAGGGACCTACAAGAGATAAAAGACTCGTATGTTACAGAGTACAAGCTTAGTGAAATCAAACAGGAGCTATTGATTTTAAAAAATGCATCCTTAGTTAACAGGAACTTTGAATATGTTAACCAAAAGAGAGGTGGTGGACAGGTCACAAATAGTTATTTTCTTGATAGCGGCCCGACCGGCCTACCCCACATTTCGCATGCAGAACATAGCGCGATTCACTGTCAGCTGCCCCAGAGCGCGTCGAGTTCATTAGCCTCGTGCGTCACAGTGGCTACATCCCCCGCGCGCTTCCCCACCGCAGCGGCCGGCTGCGTCGCTACCCAGAGTGTGCAGGAGCAACAGGTGGTTGAGCGCGTGGAGGCCGCAGGGAATTGTACTGGGATTTCGACCGCTAATACTCCGCCTGCGCCAGCGCATAGATGCGGAATCAACGGCGGAGAAGTAAGCGGCCCGCGAGCGAATCAACAGGTGACATCTACGCCGGCCACCGTTGTAAATAAATCGTTTGCAAATGTTGTTGGTGCAGAGGGACAATGGAGAATGGATAAACCTAACGATGGATGGATCTTAGCTCAGCGTAAAAGACTTAAAAATCGCTTTAGCACGTTGGAGGGAAGAGCGCAAAACAGTGTAAACGAAAAATTTAAAGCGGCTCAAATTCGGGTGCCCTTATTTGTGAATAATGTGGACAAAGCTACCTCCGAAAATGATATATGTGACTATATATTAAGCAAAACTAAAGTTCTCGTCACTTTACACAGAATTAAGGCTAAGATTGAAAAGCAATATAATGCTTATAAAATTTATGTACCTAGTACAAAAATTTCGTTATTTTTAGATGGTTCATTGTGGCCAGAAGGTGTAACCGTTAGGAAATTCATTGATTTTATGCACAGAGATAATAATGGATCAAAATAGGGATAGTAGTAGTAGTATAAATAAAATTAATTTTGTCAGCTTTAACTGTTACTCGGTCAAGAATTCTGTCGATTATGTAAGGACACTGTGTCAGACGGCGGATTTTTTAGCGTTGCAGGAGACATGGCTCCTTCCCCATGACATTCCATACCTCAGTGAGATTGACTCAGATTTTGCCTACACTGGCAAAAGCGCTATGGAGGAAGTAGTAGGAAGCGGGGTATGGAGGGGTCGACCCTGGGGGGGAGTCGCTCTTTTGTGGCGTAAAAGCGTATTTCAATCTGTTTCAGTGATTAATTGTGATAGCGCGCGTATAGCAGCGATTAAAGTAAAACTTCAGGATCGTGAATTTTTAGTTTTTTCGGTATATATGCCTACAGATAACGCAGACAATCTTCAAGAGTTTCTAGACTGTTTCGGGGAATTATACGCCATAATTGAGTCCTGTAATGTGGAATCAGTTTATATACTAGGTGATTTTAATGCTCACCCAGGCACACTATTTGGCAAGGAATTTGTTAATTTCTGTGACGAACAAAGTTGGACATGCGCTGATTTTGAGTACTTAGGCTTACATTCAAACTCTTTCACTTTCATTAGCAATGTATACGGGACTACATCGTGGTTAGACCATATCATTACAACTGAAGTTGCTCGGAAAACGATTTTGGATGTCAGAATAAGATACGAAGTGTCCAGTTCCGATCACTTTGCTATTGAGTTGGTATCTGATTTAAATATTTTAGTACCAAAAATTACACCAACGGGGTCCATGTCGGATGGCGCAGCCTGGGGAGAAAGAGACGACGAGCAGGTTAGACGATATTCGAAAATTTGTTCTGCGGGGTTACGTGATATCGACTTTCCTGCTGAGTTTAGATATTGTAGTGATGTAAGTTGTAGTAATAAGGAACATAGATGTATAATTGACAAAATTTATAACGATATTGTTTATAATTTAAGAAACGCGGCATCGTTATCATCTACAGTAAATAGCAAAAGGCAGAGAAAGAAAAAATCATATGTTGTTGGCTGGAACAAGCATGTCAAGCAAGCGCATGAGGAGGCTCGGCTTCGGTTTCGGAATTGGATACTATACGGTAAACCTTCATCTGGATCTGTATATGAGCAAATGAAGGAGTCACGGAAGTTGTTTAAAACGAAGCTCAAATGGTGCAGAGACAATCAGACCCAAGTGAAAATGGATATACTTGCAACGCACCATTCAACTAAAAACTTTAGCAAGTTTTGGAAGCAGACCAGTAAACTGAACCCGAAGCCGAGTTTGCCGGTTAGTATAGAGGGCATTAGTGACCCGGTCAAGATTGCGAACCAGTTCAGGAAGCACTTTAAAGTTTGTTCTCCACTGGGTACCGTAGGGGTCGAAACAGAAGAAACTATTCTGGATGCAGAAGTTCGTATAAAGCGTGTGATGGCAAAAGAGGTGACACAGGTGGTGAGGGACATGAAGAGAGGAAAATCTCCCGGCCATGATTCATTAAGCATTGAACATCTGCAACATGCAGGTGTTCATCTCCCGAGGGTGCTCGCCATGTTTTTCACCTTTTGTGTCAGTCACTCCTATCTGCCTGAGGCAATGTTAAGGACGGTAGTTGTCCCGATAATGAAAAATAAAACGGGAGATTCTTCTAGCCAGAGCAACTATCGACCGATATCGCTCGCCACTGTAATTGCCAAAGTGCTGGACGGTGTGCTTAACATTCAGTTACAAAAAAGTCTAAAGTTTCACGATGCTCAGTTCGGGTTTAGGCCTGGGCTGTCAACAGAAACAGCTATTCTGAATCTTAAGCACACTGTTCAGTACTACACTGATAGAAGCACGCCTGTCTACGCCTGTTTCTTAGACCTGTCAAAAGCGTTTGACCTGGTGGCGTATGAAAGGCTCTGGCAGAAGCTGGCGAGTGATACCGATCTTCCCGCGGAGTTTGTTTCGATCCTGAAGTACTGGTACAGTAATCAGAATAACGTCGTGCGGTGGTCGGGGTCGCTTTCTGACGTGTACAGGTTGGAGTGTGGAGTGAGGCAGGGGGGGTTAACCTCGCCAAGCCTCTTCAACCTGTACACGGACCAACTGATCCGTGAGCTCAGCAGCGCCGGTGTCGGCTGCTCGATTGATGGTGTTTTTGTTAACAACATAAGTTACGCAGACGATATGGTGTTGCTGGGCCCATCGATCAGTGCCCTGAGGAAGCTTGTTAGCATTTGTGAGGGGTATGCGGTGGCACACGGGCTCAAATACAATGCGACTAAAAGTGAACTCATGGTGTTCAAAGCGGGTTCAAAAACTTACAACACTATCCCGCCAGTCCGGTTAAATGACAGTGAACTCAACAGAGTCTCGCAATTTAAGTATTTGGGCCATTGGGTCACCGAGACTCTCGCAGATGACGTTGACATGGAGAGGGAGCGCAGGGCGTTGTCGATCAGGGCTAATATGCTGGCTCGTAGGTTCGCACGATGTACTGTTCAAGTGAAGGCAACGCTGTTTAGGGCCTTTTGTCAATCATTTTACACGTGCAGCCTATGGTCCAAACATACAAAAAAGTCATACAACACCTTGCGCATCCAGTATAACAACGCTTTTAGGGCCCTGATGAGGTTGCCACCGTACTGTAGCGCATCGGGGATGTTTGCGGGTGCGCATGTCGACAGCTTCGCTGCCATCATGCGCAAGCGTATCGCATCCCTGATGCGCCGCGTGCGGGGCAGCCCCAACAGATACCTGCAGCTAATTGCTGGGAGGATGGATCTGGACTGTCCAATAATGCAGTACTGGACGAGGGTACATGTTGAGCACTCCGGATCCAGACCCAAATATAGGCTGAGATGAGAACGATGATAGTAGGATAATAAACTGACTTGATTGTATTGACTTGATTGTATTGACTTGATTGTATTGACTTTATTGTATTGACTTGATTGTATTGACTTGATTGTATTGACTTGATTGTATTGTATTGACTTGATTATGTATACTTGTAATGATTATGTTTTATTGTTTATTGATTATTCGCATATTTGTAATTTTTAATTTAATTTTTGTGTTTTGATTTTTAATTTAATTTACATTTCTGATGATTTTGTGATGATACTATGGAATGACTGTTCTGAAATAAACTTTATTATTATTATATTATTATTATTTATTCAGGCGAGTGCGCGCGCGCGCCTGCGTCTCGCATAGCACTAAGCATGTGCTAAGCGAGACGCAGCCGCGCGCGCGTCTTAAAATCGTGTGTGAAAACCACGTCAGTTTCATATCATCACGCCTTTTCCCCGAAGGAGCTAGCAGAGGTGTAATACAACACCCACACTTCGCTGGACGATATTCAGTCCCAAATGTGATAAAGGGCGAGCCTGTTGCCATACGCCGGGCTCCAGTCATGTAGCAGATGCCATACAATACGCACATATTCACACAATGAACAAATTGGTGCGTGCCGTCGGCTTGGTTTGAACCTGCTCCCGCTTGCTCTGGCTTGAGAAGCGGACTTTCTCCAACTAGGCTATTATAGCGTATTTAATATAATCCGCTATAGATGTAGGTAACTTTAACCCGGTGTATGGCGACTGGCTCGCCTTCTGCATTCGCGACTAAATATCGTTCGGAGCAGTGTCGATCTTGTATTACACCTCTGCCAATCCTTTTGAGGGAAATGCGTGATATGATATGTTTCTTTCCAAAATAAGAGTTGTTCTGGTCCAAAGGTAAAGTAAGGTAAGAGTGGTTCTCTAAAACTAGAGTATAAACCATAGCTGGCTACACTGATATTTACACAATCTGACTAATTTAACTAACATTCGAAGTGAAAAATTGTATTCAAACGAACGTATAGGCCGTGTGGCCTATCGTAGTGGCTAGCCCTAATGTTAGAGTTTCTAGGCCGCAAGATGGCCTTTGACATGGCTAAATCTCAGATCTATTCAACTTATTGTCGTTGTTTGTTATCAAATTAAACTACTAGTGAGCTGTAGACCTCGAGCCGACGTCTGTCCTCCTCTACAGGTCGCATTCTTCACAAACCCTACTTGCAAAATTTTAGGAGAATCGGTTAAGAAATGCGACATGTAGAGCAAGACAGATCCGGACAGAATTCGAACATACGAAAGCATTTTTGTCGAAGCGGAAGCATAGCCGCTTTGCTTGCTAACGCTCGCTCGGTCGAGATCTCCTAATTCGCTATTAAGGCATTTTCTTCAGACAATCCCTTACCCCTATTTTCTTGCTTAAAGCATTTTACAGCAAATACGTTAAATAACAAAATTACAACAAAAAAACTCACGAAAATCTTTCAGTGTCAATTCTTGGGAAAATAATCACTACAGAAATCCCAAAAAACGCAAAACAAACTAAACCTTTTGTTCACAGTTGTGGCATCTTTTAATTAAACACATAATTGCTATAACGAGGGGTCTAACTTGACAATAAGCTATCTCTGGCTGACCCCTGAGGGGCGAGTTTTCTTTTTCTTCCCACTTTCGAGGCCCCTGTGGTCTTTTTGGAAATTAACAATGAGACAGAAATTGTTAAGTGAGTTATGAAATGAACAGTCTCGCTTTTAGTGTTCGGCTTGGCGATTGTTTTTAATTTTGGAGACTGATAACAAAGAACGAACTGGCACAACTCGTCTGCCCAAAAACGTTTAGATTTTTAAGCGTTGACTTCTAGTAGAATACTTTGGCCTGAAATATACAACCGGACCTAATAGGCTTACCACACGCACAAATTTCACCACACTTTTAACTGTGCTTACTTAACTGAGGCATGCGTTTACTTAACTGAGCCGTGTGGTAACGATACGATTTTTTTGACTTGCGTGGGCAAGTCGATAATCGCGGCCGTCATGCCGTGGGGTTGGCGCAGTGTACAGTTGTACCAACCACACGCGCGGTGTTCCGTTTTCAAGCCTGGCCGGAGCAGTTAAAAGTGTGGTGAAGCTGGTGCGTGTGGTAAGATACGATTCAGGCGAGGAAACTGTGAAGCGGCATGCCTCGTCGCTTACACCTTCTTCGCGCCGTATCTTAGCTTTATACGTCCGGCCTGCATATATCAGATCTTTGATAATTAATCATGATCATGATGTTTTCATCCATTTTATTACATGACAAAATTACTGGTAATCGGTAAAGATAAAGATAAAGATAAAGAAAATTTATTTGCATACAACATTTTTTTTTTTTTTTTTTTTTTTTAATATATGTCGGGGAAACATAGAGAAATAGGAAGCCGAGCCTTCACATCTCACTCCTGATATCGGGGAAAATCTAGTAGGCCGCGGTGTCGTGTCTAATTTCTGAGCCATGAACTTCTCATCACGGGTATCTATGGTGGGCGTCAAACTTCAGGAACGTTGAAATAAGGGGACAGCAGTGTAGACTTTTCACTATTTTAATTATACAGTCACTTAGACTACTTAGTTAATTAATGATCACAAAGATAATTGGCGATTTAGAGTAATGGGTTTACGAATGACCATTGCGTGCGACCGCTTTCAGCCCAGTCCTGTCAACCACTGACTGACAGACATGACGTTCGCCCGAAATCCCAAACGCAACTCCATTCGGTGTTAACCGCTCTAAATGACCATAAACAAATCAATTAATCGTCAAAAATAACAGAACAATAATACTATCGATTAACAACTCTCAAAATAAACTGATTTTCTTTAACCAATGATATCTCGCGCCGTCACGGCCATCCTGCATTTTCACACGTCCTCGGGTGAATAGTTCATCTCATCATCTGTGGACAATCATAAAAGTGCTCAAGTAACCACTTAACGCTCGGTCATTCTGACCGTCTCAAATCTACCTCCACAATTTCACAGAAAGCGAACACAGTTATGGGATAACACAAAACACAGTTAAACCCAATTCTACCAACCATAAACATCGTACCAGAGTATAATCGACTCTTCCAACAGTAACTTCATATTCGTTACCTATCCCCATAAATTGTCATGATAATTGAATTAAGCAACTTGACTTTTAGTGAAATAAATTGTATTGGGACCAATCGAATAATCGAGGCTAAAACTAAATTATTAATCATACATCCAATATTCCAAGAATTTAATCAAGCCACATTGAAAATCCAATGACGATACACATACGCGGTTTGGACTTATGAAAACTGCTGTGTCCAATTTCAAACGAATAACATGCCATTAAAGTTGTCACTTAGACTTGCCACACAGGCTAGGTCCCTCAGGGTGACAACGACAACTTCCCAGGGTGAAACTTCCCAGATTGACAACTTCCGAAACGACAACTTTCGAAAGTGACAACATCCTAAATCGTCATCTACCTAAATTGACAACCGCCAAAATTGAGATCTTCCTGAAACGACAACGCGTATTATCGACCCTTTTTTTAAATAACTGCTGCAGACTGTACTTTCATTCGTTTTTGTCCTTTGTACCACTTCATTAGTGTGTAGTATATCAACAAACTAACAAACAATTCATATCACATCACACATGTAGTGCACTTTACTTTTCTCGAATGCTACTTTCTCAATTGCCTCATTGAAACTCTATGATAAAGGTGCTATTGCGTTCTTAAACTCTTTGGTCTTACTGGCATATTCAAAGTATGTCAGCTTGACAATCCTAAAATGCAAATAGTGTTGATTTCTTTTTTCATTAAATAATAATGAATTTCATAAAATCACAAAAAGGGAAAGACTGTTTGTTATGTAATGGGTACAAATACAATTTCATGAAATTTAACAATAACAACACAACTGTATGGAGATGTGCTAATAGGGATTTGTGTAGTGCAACCATAACTTTAAATAGTACGAAAGTCAACATTTTACGAGATTCTTAATTTTACTCGTACTTTAATGTTACACCGGGAGGAGCTTACTACATAGGCTGACCACACAGGCTAGGTCGTCACTCAGACTATAATGCAACAAAAGTAAGGTTGTAACAAAGACTTGCCACACAGACTTGCCACACAGGCTTGCCACACAGGCTTGCCACACAAGCTTGCCACACAGGCTGGAGCCACATAAGATAGTACCTTGCAGATTAGTGCCACACAGGCGAGTGCCACACAGGCTATTGCCACACAGGCTATTACTACACAGGCTACTGTCCTACCGGCTACTGCCCTCCAGGCTTAGTTTTACCAAAAGCATTGACACTTAGTAAGTTATTTATTAACTGCATGACTCACATGTGCCGCAAGCGGCAGTATGACTAAACTGTTTGTGGGTATTTTCAAACTCTAAGCAACTCCAATAGAAAATAGCACTCTGACATACATCGTTTACGAATATCAAACAAAATGAAAACTTCTCACCGGATTCAATTGCTACTCGAAGGTGATCAATGGCTGCTTCATAGTGCAGGGGCCCAATTCGGAGATAGGAGATTTTCATCTCATCTCGATCTCGATTCCTGGAAGTCTCCACTGCCTCCGACTACTCGAGACATCTCGCGCCCCAGCCATCGAGATTATCTCGATCTCAAGCGACTAGAATAAGGCATCTCGAATTCAGCCTTTTTTTTCGGGGTATGATGAAATCTCGAGTTGTAAGAATAGCCCTCCAGGCATTGACCGGATCTCGCACGTTGCTGCTGCTAATTTTGGTGCCCTTTTTCGATCAACGAGTGGCGATGTAACCTCGTTGCAGTAGTAACACGTAGGCGTCGACGTTTTGTTCGGTACACTGCTATCCTTCGTCTCTCGTTGTTTGTTAGTTGCGTCACATAGCATAGACTAGGTGTAATCAAACGCCGTCGAGATAATGCAGACGTCTACTCGATGCTCACTCTCTCATTGCCGCTCTGCTGCCCTTCATGCACCACGAAGAAACAGTCCGCACACTCCACAATAACAGCACGTAGGGGCGACCCTATCAACCATCTGTTGCTATGTTATTTCGCTTCCAGATCATTGCACAATTGTAGCCAAAGACGGAGCCATATCTTGTTGCTGTGGACGTTATTCATATCCCAATTCTGATGTCGGGGAAAGAGAGCGGTGGTCCTCGTCATCATCTTCAGCACTCATCTTGTTAACTGTGGGCATTAGTCTTATCCCAATTCTGATGTCGGGGAAACATAGAGAAATAGGAAGCCGAGCCTTCACATCTCACTCCTGATATCGGGGAAAATCTAGTAGGCCGCGGTGTCGTGTCTAATTTCTGAGCCATGAACTTCTCATCACGGGTATCTATGGTGGGCGTCAAACTTCAGGAACGTTGAAATAAGGGGACAGCAGTGTAGACTTTTCACTATTTTAATTATACAGTCACTTAGACTACTTAGTTAATTAATGATCACAAAGATAATTGGCGATTTAGAGTAATGGGTTTACGAATGACCATTGCGTGCGACCGCTTTCAGCCCAATCCTGTCAACCACTGACTGACAGACATGACGTTCGCCCGAAATCCCAAACGCAACTCCATTCGGTGTTAACCGCTCTAAATGACCATAAACAAATCAATTAATCGTCAAAAATAACAGAACAATAATACTATCGATTAACAACTCTCAAAATAAACTGATTTTCTTTAACCAATGATATCTCGCGCCGTCATATATTTATCTATCTGCAATCAGCCCGAAAGCCATAATCAGATTTCTTGTATTGGAAATTGGATTTGAGATATGCACATCCTGTGATGTGTCATCTCATATTTTTCTACTTTAGATTGTGATTGATTTGCATACAACATGGTCTTATAAAAGATGTTGGAATATTGACACAAAAAGGCTCAAGCATGTTGTGCCGGATAGACGTACAAATGTCAGAGTGATGGCACTATGCTCGTCAAAATAATAAAATTAAAATTTCAAAATTGTACAAATTAAATTAATATACATAATTAAAAGAACAAATTAAATACCAAAAAACAGTTGATCTCAAAATTAAAGTAAGAATTAAATGTCAATAAAATAATATTAAAACCACCAATGTCAAATACCTCGATAATCGGTTGCCCTACTTTTCATGTAAAACTTTTTGGCATGATCAAAAAACCCTCATGAATGTAAAGAAACTAAAACATCCATGATCCACTAGACAAACAACACGTGCGAACTGCACAAAAGATAAATTAAACAAAACTTTGCCAAAACGTACGGGTGCTTAATTGCCTTAAAATTGCCAGTAAAATAAGCAAAAGTCATCCACTACGCGCTAGCACGCGAGCGCTTAACTTTATTTACGCAGCCCGCCGTATGAAGTCTCGCGTAATTTCTTGTAAGCCTAATTACTCACGAGCTTATTTGCGCTTCGCCTCACTCGCCTCCCCTCGCCTCACCTCTCGCCTCGCCTCGGCGTGAAGTGCCCGACAAAAAAACCTTTAAACTTTTCAAGGGTAAAGTTTACACACGTCTCGGTGTTTATTAATTTTCTCCCGTTTTATGAGATTGCTTGTTTTCTGAGCTCGAAAGTGGTTTTTGTTTGCGGGTGCTTTTTTGAATATTTTTTGGTGCGAATTGGTGTTGTTATTTTGCGGCTGAATTACCTGCGAATGAAAAATTATGAGTATCCCTTTTTTTGGTTATCTTCTGTCTTTAATATAAAAATGAATCGCTATAAAATCGAATGTGTTGCTAAGCGCAAATCTCGAGAACAGCTCAACCGATTTCGCAAATTCTTTTTTTAGAATATACCTTGAAGTACACGGATGGTTCTTTCGTAGAGTTTTTCTTTTAATTGTCTGAAAAAAATTAAAGAATCGACTGTTAGGCGGTACGAAGTTCGTGAGGTCAGCTAGTGTTAAATAAAATTAGCCTACTGGTCATGACTTGTCAAATCTTATCTTTATGTTCTCCGAAAAAACAAAGAGGTAACAAATTCAATTCAGTAGCAATCCTCAACGAAACGAAGCTATCGGTGCTTGCAATTAATTCGTCTTCACACCTAGTTATTAAGCAAATCCAGCCACAAATCCTCTCTATCTAAGACAATCTAACCCCGTACTAACGCGTTAATCACACGCCCGTCGCGTCGCGACACGTCGCATCGGTTGCGCGTCAAAGCGACGTCGTTTTGCAATTAAGGACGCACAACGACATTAATTAAAGCGTTCTTTCCCTCCGACGCCTCGCCTCGCCTCGCCAGTCTAAACTAGCCTTTAGTGAAAATAAGTTTTTAATTAAGAAATTTCGAGGGCGCGCTCGCTAGTTAGTTTGTGTAATCCTATAAGCGGTCCAGGTTTCAAGATACAGTTTTAACGAGACGTCGGTCTAAAGATTTGAGCGAAAATAAATTGCTAAATAAGCTGTTCATTAAACGTTTCTTAGTTGCAGTTTGGTTACACACCACCTTAGCAATATACATATACAGTCTAGCCTAGCCTTAGTTATACAGTGTTTTGTCTTTTTCGATTGAGTTCAAAAATGTATGTCATCTGCTACATGATTGGAGCTTGGCTTATGGCGGCGGGCTTGCCCCTTGTCACATTTGGGGCTGAATATCGCCCGACGAAGTGTGGGTGTTGTATTACACTTCTGCCAGACCCTTGGGGGGAAAGGCTTGACGATATGTTATGTTTCAAAAATGTAAGAAAGAAAAAGACATAACACTGCATAACTATTCCGAGCCTATACAACGTTTATTGTTAAGAGGGACAGCGTTTTCTCATTTACAATTCTGATAGAAGTACGACGGAAAAAAATACAGTTTTTTTTAAATATATAATATACTAGCTACGCCCCGCGGTTTTACTCGCGGTTAAAAAGTATCCTATGTGCTATTCTAGGCTATAATCTATCTCTGTGCCAAATTTCATTTAGATCTGCTCAGCCGTTCTGGCGTGAAAGAGTAACAAACATCCATCCATCCATTCTTACAAACTTTGGCGTTTATAATATAGTAGGATAGGATAGGAAAGTAGGATAGGATAGGAAGTAGGATATTAAGATATAGTTGACAGATCGTCCTATTTATAGATACATATACTCGGAGGACGTAATCGATCGAGTTTTGCGTAATGTGTATTTTCTAAACAAGTAGGTGTCTTCATATATAGCGAACTCTACAGATAAACTTGGCTGCACTGTATTTTGCAACATGCGAAGCTTTTGTCGTATTACTAAAAATGAAGGGCCCCGTAATAGACTAAATCACCAAAAACAAGTATTTTGTTTGCGCCTAGATTGATATGAAGAATTATGATGATTAGGTGCAAACAAGTACAGCTGGTAGAAGGAACAACCAACCAAAGTTTAAGTCATTGTCATTCTGAAAAAAAAAATCATAAAGAGAAAAAATCTTTAAAAAACTGTCGACTCTACATTTTCAGCGACCATTTTTTTTCGATTATTAAACAGCCAGATTAGTAATCTAAAGTTTAACCGAGCAACTTGTTCTTATTTGTGTTGTTATTACGATTAATACCATTCATTTTTCCATCAAATATGATTTACGATTTTCAACTCTAAATAAAGAGGGTTACGTAAACGTATGTGTGGGTAAATGATCGTGGAATGACCGAGCCTTATATTCAACATACATTTTTTTAAACTTTATTCTGAAATTTCCACGCTAAATAAAACCACCGGTTAAGCATTTGAAGCGAGCGTCCGAATCGCGGGCCGTTACGATAAATCACGCCGAAACCGCAGATTATAAATTTAATATTCATACTGTGTTTGTATTGATTGCAGTTGATCCAGTGACGCCCCACTGGATCAACTGCAACCAATATAGCACAGCGATAGTAGCTGGAACTATGACGATGAGCTGGAACGACTGGCTTTAGGTTAACGTGAGCTTGCTCGTTTTAGATATACCGTGATCATCATCAGCTGAGGTCAAACACCTAGCCTGAAACCACAACAAATAAGCGTAAGTAAATAATAAAAGTTACGCTGGTGCTGATGGATAAGACGAGCATGTTGAGCGTGAGCAAACGTCACGCTTGTCATAATGTCACCCGGTATTTTAAACTAAGTTTCAAATCGCACTCGGCATCCTGTGATTTAGATGTAATAAAATCTGTTAAAACTCTTTATGCCTTGTAATTGAATGGAAACATAGATAATGCAACACATGGCATAAATATCCAATCCAAAACACACACGTAGAAAAAAACGTCCAACAGCCACCAAAATCTACAAGAGTCTACACACCAAAGTCGCTGATCGCCGACATGCCCAAGTACGGCTGATTTGAAATGAGGCCGCAGCCATCAAGAAACATATTCAGCGATTTAAATGTGTACATTCTCTAATAAATGTATACCTACTTACTTAATTTCTGTCATATTTCATATTAATATTATAAATATATTAGTATATTTATTGATGTAGGTACTTGTGTATGTTTATAACTGGGTAGTTTATTTGTATATTTAGTAATTATTTATGTAGGTATTAGTATGTATGTTTATTATAATTCTCAAATTTGTAAGTACATTACTTAATTATTTTTATTTATTTATTTTCTTCAGCACACACCACCGTCCATGCTTAATCATAATGTTTTTATTTCATCCAAAGGTTGTCTGGAAGAGATCGCTCTTAAGCGATAAGACCACCCATTGCGCCTATATTTTTGTACGTTTAGTTTAGATCTATTTTGTATTTGGTGTCAATAAAGAGTTTTTGTATTGTATTGTAATTTCTTCACCTAAGTTTATTGCATCTTATCGCCTCTCTACAAT
Organism: Peribatodes rhomboidaria; assembly: GCA_911728515.1. Classification (NCBI taxonomy): domain Eukaryota; kingdom Metazoa; phylum Arthropoda; class Insecta; order Lepidoptera; family Geometridae; genus Peribatodes; species Peribatodes rhomboidaria. The sequence goes on along the minus strand of OU452179.1, from coordinate 608,057 downwards.
TTTGGACACACGTTCTTTCTTGCCTGAGCAGGTTTTTAAGAGAGTCCTAAGTCAATCACTGTGAAATAAGTAAGTAAGTAAAACTATAATAAAAGTAAAAAAAAAGTAATAATTTTGTAATGTACTTTGGAGACCGAGGAAGGAAACAACTTGATCGCTGTACGATGTATATAATTGTCATACTGTAAACTATTACAATCTGTCTTATTTACTAATTTCTTATCTATACCACGACTCTGGGCTGTGCCGTATCATAGAACGTGCTGACTATCGGACGTGTCGGCACAGTACTTGAAAAACTTATTAGAAAAAGAGGCATTTGAATTGGTGTCCAGTCCACTATCCTGATGTAAACGTATCTAACCCTAACATTTACATTCCGAAAGTGCTGGCTCCGCGTCCATCCCTCATGGCAGCCGCTGATAACGCGAACTTGACGCGCATTTTATGCCGCGAACTTACCTACGGTGACCCGTTAGAGTAGGATAGTGCTGGTATTCTGGAGTGTTTAAGTATAATACTTACTATCTGCGCCTCGCGGATTTAACCGCGGTTAAAGAGCAGTCTACGTGTTAATCAGGGGATCAACCATCTCCGTTCCGAACTTAATCCAAATATGTTAATTGACCGTAACAATATAACAATTTGTTTCTTCTTCACACGCGGGGCTTGATGTCGTCGGTTTTTACCCGACTCCGCAAGAAGGAGGGTTAAGTTTTTCGAGTGTATGTATGTATTTAAGTATGTATGTATGAGGTTTCTTTAACACGCCCCACAGCCTGAACATCTTGATGTTCGATTATTCGATTATTTCGGCATGTGAGGTGTCATTTTAATCATCTTCATAGTGAAGGTGACATAGTGTACAATGTTTTGCAGCCGGGTTTTTTTTTCTTTTAATAATGATTTTTGTTAACGTACATATGCCGGGTAATAGTTCATTCTGTATGTGCCTGACCCAAATTTTAGTGAAGCTGATGTGGGCGCACACGTCATGTCGGCGGGCTGTATCGTCTTCTTGGCGACTTTGGTGTGTAAACTCCCGGCAAACTTTTGTTAATCATGATCCAAAAAAAGATATCTCAAATTTGTTGTAAATTTCTTGTAGTGGGTTCGATTCCCACCTAGGGCAAACATTCATGTGATGAACTTTTGTGTTTGTTCTATGTCTGGGTGTTAATATCCATTTATGTGTGTATTTAAAAATTTATAGGGAGTTACAAAAATCCTGTTGAATAACAGAGATGGACAGGTACACACACACACTTAAAATTGTAAAAATACTAAAAGGAATGCACGTAAAAAATTTCAAGAGTTTTGACCGACCGTTTGAGATCGAAAGCAGAAAAAGGAATTTCACAGAAATGTTAACAAATCTGTATCAGTATGTTGGCGGCTTTTATTCTAAGAAAGTAGAGGCACGACGCGAATAGTTTACAAATAAAACTGACGTGATTATTGGCTACGTTCGCGCTTTTAGAAGGGCGGAGCGCGATGTGTGTTAATTATTGTTTAGTAAATTTTTAATGTAAAGTAGCATAATTGCATCCTCCAGTAGATAGCATACCTCGCGAATACAACAGGGTTTTGTAACAACCTGTATATGTGTATATCAGTCTCTGTCTCTGGCTGCCATAGTACAAACTTAGCTTTGTTTGGGATCAGGCGACCATGTGTAAAAATGTCCCGAATTTATTATAAATTATTATTCTGGTTTTGCTTATGCATCTATTACCGTCACTGCATGTCACACTAGTGACCATTTTTGTTTTGGAACGCTACACCTGGCGGAGGAAATTACTAAACCATGATGTCGTCAATAATTCTGCCATGCTAGTATTAGTTTGTGTGACAAGCGGTGAATCAAAGGCTGCTGATATTAAAAAACTTGTCAGTTCCCTCGAGTGGAGCCGTAGAGAGCTCGGTGGAAGTGTAACTAGAGCCGAGCTCATTGGCGCGCCGTTATCGGCAACTTAACGGAGAGTCGTCATTTACGCAGCCTTTGCCATGCCGCAGGTCATATGGCCGTAGGGCTGCTCCCTGAACGATGTGCTGGTGAATTTACAAACAAAAAACTCGAATGATGCTTCTAATTGACCGAGCCAGGTCTCGGGGCCTGCTGGGGCATCCCGAATGCTGTTTGTCCGACGGTATCTTCACTCTTCAGTATCGCTAATCCGATCTTCAAGATTTTTTCAGACATGTAGTTTATCACTAGTAGTTCTGTGAGTTGCATCAGCCCTCGCGGCCAACGTCTGTCTCCTGTACAGGTCGCATTCATTCGTGAAATGTTGTGAGCAGGTTCAATAATTGTACAGATTTTTTATGCCTAGTTTTGATTTTTAAAAAATCATACGTCCTCAAAAATTTACAAAAGCTGCCTCGAAAAACAAATTCTATTGAATTATCGAACCTCACAAAGTTTAAAAAAAATCAAATTAAGAAATGCGGCCTGTAGACCATGACAGATATCCGGACAGAATTCGGCAAGAAAGCATTTTTGGCGAAGCTGAAGCATAGACGATTCTCTCGCCAACGCTGATAGTATAACTTTTGAGTGTGTGTGTGTGTGTGTATATATTATTAGCTAAATCGAACGAGGAGTTGTGGTTATATACGAGGTCACCGTTCCAAGCTAACTACTAGTATTAAAAATAAATTGAAGAGGTTTATCTAAGCGAAAGCGAGTTTCAGAGTCAAATGAGCCAATTGAAATTTGCTTGTCCGACCATAACTTGAGTACCAACGAGCCCCACTGGCGACAGTTGGGACAAAAATTAAAATGTTGTTCTTACGATCACCGCTGGTGGCCGTTTTGGTGGTGGTCGTTGGGAGTAAGCTAGTTGATCCGATCTACATAAAAAATTGCAGGCAAGTTGTCCAATATGCAAGTACAAATTTACTTCCGAATGTAAGCCAAATCGGTCCCGGAGTTGTGCAGATATGGGGCCGCGAGGTCGCGATTTGCAGCGAACTACTAGTTTAAGTATAGCAATAGTCATGGCCAGTTCCAAATTAAGCCACAGTCAAAATCATTCCCAGTAAAGTGGTCAGACAAAAGATGAAAATCGCAAAAATCACGTCTTATCCAAACCAGCTCGGACCAGAGTTTGTGTAAAGCTACTTTCCAGCAGGTGGCAGCCCTCGAATACATTACGGTGTAGGGTTACCACCGAGTCTTGGATAGTTTGACTTCAACGACCAGACACCGCTACAATGTGGAGCCGTCACCGTGGTGTATAAGCGGCAGCGACTAGCGATTGTGAGTTGAGTGCATAACAGAAAAAGCTGTGATAACCTAAAGTTAAAGTCAAAGTCAAAACGTTTTTATTCAGATAGTTGATTGAATCAGGCGTTACTTTGCGGAAGTTCACCTTCAAAATTGTTACTTAAACTAATGTCTAGTGTAATTCCGCTTTAACGTCGCATTAAGGAATATGAATTTTCTATTCTATTCTTAATATAGAAAACTTTTTAAAATTAATTTAATGACATTTACTAGAAAACTTCTTACAAATTGAAATTTGAATCTAAAATAAACGTTATACAATTTGATATTTCAACTAAGGAATTTAACAGACCTAATTCAATGAAATCTACTAAAAACTTTGTACAATTTGATATAATATGAAGCTAATTCAATGAGGAATTTAACAGATATAATGTTATAAATATCTTATTGACAAGGCATACTATTCTATTGACAAATATTTGAAGGACACTGACATTGATATTTATATAATATTTTTATTTTGACATTAATCCAATAGAACTATTTTTTTCTGCATTTTGTAAACTTTTGCATACCAAGCGGTTAAACCATGGCGAACTAATTATATTAATAAGAACTATCTGTAACCCATGTTTTGCAAAATAAATACTTTGATTTGATTTGATTTGAAATTTACAACAAGATTTTATCGAAAAATTAATACAATTAAAAAATTATACAATAAAAAAACAATAAAAAATAAAATAAAAAATCCCTATTCTTCGAGCACTTCGTCGACACGAAGAATTCTGTTAAATGCCCGTTCGTCGCTCTTCACTCGCTCCGCTCTCCGCTCGCCCCGCTCTCCGCTCCGCTCGTCGCCCAGCCCGCGCCCCTACCACCGTCAGCGTATTGCCGATATTAGAGCGCTGTGGCCGTATACACTCGATAAAATAATTCTCATGCGATCCTCACCTCACTCGATCGACTCATGTGATGTACATTTCATATACATTGCGGCAAAACTTAAAATAAAATGTCGCGTAAGTATCTATGACGAGAGATAAGACGACAAACGCTATTCTACTGCCTTTTTTCTTTGAACATGTATTTAGTAAACTAAACATATTTCTTTTCAGACCCATAGCTACAGAAAGCTACATATAAAGAATTACATCATTATTTTGAAATTTGAAATGACTGGACTGATCGTAATTTTATTTACCTAGTTGCACAAGTTAGGAAAATGATTACAAACTTAACACATTTTTTGGATAACAAGCAGTAGGTGCCTGTCCTGTATGCTAGACAGTATTACATTATAACTACAGATAATATTAGGGTTCCGTACCCAAAGGGTAAAACGGGAACCTATTACTAAGACTCCGCTGTCCGTCCGTCCGTCAGGCTGTCTGTCTATCCCTCTGTCACCAGGCTGTATCTCATGAACCGTGACAGTTACGCAGTTGATATTTTCACAGATGATGTATTTTTGTTGCCGCTACAAGTACTAAAAACAAAATAAAATAAATATTTAATAGGGCTCCTTTACAACAAACATGATTCCTTGCCGTTTTTATAGATAATGTAACGGAACCCTTCGTGCGCGAGTCCGACTCGCACTTGGCCGGTTTTTATAACTTTGTTTTACTTTCCTTGTAAAACTGAATGGCTCGTTCCCATTTCGGACACAAGTTTTCGGACATGACACCGTGCAAACACCACACTTACCCTAACAATTCCAGTGCCACACGGACTTTAAACTACCTACATAACTAATTAGTATGAAAGGTATAGTTATAGTAAGCATATAGTATAGTTATAGTAGGTATGCAGTAGCCTTACCAAAATATAAAGCTGAGTATACCCTTCGTCCGTTCCCAGAAAGCCGGTAATGCGACACCGCGTGGTGCGAGGTGTGAACACCAATCAAATGACACATTATACACCTGGGGGCCTATTCTGGCGCGGACGATCTCTGTCACTGTTTCTCTTATTAAAACGCCATGAGAGTGAGAGTGACAAAGATAATATCGAGCGTACTAGAATGGGGCTTATCCTTCGTCACCCTTCGGATAGGGTTACACTATTTGAGCTTTACTTATTAGCTGACTGAACATTTTAATTATTCTTAGAAAGACTTGTTTTTGGATTTTAGGTATTTTGACGGCTTAAATATTTGAAGGAGAAGCAGAAGATATTGGACTAGATCGTATAAGCAGAGCAACCTTGCGGTAGAGTGTATCGTTGCAAGGAAGAATAAATCTAATGATATTTTTACGCATATAAAGGAAGTCTGAAATACTTGTAAACCCACTAAAATATCGTTAGATAAGATAGATATTACTTACATATTATTGCAAATTCGCTAACTATCACTTAAAAACTTTGAAGGTAAACAGTTTTAATCTCATAATGTTATATTGTCACGGGAACTAAACGTGTGTGGAAAGTTTTATAAAAATCGGTTCCGTGATATTAGTCAAAAATTCTGTATATTTGACCCAAAAAACAAACAGGGCAAGTTAAAAAACTCTCCCCTACCTATCCTGATTCCTACTTTTACGTTATAAACTAGCTGTTACTCGCGACTTTCTTCGCGTTTATGCAGAAAATAGTATCCAAAACCTTTCTTGTGATTCACTGTAACTTTTTACCAAATTTCATTACGATCCGTTCAGCCGTTTAGCCGTGAAAAGCCTACAGACAAGACTAACATAAGGATCTTCTTCTTGGTCGCTGAGCGGTCGTGGTCGTCATGCAGTATTGTTATTGGCAGGGGCTGATGTAATGCGCCTCACAATATCTCGCCATGTCTCTGCTCGAGGTCATTCTTGTGCACTCATGCACGGGACCGCCCACAGCAGATTTGACCTGATCGGTCCATCGCATAAGTGACCTGCCGCGCGGTCTAATGCCTTCAACCTTGCCTTGGACGACAAGTCGCTCTATAGACTGGCTGTCTCGCCTAGATACGTGTCCGAAGAACGTGAGTATTCGGGATTGTACTACGGCAGATAGCAAGTAAGGATAAGGATGTAAAAGTTTGTGTGTGTGAGTGTGTTTGTTTGTTACTTCTTCATGGTCAAACGGGTGGACGGATTTTGATGAAATTTGGTATAGAGGTAGCTTATATCCTAAAATTAATACATAAACTACTTTTTAACCGCGCGTAACACCGCAGGACGCAGCTACTTCTAAATAACCCAACAAACGTTCTAAAACTCCGAAACAGCACCATCAAAGCAACACAAACTTGTAAAATCTTTATGAAAAGCGCCTCCACCAAAGCTGTATAAATTTCCTCTAACCATGCCCTCCCCCGTCAAAAAAGCATCGCCGTAACCCCCCTTAATATAAAATTATAATAAGTAGAAGGGTGCAACGAGCGATATTACAGTCTTGGCAACGACTGAACAACGAATGGAGGGGCAATACGTGAACTCGAAGAGCAATATTATCTTCTAGTTTTACTCTTAGTTAGTTACAGAGTAGTCGTTGACGTCTTTTTAATAAATAAATAAATAAATAATAAATAAATTCGGGACACTTCCACACACGGTCGTCTGACTAAACTAAGCAAAGCTTGTACTATGGCTGCCAGAGACTGATATACATACTTAGATGTTTTTAAATACATACTTAAATACACCCAGACATAGAGCAAACACAAATGTTCATCACGTAAATGTTTGCCCTAGGTGGGAATCGAACCCACGCCCCCAAGCTCAGAAGGCAGGTTCACTACCAATTGAGCCACCGAGCAATCAATAATATAATATCTACTATTATTTCAATGCGAGCTAGCAATCACATTTGGGGCTGAATATCGTCCGGCGAAGTGTGAGTGTTTTACACCTCTGCCAGCCCCTTTGAGGGAAAGGCATGATGCCGATATTTTAGCTGATGATAGCCTAGTCGGAGAGGGCTCAGCTCTCAAGCCAGAGAAAGTTGCTTCGATCCTAGGCACGCACCAATTTGTTCATATGTGAGCATATTTGCGTATGTAATCAAATTAATACAGAAGTAGACGTTATGTTTTCCGAGTGTATGTATCTATGTATATATGAGGGTAAGTATGTATGTAATATGATGTTTATGTAGGTATGTATGTATAAGCTTTCTTTGGCACGCCCTACAGCCTATACAGCTTGATGGATTTCGACATGTGAGGTGTCATTTGAATCGTCTTGACAGTGGAAGTGACATAGGGTACAACATTTTGCAGCCGGGTTTTTTTTTTTTTTTAAGAATGTTACTAGTTAAATTCTATTATAGGTTTGCGTTTGGCCGCCATCTGGCCTGATGTTAAGCAATGATGCGGCCTACGAATCCGATAATACGCAGAGCTTTTAAATTTGAAAAGTTAAGTGATTTTTCACTGATGTTCGACCCGTACACTTGACAGCCTGTGCCACCTCTTCCCGCGTCTTACGTCGACGTCGCACATTAGTCTCACAGCGGCAGGCGGCGGGATCGATCCTGAGGGAATCCCTACAGGCGAGCCCGAGGTGTCCGGCCAGACGATCGGTTCACGCCTCTACTTTACACTCACTAAAATATCACTCGGAAATCAGTGTAAAAGAACTGAGAGCATTGAACGGGCGTTATTGCTTTCTCGCTCGATTCAAGACGGAGAAAAAGATCATTAAGTTATTAACGTTTTTAACCGACTTCCAAAAAAGAGAAGGTTCTCAATTCGACTGTATGTATGTATTTTGTATGTGATTACTCCGCCAATTGTGAATCGATTTTAATGATTCTTATTTTGGTTGGTATCTATACTTTAGAGGTGGTTTCGTATAAATTTTATCGAAATCGGTCAAGCAGTTTTTAAAATCTTAACAAAAGCCTAAAAAATATTTATTTTGATGACGAATTACAGGATGGGAAGTAAGTTTTTAAGCTTTGATTTTTAAATGATTGATGATATTTTTATCTGCCCGAGAGAAAAGCATAAAATAACTTTCAAAAAACCGTTATATTATCAGCTAACTAGTTATCGTAAAACGATTTTCAATTACTCACATTTATTTTGTGAATGACTAATGCTGTTGCCCACTGAGAATATTTTTTTTTTTAAACGTTGAACGGTGTGAGCGAGAAAGCGAAAACGCTCGTTCTACGCTCTTAAAGCAAGCAAGCAAGTTCGTATAGGCCGAGTGGCTGGCCCTGGTGTCACAGTTTCAAGGCCGCTCTAGGGAGTCAAGCCAATGTACAAGGTGACATGGTTTGACTTGATAATGTTTATGATTACGCGATCAAAGTGCTAACATCGAAGTGATTGTACGAGTAGTGTTCAGAGCGTAATAGTGCAAGTGTCTAGTGTAGTGTAACCGTATTTGTGTGTGTATACTTGGTGAATAAAGTGAATCTACGGATACATCGACGTTTCATTCCTTTTATCCTTACCCAGCTCGTAACAATAACAACCGGGGCCTACAATTTAACGTGTCAACGGAGCCACAGTAGCGCTCAGTTGTAAATGCCACCCTCCTCCTTTTTGGAAGTCGGTTAAAAAAACATACAGTCAAAGTCAAAGTCAATATGTTTTTATTAAATACAAGTATCAGTCGAATTGAGAACCTCCTCCTTTTGGAAGTCGATTAAAAAATAATACAAGGGTTGTACAATGTACATCGTTCGTAACAATGTAAATCCTCCTTTCTTCATGACTATCATAAAACCATTCCACACTAAAGGGTGGGTAGTTAGCTCGTTTACCATTTTAATACCTTACACTATCGATTTACTGCGGGTTTACTAGTGAAACGTTTAGTAACTGATAGGGTAATCGCTTAATTTTACGGTAGAACGTTTTTACAATCCGACTGCAAAAACAAGAACTGATTGAATAAAAAGTACCTAATATTATAGTTAACTATGTTGAATTAGTTTTGCATATTACGTACTATAGCTGCGTTTTGTGGTGTTACTCGCAGTTAAAAAGTAGCTTACATGTTGACACAGAGTCTATGAGTACTTTTAAATCCAGAGAGAGTCAAATTTTTATACTAGTGTGCGAGACAGGTACGTCTTTGGCTAGGGTAGCGTCATGCATTTTTGTTGTTCATTTAGAATCCAACAGTTGGCTGTTATTAGCTTTGGCCCGTACAATATTTTTTCAGTCCATCTGGACATTTCATTTATCAAAGCACAGAATATAAGCTACCTCCATTCTAAATTTCATCAAAATTCGTCTATCCGTAAAAAAGTAACAAACAAACACAAAACCAAACATTCTCATCCTAATCCTAACTAATATCATAAATTCGAATAGTGAGTTTGTTTGTTGTTACGCTTTCACGCTTTTACTACTCGACCGATCCTCATGTAATTTTGGATATACGTCAAGAGTTCAGAAAAAAGACATAGGAAAGTTAAAAAGCGCGGGTAATACCGCGAGAAACATATATTTATGTAATATTCGTTTGACTAAAACTTGCACGAAATGGTTCCGTACAATTTAGCATGATCCAAAAAAACAAGGTCTAGCATTCAGTTAACACGTAATGACGTCATCGTCATCTATCTCTTTCGAACCTTTTGTAAATGACTAGTTTCGGTCTCGCTTAAGCATCGATTGACGTCACTACGTGTTGCTGAATGCTATACCTGGCGAAGTATATTATTTTACTCGTACCATGGAATTTAGCAGACGTTCAAAACGGTGAAGAGAATATCTACCTATCTTCTTGAAATTTGATAATTAATTACAGTATCTCGAAGAAGGTTTTCGGATACTATTTTCTGAATAAACTCAAACGAAGTTGCGGGTAACAGCTAGTTCTAAGGAAATAAAAGTCAGCCAAGTGCGAGTCGGACTCGCGCACGATCATGTCTGTTGATTAGGAGCCCCTTATATAAATATTTTATTCTGTTTTTTTAGTATTTGTTGTTATAGCGGCAACAGAAATACATCAACTGTGAAAATGTCCACTGTCTAACTATAACGGTTCATGAGATACAGCCTGGTGACAGACGAACAAAAAGACAGACAGACGGACGTAAAGCGGAGTTTTAGTAATAGTGTCCTGTTTAAGCTCTCAAAGTAGCAAGTTAGAATACTTGTACCGCTCGTAGCCATTCTGTCGTAGCGATCGGCGTAGCACATGACAGCGTCGCCATGGCGACGGGGTCAACGACCCGCGACCGGTGTACTACCACCTGGACTCTTCTAGCATTTTCTAGACTTTTCTAAGCTTTTGATTTCCTTAACATGTCTGAAAACAGCATTATTCAAAGTTTTTTTCGTATGCAAACACCTAATATAAAAAAAAAAACTTTTTTTATGTTGTATTGAAAAAATAACTATTTTCCAAAATCATAAAGCTTTTACTCTCTCAATGAAAACGATCTACGACCTAGCTAATGAGAATAGTGACAATAGAGCACGACTACGTACGCAGGTGCCCATTCACATCATGTCTAAGTCCTAGGTTTAAGTAAACCTAAGTATTAATTGCTCGGAAACACTCGTAAATATAAAAGAAACTTACCTTGTACGTCGTCACTTGTAAGGAGTTTTTAAGTCCTACCAATTTATTTCGTATACAATACAAGCCACATGTAAACACTTAACTTTAAGAAGTTAACTCTACCAATATCTATCCATGCACTGTCCACGAACAAAGCAAACTTCTTAACCTCTGCCCCGCACTGGCCACTTTCACTAAATTAAAAAGAATATAACATTTCGTAAAAAGTTCCAAATTCAAAAACCGAAAATGGAACAAAAACGTTCGCGTGCCGGCACATGTCAGCGAATGCGGCCGGCGCGTTCCGAACGCACAAAGCGGACATGTTATTATTTCACTTTTCCAATTGAATGTTAAAGAAAATCAACTCTTAATCCAAAGCATTAAAGGCGCCGTGTAAAACCGGTAGTGATGCCGAAAGTTGTCCATTCGAATACCATTTTCAAATTCTGCTGCGGAAAACTGGCTTTTCCACTGTCGGTGTAAATGCCAATTTCCTTTTCATGTGCCCATTGTCATTCAATTTTCAATCTTACACTACCAACTTTAAAGGTAAACTCTGCTTAATTTTTACCGTAGACAATGCGCCACGCAATGACGTTTTCAATGAAAAGAGATGGAAATACAGATTGTTACAGGTGTGATAGAGAGGGGTCTCGAGGGTAGTGATAGGGGTTGCATGCGAGTCTCAAACGAGTCCGGCTATAAAGAATCGATCTCGAAGATGTCAGCCTATAAACTTGTTTAAAGGTTAAGGGCTAGGGAAAAAGTAGTTTGAAAGCGAAAACTAGCTACGCTCTGCGTTTGACCGCAGTTTTCCAATTTTACTTAAAATTTACAACTTAACAAATAATCTATATCCATTAAAATAATGTTTTGTAAGTATCTACCTTTTCTGAATATCAAAATCTGTCACCGTTTTGTCAGTCTGTCTGTCTGTTTGTTCTGTCACCCCTATGTTTTTTATACTGTGTAAAGGAATTTTGAAAAAAATATAAGCTCCGTATTTTATATTTTTATTATCCAAATTAAAAACAAAAACGTAAACTACTATCTTCGATTACGCAGCATCAGATGAGCAAAAAAGTCTAGCCAGTCGAAATAAAATAAAAAATACAAATTATCAAACAAAAACTGAAACCCCAAACAGGAAAGTGCTTTCGAAATGTAATTTCCAAAGCCAAGTTTGAAATTAGAAGCACCTGATTCCAGATCTCAAGAAAGAGTCAAGATATTCATTGACCTACCTCCTTCGTCCTCTTTCCCGTTTCGAATCGAAAGGATTCCTTTTCAACTGGCACTACAAGATAGGGCTGTCAGTGAAAACTAGAAATACATAACAGAAAAACTCAAATTTATATCAAAAAATTTTTTAAATTTTGCCAAAACTTGACAAGACTTAAGGCCAAATTTGGAAGGATTTAATTGACAGGTTTTGCGTTTATACTTACACTAGCTGCGCCCCGCGGTTTCACCCGCGGTTAAAAAGTATCCTATGTGTTATTCTAGACTATTATCTATCTCTGTGCCAAATTTCATCCAGATCTGTTCAGCCGTTCTGGCGTGAAAGAGTAACAAACATCCATTCTTACAAACTTTCGTGTTTATAATATTAGTAGGATAGGATAGTATGGCCTGTCTAGGAGAACCCTTCGACAAAGACATACATTTAACTTTATCAATTAAGTCAAATAAGCCTTCAGAATTTCGCCCATAATATAAGCAGCGATACTTTTAACAGCACTGACAATAATTATGAAAATGTTCTCTTTTTCCTTTATTTATTTACGCCTCATGATTGATTTAAAAGCTTTTTTACTTTGTAAGTGTTCCGGCAGTTTCAATTAACTTTCTACGCGTTGAGTGCTATTATCAATTACGTAAGACTTAATACTAAGATTATTTATTTCAAAGCATGTGTGTTTTTTTTTTTAAATTGACCAATAACCTCTCTACTTGACCAATAAAATGCTTTCGGATGTCCAAATTCTGTCTGGGTCTTTGTCCGGATATTTGTCTTCGCCTGCAGTTCGCATTTCCGACCCCATTCTTTTGAAATGTTGTGAGAAGGTTCGATAATTATGTAGAACTATATTGTCGACACAGATTTTGGAAGTTTTTCAAAATGGCGGGGATATGATTTTTTGAAAAAAAGCTATCTCCGCAGTATTTATCGAACATGCTCACAAAATTTCACGAGGAACGAATGCGACCTGCAGAGGAAAGGCAGACGCCGGCCGCGAGGTCTCCAGCTCAGAGGCACTAATTATAAAATGAAATGATATGTTATTATCCTTTGACACACGTGTGTCAACCCTAGATGCATACCGCGCCCGACCGCCGACTGCCGTCGCCAAAGGGAATGTATGATGAGCGCGAATCAACTTGTTTACGACTTTGCGAGTTTTTGCGCGCGAGTTCCGCTCCGAACTTGGCCCGGGTGCTACCCGGGGCGAGTCCGCTTGCGTTTGAGTTCCGCTTGCTGCAAGTTTGCAAACTTGCAAAACTGTGATTAAAGTTCGAAAAAGTACAAGTTGTTTTCGCGGCCAGTGTATTGATAGACTCGCCTCCTGATTACATTTGGGACTGAAAATCTTCCGGTGAAGCGGGGGTGTTGTAACACCTCTGCCCAGTCTTTCGGGGCAAAAAGGCGTGACGATGTATAGACAGAATATTTCGTTACTATATCTACGCTACAGTATCATTTTCAAATGAAGTCGAGAGTAGAAGAGTTTTGACTGCCTCGGTGGCTCAGTTGGTAGTGAACCTGCTTTCTAGGCTTGGGGTCGTGGGTTCGATACCCACCTAGGGCAAACATTTATGTGGTGAGCATTTATGTTTGTTCTATGTCTGGGTGTTAAATATCTATTTAAGTATGTATTTAAAAATCTATGTGTATGTATTATATTAGTCTCTGGCAGTCATTGTACAAGCTTTGCTTAGTTTGGGGTCAGGCGACCGTGTGTCCTGAATTTATTATTATTAAAACCATCATTTTTTATAACGAGAATGAAAGCTGAAATGTCAGTCCTACCAGATTTAGTTTAGTTCAAAAATGGTTCTATAAGATTGATGCTTCTAGATTATTGAATTGGCTATTTAAATATACCTACACAATTTAATCATAACTTAGTTCTATTGCTGGTACCTATTATCTAGCGACACACCTCTTTTCGTAGATTTATATAGGCACAGAAGCCCTATTCAGAAGGCTAAATCTAAGGCAGCTAAAAGTATATCTGTCTTTGTTATTGCTGCGTATAAGACAAGGACATCCATACTTTAGCCAGTTTAACTTTACCAATTTAGCGTTCATTATGCAGCCTCCTCAGGGTACAGCAGGTTTTTTTTTTAAATTACACTCCACGGGCTCAGGGGACCGCACGTTTGTTAGCTGGTATCCTAATTGTTATTATTTAAGGGAATACATGTAGAGGGGGGTTAGTAGTCAAGTCTTGATCTAAGGTGAGGTTAAAGGTCATCACTTATTGCTACATTGTGAGTACACCACGAGCAGACCACCGACCCGCAAGCAGCACCGATCACGAGTATGACGCATGTGCCAGCCATCGCTCTCCTCAACCATACTTGAGGGAAGAGAACGACGCCGCCGCGAGAAGGAGCCTTCGATAGTGAGCATTAATGCTCGAGATGTATCTACAATACCTACCTAGTACCCACAAGGAGGCATATTATGAACGGTAAATTCAGAATATAGTCAATGAAAGTCAAAGCTGCAATCTCCAGGTTGATCATTTCCCTTCCCTGCATGCCCTCAGAAAATCAATAAATAAGTACAATAGTTTCACAAAAACCTTTCAAAAAACGCACACAAAATATAAGCAAATCCGCTTTCCTTCAGTGATTCGCATGAGAGGACATCAAAGACGTTCGTTAGACCGATTCCTCAATACACGCTACATATCTGTGTCATTGAATACACAATACATAGAGCCGCAATATTTGACCGTTTTCATAGATTATTAGTGAAATAGCACTAAACATTTTTGTTGAATATTTTTCGGTGATCGTCGATAATAGATTAGTTTTATTAAACGAGTAAATGATGCAAATGGTATTTCGAAATGCAAATTTAGCCGGACATAAGGCGAAAATGATTACGTCGTCTGGCTTGTTTAATTCGAGCCTATTAATGTAATAGTCTCTAGACGCGGTGACCTGCAGACCTAGCATGCAAACGCGACAACGGTATGATGTTTTTTTTTATCGAGACAGACAAATGTTTAGACATAGCCTTGTCACGTTCTCACATGACAAAAGTGACGAGAAGAATTTTGCTAGGTGCTGAAATACCTTAGATAATACCTACCCACCTTCATTAATTTTTGCAGGCAAGCTACCTAGTTGTTGCAAAAACAACTTTCAAGTTAGAATATGGCCAAAACAGCGAGGTCCCAATTCGTGGTAAACTACTCATGTTACGTCGTAGTTATTGATGCTACAGACTGCTTTGCTTCTTAGACATTGGCTCTCCATCGTACCTAGCCACCGCCTGGGTGACTCCATAATGTTGGAGGCACAGAGATGTAAGTGAGTGTGCGGTGACCTGTACACCTGTCGTCGAGGAATCGACTCGACTCGACGCGACCCGCCTCGTTGGCTCGGAAAAAATACACTAACAGATGTAGACCAAGTTATCTACATTGTCATCTGAAGTTGTGCTTGATAGAAGATTGTAGTGTGTTTGTTAGAGATGCCGCTTGTTGGGCTAGCAGCGGTAGCGGTCATAGCAAAGCAACAAGGCCGCTGCAATAAAGTGTTTATAAGTACGAGTAGGTACATTCTTCCAAATTAACAAATTTTTTGGGGGATTCTGCTTTTATGGCTTAGCTTAAGCAACTTGACTTTTTCATCTCTCTATATATAAAAATGAATCACTATTTCCCTTGGTCATCGCAACACGCGTGAACAGATGGAACATTTTCGCAAATGTTTTTTCGTTGTGTTAATTATTGCCAGGAGAAGGATCTTATGAAAGAAATCTTATCTCGAAAAAAATAACGGTACCTGTGGGACGCGGGTGAAACTGCGGGGCACAGCTAGTAATAATATAACTTTATATCTTATATAGAAGCATTTATATCTTTTATAGAAGCATACCCCATAGAAGCAGTATCTTGTCACTACTCGATTGAAGTCTCTTTATATCTATTAGGTAGGTATGTGTTTTAGTTTCGATGTAAGATTTTGGTGCGATTGTGGCAGGTGTGGTACTCTAGGGTTAGTTTTAATGATCGGAAATATACCGCGATACGCACGGGTTGAAATTGTATCTATTCCATTAGACCTCAAAAGCCTGATTCGCGGGAAATCGGGATTAGTTTTGTTAGAAACTCTATTAGAAATTAACTCGATTTACTTAAGGCTAATACAACCAGGTAGGTAAAATTTGATTCGATAGTCAAAATACACTTTATTTTGTATCAATAATGAATAATAGGAGTTTAAGAGTGGCGTAAGACACTTGATAGACAGCCACGAGTAAGCGAATAACTATCGACACGTACATTAGATATAAAATAAAGATCCCATGTAATAAATTTTATTTTTATTTTATTTTCTTAGGAAAAACTTACAGCTAGGTACAAAATTATAAATAGAAGATAGAGACAGAAGGCCAATTACAAGTTTTCACAAATATAAAGCTAAACATAAATAACACTTAAAAGACAGACACTCAAGATTAATACACAATTAAGAAATAAGCTAAATTTAAGTTTAAAAGATACACAGAAAAAATTATAATCATAATAAAATTACATTTATAAACACTTATGAAAAATAACTGTTGTTTACAAGCTGCTTGAATTTAAAAGCAGTGGTATTGAAAAGGTCAATGTCAAACTCTTTAACGAGAGTGTTATACCTACTGCATGATCTTATCATAAAACTGTTACGTCTATAATTACATCGCACGGGTAGGAGGGAGAGGAGATTCGGCATCCTCAGCGAGGTGGGCGGCGTGCGCAGTCCCAGCTGCCCAAGCAACTCCGGACAGTCAATCTAAATAAAGATATAGAAAAAAATAAAGATTTAAATATAAATATTATTCATAATTGATCGCTGAATGTTCAAACCACGCGCCGGCGAGAATTCGCTCGACTAGTTTATTAGATTATGCTTGCTCGACGTACACTCGCTGTAATAGCTTAGCGACAAAATTATCGGAACTACACACTCGCTCCTCGCTAGTCGCCAACTTGTTTCTAGTTTCTAGCTCTACTTCACACTCTCTCATCGCTGGCCGTCGGACAAGTGCCTAAAGAAGAGAGTCCTGGAATGTACCTATTCACAAACATTCGCAAACGTTTCCGTTCGGATTCCAAGAATTTTAAACTCAAATTATTCGAATCTCAGTCCGTATTCATAAGTTTTTAAACGTAGTTCATTGTCCCGATCGGATTTAAGCAATTTCAGTTCAAAATTTATAAAAGTAGACTGAGATTCGAACAATTTACAATACAATACATCTTTATTGCACACCAAAAACAAACATAAAGAAAAGAAATTAAATCCTATCCTACTAATATTATAAACGCGAAAGTTTATAAGAATGGATGGATAGAGGGATGGATGTTTGTTACTCTTTCACGCCAGAACGGCTAAACAGATCTGGATGAAATTTGGCACAAAGATAGATTATAGTATAGAATAGCACATAGAATACTTTTTAACCGTGGGTGAAACCGCGGGGCGCAGCTAGTTAAATATAATTCGGCAGTATAAGGGCGGCCTTATCGCCTAAAGCGATTTCTTCCAGACAACCTTTGGATGGACAATTTGAGTTAAAAAGTTTGAGGAATTTGTCAAATTCCTCAAATTTTTTAACTTCACAATCCGATCAAATTCAATTTGATCGGAAACGTTACCGAACGACCCAACGAATTAGCACCGCTGTGCTCAGCAGTGGACGTTAGGGATGGAAAAATTATGATGATGTTGAACGAATATGAATGGTACATTATTATACATCAAGTCACTTACACATCAGTCGCCTACATTGTGAAATCGGAGCTAGCAAAAAAAAATTCTGAAAAAATACGTCGTCGAAACAGAAAGCATACAGATCCAGCTCTCAATAGCTGAAATCCCATTGACGTGTCAAAGGCACAAAGTAGGCTGCTAGCTAATTTCCAGCGCATCGCGTGTCGCGTCGCGTCGAGTCGCGTCGCGGCGGATGTCGCGACTTGTCGTTTGAAAGCTGCTAATTATGGTGACGTATGCTTCAGGAAGGTTCTTTGCTCTGATGATTTTTGCGTGTCAATTCTGCAACTCGGGCGTTATTTACCTTAGAATGATCTATGCTTAACTAGTACTGACTATATCCATGAATAAATAGTTTAAAAAAATTAACCCATAATTTACTTCAAAGCAACAAAATTACACTAGAGGTGAAAAATAATTATCCATTTGAATTCGTAAGAATGTCCCGAATATCATGATTTTTAACCCCGGACGCAAAAACGAAGGGGTGTTATAAGTTTGACGTGTGTGTGTGTGTGTGTGCCATCGTAGCTCCCGAACGGATGAACCGATTTTGATTGTTTTTTTTTTGTTTGAAAGGTGAGTTAGTCGAGAGTGTTCTAAGCTATGAAAATCGGTGTAGGGTTTTTTTTAACTTGTTTATTGATTACCGTAAAACAGGGTAAATTAAATTAACGGTATTTTTAACCGACGAAAAAACGGAGGAGGATTACAAGTCGACGCGTATATTTTATGCATGACCACGCATAACTTTTTACAGAGTAGTCCGGTTTTGATAATTGTTTTTGTATTTTGTATTTGTATCTTTCTTAGCCTTACGCGACGCCAGCAATAGTTATAATATAAGTGGGTAGTCGAAACGACGGCGCAATCAAACGCGGTACAGATCAAAGCCTCTGTAATGGCTTTTTAGAGAGACCGGCGGGGTGAGGTAGGTGCGGAGGGTCGAGCAGTAGGGGTCGGTAGTAACTGTTGCTTGAACTGTGGCTCGAGAGTGAGGTGAACGCGGAAGCACTGTGGGAAGTGGCAGACCGTCATCGAGCGAGCGACCTATTGCAAGCGAAGCGTCTACGCAGCAGCTTTAACAAAAAGCTTTCGTATGTCCGAATTCTGTCTGGATTTCTGTCCGGATCTTTGTCCGGGTCTTCCTCTACAGGTCGCATTTCTGAACCAATTCCCTGAGAATTTTGTGAGTAGGTTCGATAAATAGATTTTTTTTTGGAAGCGATAATAGCCTAGTCGGAGAACACTCGCTTCTCAAGACAGAGGGAGCGGGTTCGGACTCAGCCGAAGGCACGCACCAATTTGTTCATTGTGTGGCCGTTTGTGCGTATTTATTGTCCTCTGCTGCTACGTAACTGGAGACCGGTGTGTGGACGGCGCCATCTAAATGGTGTCTCCATATAGTCTCCATTGTAATGAATTATTATGAGTGTGACTTTATGACAATAAACTTTTCTATTCTATTCTATTCTATTCATAGAAGCTAACCATTGGTTAACTATTAAAGTGATATTAAAAAATTTTTAACTCTACGTTATTACCCTGCGTTTAAGAATTTAACTCCGTATCTTCTACAAGTTGGCCTTAGAAAGTGTAAATATTCTCCCTATGAATTAAGTAAGTAATTAGATAAATAAATAAACAAATAAATGCATATTTACTACAACTATTGCAGACGACCAGTGCCCTATTCATCAATCGTTACAGGCATTGTATTACAAGCGTTTTCTCTTGTAAATTAGTATTTTTTACAAACTCGCGTTTATCAAAACTAAGTGTGCAAATTACAAGTCACAAGCAATTTTACTTGTGATACAAATTTTAGATTTTAGGTGTATGGGCGTAATTAAAACACAAGATTTAAGGATTTAAATACTGATTATGATTTAGTTTATTATCCTTATTATTTTATATTAGTTGGAAGCGATGCGACTTATTCCTATCAAAGAGGCAACACGAATGACGTAGACATGATGGCGGTTGAACGTAAAAGTAATCTGCAACTACCCACAAATATATCAACAAGTGCCTTAACTTTCGTCGAAGACGACGTCGCGTCGTACAAATTTCTTTGAAAGCGATTTCGCCAGGAAGCCAGGCCAGCAGGCGAGTCAAGCCTGCGCGGCGGCGCTCGGGGCGCGACCCACATCCTTTCACTGCATTTGCTCCATCTCTGTTTACATCGCAATCCCACAGACGCTGAGTCACTTTTCAACGCTACTTCTCAGACTGTCTTTCAGACTTGGCTTTTAAAGTTCTGAGACATCTGCAAGTTAAGTACGTAAGGTTTTTACATCGCACTTTGTACCAGTAGGTATAAATGCGAAAGTGACTTTGTTTGTTTGTTTCGCTTTCAGGCCTCAACTTCTCAAACGATCAGCATGATGCATAATTATGTCGCAGCCAACTAGCTTAATTAGCACTTTTACCATTTTTTTTAAGCGGTCTGATAATATTCAGCTATTTAATCAAGTAGCTAGGCAAAATTACTTGGATCGACAACGTTGACTACCTAGCCTATAGATTTCAGGTGTTATAAATAAAAATACAAGACTAAGGTCCGTTAAGCTTCGCTTCACTTCGCTCGCTCCCGGCGTAGCCTTCTCACCTAACCGATACAAGTCGGATTTGCTCTGATAGAGGAGTCGGGCAGGAGAGGTTATGGGTTATTATAGCACCATATTTATCAGAGTTAGGTTTCGTTTCACGCATTTTCGAATTTTTTTATCGTATTTAATCTAAAACACGTTTCTTCGGATAAACGTTACTATTTTTGTGAAATGGTCGCCTTTTGTGTAATGGGTGTTATTATTTATGTCTACAATTATAGTTGGGCGTCTTAGCATACTGGACGTTCTAGGACACGCCTTACTGGGCGTTAGGTAATAACTACTAGCTGCACCCCGCGGTCCCTCAGGAACTGTTATTTTTTCAGGATAAAAAGTACCCCATGACCTTTTCTGCACCCCTGACGACGTGCATGAAAATTTCGGGTGTCTCCTCGTGGCCTAACTAGGTTGCCAAACTGATTAGGCTACAAGGAAAGAAATTTCCTCGTAGCCTAACTGCTTGTCAGTGGCTTGTCAGTTATATATCGACTCAACCTGTATTTCAGAATGTCATACTTACATATGGGCTAAGTACAGTCATATGCACCAATGTAATACATGACAAATACTTATTTCCCTAATAAAAAAAGAAAGATTGCGCAGCAGAACCAATTAAAAACAGTGTTTTAGGTAGGTTTTTAATTAAATCGTGAAAAATAATGGGTTCATTCATCGAAATCCATGAAGCTGTTTAGCCTGTATAGCGTACCAAAGAAACCTCATATTATATACAGTACCTGGATGGCCGAGCTTTGCTCGGTATTTTTTTTTATTTTTTAATTGTGTTTTTTGGATAATAAACAATTGATTTTAGTCTAACCTCAAAGCAAACACTCATTGACTTCGTGTTACTTAACAACGCCATCTGCAGTTGCTCACAAAAAATAGTAGTATTATTATTCGCCAATAGATGTCAGGAAGAGTCATATTTTTCAGTTGAGATTGATTATTATCGATAAAACACGAATAAAATGATATTTTCTAAAAATGATTCCTAGCTAGATCGATTTATCGCCCCCGAAACCCCCTATATACTAATTTGTATGAAAATCGTTGGAGCCGATTCCGAGATTCCAATTACATATATATATATATATATATATACAAGAATTGCTCATTTAAAGGTATAAGATACCCACATACATACACTCGAAAAACATAACCCTTCTTGCGCAGTTGGGTAAAAATGTCTCGTAATCTTTTTGTTAAACTCCTGACTGATTTCGCATCAGTAATATTATTTTGTTTTATGATCAAACCACCTTCGATTTTTCTTCTCTTTAGTACAATACCTACAAGATATGATAATGGAACAACGAATACCTTCTAACATTATAATTCATCTCAATAGTACCGCTCCACTGTGAAAGTGATGTTTTTAGTTTAAGTAACTAAAAAAAGAGAGAAAACAATGGATGAAACTTGCCAATTTACACTATGTAAAATTTACCTTATTACTTACTAATTGACACAAATAAACAGAGTAAATCCTTAATTATTACTATTATTATTCTTATATTATATCCATAGCAGTATAATATTGTTCAGATGGATTTTATCCAAAACTATCCTGATTTATCCGATTTATTTACGTGACAAATTGTAATAAATAAAAACCATTGTGTATTTCGCCAACTTTCGTCCATCGGTCAATTATGAAACAAAACAACGGTAATGAAAGAATTTTTTTCATTACAGAAAAGTAAATATTTTTTACATTTGACATAAGATTACATCTCACAAAGGTCTTTGATGAGGTTGTATCTCGCAATCTTCTTTGACTATAGAATTTAATATTTTACTAATCGACTTTACTTTTAAACAAAGGATGAGCTAATTATGTGTTATTCATCTGAGATGCAGCAGTAAGGCCACGAAGAATTTTAATTCCTCGTAGCCAAATCAGTTTGGCAACCTAGTTAGGCCACGAGGAAACGCCCAAAATTGTATGATGATCGGTTGAGAAGTTGGGCGTGAGAGCATGACAAGCAAACGAACGAACGGACTCACTTATGTATGCATTTATAAAACTAGTGCGCCGCGCAATATCACCTGCGATTAAAAAGTATATCTTGAGCTATTCCAGACTATAATCTATCCCTGTGTCAAAATCCGTTAACATTAGAATTTTCGCATTTAAAATATTAGTATGATGCAAACGTTTGGATGAATCCATACATCCAACCAAACATCGTTTGATGTTTGCAATTCAATTACGCCAGAACGGCTGAACGGATCTAGATTAAATTTGGCACAGGGTTAGATTATAATCTGAAGTATCGCATGGGATACTTTTTAACCGCGCGCGGGGTGCAGCTAGTTTATTAGTTTTAGTCTGATTAGCTAGGATTAGGCTTATTAATTCTGTGATAAGGTTGATTTCAAACTAGGAACACTTCGTCATCTGCGTAGGTAGAGCCTCGGAAATAGATTGAACCATGGTATAATAATATACTCCGCCAGGTATTGCATTCAAAAACACGTAGTGACTTCAATCGATGCTTAAGCAAGGCCGAAATAAGTCATTTACAACAAGTGCGAAAGAGACGGATGACGATGACGTCAATATGTGTTTACTGAATGCTAGACCTTGTTTTTTTGGATCACGGGTTGAACTACCGAACCCATCCACCCGAGGTCCTCGTATCGAGAACTCGAGGACCAATTAGCCCAGCACCAGCGAGCGAGAGACTCGCTTTGACATTGAACGATGGGAAACTGCCGAGAAAACAAAACTCCGTAGCACACGGATGGCAGTAAGGCACAGCGCAGACTGCGGAATTCCATTCATTCAGCCGTATTTCTTCATTTAGCAGTGTTTCTCATTCAACGGTCTTTCTTTTCTATCTTTTAACGAATGCAAAAACTTTCTGGCGACTCTTTCACCTTGCAGGTGTAGGCTACTCTTCTACACATACACATATTAACACATGTCCATTTATTTATTTTCAAAAAATAATTTCTCGTACATATTTATAACAACAGACAATACAGAACTTGTGCATGAACTGTGTATTATCATGTAGGATGGTTTGTAAAAAATATGTCCAAAAATAATAGAAATGAGAATGAAGGTAGAATAATGTGTGGATCTTTCTTACCTTCAAAGAATTAACATGATAGTTCTCACTGTAGAGTAAACCTTTGCATAATTTACCGACTTTGATTCTCGCAGTATACTACCACCTCCAGCCATCACCGTTCTTCTACAGTTGTACCAGGTGCACCAATCAGAGACACGCTCTCATGGTGGACATTCCGTCTAAGTGTTTCAAATCCACTTTTCTTAAACGAACTGCAGAGGTGTGAAACTTGCATCCCTAGATCGTATTTTTCTACCCAAATACGATCTAGTGATGTTCACAACAAAAGTGAATAGGTATCTCGTAGGCAAGCGTGTTACACCTTCGATCACGTCGACGCTTCCCATCAGGCGAGTCAGTGGTCGAATGCATGCCTAGTCTGTTGTAAAAAAGCTCGCTGGGTAAAAATCCGCCGTCTGTGCTGGTTATTAGGTTTCACTAACGTAGCCACAAGTAGAAATGACATGAACGCATGAAAACCATGCAAAAACTTTACTTTACATTTTTATTTCGTATATGCAGAGATAGCCTAATGATGATAACCTAGTTGGAAAAGGCCCGCCTCTCAAGCCAGAGGGAGCGGGTTCGATCCCAGCCGACGGCACGCACCAATTTGTTCATTGTGTGAACATGCATGCGTATTGTATCTGCTACATTACTGGCGCCCGGTGTATAGCGACAGGCTCGCCCCTATCGCATTTGGGACCGTATATCGTCCGGTGAAGTGTGGGTGTTGTATTACACCAGTCGCTTCGGGAGAAAGGCGTGACGATATGTTAAGTTATGGATGTAGAGATTCATTGATCAAAATATCCGGTAGAGCACGGTCGATGTCTTCCCATTACTTACACATCATTGTATAGTTAGTTCACTCCCGGCAACCCTCTAAACCTACAAGTAGATACATACGTACAACACAATTACAACGCAAGAAAATCAACACAAATAACGTTCAAAACGTTACCTTATGCCTTTGTATTAAAGTATGTTGAACCGATTGCATAAATTTAAGGTTCAGTAATATTGACAGAAGCCCCAATTTCCGGCAGCGGTCGAGGATTCCGCACGATTTGCAGGTAATTGTGCACGTCTTGTGACGTCATTAGCGCAAGCAGAGGGGTCTAATTGACCTATTCGATCGAGCAAGCGTCAACGAGGGAAACCTCTCTGCTTCATCTTCGAAAAAAATGCTTTTCTTCGTCTATCTTTCCATAGAGATCGCATTTCTCAACCGATTTTCGTGAAATTTATGAGCAGGTTCATAAAAGAAGATATATTTTTACCCCGGCAGTTTTGAGAATTTTTCAAAATGGCGGATTTAAGATTCTATAGCCATTTCGTCTAGAAGAAGAAGACGAGTAAAGAGAGCGAGTAATGATACTGACGAGCCTCTAAAGTTACCTACAGAGTGACAAAGTGCAATTTCAATTTTTTTAATGACTTTTGCACTTCTGTAATCATTCTTAAGTATATAACTAAGAATTTCCCTTGTATTATGGATTCATTTAACAGCTAATGATTTAGACAACCTCTCTATGTAAAGGATTTTTTTATTTGCTTTGTCTACCTATTGAATTAATCCGTCAAAAGTGACCCCTTAAAAATGCGGATATCTTTCTAAGCTCTATTTTCGCTTGAGAACGTTTTTAAAAAAAAACCAAGAACGAAGACCGCCGAATGCGGTTGAAACTATAGTCGGAATAATCGACTGAATCGTAATGAGTAATTCCCGTATTTTAAATCATAATGTGTGAAAACCACGTCAGTTTCCATAATAAAAACCAAGAACATAGGGGAGATATTGTAATCGTACATGCTAAATTTCATCACAATCTGACAAATGGTTTTCACAAAATTTGAGTAGCGCGTTTGTATGGAAATTTCAGAGCGTCGCGGCCCTCTTAACATGTGATTCTCTTACGTTTTTGGAGGTCTCTAACTCACCGAGTCACTAGTACCTATTAAAATAGATTCAGCTTTATAAAATGAGCAATATTGATTGTACCGACATTGATATTGTACAAATATTCAGATTAAAAAGTAAATGATATTATCATTAAATAACATTTCGTTTTTCTTTAGATACGCTTTCACGTCACAAAAAAAAAAATAGTTTTAAATACTACTAGCGCCATCTATTGATTTTTTCACAAACCTCAATAATAAAAGATAACCAATCAATAAAATGTTTTATATTGTTTACTACATTTGCTAAATTAACAATAACAATTTAAAAAGTGAAAACACAAACTTGAAAAGTAATTCAGAAGCAAAAATGTGCGTTGGCCGGGAATCGAACCCGGATCAACTGCTTGGAAGGCAACTATGCTGACCATTACACCACCAACGCATCTATTTAACGTGATGAAATTTGGGTTCAATATTCTATAACTAAACTTATTCACGTACTTGCACTGTTGTAAAACATTTTTCAGTAACAAAATAATTGACCTCGTGAGCGTTAGCGAGCGAAGCGTCTCTACTTCAGCTTCAACAAAAATGCTTTTGTATGTCCAATTTCTGTCCGGGTCTCTGTTAAAATCATATTTTGATCAATTTCAATCATTAAAAAAAAACGATATACTCATAAAATTTCAAGAGAATCGGTTGAGAATTGCGAAGTCTACAGCTCCCAGGGTTGACGTATCTGTGATGCCCCTGATGGTAGTACAGGTATCCATAGGAGATGGTGATCGCTTGCCATCAGAGGCCGGTTAGCTTGTTTGCCACCTGGCATAAAAAAAAAAAATTCTGTCAATTCTACCGAATCCAAACTCATTGATAGAAGATCTTAAATCTTTTTACTCTTGAATCGCCTACGCGAACTATGCATAGAATGCTCTGAAACAAGGGTAAAGTGGGCACAATAACACGGCTTCTTGTACCAAGCGAGCCACTTAACCCGAAGCTCTGTGATTAGCGTCCAATATTCCCACAACAAAACGTCAAAGGTACCTAAGCTAATTATACATGGGATGACACTAGACGATCTTAACGTAACCCGGCGGCGCTCGCGCGGGACAATGAGGCCCGACGCGAGTGCGCGGTGCTCGGCGAGGGTGCTGGCGTCGAGAGCGCCTCTGTAATCAGGGCTAATAGAAGCGCGTACGCTTTGATCTGCGCCTCAAAGCGAGGAGGGCCGAACTCGCGAGACTAGCTGACGTAGAGCTGTGAACGGAGAGACTTGAAAAAATTGATACTTATGAAAGTGCTTGAAATTTAAGCGTCTTGTGTGTTTTGTAGTGCAATATTTTATCAAGTCACGGAATCTCTTTGAGGTTACTGTTATCAGTACCTCTAGCTCTACTTACCTAATGCTAAAAATATTGATTTTCTTTAATAACTTAATATTCCAAATTCTAGATTTACTAGCATTGGTTGTTAGTAGGTAAGAAATACAAAATACATTCAATCTGTTTAACTAAAAATTATTATTGTATTGTTACTTTTTGCAATAAAACAGCTTTACTCCTAATAAAATCCACGTTCAGATCGTGTATATGAAGGCGTCCCCACATGAGTATTGTAGCTGTTATTACTTTCTCTACCGAACATTGCAACATTGTAATCTCTAGAAAACTCTTTCATCTTCAAAGATATTGCGCCGTCTCTAGCACTCCTTAGCCCTGCCGTATTGTAAGGTAAGGTACGGAAACGCTGAAGAGTCTAAGCGTTGCAAGTGCAATATTGTTTTCATTCTGCTTTGCGCCGCCGCGGCCCGTAATTGATTCTTTTGTGGTATAATTGCGAGCAGATCGCATCGGGCCGAGTGCGTGCGGTCCCTCAGACCGGCATTCATATTCAACGGTTAGGTGACGTTTAGTACTCGACTTTAATTGGTTTTCTTATTTCCGGTCACGGAGGGATTGTTTTGTTTGATGTGAAAGGTAATTATGGATGGGAGTTTTAATTAATTGAGTTTGTGTGGCCCAGACAGATATAATTACTATTGAGAAAAGATCGGGGTCGGTATATCACTGCATTTTTCTAAGACAATTCACAATACTACCAGTTCTACCAAACTGTATGTTTTCTTTCTTCTCTACTTGTAGTTTCGTAACCTTTATATACTCGTACACGGTTTGCAACTTTGTTAAACTATTAAAATATAACTCGTTTTCAGTCGAGTTGTACAAAACTACTAGGTAGGTAACTTGTAAGAAACCAACATTAATACGGCGACTATTAATAGAATCAAAAAACACGTTATCTAATCCTCCTTAAAATACAGTTACCTACTCGCTTATCACAAACAGACGCTAGCAGTCAACAAATCAAGACGCGCTCATAAAATCGAAAGAAACACGGCCGATAGCCGTAAGCCAAAATTGTAACATCACAAACAACTCTATTTACCCAACCCTTCCGTTATCTGTAAACACGTGTAAGTAAATAACGAGTTTGTCGCCCAGAAAGGAAATAATCCGGTTATTCATGAACTTATCGGAAGTAAATAGTTTTATCTCGGCTGGCGACCGGTGACAGTGATTGATGCGACGCTGTTTATTTTGGCTAGCTGATATGATAAAGGTGTGGTTATTTGATTTGTACAGAAATATAACTTATCTTTTGGTTGTCGCTTTGCGGTGTGATACCGAGTTACCAACACGGCACGTCTTTGGCTTTATTAATTTCATTTCCGGCTGAATCCTACTCGTAGCAGCCAAATGTAGCAACCCAAAATTCATTTGAAATTGAATACTACGCCGTTTTATAGATAGCACTTTAAATAGGTTCCCGTATGTTTGTTCAACAAGCTATGTAGGTGTAGGCCTGTTGTTTAAACAGACAGGTTTCAAAACAGAGAGACCAGACGGGAAAGCCATTCTGATGAAAGACTAAATTTTGTCTGACTTTATTAATATCGCTCGATACAGACAAATCAAGGTCAAACTATGAGATCGTTATCGTCGAGACGTGCTCCGATTTCGCAAGTTTTGACCTAAAAGAGAAGACATTCATTACCCATTCAACTCCAGCAATCCTCCAATTCCAATTGACATACACACCGCGTCACATGAATAGGACCAGCATATTTTCCTTTGCTATCTAAGATATCAGGCAAAATAAATATATAATAATGATAGGTATAAACATCTTTAGGCACGTGAAGCTTAGCTAGAAACAATTGAACTTCTTAAGACTTAGCGAATCTTAGTGACAGTGCCGGTAGGTAATTATGACGCGCCCCCCCGAATGAGTTCCCGCCTTGCCGTGGCGGGGGGGCTCAGCGGTCGCAACAGTTGCGGCGGCCGCTGCTAAGAGGAACTCGAGGGGCCTTCTCCGCGCGCCCCAGAGCTTGTATCTGGAGCGCGCGTAGAAGGCGGTCCGGGATCTCGCATGTGCCTCTCCTCGGAGAGGCTCTTTTCGAGAGGCCTGGACGAGGGGGCCATCCTCGGACGGATGGGAGGCTCGACCGGCGCCCTGGACAGTCCGGGAAGCGGCGGTGCGAGCCTAGGCGGCCTTGAATGGCTGCGGTACTCGGTCGGCGTCTCGGCCTTATGCTGAGTAGCGGCGATCCGAGGGGCTGGCCTTGCAAAAGGCAGCCTGAAGGAGCCCTCGCTTGTGCCTCTCGTGAGAGGTTCTTGCTGACGGGCTCGAGGTGGGCCTTCTACGTGCGCCTCAGAGCTTGTATCTGGAGCGAACGTAGAAGGCGGTCGTGAGGGGCTCGGCTCTGCTGAGGGAAGGGCTCGCATAGGCCTGGACGAGGGGGCCATCCTCGGACGGATGGGAGGCTCGACCGGCGCCCTGGACAGTCCGGGAAGCGGCGGTGCGAGCCTAGGCGGCCTTGACTGGCTGCGGTACTCGGTCGGCGTCTCGGCCTTATGCTGAGTAGCGGCGATCCGAGGGGCTGGCCTTGCAAAAGGCAGCCTGAAGGAGCCCTCGCTTGTGCCTCTCGCTAGAGAGGTTCTTGCTGACGGGCTCGAGGTGGGCCTTCTACGTGCGCTTCAGAGCTTGTATCTGGAGCGAACGTAGAAGGCGTTCGTGAGGGGCTCGGCTCTGCTGAGCGAAGGGCTCGCATAGGCGAGCGAGGAGGAGTGCTCTGTGCGGCGGTGCTCCGTGGGCGGCCTTTGCACTTTTTGGTGTAAGGGTGACGTTGAAGGCCTGCGGGGCGCCGCCGTACAGAGCAAACCAAGTCTCAAGGTTCGGGGGTTGCCGAGGAGAGTGTCCGGATTGCGAGTCCGGAGCTGCGTCGTATTAACGCGGCGCAGCTCCGGGCTCGCACCCCGGGCATGGTCAACGGGAAGTTGGCCGCGAGACCCCCACTGGGGAGCTTTACCCACAGAATTAAGCTAAACAAAAAAAATTGTTAAGTTCACTATTAAGTTATTTGCTGTTCTATCTGTTCATTGTTGCTTGGGGTATTGTGGAAGGGTTGCTGCACCGGGAGTTACTGGCTCTATCTCAATAAAACTGATGTTTCCCAAAATAGACTATTTATTTTACTTTCTAATAAAATTGGCCCCAATCTAATACACAGACAACCGCTCTCTAGGCCAGTGCGCAGTAACTGGCGAGCGCCTTGCATACTTCTCGCTTGCACACAAAAATGCTGACACAAACTCATTCATCCTATGTCCCTATATCAATCCCCCCAAAATTTTACAAAAAAAATTTTAAAACTATCTTATTCATAACTTACATTTAAAACATTACAATAGATAGTCCGAGTCACAAGTTGTTATCGTCGTGCAGGTGCTGAATCGACATTCCACTTCGCGCCGGCCGGCTGCTACGTGGAAATCTGATCGCACCTAGACTGACCATGTGCATGTGCACGCCGATAACAACCTATCCATGATTTAATAAAATAAATCTGATGGTTTGATTTATTTTATGAAATCATTTCTGACTGTTCCTTAACAACAATAAATCCAATTATAAAACATTTTTAGAATTTTAAGAGCACAATATTAAAAAAAAATTAAGTGTAGTTCATTCAATTTTACGTCACAACTGCACGCACTCACGCATACTGGACCGCAGTCTGCTGTTGAGCTACGGGCTGAGCGCCCCCAGGAACTTTGTCGGTCGAAAACACCACTGCAGAATTCAGCTCTCTGCGTGCCCACTTTTTAACACCTCTGTTGCATCGCTTGTACAGTAAGAATATCACCGCCAGCAACAGCAGGGTGGTGATGCTGATGACAACCACGCCGTATATCTCTATCTTTTGTTCCCAGGTAGATTGTTGCGCGTTATTCGCGCCGTTTTGGGCGATGATTATTTGTTCCTCCTTCTTCTCTTCTTTACTATTGGGCTTCCCCATTACGATTTTAAAAATAATGTTGGATGATGTTATTAGACGTGGCCCGCGAGTGCAGTGGTAACGTAATGACATTAATGACAAAAATATTCACCTTAAATACAAAATATAATGATTTGCAACGTACGCAGTTGTAGTACAGTACCTGTTGGAATTATGTTACAGAAATCGATCTATAGATTATACATTGAGTCACCTGTGCTCATTACGTAAAATAACAACTTAAATCTGAAATCCTTAATTATAAATTAAATCTAACTGGAGGCCTTATAGTGCGTCCACTACTTGTCGTCTTATTCTCTATTCTTATATTACTAGACTTACTTCCTAATCTTTGATCACTGACATCATAACCTTTGTTTGTGTTTTCATTTTCATTTGTATCATTAATGACGAATGCCGGTTTTAATCTATCGACTGAAATGTTCGATGTTCTGTTCGGCAGCTGTATTTTATATACCTTCCTATCTCTGCTTATGATGCGATAAGGACCATCGTAGGGTGGTACTAACGGTTTGCGAACCGCGTCATTGCGAATGAATACAAACTCACAATTTGCTAATTCTTTATGAACGAATAATGTACGTGAGTTCCGCGATGATTTTGGTACCGGTTTCAATTTACTTATGTTGTACCTAAGCTGCTCTAAAAATGCATTGCCTTCACTCAACTCTTTATCTGAGACATTATAGAAGTCTCCAGGTAAACGGATTGTTTGGCCGTATACGTATTCCGCAGGACTCACGCCATTATCGCTCCTACCTACCGTACGTAATCCTAACATAACTGTCGGCAGCTCCTCACACCATGCCTCATTTTCAGATAGGCGTGCCATTAAGGCTTGTTTTATACTTCTATGCCATCGTTCTAAAATCCCGTTACTCTGTGGATGATACGGCGTAGTACGTAACTTTTTAATACCCATTAACTTTAGTAATTGAGTAAAAAGATTACTTTCAAACTGTCTACCTTGGTCAGTTGTTACTTTAAAAACGTTGCCATATCTACAAATCCACGACTCATAAAATACTTTAGCGATTACTTCTGCCGTTATTTCCTTTACTGGTACAGCTTCTGGCCAACGCGTAAAACGATCTATCATAGTCACGAGATACCTGTGGCCATCTTTGCAAGGAGGTAAAGGGCCGACTATATCTAAATGCACATGGGTCAATCTCTCTGCATCTGGAAATTGTTGTAATTCCGATACTGTGTGCCTACCTATTTTCGCTTTTTGACATCGAATACATGCTTTCGCCCACATACCTACGTCACGGTTTAGGGCTGGCCAAAAAAATCGTTGCTTCACTAATTTACGCGTTGCCCTGACACCTGGATGACTTACATCGTGAACAGAATGAAAACCTATCTTCCTGAAATTCTGAGGTAAGTAAGGCCTACATGTTTTCAACTTGTTTTCACAGTAAATCGCTTCACTACAGTCTGGCATGAAAATTTTCTGTAAAGAAATACTATCATTACCTTCGTCTAATAAACGTACCAACTCTTCATCCTGTTGTTGCGCTTTAGCTAATTCCGCGTAGTCAATCGCTGTCGGGCAGTGTATGGTTTCAATTCTCGAAAGCGCGTCAGCAACCGGGTTGCTATCTGCTTTGACATACCTAATATCCGTTGTAAACTCGCTGATGTATAATAACTGCCTCGTTCGACGTGGCGTTTCGCAATTATTTGCAATTTTGTTGAATGCAAACGTTAAAGGTTTGTGATCTGTAAAAATCGTTAGTTCTCTACCTTCGTACATGCATCTGAAATATTTCATAGCCAAAAATATTGCCGTAAGCTCCCTGTCATATGTAGAGTACTTTCGCTGAGCTGTGGTAAGCCCTTTTGAAAAGTATCCCAGTGGAGACCATTTACCATCCACCCACTGCTGAAGTACTGCCCCTACGCATGTGTCTGAAGCGTCTGTCATAATCGATAATGGTACATCGCCTACTGGATGAACTAATGTCACAGCGTCCTTAAGATCGTTCTTACATAGTTCAAACGCTTGAATTGACTCTGGAGTCCAAATAACTTTCGTTTTATCCTTTTTCTTTGCATTTTTCAGGAATGTGTTAAGCAGTGATTGGTGGTCAGCTGCATGAGGAATGCTGGCCCGATAAAAATTTATCATTCCTAAGAATCGCCGAAGTTGTTCTACGGTTTCTGGCCGAGGGAATTCTACTATGGCCTTGACCTTGTCGTCAAGCGGTCGAATGCCGTCGGTCGAAACTTGATAACCTAAGAATTCAATACTTTCTTTGCCAAATTCACACTTTGATAAGTTCACCGTAATGCCAAATTTTGAAAATCGCTCAAAAACTTTCCGTAAATGCATTTTATGATTTTCCATGGAATCGCTTGCTATTATGACGTCATCAACGAAACTAAATAGAAAATCAAGTCCTTCCAGCACCGTATTATTCATGAATCTCTGAAAACTTTGACTCGCGGTTCTTAAACCAAAATTTAATCTAACAAATTCGAATAGCCCAAATGGCGTTATCACCGCAGTCTTTTTTACATCTTCTGGAGCAATTTTAATAAAATGATACGCTTTGTTGATATCTATTTTAGAAAAATATTTCTTACCTGCCAATATATACGTGAAGTCATGTAACCTTGGTACGGGATAGCGGTCCGGCTTGGTGATGGCGTTTAGACGCCTGTAGTCACCAACTGGCCGAATGTCCCCATTCTTCTTCGCGACAACGTGCAGCGGACTGGCCCACTCGCTTTTCGATGGCCGACATACTCCCATCTCCTGCATTAGCTGAAATTCTTTTTTAACTTTATGATACCTATCTGGCGGCAATGGCCGCGCTTTCGCATGAACTGGCGGACCTGTGGTTTCAATATGATGATAAATACCGTGATCTACGTCATCAGCTATGCCCTTAAACGACACAGGCTTAGTTATGTTCGGAAACTCTGCCAGTAAATCTACAAATGGATGATTACAATCTACTGTAGTTATTGATAATTCATCACAAGTGGTTATGCTGCCGAGTGTCAGTAAATTAGTTTTCTTATCTATTAACTTACGCGCACTTAAATCTACGACCAATGCATGATGTTCCAAAAAATCCGCGCCTAATATTGGCTGGTTAACATCCGCAATCACAAAAGTCCAGCGATACGACCTACGAAGCCCTAAATTTAAGTACAAGGTCTTTAAGCCATAAGTTTTTATTTCACTACTATTAGCTGCAAATAACTTATAGTCCGTATGCTCCCTTGCTAACTTTTGCTTCTGCGTGGCCGGTATCACTGAAATGTTTGCGCCCGTATCTACTAAAAACTTTAGTCCGTTATCTTTATCAAAAATACTGAGGCGGTGGTTGCTACCCGGTACAAATTTACCTGCCGCCACTGTTTGTACCGCATCTAGTTTTCCGTCGGGGGTTTCCATGCGCAAGGTTTTTCGCACGCCCTTGCTCTGGTCCGATACCGAAAGTGCCACTTGCATAGCCAATCTGGATCTGCTGGTGTCCTGGACCTCGATCTGGATCTTCCTCTGTATCCTCCTTGTCCCCGGAACCTCGTCGTATTTCGCCGATGTTCTTTAACCTCCTCTCGGAGTGCAGCTACTTCCAAATTCAATCTGTGCATCTGCGCTAGAACGTCGCTTACTGGAAATGTCACACCGCTGGTTGATGCTGCTGCGACCTCTGCGATCTCGCCTCCTCTGATATTTTCGTTGATTTTATCTGCTATGTTCGCCAGATTTTCTAATGTTTTGTCCTGACTGACCGTCAATACTGTTTTTATTGACATCGGCATACGCGCGAGCCACAAGTTAGTTAGCGCTGTTTCAGATATTTGGGCGTTTCGCCCTAAGTCCCTCATTCTGCGCAGAAGCTGGGATGGCTTCTGCGTCCCTAGCTCCATTTCACCAACCAGTTTTTGGAACTGCCTCTCCGCGCTCTCTTCGTACACTTGTAACAATCTTTCTTTGATAGCTTTGTACTTATCACTGTCCGGCGGCGTTAGTAGAATGTCGCTCACCTGTTGCAGTGGCTCCCGCCCTAATTTTGCTACAACCAAGTTGAACTTATTGTCATCGCTCTGTTTCTGTGGGCCTAAGATGCTTTCAACCTGCGCGAACCATAATCTGGGCATTTCGGCCCAGAATTCTGGCAGCCGGGACTGAACACTTATCGCGGCGAGTTCAACACTAGTGTTAACGTTGGCACTGTTACCGTCTGTCACTATTGGTTTATTCATGATTGTCTCAAAGTTCACACTCTGCATTAACCGGTGCAAATGTACTTAGTAACCCCCTCCACAAGCTAAGCAAAAACACGCAAGTCTTTCCGTTTCACTGTTTAAACGCGGGGTCACCACTGTTAAGTTCATTATTAAGTTATTTGCTGTTCTATCTGTTCATTGTTGCTTGGGGTATTGTGGAAGGGTTGCTGCACCGGGAGTTACTGGCTCTATCTCAATAAAACTGATGTTTCCCAAAATAGACTATTTATTTTACTTTCTAATAAAATTGGCCCCAATCTAATACACAGACAACCGCTCTCTAGGCCAGTGCGCAGTAACTGGCGAGCGCCTTGCATACTTCTCGCTTGCACACAAAAATGCTGACACAAACTCATTCATCCTATGTCCCTATAAAATGAACAACAGCGATTTAGAAGGAACTACCCAGGCCGGTCTCCGAAAGGAGGAATCCCGCCGTGCTTCGGCACGCTGCCCCACGTACTCTGGGGGGGGCGCAAATCGCCAGATTGATGTCAACAACGACCCACGCATGAATAAGGACACCGATGAGGAGAGAAGCAGGGGGCATGGCCCTGAGGAATTAGACGAGGCGCCTAGGCGCGAGTCAAGTGAGCGAGCTCGCTCGGTCGACGTAGTGAGGATGTCGAGTGACGAAGACCTTTCTGGGTCCAAGTCACTCGACCTATCAGAGGACTCCGATGCCAGTCTCGCGGCGGTGACTTCCCAGGGTTCTGGGAAGTCACTGTCGCAAAGATGGCGGAAACGTCAGCGAGAGGGGGAGGACGAGGCTACCGTGGGCGAGGATGTGACCTCGCCTAAAGTAGCCTCGTCCCGGCGAGGACGAGGTCGTCCGCCTACAACGGGCCAGTACGTTGGCCTTGCCAAGGCAAAGGCCGACCTGAACGCCGCCAAGGCCGAAGCTCTTCGGCTGGAGGCTGAGGCGGACCTGGCCTGGGAGGCGAGGAGAAAAAGGGAGGCGGCAGCTGCTGTTCTCCAGAACACGCCCAGGACGACGACAGCGGCTGGACAGAGCGAGATGCCCGAGGACTCTCCAGACCTGCACAGACTCGTGCAGGATTCCCTGGAGACCATCGAGAAGGTCGCCAGGACCTCCGGCAACCTGAAGGGCACGTTTGTGAAGGCCCTGAAGGACGCCGCGAAGACGGTCCGGGACTCGGTGGAGGAGATGCGGGCTCGCACGGTGCCGGAGGAGCTGATCCGTATGGAGGCGGCCAACGCGAAGCTCACGCGTGAGCTAAGCGAAATGCGTAAGGAGCTGGCGGAGCTCCGGGCCACGCGTGAGCAAACGGCTCCGACTGCCTCTCCAGCCGCACATACGGAGGAGCTCGTGCGGGCGATCATGGTGCAAGTGGGCACCATGATAAACGCCCGCTTTGAGAGTATGGCGGACCGGCTGCTCCCCGAAAAGAGGCTGAGACCTCCGCTAGCTGCCGACAGCCGCAAACAAAAGGCGGTGGCTAGCACCAGCCGGGAAGTGGCTCCTTGCCCTGAGCCAGCGCAGGTCCCTCGCCCAAAGCCCAAGCCCGTTAAGGGTAAGGGTACTGGGAAGAAGACCCCAGCCCCTGAAGCCGGACGCGAGGAGATGGACCTAGACGCTCCACCACCGCCACCCCTGACAGAGCCCTGGACGGAGGTGGTGAAGAGAGGGAGACGGCCTCGGGCCCGAGTGTCGCGACCTGCGACAACGGCGCAGCCAGAGCGGCCTCAGGCGAGGCAACCGGCCCCACCAGTGCCGAAGAAGAAAGACCGGAAGGTCAAGCTTCGCCCCCAGCGCACAGCAGCCGTGGTAATCACGCTGCTGCCGGGGGCGCAGGAGAAAGGCTTGACCTACTCCAAGGTCTTGAGCGAGGCTAGGGGCCGGATTGACCTGGCAAGCTTCCTGCCGCTGAAAATGCGAGTGGCCGCTACAGGGGGTCGAGTCCTGGAAGTGCCTGGCACGGAGAGGACGGAGAAGGCCGACTCCCTAGCCCAAAAGCTGCGGGAAGTTTTCCAGGGTGCTGAGGGGGACATCCGGGTCTCAAGGCCGGTCACCACCGCTGATATGCGAGTGAGCGGCCTTGACGACTCGGTAGACCTGGCGCAGCTGCAAGCTAGCCTCGTCAGGGCCGGAGAGTGCGTCGCCCAGGACCTGAAGGTCGGGGAGATAAGGAGGGGTGCAGCGGGCATGGGCACTGCTTTTGTCCGGTGCCCTGCCACTGCCGCCAAAAAGATCGCGGCAGGCGGTGGCCGGCTCCTGGTGGGCTGGGTGGCGGCTCGGGTCCAGGTGCTAGACGCCCGGCCCCGCCGCTGCTTCCGCTGCCTTGCCCTGGGACATGTGAGGGCCCAGTGCACGTCCGAGGTTGACCGCAGCGATGATTGCTATCGCTGCGGTCAAGCAGGCCACAAGGCCAGCGGTTGCTCCGCTGCCCCACATTGCACTCTGTGTGCAGCAGCGGGGAAGCCGGCGGACCATCTCTCCGGGGGCAAGGCATGTGCCAAGCCCCCGTCAAAAGCAGATGCGCGACGAGGAACGGCAGCGACTAAGGCCAAGGCCAAGTCGCAGCCGACTCGCCCCCATGCGGAGCAGGCGGCCAGTATGGAGGAAAGCTAATGGCAGAAGGCCTTACTTTCCTCCAGGCAAACGGCAACCACTCTGCCAGGGCTCAGGATGTTTTTCTCCAGAGCCTGGCAGAGCGGTCGATCCAGGTGGCCGTGATCGCCGAGCCGTACCGGGTCCCGCCCAGAGCTGACTGGGTCGGAGACCTGGACGGCTTGGTGGCGATCACAACCCAGTCGCCTGCCCGGTCCCCTCCCTTTGAGGGTGTGGTGAAGGGTAGGGGATATGTTGCGGCCCGTATTGGCGGAATGGTGGTCGTGGGGGTGTACTTCTCCCCCAACAGGGCCCTTGCCGATTTTGAGACGTTTCTCGGTGAGGTAGGGGCCCTGGTCGGCCAGAACCTTCCCCGACCGGTCATCGTCCTTGGAGACCTCAACGCCAAATCCACGGCGTGGGGGTCTCCAAGGACAAGTGCCAGAGGCGAAGCCGTTGAAGAGTGGCTGGTGGAGGCGGGACTGTGCGTCCTCAACCGCGGGGACACGCACACGTGCGTGCGGCATACGGGTGGGTCGGTGGTGGACATCACTTTTGCCACCACCGAGCTCGCGGCGCGGGTCCGGGATTGGGAGGTGCTGGTGGACGAGGAGACGCTGTCTGACCATCGGTACATCCGATTTAGCGTCTCCTCGTCAACGTCTTCAGCGGGACCGGGCGCGAGATTGTCACCTGCGGTTGGTCCGCGGTGGGCGTTGAACCGCCTGGACGTGGAAGTGCTGCAGGAGGCAGCCATAGTCCAGGCGTGGAATGCGCCCCCCTCGGAGTCAGTAGACCTGGACGTGCAGGCCAATGGGCTGTGTGAGGCCATGGCGCGCGTGTGCGACGCCGCCATGCCACGCGCGAGGCCTCCGCAGTCCAAACGCCAGGTCTACTGGTGGAGTGAGGGGATCGCCGAGCTCCGGCGCGAATGCCTGGCGATGCGACGCCGCTACCAGCGTTACCGAAGGAGGAGGCAGCGGGATGCGGCGGAACTGGACGCCCGCTACTCCACCTATCGGGAGGCGTGCAGGGCTCTGCGAGTGAGCATCAGCCAGGCAAAGGCGCAGGCCTGGCAGGAGCTCCTGAGCTCGATCGAGCGGGATCCCTGGGGGCGGCCGTACCAGTGGGCCAGGCGGAAGCTTCGCCCCTGGGCCCCCCCGGTCACCACGACTCTCGAGCCGGTGGTCCTCCAGCGGGTGGTTGAGGGACTGTTCCCCGGTAGCCCGGGGACCGAGTTCGTCCCTCCCACCGCGGCGGTGCCTGCTTCGGAGATCGAGGAGGAGGTGCCCGAGATCTCGCAGGGCGAGCTGGGCGCGGCCGTCCTCCGCATGAGGGCCAAGAACACGGCGCCAGGTCCAGATGGAATTCCTGGCCGCGCGTGGGCCCTCGTGCAAGAGGAGCTGGAGGGGCGGGTGAGGGCGGTTTTCGACCGCTGCCTGCGAGAAGGGCGATTCCCCAGGCGGTGGAAGAAGGGCCGGCTCGTCCTCCTGCGTAAGGAGGGGCGTCCAGCGGACGAACCGGCGGGTTACCGCCCTATAGTCCTCCTTGACGAGGCGGGCAAGCTGCTGGAGCGCGTGGTGGTTGCCCGCCTCGTGAGACACCTCGAGGATGTCGGCCCGGACTTGGCCGACACCCAGTTCGGGTTCCGGAGAGGTCGCTCGACGGTGGATGCCATATCCCACGTCCGCGACCTCTCCGAGAGGGCGTGCTCCGGCGGCGGGGTGATGTTGGCGGTGTCGTTAGACATCGCCAACGCTTTTAACACCCTGCCGTGGGGCGCAATATTGGGGGCGCTGGGGTACCACAGGGTCCCTCAGTACCTCAGGTGCCTCATCGGGGACTACCTCTCGCATAGAGAGGTAGTCTACCCGACGAAAGACGGGGAGGGCTGCAGCCCCATGACCCGCGGTGTTCCACAGGGGTCCGTACTGGGCCCCACCCTGTGGAACATAGGGTATGATTGGGTGCTGCGAGGCGCTAACCTTCGTGGCGTCGACGTAGTTTGCTACGCCGACGACACGTTGGTTACCGCCCGGGGACGGACGTATAGGGAGGCGTCCGTCCTGGCTACAGCCGGAGTTGCGGCTGTGGTAGCCAGGATTCGGCGGTTGGGTCTGGAGGTGGCGCTCCACAAGTCCGAGGCCATATGTTTTCACGGTTCTCGGAGGGCGCCACCTGCAGACTCATCGATTGTTGTGGGTGGAACCTCCATTGCTGTCGGGTCGACGCTGAAGTATCTCGGCGTCGTACTTGACAGCAAGTGGGGGTTCGGAGCCCACATACAGAGGCTGGCCCCGAGGCTCGTGGGGACGGCGGCTGCGCTAAGCCGCCTCCTTCCGAACCTCGGTGGGGGTGGTGGGACCTGCCGCCGCCTATACATGGCGGTGGTGCGCTCCATGGCCCTCTACGGGGCCCCAATATGGGCCGGCTCCCTGGACTCCAGGGGGATCGCTCGGCTCTGCGGGGCCCAGAGGGTCATGGCGGTGAGAGTGTGCAGGGGCTACCGCACACTCTCACACGAGGTGGCCTGCGCCATTGCGGGCTCCCTCCCGTGGGACTTGGAGGCTGGGGTCCTGTCAGACGTGTTTTGGCGCAGGGCGCGGGCACGTGAGCAGGACCTACGGCCTGCCCCACGAGAGGTGGAGCAGTGGAGGCGAGACTCCAGGGACATTGCCCTGGAGTCCTGGAGCAGGCGGCTCGCGGTGGACCGGAGGAGGGGGGCCGGGGCCGTCCGATTTCTGGAGGCGGTCCGGCCCGTACTTAGGGAATGGGTCCACCGTGAGCATGGGGGTCTCTCCTTCCGGCTGACCCAGGTACTCTCGGGGCATGGATGCCTCGGGAGATACCTGTTCAGCGTAGCACGGAGGGAAGAGACCCCGGTGTGCCACCAGTGCGGCTGCGCGGAGGAGACGGCGCAGCACGTGCTGGAGGTATGCCCGGGGGCGGCGGAGCCACGACTGGCGTTGGTCGCGGCTGTAGGGGCGGACCTCTCGCTGCCGACCATCCTATCTAGGATGGTCGCCGACGAGGGGTCATGGAGGGCTATGGTCTCTTTCTGCGAGGAGGTGATGTCGCAGAGAGAGACCGAGGAGCGGGAGAGAGAAAGGGACCCTCTTTCTCTCCCGCTCCGGAGGGCGCGGACACGGAGGCGAGCCAGCAGGGCTCGCACACCGTCTCCGCTAGGAGGCCCAGGGGCGCCGGACACGGGGGTGTCTGGTGCTCCCAATTAAGGAGGGTCTCCTGAGGAGTCGATGCCTTGGTGTCCAGGGCATCGCTTCGGAGCTGGGGAGGGGGACGAGCCCCCTCCTGAGGTGGGTCCGGCTGCGGACAGCGGCGTGGTGGGGTTACGGAGATTCTGAGAGAGGCCCCGTGACCCAGCCACTGCCGACGAGGATGGACACCGTGGGGGTTTAGTCGGTAGGGGTGCCCTTCTGGCATCGAGTCCGACATACCCCGCTGCGCCTCCCCCGGGGCGTAGCGGGGATGTGTAAGCGCATTCCCCCACGAAAAAAAAAAAAAAAAAAAAAAAAAAGGTAATTATGACGCGTCACTTGAATACGACCATTAAATAAAACACAAAAAATTTTGCTATTGAATAATATTTATTTAAACAAATATTGATTAATAATTAAGGCTTTTTCCCTTTTTTTGGATTAAATCAAAAATCCTAGACGGCATTGAATCATAAAGACTTCTTATGTATTTAATCGGCAGTTTACTCCAACACTTTTTTATACCCTTCTCGAGATCTTGCTTATTGTTATATTGTTTGCCATTCTTATAAAGTACACGTGACAACCACCCCCATACATTTTCTATTATATTTAGGTCGGGGGAGAGTGATGGCCAGTCGAGAACATCGATATTATTTTGTTGAAACCATTGACGGACATCGTGTGCTCTGTGAATGCTGGCATTATCATGTTGGAAAATGAAACTTTTATCATCTGTGGCACGGCTAAATTTACATATTTCTTTTTTTAAAAGATTAATGTAGCTTCTAGAATTTTGTCTACCTTGTATCACCACTAAATCAATCGGTCCGTTGTAACATATTGCACCCCAGACCATTACTGAGCCTGCATCATTTCGCCGACGCGATAAAATGATTTCATTTTTTCGTAAATCATGAAAATAGTAAGAATACCCGTCAGGGCCATCCAAATTGAATTTTTTTTCATCACTAAATATAACTTTATACCACTCTTTAGTCCGATGCATATTGTTTCGAGCAAACTGAAGACGTTCCGTAAGGTGATGTTCTTTTAAACATGGCTTTCTCTTCATTTTCAAGCGTTTTAAATGTGGACAATTGCGTATAATCCTTTGAACAGTCCTCACAGATGCTTTAGTTCCAACATTATGGGCTATTTGCCTGGCTGTTAGCGTAGAATTCGACGCTTCACGTAATATTGCTCGGCGCTCTCTTTCAGTTGTAGCGAATTTGGTTCGGCCTTTGAATTTCTTACCATAATTTTCACGATCATCAAGAAAATTACTTATCACCTGGTGTGAACGCCCTATTCTTTTTGCAATTTTTCTTAAAGAATAGCCTTCTTCACAAAGAATTTTTATTTTTCCTATTTCCTCTGATGTCAAACACTTTTTCCGACCCATATTAAATAAAAAAATATTGTATCGTCACTACTTGATGTTGTTCACTCAAATATGCATAATACGTATGCACTGTGCTGTTTTTGTTTTACAACTGAGCCGCGCAGAGGGGGGGAAGTCATTGGTCGTATTCAAGTGACGCGACACGTTACCTACGTAAGCATCGTTCGCGGTGACACGCGGCGTTTAAGAAGTTCAATTGTTTCCAGCTAAGCTTCACGTGCCTAAAGATATTTATACGTACCATTATTATATATTTATTTTGTCTGATATGTTAGATAGCAAAGGAAAATATGCTGGTCCTATTCATGTGACGCGGTGTGTATAAAATATGCCAACTAGATGTCAGACCAATTAATTAATTGACACAATCCAATCGTCTATCTATATTTCTTTCAATTAGTTAGCCACAACTTACAAACAAATTCAAAATTTACGCTCATGATATTGAGAGTCATGAGGCAGACATTAACCTTGGCCCCCCATAAACCAGAGCAAATGAAAATACCTAATTCGAAAGAAACCCATTTGCACGTCATCGCTGCAGTTGGGTAACTTTACTGTACAACCAACTTATCCGTGCAGTTGAAAGCGGAAGCCACTACTTTATTTTCTGAATAAAAGTCCACAGCTATCAGTGTTCAATTTTAATTCCATCATTTGGCCAACTCTCCCGATAAGTCGGTAGGTCTATCCAAGCACTGCTCGTGTAAAAGAAAACAAACTAGTAGAATTATTATCGACGTACCCTCTTATTTTATCATTATTTAGTAAATGCTAATGTATGTCGACGTTCATAGAAACCAGAGTGGTCGTAAATCTGTTCGCGGGGCAGTTAGGGGGCCTTGATGTAGTGTACTTACATCTGTACAAATAAACGCTCGGTAGAATTATGACGGTCTGCGCGG
The DNA here is from genome assembly GCA_911728515.1 of Peribatodes rhomboidaria. Taxonomy (NCBI): domain Eukaryota; kingdom Metazoa; phylum Arthropoda; class Insecta; order Lepidoptera; family Geometridae; genus Peribatodes; species Peribatodes rhomboidaria. Next base: position 565,050 of record OU452179.1, on the reverse strand, counting down.
GCGCAGATCGCGTAACTCGTAATGTTTCTTAGATTAAAGAAAAATAAATTGATTCCTTAACGCGTTAATATTTTAACGGTTGTATTTTATGTTTAGCGTGTTATCGGATATTTTTAAGCTTCTATGTGTTTTCTATAGCATAATGCTAATCAAAGTAATGTTTTAAGTAGGTAGTTTAGTTACTTAGTTAATTTTGTTTTTTTTATCTCTACTTATTTTTTTTTTTTGTTATCTTTTTACGACTCAAAATTGAAGCAATTTAGATAAAAATACGTAAGTAAGTTGTAAGTAGTGTGCATCATAAGGATACTTACCTAATCAAGAACATACTAATATCCTAGAAATAAAATAAAATAAAAAAAGCCTTTCTATATCCTGTGAATTTACCTTTCTTACAATTTATGCATGAGTTAGTTTCGTTTATTTTATGTTATTTAATTATTTCTTGCTTAAATAAATGTATTTGTTCCTAACTATTAATTATTTTTGCTTAAACCATTTTTTTATTTAATTCACCTGAACCCCGGAATGGGTAAAGGTCTCCTCCAGTGAAGCTCATTTGACTCTGTCTTGAGCTACTTGTCTCCAGTTTGGACCAGCTATAGTTTTAATATCGTCTTCCCATCTTGTAATAGGTCTTCTTCTAGTTCTTTTGCCTATTGAGCCGATCCAAAATGTTACTTTTTTGGTCCATCTAAGATCAGTTAGCCGCGCAACATGTCCTGCCTAATTCCAATTAATTTTTCTGCGTAACTCGGAGCGTTCGTTGCTTTAGTTATTTTTCTTATTTTAGTATGTCCTATATTATGATCCTAGAAATGCCTGTTGAAAAAAACAAATATAAAAACAGTGTTCTTGGTAGATTATAAAAAAATAGAGTACAGCAAAGCAACTTAGAAAATAAAATATTGTAATGTTATAAGTTCACAATTATTTTGATTCTAAATACCTACACCACGCTTTACATTTCCTCGTCCTTTCGTAGCAGGATATTAAATAAATCAAACAGGCGACATGCGCTACCGGTGGCGCCACCTAGCGTTATGAGTGGGTCTATCGGGCCGGCCGCGCGCTGACGGGTTATTTCCTCGCTGTCGAGGCCGACAGTCTGCACTCCACTTCCCATTGCTTAACACCCCAAGCCTGGGGGCTACTCTTGATCATTACAAACTAGCGACCCGCCCGGTTTTGCACGGCACATAAAAACCTTCCGTGAAAAATTATCTATCTAACTAATGTTGAAAACAAGAAGTTGCGTCATGCGTGGTTAATCGGATATACTGACAGAGAGACAGATATATATTGAACGTCAAAATTGAACATACCTATCATACTAACCGTAACAAACAAACGAACAAACTCACTTTCGTATTCATAACGACTGCCTCGGTGGCTCAGTTGGTAGTGAACCTGCCTTCTGAGCTTGGGGGCGTGGGTTCGATTCCCACCTAGGGCAAACATTCATGTGATGAACATTTGTGTTTGTTCTATGTCTGGGTGTTAATATCTATTTAAGTATGCATTTAAAAATATCTAAGTATATATATCAGTCCCTGGCAGCCATAGTACAAGCTTTGCTTAGTTTGGGGTCAGGCGACCGTGTGTGGAAGTGTCCCGAATTTATTTATTTATTTATAATATTAGTTAGGATGCCGAAATATTACAGCTGCAGAGTCTAAAGCCATCGCTTCATGTACTAGTTCTAAAAATTATGGTTCCGTACCCAAAGATTAAAACGGGATCCTATTACTAAAACTCCGCTGTCCGTCCGTCTGTCACCAGGCTGTATCTTATGAACCCTGATAGTAAGACGGTTGAAATTTTCACAGATGATAAATTTCTGTTCCCGCTCTAACAACAAATACTATAAAACAGAATAAAATAATTTTATTTAGGGGCTCCCATACAACAGACATGATTTTTTGCCTTTTCTTTAAACAATGGTACGGAGCCCTTCGTGCGCGAGTGCGACTTTTTACGACGCAATTGGCCGGTTATTATGTACTGGACCCTAAATTGCCAAATCTAAACATGGTAAAAATACCCCTTTTGTACCTATATAATCTTTGTAATTGATGCGTATTAGACAAGGACCTCAATACTTTTAGCAATTTTTAACCTACGTCGCAAAACGTTGGGGTGTTTTAAGGTTGACGTGTGTGTATGTGTAGTGAGTGAGTATGTGTCTGCCAGTCTGTGGAATCGTAGCTCCCGAATGGATGATAAGATAATGTTTGTTTTTTTTGTTTGAAAGATGAATTAGTCGGGACTGTTTTTAGCTATGTTTGATGAAAATCGTTGTCGAGTTTTTTTTAATTTTTCTTGTAAAAAAGTCAATTTAGTCTAAATAGGCCTAATACTTGTACTTACACCTAGGTACTTTATTATTTTTTACAAATTGCTACAAAAGGTTTCAACCGAGCCTTGACGTAAGCTAAGAGTAAGCCCCCCGCTTCACCATGATAAATATCGCAGGCGTTTCGGCTCGGAGCAGCTGAACCTTCGTCAGCTCTCGGCGGTGGTCGCCAACGAGCTGTGGCCACGGGTCACGGGTTACCCTGTAGATACCACATTACGAGATCTTAGCACAGAATAAACAAGTGGCCCTGTGTAAATTTCAAGAGAATCCGATATGAAGACCTGCAGAGGACGACAGAAATCCGGACAGAATTCGGACATATGAAAGCATTTTCGCCGAAGCTGAAGCATAGACTCTTCGCACGCTAAAGCTTGCTCGGTCGATACTAGTCACAATTTTACTTCCGATCCGATCCAAAGTTACCAGAGTTTGAACAAAGCGCGAGTGGCAGGAACGACTCTATCACAAGGTAAGTCTTGCTCTGCTTTGCTTCTTTATCCAATTAATATTAGTTTCCGAATTTGTTCAATCGAAAACTACCTAATTGAATGAAGTAGTCAACTCACAACAAAATCTCAGTCAATTGGTGAAATAACCACTACAAAAAGTAGGCAACGCAACCCCGAGGTAATATTTTTATGCGGGTAAAATGTCGTCTGGAGTGCCCTATTCCTACAATTCGATATATTTTCAGCAGGGCTATTCAATTCAATTCAATTTATTTAATTCAGAATCCAAGTCCATTTAAGTACAGAAAGTTACATTACAATAAAATAAAATAATACAAAATAATAATACAATAAGATGCCAAATTTCAAAATATAAACCACATTCACAACCATTCGGAAAGGTTTCCGTTCGGATTTCAAAAATTTTAAACCTAAATTATTCGAATCTCAGTCTATATTCACAAGTTTTTAAACGTGACTAATTCTTCCGATCGTATTAATAGGTACTTGATTCCCTACTGTACAAAACGTATAAAAGTAGACTAAGATTCGAACAATTTGAGTTTGAAATTTCTGGGATGCGATCGGAAACGTTTCCGAATGATTGTGAATAGCACACCGCTGGTCTTTGTTTCTCTAGTTTAGTCATAGCAGTGAGAGTGACCAAGAATCCAAGAAACACCTCCCGTGTCTTGAATAGGGGGGAATCTGATGTGTGAAGCGTAGCATTTTGTCTTTGTCGTATTAGTCGGATCCCGAGGAATTTTAGGTCTGAGCATGTTTCATAAACATTCTATTTAAACAATATTCGCCATGACCACGACGAAACGCCGGTCTCGAGTACGAAATCTGCGAGAAGTAATCAGTGAGCCAGTCTACCGCGTCAGCTGTCAGCTGTCGACCGCTATCTGACGTGAACCGTCAGCAGTCGCTCGTTCCTCGATCGGCGCGGAACGAGCCAGAACGGCTGAATTCGAGTTAATTGGACTATTATGATCCGGCAGAGAGTGTTTTAGGATTAGAATAACTACCTATAGAAACATTAGAAACCAAGCACAATCGCGAAATGTAAGCCGTTAAATTGGTGCCAGAAATGGCACCGTGCGAGGGTACGTAAATGGGCATACCATTTCTTTACTTTTAATTCTAAATCTATTTTTGGATACCTGCTGGCAATCAACCAATTATCCAACTTTTAGTCAGAAAACATTTTAACTAACACATGTTTCCAATGTGTCAAATGATTCTTGGTATACATAAAACGAAATTAGCAAGTGGACTGTATCTAAAATGATGAAATTGTAAGGAGGGATGGACTGACCGATAACTGAAATTTGAAATACTGTGTGATGTCCAGGTGGGGGCCCCCTTAATGTCTCGGAGACAATATGGCCACAGTTGACCACAAAGAATGCTATTTGTTGTTTAGGCACACCGCAAGTCCGTCGAACGCTGGCGGTTTATTTTTTCCGGAAGTGAAGTGGAGGGGGAAAGGGAGTGAACGAGATGATCCGTTACGGAAATGATTGATGGATTGAATGAGAGGAAGCAGCAAATTTTAAATTGTGACTTTAACACATTGTTTGCGTCTGTGTGCGTGACAAAACAGATAAGCACAGCACACGTAGTGAATTTGTAGCATGCGTTTTGAGAAGGCGTTGTTTGGAAACATACCTTCTACTTTTTGGCAGTTATTCTAAGGTTTTAGGTTGATGCGAGGCGATTGTTATACTTTTACGTCAAAAGTAGATTCTTCGTTTACATCGTAACCATCGTGTAGGTATTCGTAACTACAACATGGGGTTCTTCAAAAGGCCTGTCTAAGTAGTTCTTTCGGGTCGGCAACGTGTTTTTGATGCTCCTGGTATTACAGGGATCCATAGGGGACGGTGATCGCTTACCATCAGTGGCCCTATTCGGAGATTTGAGATTTTCATCTCATCTTTTTTCGTCTTTGTTGCTCTCGTTTGAAACGTCATAGGTGTGAGAGTGGCCAAGATAAAATCTCATCTCATCTCACGCGCAGGAATAGCCCTCACGGTGTGCCACTAGCTTGTTGCCACTTGTGGCATAAAAAAGAAAATATTTGCTGTCACTGTTCGTCCATATTATAAATAGAAAAATGGATAACAGGATGTGCAGATAATTATTCGCTTATGATCTTGCTTTCCATTTTTTTATACATACAACAAAAACATCGCCCCCGGGTGGACTCGAACCACCAACCTTTCGGTTAACAGCCGAACGCGCTAACCAATTGCGCCACGAAGGCGGTTGAGATGTCCATCAAAATTATACAAGTATTTATAAAACACGCTTGAGATGACAAAGATAGAAATACATGATGCTCGCGTCTCACCTAAACCTGTTTTCTACTTACTTACCTGTGCTTCGCTTTGGCTCCTAAACACAACACAAAAAATTACTGTATCGCATTGTATTTGTAACCTTAGCTAGGAAATAATAAAGTTTAGTAAAAACGAACAGTTGTTAGTTGGAAACCTGCGCCCGGCAAGTTAAAGTTATTTCTCAAGTTGAACTTAAGAGATTGAGGTTATGTTGACAAGCTTGTTGTTTTGTAGCTAGTTTCTTAGTAAACTATTGTAATCGCGAACGAAGTAAACCTAACTGTACGTTGAATTTTGATTGCTAAATAAGTGTAGGTATAAACTACAGTTTTGTTTTCAAAAGTTTTAATTGTGTATTGTGCAAAAACGGAAATCAAGAAAACAATAACAGTGAAGCGACAGTTCTCTACGTACTTTAGTCTATGAGCGAAAGTGGACAGTTTTCATCAAAAAGGTTCGTTCTGCTGTCATCATTCTTCCTGTTAAAAAGAAGTTATCAGTGCCAATGGCGAACCGAGGCCCTGGCACTTGCTGCACCTCCTCAGTTGAAAGAGCTGGGCTGCCAGGTCTTCTGAGGGACCTGCAGCGGCTGTCAGAGGACCAAGAGTCTGCTGACATCGTCTTCATCCTTGGAACAGCCGAGGAGAAGGTGTTTGCACACAAAATAATTTTGATAGCAAGGTGAGTGCAAAAAGACTTCCCGTACCGGGAATCGAACCCGAGCCTCCTGGGTGAAAGCCAGGTATCCTAGCCACTAGACCATACGGGAGATACAAGACGCTGCGAATTTAGTTGAAACTTTGTTGAAACCACACAGCTAATGGTTAACAATAGGAATTTATTGTTCCAATCGTGAATCTTGATTGATTCCTAAATATTGTTTTTGTGTTTCGCATCCTAAAAATGAAACGAAATCCATATAATTATAACGTGAATTGGGTTAACCTTTACCTTTATCCAGATAGTTTTCTTTCTTCGAAAATTACCTACTTAACCTACGTTTCTTAAATTTTAACCGACTTCAAAAAGCAGGTGGTTCTCAATAATATTACTTTGTATTTTTGTGCTCCGTTATAGGTAATAGGTATGTACCGATTTTTTTTTTTTTTTACAGATTAGTTTAATTTCTTACAAGATCCAATTCGGGTAAGTAACGGATAGGTGGTCGGTTTTTATTTTAAAGGATTGTAGTTTTTAACGCCAAAGACTTTTATAATCGTTTATCTACTGTGTAAAATTAGCAGCCGTCTGTTTTCCCTGTACAATAAAATAAAATAAAATAATAGGTAGGTACGGTCCGACGATCGCGATGAGCAATCCCAAATCGTGACTGCCGTAACGTGTCAGTGGACTGTGATAGGATGCAGGATCCAAAAAAACAAGGTCTAGCATTCAGCAAACACTTAATGACGCCATCATCACTAGTCGTTCAAATTTGTTGTAAATGACTCATTTCAGTCTTGCATAAGCATCGATTGACGTCACTACGTGTTTCTGAATGCTATACCTGGCGGAGTTTATTATACATACAACGAAATACAGTCTTTTAATTTTAATGTCTGAACCACTCTATTAATGCGAACGCTCGCAAAAGTGTTCCTATTGGTTGTTTAAAGCTTTTTGACCAATAGGAACGGCGTATCGGCGCTCTCGCGGGCGCGTCCGGGGCGATGGTCTGGTGCATCTATGTACTAGACTATTGGCGCGAAACCCCGCAACGCGCCAATACGCCGTTTCTATTGGTCTGAAAGCCATAAGCAACAAAGTTAATAGAAACACGTATGCGGGTATTCGCGGCAATATAGAATATTGCCGCGAATACCCGCCCGAGTTCAAGTTAAAAGTAAAACCATATGGGCCTTATTCCAAAACATTCCATTAGTACCAGGCTTAAACAAGGACTAACAGATCAACGATTGTTACGGTATTAAAGTTAATACCAGTTATAAAATGTGTTCGTATTACGAGTACAAATCTAGGTCTATCTCAGGACTAGATAGTTCATGGTTTAAATATTAGCCACTGACAAAAAACAAAAATGGTAATCATTCATTTGTTCATACAGGTATAAAACACACTTCAAATGCTTATAAAATTATTAATCAAAATAGCAAAAAATCCTAAATTGTTGTTTGTTTAGGTTTCAATCTAATAAACAAGCATAACTTATTATTTTGAGAGCTTTTCAAATTCATGGCATAATACGAGCACGTGCGATGCTTAGTTTAGGGTCAGGCGACCGTGTGTGAAAGTGTCCCGAATTTATTTATGCATTTAAATTCTATTAGTACCGAAGTTAGTCCATAGCAAACTAGGGGTCTCAGAGGTCAGAGGGTTCTCGCCTTGTCGTGGGGGGGCTCAGTAGCCGTGGCCTTGGGAACCACGGTGAAGCAAAGAGAGGAATCCGAGGTAGGGCCGCTTTTTGGGGTTTTCCGCCCAAACCCTATTTGGAAGTGGCCTTAGTTGGGTGTGGGTCTGCTGGGCAGACCTGAAACGCCGACTCCTCTGTAGCCCCCAGCTCTATCCTCCTCCTCTTATGGGGAGACCCACAACTAAGATGACATCTTAGGTGGGCCACAGTTCGGCTGCAGTATGGGCGCACTGCAGCCGAAGGCTAGGGGCCGCGGCAGGAGACTACTGTTGGTGTGTCGTTGCCACTTTCCCTACCTTCTCCGGCCCAAACGGGGTTGCCACAGTCATGATGGCGAACGCGGTGGGGCTGCAGAGGAAGAGGCGTGTCGGTGTGTCTATGCCGCTCTCCCTATCCCCTGCAACTAAAGTGGCACGCATTTGACCCGTCGCATGGAGACCACGGGCACCTAGACATAGGTGCTGGCTGGCGCCCACGGGTAAAATTGGTTCCTGAGAAGGTGGATGATGACGAAGTGTTTGGTGCTCGACACATCGTCGTCGAGAGGGAGAGAGCGCAAGCTCGAGGAAGTGCCCGAAGAGGCTGGCGCGGAAGAGTGCGAATGCGTCCCCGTAGCTCCGACACTTTACGCCGGGATGGACCACCCTTGGGTTTTTAGTGGGTAGGCCGTCAGTGGCGGGATTCTCACAAAACCATTCTGTGCCCGCACTCGGGCTGTTGGTGGTACACACAAAGGTTTTTCCAAGGTAAAAAAAAGGGTCGTCTCGTAGGTCTAGCTTTAGTACCTACTATAGATCAAATCAAATCAAATTGAGTAAGTATTTTGTTAGTGAGTAAGTAATAAGTGAGTAATTGAGTAGGTACTATAGATAATCTCGTTTTATAATATTTAACGTTAACGTTAGTCCATGGTTTAAACCTAGTACTATACTTAAACCGCGTTTTGGAATAAGACCGTAAAGGTAGGTACCTAAATAATAGTACTACTAACTGTAGCAAAATTTTTTTGTGCATAGTCATTACAGCTAGCGCCATCTGTTGCACCTAGTTAGAAGTACGCCTAGATGGCGCTAGTAGCCCTACTTCTAATTGGACTTTTGTCGATTGTGTTCATTGAATCTGATTAACCTATTACTGCTGGGCGTCCCTGAAGGTGCAAATATTCTAACTTACTATTATAACTATTATACTTGTAACCAACCATTTGTAACACTTGTTTTAAATTCATAATCATAATTACGTAGTTTCAGCAGGGCAGGGGTAGAGGGTGATGACAGGCCTAGCTTGCATGAGTTTAAAAAAAAAACCATAGGATCATGAGTACTACCTAACATTTAAAACAAAACGGTTACGGTGTGCAATGTACGTAATCTTTATTTTAAATAGTTTCAAATACAATACAATAATTACGTCATACTTAATTAAATTGTCAAAGTTGTTTTTTTTTCTCTCCAACAAAGTAAGATTTTACTTCTCATGCTCAAATTTACCGTCATTGTAGGTACCTATACGTCTTATGTATGGTCTTAAAAAAAGACATTGGTGCGAAATCTTTAGAATTTTTCTGTAATTACAAATTGAATTATACCTACCTACCTGGTGATCGTAAATTATTTTCTATATTGAACTGGATTTGAATTATTTTATTTTCTTACTAGCTGCGCCCTGCGGTTTCACCCGCGGTTAAAAATGTGCTATGTGCTATTCTAGACTATAATCTATCTCTGTGCCAAATTTCATCCAGATCTGTTCAGCCGTTCTGGCGTGAAAGAGTAACAAACATCCATCCATCCATCCATCCATCCATACATACAAACTTTCGCGTTTATAATAGGTATTAGTAGGATAATCGAAATGAAAAGTAGAGTTTAACACCCAGGCTAAAAACCCATCATAACTCGGTTTCTATTTACTCCTTCGCCAAAGCTCGGGAGTAATTAGGTACCTCGGTAATTGTAGAACTTGTACTAATAATATAAAATAGTCACTTCAGGACGATTGATGCAAGTTCTAATGATCCGATCTAAGAATAACATTGATTCTGGTCTGTAAGACATCAATTGCAATAGTTTCAATTCCTTCAGATAAATTAATGGATTTTTATCCAAAACTTTCAACATGAATTCATCCGATAGGCAAATTGAGTTTTTTAATATAATAAATTCAATATTAAAACTGTTGGACAGTACAAAAAACGACAGAGCATGTATACATTTCGAATATTGATTCGCTTGATAGGACAAGATTAGCTGGCTTTCTCCAGTAAGTATTAGTTCATTAACATAACTATCGGAAGGCAGCCTCCAGTTCATAATGAATTTCTTCAAACTTCTAAAAGGTTGAATTTCTAATTTCTTAGTACACAGTGGCGTATGGCCTACAAATGTACAGATATCCATCGTTAGACTTTCCAAATGATGACACATCTGACTAATATCCACTAATGCGTCGAAATTTAATTGCTTCAGTCCCAGCAGTTCTAACTCCACTAAATTCCGTCCGACCACTTTAAATGCATCAATAATTACATGTTCCATGGAGAAATCATATCCTTCAAGCGTTAATTTCCGTAAATACTTTAATCCAGTTATGACCATTATATTATTACACTGTTTTCTTGAAGGCATCATAATATAAAGGTTTTGAATTTGTGGGCACGTTTCAACCACTAACTTCAGTCTTCGTAGAATATCGTTTTCAATTTTAATAGTTTTTATTTTGAACATTTTGGGATTATATTCATCAGCATTCGCAATATTTGTTAAAGCATTCGAGACGCTGACCGTATTAATAAAGTTTGCCGGATCAATGATATGCTCAATATTTTTACAAGATAGCAAAAACTTTTCAATACCCTTGTTACTCACTGATGTTTCGTGCAAGTTAATACTTCTCAAATTATTTAATTTATATATAGGACTATAGCTATACCGCTATAGGACAAGTTTAATTCTTCGATAAATGGACAGTTCTTTTCCATACATTTTAAAATATCGTCTGTGCAGACGAAAAAAATTGACAAATATTTCAGTCTTTGTAATTTTTTTAGTAATCGAATGACATGAACTTCCGCACACTCTACATTTTGATCACGCTTGGGGTATCTATCAAATTCTAAATGTAAACCAATAAGACCAGTAAGCAAATATGATTTAGAAAGAAGAGAATCATTGAACATATCAAATAGATTAGCTTTATTATTATGAAACGTAAGAATAGTTAAGTTTTTAGTAAGTAAATAATGTTTCTATCAATCGCTTCATTACGTTCGTCCGCGAGAATGGTACTCGTAGCTCGCCCGCGGAGCTGTTGCACCTCGGAGGCTGTTCAGTTTCATAACATGGTGATTGGTGAGTTTCTACTATCAGCTGTGCTAAACTTCGTATGACTTCTACAGCTAACGTGTCGTGTAACATCCAGGGTACGTGACACTCTAGACAATCTCGAATGATGTCAATGTGCCGAGAGAGCGCAGCGTCGGCTAGGATCGCGTCGTGTTGATGCAGCTTCGATACCGCTGGCAGTAGTTTGTTGGTTTGTGATACAATCCAAGCCGCTATGTTGTCTATTGCTGAACTTTCCAGCGTTTTAAGTTGCTTCAGCAAGTACTTCGGCATTTTATCTAAAACAACAATTTTTTTTGTACTTATACTTATAGGTTTTGTGGATAAATTAAACTGTTTTAATTTCTGTAGCCGTGTCGTACCAATTCTCCTTTTATTTTCTTTAATATCAATTTTTTTAGTACTTAATCAAATCAAATCAAAATTGTTTTATTCAAGACACAAAGATCCACACATATAAATTACATTAAATTGAATTGAGATTAAACTTATTATGATAAATTAAATTAATTATTAAACATATTAAAATCATGTCAAATTTTTTATTTTAAAATTACTATTTTAATAGAAGTCTGATGTGATGGTGCACGATGGGGCAATTAAATTTGATTGCGTTCAGAATGCTGTTGTTACTCCCACGTATTCTGCATAACAAGGAGGCAACCTTTTTCCGCATAATAGCAGCAAAACCATCAGTGCGCGCTTCCTCAAACATGGAAGATGCGCTGCAGAATCGTGGGAGTATCATCAGCACTCTGAAAGCATTATTATACTGGACAAACAGAGCGTCGAAGGATTTTTGAGTGTATGCTGTGTGTACTTAAGTAGGTACCTAACCGATTTGGGAACTTCACGATGCTCTTTTTTAACTTTATATACTTTTATTTTTAAATGTTTAGGTGGCTATTACTATACGTGTATTATATTGGCAGATTAAACGTGCAGTTCTAATGCACACTCGCTGTAGTGTATTCTGTAGAATACCAACAGACTGGCCCCTTCTCGCCGGTGTGACAAGCTCTAGAACTTACATTTAACCAACGGGTCGTTGTTGAGGGGCCGTTTTGCACGTTTTTCGATGAGTCCAGAGCGTGAAACTGTTAGGTACTTAGCGGAACCATGCCATAGGTAGGAGCAGTACCCCCAACAAGATCAACGTGCTTGATCTTGTTAGGGGTACTGCCTCCCTTAAACTTAGAAAGCACCAGACCAGAAAACACCAAGTTTTTGGCAGCAATTTTGGCTTTGGACTCAAAAATAAGAATAAGAAAAATTATTGCATTATAAACGAATTATCGGGACTAACGCGTTATTCAGATCCAAGTTAAATCATGAACCTAGACATAAATTATCGGGACTAACGCGTTATTCAGATCCAAGTTAAATCATGAACCTAGACATAAATTATCGGGACTAACGCGTTATTCAGATCCAAGTTAAATCATGAACCTAGACATAAATTATCGGGACTAACGCGTTATTCAGATCAAAGTTAAATCATGAACCTAGACATAAATTATCGGGACTAACGCGTTATTCAGATCCAAGTTAAATCATGAACCTAGACATAAATTATCGGGACTAACGCGTTATTCAGATCCAAGTTAAATCATGAACCTAGACATAAATTATCGGGACTAACGCGTTATTCAGATCCAAGTTAAATCATGAACCTAGACATAAATTATCGGGACTAACGCGTTATTCAGATCCAAGTTAAATCATGAACCTAGACATAAATTATCGGGACTAACGCGTTATTCAGATCCAAGTTAAATCATGAACCTAGACATAAATTATCGGGACTAACGCGTTATTCAGATCCAAGTTAAATCATGAACCTAGACATAAATTATCGGGACTAACGCGTTATTCAGATCCAAGTTAAATCATGAACCTAGACATAAATTATCGGGACTAACGCGTTATTCAGATCCAAGTTAAATCATGAACCTAGACATAAATTCCAAAAAACAAGGTCTAGCGTTCCGGGAGCCATTGACAGCATACATTCATGTCCGGCCGACACCTGATGACGTCACTCGTCAATTGCATAATTCGGTCTTGCTTATGCATCGATTGACGTCACTGCATGTTACCCACGTGACCATATTTGACTCTGAACGCTATACCTGGCGGAGTATAGTATTACACCATGAACACAGAATACGCCCCATATTACATACCATGAATTATACCATGGACATACTCGTATATACGTTCATGAGTTAGATAGAAAAATGAAAAATATGCTCTTAAAATAATGATTATACTTACTACACCGATAAACTTAGTACCACTACAAAATTATTTAATCAGAATAAATAATAAATCAATATAAACTTGTCTATAATAAACAATCTAAACAAGAAAAAAAAAGTAAAATCTAAGGAGCCCATTAAAAAACTGACAGAACTGCTGTCCAAAGAGCTGCTGTCACAAAAAATAGACAAGATGAAAAAAAGTTTGAAAAATATATGAGAGGTCGCAAAGTGATCAATTGATAATTATTTTCAGTAGATAAGTAGGTACTCACCTATTACTAAATAAATAATATCTAGTCAATACACTAGTAAAAACAATTTTATTTTGCCAACAATTATAATAAAAATATATAAAGTCAGTTGAAAGGCGGGCTGCACTTGAAGCAGGTGTCGCCGTGGCACGCGAGGATATGGAGATCCCGGAACCCCTGACATGCATCGAGGCTGGCCACCAGGTGGTTTTTAGTGGGTCGCCAACAAGGCAACCTCACACTGCACAAACGCGACCCTCAATCGCGTTTGAGCGTGTGGTAGCAGATTTTCCATCTGTCAAAAAAAAAGGGTAAGCCCATGGTATCTACTAACCTAGCCTAGCTCCCTCACTGTTGATGGCAAAATTGAAAACCAAAAGGGGCAGAAGCCACTTAAAAAGAAAAAAAAAAAACCTAGCCTAGAGCATAGCCCATCACTGACATTTGCACGTAAAGATACAACTAGGTTTTAATTAATTATTAAACAAATTACAAATTGACAGTATTGCCGGACCATCAGTATTGTAGTAAAAATATGACCCGCCTAGAACCGTCTAGAACGTTATTTAAAGAAATCGCGATTAAACTCGTAAACTAATACAGAAGATCCCTCGGCGTCCATGTCCAATGAATTATGTATTGTGAAAGTTATAGATCGTCCGGGATTGCTGGAAAAAGCTGTCGTCTACGAATTTACATGCAAATAGGAACGACATGTGGGCAGCCAGCGGCCGGCAGAGGGCGCGGACGGCGAAACTGAAGAAACTTCCGCAGTTGGCTAACTTATGCGAAAACTTTACTCCACTACTGTGTTTGTTGCAAGTTAGGAGTAAATTGGAAAAATACGGTATTTATTCGCTTCGTTCTAGAAGTTTCTTCCTTTTGATGTATCGGCGAAGTTCGCTGAGGGCCTACTAGCGTTCAGAATTATCCTGTACTTACTCAGAAGTTACTACCTATCATACAGGGTTACGGGTATTCGGAGTTCTAAGTCGTAAGCAGGTGTAAGAACCCATCATTTTAAAATAACATTTACTACAGGACAGACCATATAATCGCGAAAAAAAATCAGTTGTCTCATAGAAAAATGTCATTGACACCATGAACGTAGATTTTTCTACGTCCATGATTGACACTTATCAAAAAGTGTATGATGCATAATCGAACGGGCCGTAGAAGAGCGAAAAAAAAATGTACATTGTCATGCCGCGGCCTGACCTTGTATCCAAGCTTGACTTCAACTTAAAATGGCCAATATTGAACGTTATTACTGCGTAACACATTGCCTTCAATTTCAACTTTTGTCCAAAGACTGACATACAATTTGGTATTTTGGCCTCAAGACCAACATTGGTGCAAATATTACCAATGTGTGGGCACGGCTCAATACTGAAACCTCTAGTATGCCCCTGAACTTCTTGTATCGGATATCTGTTACTTAGAATATCGGTAGAGAATAATATTTTCCGTTCGCTGTGAGCCGCGGCCATATTTTATTGGGAATTATCTTGGATTCGGGTCAACTATTATGGCTTCGGTTATTTGGAGCAGTGACAATACCAGCTTGTTGTAGCATAATATTTATTGGAGGCGGACTTGAACTTTGAAACTTTCACAGTGAGCTAAACTGCTTCGTACTTACTAAAACAAATAGAAAGTGGAAAAATTCCGAAACAAAAATATGAAAGTAAAAATGTTACCTACCTTGCGTGACGATATGTACCAAAGTATGTTAAAAAGTAACCTACGAGTATATCTACAAAATTTCATGATGATTGGTTAAGCCATGAAAGCGTCATAAACAAATAAACAAAGGAACCAACTCACTTTCGCATAAATTATCATAATATTAATAAGGATTAGGATAGGATAATATATGCTATAAGGCCACGCGCTAGGGATAGAGTACACCTGTAGTGTAAACTGTAATCGAGACTACACCCACCTCCAGCTCAGCTGGTACAGCGCACTGTGGCCCAGCTGGAGGCGCGTCACTTCATATGATTAATCACACAAGTTTCCAACTCGCGGCCCTTCTCTCCCGACCTGCCTTTGAGGACCGAGTTACCTAAACAAGAGTTTGTCAATTCTTAAGGTTAGAATTCAGAGATGTAGGGTAATAGAGAAGAATTAAGAAAACGTACATTCTGCATACACATAAGTGTAAAAAGCGTTAGGCAATACTTGGGCAGGGGGACTAGATCAGGCTCTCTCCTCAAATATTTTTTTTTTATTTATTTTTTTATGTAGAATAGGTCGGCGTTTGACCACCAACTCGTCTGATGTGAAGCGACGTTGTGGTCTAAGATGGAGCGCGACGACTATAAGGTACTTATTCACTCTAAGCCTTGAAGGAAGTGTTGTAGAGTGAAGAAGTACAAAGACGGCAGTTGGTGAGGCGCTACTGTATACAAGTGTGCTACTGTTCAGACCCGTCTTCGAAAATTATCTAAATCACACTGTACAATAATTGTACAATAGCCCAAAATGTCTGGTTTTAGTGTTTTCGTTTAACTATGTACTTTCAATAAGGTTACCTACCCTATGTCAAGTCTTCCCCATAAATCAAAATCTTACCTATAATAATATCTTGATAAAGCTTACACTCAGCCCCAATATAAAAAATCCTTGATACGCCATTTTAGGACAATGATGATAACGATAAGAAATGTAATTCCTATCCTAGTCAGCTTAGAAGTCTCACGATTCTGCAAGATAAAAGTAAATCAGCACCTCATGGGCAACCAAGCGTCTTCTTACCTAAATTAGTTAGAAGTGAAACAACCCGCCCTAAATACCGGTAGTAAAACCTGTACATTTCATACCGCAAATTTTCCATCGCTTTCAGTCCCCGTTTCCCAGCTGCCTCAATCAATCATCCCCTTCTTAATAACAATTTATATTTTTACTTCCACTTTGTTGCTAATTTTGTTTACAGCCTCGCAGTTACCATAATGCCGCGTTGTTTGGTACAGCTCCACCCACTTATCTGTACCGTTAAACGAGGGCGCCACAATCGCATTTTCCTTAAAAAACTGAGAGCCATTTATGAAAAATGTTAGTTTCATCATTTTAGCGACCCAACAAAAATGTGTTTGTTCTGTAAATCTTAATTCGTACTAAGGTCGATAACTTAGACACTTAATTTTTATGATCGCCGTTTACAAAAAGAGTAATTTGGATTAAGAGCTGTGAAAAGATGAGTTTCTTTTTTTATTTCTTTGTTTAATTATTGTTTCTGTTTTAATGTTTTACAAACTGGGTCAGCATTATTTTCGAAATTGGGGTAAAAAGAAAATATGTATACCATTTAAGTAACCGTAAAAGGTCGAATAAATTTCCTGACTCTAGGATTTGAACATACATTCGTCACGCTTTTTCCCTCGAAGAGGTTGGTAGAGGTGTACAATAACACCCACATTTCACCGGACGATATTTAGTCCCAAATGTCATGGGGCCCCATGAAGGGGCTAGCCTGAAGCCATACCCTGGGCTCATGGTATAACGTAGATGACTAAGGGAATGGGACTAAAGAAATTGGTTAAAGTCAAAATGTTTTTATTCAATCGGGTATCAAAGATACACTTATGAACATAAGTTTTATAAAAGTCTCGGCCGCCTTGTTCGGAAAAAGAGCCACTACTCAGAAGAACAGGCAAAAACAGAGAGGCATTTTTTTTTTTTTTGAAAAAATAAAGAAATTGCTGTTTCCTAAATACTTCTACCTAAAACCTATCTTTCCATGTTCAATAAACAAAAACAAATAAATCAGTGTTGCAATAAATGTATCGACTTTTGAACTATGAAATGCTGAGTATTTGTATTTTTAAGATCTGCGAAGACATGAAAGACTTTCCTGGTTTTTAATTTTTTTTTAATATTTGGTTATTAACCCGAAATCTAGCAGCACACGCGCCGCAACAGAAGAATCCGACTAGCATATATGCATCGCAGAACGCTAGAAACAATCCGAGCCACTGTACCACCTCTGTACATACAGCTCGATAATTTTGAAACTTAATTACAACGGTAACGGTGCAAGGGTGGGGCCGGGGGTGATTGATGACGCTGTGACGAGAAACGGGAGGCATTTATTGCATAAGTGCGACCAACTTTGTGCAGTAGTTGGTCAAATGGGCGAACTAACATTGGGCAAACGACTAGATAGATATTGCGATAGTGGCCCCCTCACTCAACTCTAAATAATTTGGTCGCGCTGTAAGTGCCGCGCAAGTCCGGGGGGTATAACGAATAGTTGTGGGCAATTTACAAATTATCGACTTGCTACTTGACCTAGTTCTTGTGAAGGGGTTGGACTGCCACAGAATGTATAATAGTCAGTAGCTACTACAAAAAAGATGTCTACAAAGTTAAAAAAATAACTAATAAGGTAGATGCATTATTAGTTGTTTTTTTAGCTATCAGCATTACCTCTAACTAAGAGGTACTTATGTTTATTTAGAAAAAAATGAGTGGACACTGACCTTTTTTTTAATTTATGTTTATAGTAGTGGCTCTTCTTCCGAACGAGGTTGTAGTAATTTTTATGACTTTGACGTTCAGAAACTGTATCTTTGATACCCATTTGAAAACCCTTACCCATTTGATTTGATAACTATTCCGAGGCTATACATATAACTATCTTAATATCTTAATATATATAAATCTCGTGTCACAATGTTTGTCCTCAATGAACTCCTAAACCACTTAACCGATTATAATAAAATTCGCACACCATGTGCAGTTCGATCCAACTTGAGAGATGTGTGTAGTTTCACACGCGTGTGAAACCGCGGAGCGCAGCTAGTTATTAATATATATATTTTATAAATAGAGGTTAACTTCCTTAGAAATAAATAAACATTTTATAACTTTGGAATAGTAATACAGTGTTTTGTCTTTTTCCGTCAAGTTCAAATTCAAACAAAAGAAAAAGACAAAACACTGAATAACTATTCCGAGGCTATACAACGTTTATTGCTAAAAGGCTAGTGTGTAGCGCCCCTAATCAAGTTAAAACTCAACCTTTCACAACTCTGTACTTACACCAAAAACCTCGTAACACAATCACGCTTCAAATTAAATTAATTCAAGAGTCAGCTCCGTGTTTCAATTAGAATTTACAAACTTATTCAATTCACGATACGTGTGCTACAATACCTGTTTTAAGCGAAGGCATACAAAAGTTTCAACCGCTCTGCACCTAGACGTATTTGTTGGAATAAATGGGAAAAGTTTCCAGCATTTTCCGCGTGGGGAAAAACAATGCGTGTATTTAAATCAGCGCCATCTATCTGCGGGTGCGGTAAACATCGGCAATGTAATTACAACTTTTGAGTGTCACAGCCACGCGAACCGCTCGTTTGAGGTGGTCGTAGTGTTTCACTTTTTTCATAAGTTATTCTTGTATAGTGTGTTACAAAAATGGAAATATTATATTCACACTAATAGATAACTCTTTATTGTTCACATCAGTATTGGGTACGTACGAGTACAAGTAGAACAAAACCGCCAAAAAGAGTTAGCGAGTGAAGCGTCTCTGCCTCAGTTTCGACAAAAATGATGATCTTCTGTACATATCTCGCATTTCTTAACCGATTCTCTTGAAACTGTCGAAACCTAAACCGATTCTTGTGAAATTATGTGAGAACGTTCGATAATTATTTTTATAACGTTTTAGAGGGTAATTTGTACATTTAATAGTTTTAAAAATTTGTTTTTTGTTTTTTAACTGTGTAACATGACATGCTTTACTAAACAATGTTTCATGAAACACTTACTTCAAAAACGACTTCGGAATTTCGCTTGAAAAGTGTTTGTACGATAGAGATATTAGTTAGCCGCGTTCTGTTTTAATTTAACATTAGCTATAGTAGGTAAAAGAATTTGCGGTAATTTCGATCTGATTATGTATGTGTTAACCTACTGTATTGGAAGTCTGTGGTGTTTACTAATTTTCATCCACAGTAGGTAGTGGCAAATAGACAAGAAGGAAGAATAGTTAAAAGTGGTAGTTTTGACATTTCTTTCGTTTTTTTTCCATAGGCCGGGAAATTTGGCGTTGCACGTCGTATGCATTATCAGCGTCAAGATCATTTTTAAAATGTTTAAATGTAGGTTTGATTTTTACTGATTTTCTAAAGCAAAAACTATGGGTTCCCAAAACTATTTAATTTGTATTATACCACCAGCGACTTGTAAGTTTTCACTCACACAGAACTTCTTCTTCTTCAACTTGAGTCTTGACCCCATTCCAATTCCACGTCCCCAAGTCATCCGAGCAGCCAGACTTACACATTCTCGATCATAATCAATCAAGAATTAACTTAATTTCACAAGTTGCACAACTGAACAATTTGTATCTTGCGGTTATGTGATTGATGAGCGGTCGGGCTCGCGCGTCAACGCAACGCTGACGCGCCGTCAGCACGACGCTGTCGCGCGACGCTGACGCGCGACTTACATTAGCGCGATTAATGGAAGCTAGCCGCAGCCTGCCGCTGACACTGACGCGCGATTAATCAACTTTTTGTTGCTTGTTTAGGTTTAGGCGATAAGAAAGGCTGAAAGTGGGCTGATAAGCCGGGGACGCTTACAATATTTTACTCGTGTCTTGCTCGTCAATAGGAGTGACATGAAGCTTAAGAAAAATAGTGTAGAGTACTCGTAGATATACTATTTTTCTTTTTCTTAAGTTGAATGACACAAAAACATTATTACAGAATCGATGCAGTAAGTATGTACTTAGTCCATAATTTAAATTAAACTTACTTACGTGAAATTTAGATTTCCGGATTGGGACGAGACGCAGATATATAATATATAGCTTCTAATATCTCTTCTCCGTCTTTTCTCATTTCCATTTTCTTGTTCTCTGTGTAGAGGAGAAGAGATAAATAGTTTTTAGTAAAGTCGCTTTCCGCTTCTCGCTATCTGAATATCTGCTAACTTCTCCTAAACCACGCATCGGATTCGCTTAACTGCAAAACGTTCCCTTCCCAATTCTCTCACTCTCGAATATATAAAAAACAAAGCTTAAAAAACCGACTTAAACTTACAAATTGTTTACAAATAGCATTTTGTAAACAAATTTTAGACTTTTGTTGATATTTTAAAACCGCTTAACTGATTTCGATAAAATTTAATGGGAGCACCACGATCTACCAAACAAAAAATACTCATCAAAATCGATTCATAGTTGGCGGAATGATCGCATATCATACATACAAAAAAAACATGAAGTCGAATTGAGAATCTCTTCCTTTTTTGAGGTCGGTTAAAATGGCATCAACGTTGGTTTTTTTTTTGCAGTAGGTACCTTAGTTAGTCAATAAATAGAACAAAACTAACATTTTAATTGTAATTATATGATGCCAGCCATGTCAGCCAAGGAATGCAAGTGTGTAATTTGACACACACTGCTATCCTGATTGAGCATTGGAGGTTCAGTAGATTGCTATGATTCAACTCTTGTAAAATTACAGATCTGATTCGCTGAAAGGATGCGTTGAAAGAAAATCTGAAAGGACACTAATTTGAAATGAAACCCTGTCGCTTCTCAATTTTCCCGTTCTATAGGGTTGTGCAGAACGGTGGTAGAAAGCCTCCAGGACTAACTCTGAAATCACGTTTAAAAAAGCGTTTTTTCTCTTTCGATTTATCCTAACAATAACTCCCTCACTAATAAACGTTGCATAGCCTCACTGAAAGTTATTCAAAGTCTTTTTCTTTTGTATAAATTTTATTAATCTCAATCGAAAAAGACAATAAACTAATAATACGAGTAAATAATAAGATCCTTCTCCTTGAAATGATAATCACAACAAAAAACTAAATTAGATTCATTTTGAAATCTAGAGGTTATTTGTTTATGATATTAGGTATATGTTTGGCGTAAACACCTACGTTATAGTAAAAATGGTTAGGTGAAATGAGTAGGTAAGTACACTAGTTTCTTTCAAAACAGCACACCGTTCTAAGTATCCTCTTTAAGCTTGTAATGAATTACCTTCTTTCCCGTTCTATCAAATACCTAAATTTCAACTTCACACCCTTAAACAGGATCAAAATATTGCTACAGAAGTGTTTTGTATCGAACTACCGAGCTTATTGTGTAAGTATACTTTATCTGTGGCGGTGCATTGTGCGAGCGGCAAATTGGAACCCTACGGTTGGCACCTCTGGAGCTGACGGCCTTATTAGCGGGATTCAATACTGTGGTCATTATTTTTATGTTGGCACAGCATAGTGTTGTGTGTCTATGGCAGGTGAAAACGGCGCCACGGGGCCGCGGAAAACATGTCTGTTGAAAAAGTTTTAAAACAGACCGCGTCTCGGTAATCTTTATTACTCTGCTGTTCAAATGATCTCCATAATCATATAACCTTTTTCACTTCTCTAAATAGTATTAAATAAAGCCGCTGTCCGTGTCTGTCTGTCTGTATATCCGCTAACTCCTAAACCATACAACCGATTTGGATGCGCTATTCACCTTCAGTTAGATCACGAGTCAGATAATTTTTCACAGAAGGTTTTCTTGATACCATTTGATGTAAGGTCAGTTCGCTAATATACTTCTAAAATAAAATATCTGGGAAATAAGGCCAGAGAATGAGAAAGGCTTACCTACAAACCTTCCGTAGAATATTATCTGATGGTGAAAACCTATCGACACGGAAAAACATAATTGGTAAACCGCATCAAAATCCGTTGCCTAGCGGATATCCACTATACAGGCAGAGGTACAGACAGGCGCGGAAAACGACTTTTATACCTACTACAGGTTTAATTGATGTGGTGGGAGAATTGTACGGTGGAGCAAATACCCTATCCGTATCGCTCTCACTATTCACTTATTAAATCTTATATCTTTAAATGAGCAATTCTTGTATATATATATATATATATATAATTAGAATCTCGGAATCGGCTCCAACGATTTTCATACAATTTAGTATATAGGGGCTTTCGGGGGCGATAAATCGATCTAGCTAGGAGTCATTTTTAGAAAATGTCATTTTATTCGTGTTTTATCGATAATCAACTTAAACATAAACTTGGAAGAAAAATAACAAAAAGGAGGCGTTTGAGTAGTCTCAACTGAAAAATATGACTCTTCCTGACATCTATTGGCGAATAATAATACTATTTTTTGTGAGCAACTAATTCCTTTAACGACACAACAGCAGATGGCGTTGTTAAGTAACACGAAGTCAATGAGTGTTTGCTTTGAGGTTAGACTAAAATCAATTGTTTATTTTCCAAAAACACAATTAAAAAAAAAATACCGAGTAAGCTCGGCCATCCAGGTACTGACTCTTAATGTGTTTTAATGAAAATCATTTTACCGAAACGACTGGTTTACTTGGGTTCTGCCTTAGGACAAATACAAGTGGGTATGACTAAATCTATGCTTATAACTATACATTTACTCGTGTACATATCGTGTTACGTTCGTGGTGTGATGTAGGTAGGTATATAGCCCTACACTACTATGAAGAAAAAGAAGAGATAGAGAAACTTCCACACTACAATATCTACGAGCGCTACATGGAGAGTCGTAATCTCACGCATAGATGTAAAACAACACCCACACTCATATTAATCTCGTAATGCTTTAATAACTTTATTTCTTTATATATATGAACAACTATAAATTAAAAATTTTAAACCCCTGACAACAATTTTCATCAACACCGATTTTCATCAAATATAGCTAAGAACACTCCCGACTAAATCACCTTTCAAACAAACAAAAACAAAATCAAAATCGGTTCATCCGTTCGTGAGCTACAATGCCACACACACTCACACACAGACACACTCAAGCTGTAGTGTCGACAGGGGTCGGAAGTCAAAAAGTAACTTTTTCAAATAAGAAAGAATCACTGACTTTTATTACTGTTAACTTTCTTTAAGATCGGTAAACGATACGGCAAAAGTATTATCTA
The DNA here is from genome assembly GCA_911728515.1 of Peribatodes rhomboidaria. Classification (NCBI taxonomy): domain Eukaryota; kingdom Metazoa; phylum Arthropoda; class Insecta; order Lepidoptera; family Geometridae; genus Peribatodes; species Peribatodes rhomboidaria. The sequence goes on along the minus strand of OU452179.1, from coordinate 541,714 downwards.
CATTAAAACGCGATCGTCTTCAGCACTATCGCTAACTTGACCCGGCTAAGTAAGCACTAAGTATAGGAAGTAAGCACAGGCCTTGCAGGCACTTTACCACTTAAGCTATTTCATATTTGTCGTGAAGCGAAGCAACACTATTAAAACTTGTCCGACCTCCGTCGCTTTAAACATCTCAGGGCACGTTCAGTCAGATTTATTTACTTAGTGAAGTTTTAAAATATCAGGGCTTGCTTGAAATACTAAAGTATCTTCTTATTTAGAGAAGGAAGTTGCTGGCTATAGGAGACATGAAAATATAAAAGTTTTAAAATACGACTGCCTCTGTGGCTCAGTAGTTAGTGGACCTGCCTTCTGAGCTTGGGGCTGTACGTCCGGTACGCTGTAGAGGACTCACTGGCCAACAGCATTATTCATTCACAAAAAAAAAGAGCTTGGGGCGTGGGTTCGATTCCCACCTGGGCATTGCCCTAGACATAGAACAAACCATCGAAAGAAAAACACTACTGTTAATTACTTGAATGTTTGGTGAATATTTAAGTATTGTATTTAAAAAACTTTATGTATTCGTGTAGGTATATCATAGCCACTTGCACTGAATATAAGAATTGCTTAAATCGTTGCTAAACTAATATAAACTACTCCTAGCTAGCTTTCACCTAAATTTTCTTCTACGAAGTGCCCAATAAGCGAACGTTTCGCTAGGAGTAGATTAAACTAGCTAAGCACGGACTTAGGCAATTCTAAATTCAGTGCAAGTGGCCATCAGCCTCTAGCAGCCATAATACAAGCTTAGTTTGTGGTCAGATGACCGTGTGCGCAAAAATGTCCCGATTTTTTCATCTTTTCTAAACTACGGAATCAAATACAAATAGGATAACTAATTGGTATGAATCTCTGGGGGCTTACCGCGAGTTTTGTTAGTTAACGAAAACTTTATTCGTTTTCTTTTGGCTCCATACAACACCTCCAGGGACGCTTTTTTAAAATGTATGAAGCCAAACGAAAACTAAAAAGGTATAGGCCCTGAATAAAAAAGCTTTAGTAATAAAAATCTTTTAAGTACCTATGTAAGTTCTTACAACAGAAATGGTTTATGAACGCTTTAAATTATTAAATCAAGAAAAATTAACAGTTTCGTTTTCCAAATGACACTACTACGAGTATTTAGCAGCTAGCTAAAGCTCTGAAATTGTAGCCATCCTTTTCTCACACTTTAACATTAAAGAGACTCAGATATTTCTGCCCTGTTAGACTAATTTAGTTTAATTAGTGATACAACAAGATCGATGCCATTGCCTGCGCTTTACACTTTATACAAGATATGTAAAGTTTTTAAAACTTCGTATCACAAAGGTTCGCTTTGCCAAACATAAACAAAAGAAAACCTACATTTCCGTTTCGGCTCCCGCACCTTTCAGCAATTAATTGATCTATCGGTTAGCAGTGAGCGGAATAAAGCGAGGTTTATCTCTCGTTCGCTGTTAATCAATGTTTAAACCCTTGATTAAGGCGGACGTGCGATCTTCGGACCGTTCGTCTTGTAAGAGACAGCGGGCTTTGGAGGTTTCGGAGAATTTGGGGTTCCGTGTGTAGACTATCCTTACTAATATTATAAATGCGAAAGTGAGTTTGTTTGTTTGTAACGCCCTACCTAATCAACTGATCATCATGATTTTTTGCATACACGTTGTCTGGGTACAGAAAAGGACATAGGGTACTTTTTATCTCGAAAAAAGTACCGGTTCCTGTGGGACCGCGTGTGAAACCGCGGGGCGCGGCTAGTAAAGAATAAGGTAGTTTTACATAAATGATTATCAGGAAAGGGTGCATACTAAGCCGAAAGGGTGTGTACAATTATGAACAACTTTCACTGTGCGGCTAACCCTAAAATCGAGAAAAAAACCAGCTGCGTTCCATACATTTTGTCGGTTTTTTTTACGATGGGGTTGACTCCATGGTAAAAGTTGTTCATAATGAAGAGTGTACTAAACCAAAAGGGGGTCACCTTTTGGTTAAGTACACTCTATACCGCGAACCCTGTATCGTTCGCTTCGAACGGAGACCTCGTACATCTCAAATTCTCGTCCAATTCCGCTCATATTCAAACTTAAAAATTGTATTTGCATGAACTACTTGCCTGCAACATTTCATAGAGATCTGATCAACGATACTCAAGTTCTACTCGACTAAACGGTTTGCCTCCACCTTCCTGATACGAACCGCTAGGGAATGGAACACCTTGCCGTCATCTGTATTCCCGACTAACTACAACTAGGGTATCTTCAAGACTAGAGTGAATAGGTACCTTCTAGGTCGTCGTGCTCCATCTTAGACCACAACGTCGCTTAATATTAGGCGAGTTGGTGGCCAAATGTCGACCGTATTCTACATTTAAAAAAAAGTTATCGTCGAAGAAACAAATGCCGAGATGTCCTGGTAGATTTTGAGAGCTCGCTTCGCTCCGTCAACAATAGTTGGGACTGTATATAGGTATAAAAAATCAAAATGAAAACGGAAATTCTTTGTATTCCAAATGTTAGATTTTAATTACACTATAGATTACTATATATATGTATATACTATATACTAGCTACACAACTACCTATAGGTGCTTAAATCGAGTAATCACGATTAAAAGTATTGTAAGTGAACACAATAACAATATGAAAGTATCTAAAGGAAGGAAATGATTGCGATGAGGAAATAATATTTGTAAGTAGAAAGATTTTCATTATTATTGATGTTATGTTATATAAATTAAACTAATAACAGTATAACTTTAACTTTAATTTTGCCTATTAAAATGTATCAAGTATTAATTTGAAAGTTTGCACGGATATGTGAACAAAAGGTACAACGAAGGGTTGGCGGCAAGATGGCCGGACGGCCATTCTGCCGACCGACGTTCCGTACATAAGACGTACATAAATACGAGTACTTAACTTGTTACCTGTGTGCATTTTAAGAAATATAAATCCGAACTGTTCCAAAGCGGCTTTTATTTACCACTTCTTATTTAATACAAATCAAATGTATGTGTGTTCTTCTATACGCTCAAACGGATCTACAGATTTCGAATGAAATTTTGAAAGAAGATAGCTTAGGTCTTTGTTATTGATACGTAGGCTACTTTTTAACGACTTCCACCACACGCAGCTAGTACTTTCATAATCCTTACTAATATTTTAAATCGACAATAACTCTGTCCGTCTGTTTGTTGGCTTTTCACGGCTGAACGGATGTTGACGGAATTTGATATTAGGGTACAGAATTTCAACTTCAAGAAGGTTTTTTTTTTTTAATAAACGGAAATGAAGTTGCGGGTAACAGCTAGATAATATTTGTTCAGACAACATCGTAAGGGCGCTTCTAGACGGGCCATATTTTTACTGCAATACTGGCTCGGCAATAATGGCAATATTGCCGACTGTAGCCCGGCCATAATCAGCCATGCTATAAATATTATCGCAATATTGCTGGACCAAGGGGGCTATTCCTGCGCGTGAGATGAGATGAGATTTTATCTTTGTCACTCTCACACCTACGACGTTTCAAACGAGAGCAACAAGGACGAAAGTAAGTGAGATGAAAATCTCAAATCTCCGAATAGGGCCCCAGTAATGACCCGTCTAGGAGCACCCTAAGATTTTGAAATTTACTCACCTAGAACCAACTACTGACATGTTTCAATAGGTAATTTCCGCTCCAACCTTCGTAATTAATATGATGCTAATAACAAGTACGAGTTAGAACGATACGAGACTAAGCACGAACCGATATTCAATCAAGTGATGGATTACACTAGGATTCAATGGATGTGCTCATGTACGGCTCGTGACACATTCATTAGGATTAGACTCCACTGGGGCTAGGAACATTGAGCCAGAGCTTTGAATTAGAAAAAAGTGTACATAAAAAAAAATTAGGAAACCACGTCACCGATTTTCATCAAATATAGCTAAGAACACTTCCGACACCATTGAAACAAAAAAAAAACAAAATCGGTTCATCCTTTCTGGAGATGAACCTGCGAGATGCAGATCCAGATGCAGCACAGACAGACATATGTACATACATAGGTACACGTCAAACTTATAGCACCCAGTCGTTTTTGCGTCGAGGGCTAAATAAATTTGCAATTGTTCCAATAAAATATCGTAACGAATAACATATTTTAATTAAATTACTAAAGTTCTTACACACTAGCATTAAACGTTGTACAGCCTCTGAGTAGGTAAACAGTGTTTTGTCTTTTTCTTTCGTTTACTGTTTTGAACTCAATCGAAAAAGACAATACAACTATTCAACGTTCATTAGTGAGGGAGAAGATGATTACGTGCGATTTTATTATTTTTGAGTAAATACCTACCATTTGGTCATGAGAGTCGCGGGTAGCCGCTGCATGTGGGCAGCGCAACTTGTCATTGCTCAGATCATTTGGATGAGGCATTTGTCTAACAGTGGACGTCTTCCGGCTGAAATGATGATGATGATGAAATACATTTTTGTTTTAGGTCTATGGTCAACTAGAGCCAACACTTCTGTGGGGCAATTGCGTCTTTCGAGAATTACTGACAAACCCTTCACAAATTAAGCAACTAACGCCATCTTGTACACATTATTGCAACTAAAGGTAGAAAAAAGATGTAGGTGGCGCCTAATGTGTCAGTAATTCTCGAAAGACGAATTTCCCAACAGACGCATTTACCCCAGTTGACCCTACAAATTTCCAATATATTTCGAAGCCTGCCATGTAGAGTTGTAGTGAGGTTTTCGAAATCCTAATGTGGTCTTACCTTTTATACCGAACCCAAGTCTGCGGCGCCGCCTCCCGCTTGTCACCGGCTTGATTGGATTTGCTATTAGGAAATGTTTTAACTTTGATCAGAACTATGGAGATTGTTACACAGAGCGCGGGCGGGAGGCAACTGGTTACAAATTAACTCTTGTCTGCGGAAGTTAAACTTTATTTGGTAATCAGATAGGGTAGATATCGAAGGCTACATAGTCAAAGTTGTTAATATAATGATGAGTTCAATGACCCACCCCCCCCCTTAGCTTAATGCACCCTATACCGATAACCCTGCATAGATACAAAATCAGTACACTCTATTTTTATATTTTCCACTATATACTAATAGCTGTTACCCGCAACTTCGTTCGCGTTTATTCAGAAAATACCTAGGTACTATCCAAAATCCTTCCTCGTGAAGCTATTTATTATCAAATTTAATCAACATCCGTTCAGCCATTTACCCGTGAAAAGCCTACAAACAGACAGACAGGGTTACTTACGATTTTATAATATTAGTAAGTATGGATGTGGATTTCTCGATTCAAAATTCTAAATTTTTAAACTGGCGGAGATATATTTTCACCTTTTCTCCAGCTCTTCAGCTGACAGAGAGACTAATAATCTTAGTTTAAAACTAGCAAAACTTAAAACGGTTGGATATTTTATTTGTTGACCGTATTTATACCCTGCCACTAAGAGTAAAAAACTCCAGTCTGTAAGTCCCGCGCGCCCCCTGGCGGCTCCGACCAACTTCGCGCATATCTTACGAACTCGTTGACAAGTCCCGGCCACGCCACGCTCACTGCTCACGAGTATTTCTTCTGAGATTATCGGCTTTTAATTACCGTGCTAGAGTGGGTTGCTTGCATACAGCTGCTTTTTACTACGAAGTATAAAGATTCGTAGGAATAGGATAGAAGGTATATTTATACTCTTAATTCTATAGGTAGATTTTTTTATTATTAATATTAATACTAGCTATTGATATACTTTAACTAACTATAAAATATCCGTTTCAGCCGTCTAGCCGTGAAAAGCCTACAGACAGTGTGGATTTTTCACGCCATCCATGAAGGTGTGCCCTACTCGTACTAATCGCTAACAGTTTGGAAAACCACTTTTACTTAGTTGATTAGTTTCCTTTGATATTTAAAACTTTTTAATTTTTCTAATTGTTTTAGATGCAAAAGTTTCCAAAACACAAAGCGCAGTGAAGTTTGTCGTATCCCCGGTTGTACGGTAACGCCATCTGTGGGCGGGCAGCCGATTCCGATACGAATGTCGCACGTCCAGCCAGAAACCTTTCGTCTCTTCATTCAATATGTTTACACTGGGAAGGTGATTGACAAAAACATTTTTAAAGAAATAGAGGAAGTTTGTACCTATAGGAGTCTTGATAGTTAACGTAAACTTTTTTATGCTTCAAACATTTCAGTTAGTTCCTTAACGTTTTCGCCAGGTGCGCTTTATTGAAACGTATAAAGCCAAACAAAACGAAAAAAGTGTTCGTAACTATCGAAACTCAATTTATGGGTGCTTTTAATATTAGATACAACGAATGTTAAGCTGGATTTACTAAAAAAAAAATTGATTGGGCCGAGTAAGCCTTAAAAATTCACCAGTATTTTAATTAAGAGCCATCTAGCGTTGAGTAGTTAAACTAGTAAAATCACATCAGATGGTAAGGAGTTTTAATAGTACTAGTTAGTAATGCTAGGTTGCGCTAAATCCAAAAATGTGAGTTCCTAAAAATCTAAAATGTTTTAATTTACCAATAATTTTGTTTAGCTTCTGCTTCAAGACTCGGGAGTTTTTGAAATGATGACTTTGGCAGCTGACTTAGGCGTAGAAGATCTTCGGGCTGCCTGTGAAGATCATGTCACGTCCACTTTGAGTGTTGAAAGTGCTTGTACTTTATTGGGTGCAGCAATGGAAATTCAAGATAGGCCTGGTAAGCAGCTCAATCAGTTACTAAAATTCAGTCTTATATAGCAGATGCGATGGTGGTGTAATGGTCAGCATAGTTGCCTTCCAAGCAGTTGATCCGGGTTCGATTCCCGGCCATCGCACACTTTTTGCATCCTAATAGGAATTAAATGAACAATAATGTTTTGTTTATTTTGTTAATTTTTTCTATCCTTTAGCTGCTGAAGTACCCGGCCTCTCACGTGCTTTAACGCCCTGACCTTACAAACAATATTCTTAACAAAAAAAGACGACCCAGTGGTTTTACGACCTTTCCTGCTTCAGGCAGGGACACGATAGACAGGGCTAGAGAAATCGTGTGATGAAGGTTCTAGGCACTATAAAAAAAATCGCACGGTGGTCAGCGCCAGAGTCGAAAAAAATTCCATGCATAGTAGCAGCTGGCCCCTGATATATCTTGGTCACTCTGATTCCTATGACTTTTCAAACGAGAGATTATTGATGGGATTATAGATATTGACAAAATAAATATCTCGATTTGTGAGACTAGGGTCTCCATAGTACTTATTTCGTGCGCCAAATCATCTTGTGTGGAATAATAATAATCATATTACATTGCTTTGAGAAAGACAGGCACTCTTCGAAAATAAAATAAAAATGAGTCCGTAACGAAAATAATAGTATATGATAACCGCAAAACAAAAACCGCAGTAATGATAAACATACGGATGACAAGGCGGTTTGGCCATGTTAATTCTAGCTTGTCCTATGTGGCGAAATTAAAAAAATAAACAGTCAAAGTCAAACAAGCGGCAAACGTCAATGTCAAACATCTTTTGATCGGCCGACCGCGCCGCCTGTGCGTTTTCGTTCGCCCGACCGACGCTTGGTATCTTGCGAAGGAAGCCGGGATAATAGTACTTTATTTTTGAGTTTATTTGGCCTAATTAGAGCAATATTCAAAATACACTATGGCGTACAAAGGTCCACCGAAAGTTCAGAAGGTGATGGTGCAGCCCATCAACCTCATTTTCCGCTACCTGCAAAACCGAAGCCGGGTTCAAATCTGGTTGTACGAGAACGTGAATCTCAGATTAGAAGGACACATTGTGGGATTTGACGAATACATGAACATCGTACTAGACGAGTCTGAAGAATTCCACGTCAAGACGAAGAACAGGCGTGCGATAGGAAGAGTAATGTTGAAAGGCGATAACATAACTTTGATACAAAACGTGAACCCGAACGCCGCTGTGTAGTGTAATGATAGGTTATATCTTGATATTAATAAGTGCATTTTCATTCCTAGTGATTTAATTTTAAAGTGTATTCATCCCGTTCCGGTTTATTTGTTCTATACTGAGCAAAAATTGAGTTGTGCAATAGCATCATGAAAAACAATGTTGTGACAACATTAAGTACCTACAAATTTGTGTTTTCAATGTTGGTAACAATCACCAATTTATACCTGTAACATGGTAAAGGTTTGAATTGTAAGATCCTAAAATTTTGAGTAAGCAGTATCTGTATTAAAATTAATATTAATGTAACACGAATTTTATTTCATAGTCCTAGAAAAGTACCTTTAAAATATTATGGGCTGGCTGGTAATAAAATTAAATTACACAGAAGGTGGGTGTTTATTATATTTATTAAGGTTTACTGGATCATTCCATTTTGAATCATCTTGTTTTGGATAGATACTTGAAATGTTTAGGTGGTTCTAAAGGCAGTTCAACATCATATAGTCTTTTACATCCTATTGCAGGGACACAGACCTATGTTGGCGGTGATTGAGCCGTTATCCACCACTCTGGCTCTGTGCGGGTTGGTGGATGTTTCATGTCTTTTGAATCATTATTTCTAAGACATGCTGGTTGCCACACAATGTTTTACTTTGCCTTAAAAGCAAAGGCAGCTATGTGGTTAAAAGTAACAAGGAAATCACATTTAATTCGAATTTACTTTCTGTACAAACTATGTGATACACAAACTTAGTTTAATCGAGTTGAGTCACCAAGAATGATCTGGTAAACCACTTTTAGAATGTTTTTAAGTAGCATGTTCAGTGATTAACATAGTGCATATGTCTACATTCCAGGAGGCAAGAGTGCATCATCATTCATGGAACGCTGCATCACATTCATCGGAGACAATGCAGCCGACTGTGTCAAGACCAATGCTTTCCTCAACCTGCCCAAAGAGGCGCTGATCAAGCTCATCTCGTCTGATTTTGTTTGTATTTCACAGTTATTGCTTGCATAGCTTAAGTGTGCCAGTGTCGAGTTTTTATTCAACTTGCAATCTTTGCTTGTATGTGAATAAGTTGTCCATTTCAAAATTTGTGAACATTTTTCAACTTGATTGAGCCAATATCTGAATTGTCATACTTAAGTTCGATGACAATGCAATAATATAGTACCAATGAGCTTACTGATCTAATGATGAGATTGTAACAACATTGTGGCATTGAACATGTAAGCTATGAATTAAGCTCTTCGATCAGAAATAAACAGATGTAAAGGCTCAATATACATAATGGCACCTTGAAAACAATGCTTAGCTCAAATGTAAGCCTTGTTTTGGCATTATGTCTGTGTCACAACTCCTGAATGTGCTAAATCGCTTTAGCAAATGTCTTCAACCCTATTGCAGAATGATAAGGCTAAGAATCCTATAAAGTTAAACATATTTGATTGCTTTTAATAGATGTTTTGCTCACTTTGGGGTCAGATGACCGTGTGTGCAAGAATATTTATTTATCTATGGATATCTGATCGAAGCCCAATCCATTGTTACAGCTATGCCTAGAAGAGGAGGAGGTGTGGCGCTGCGCTCTCGCGTGGGCCAAGCAGCGCGCCGGCGTGACGCAGCCCACCGCGCACTGGACCGAGGAGGAGCGCGCGCGAGTCTGTCAGCACCTCGCGCCGCTCATGCACCATGTGAGGCTGCTGCTCATCGGTCAGTGAACATACTGTTTTATGCTTACGGCTACTTGAACAAACTGTCTAGACAGTTGTTATCTGAGATGGCGAGACGAGATGGCTGTTGTTATTGTCACTCTTATAGTGCATGCAGTAAATTACAGCTGCAAATATGTGAGAATCCTATCACGGTGTTACTCTGGCAGACGAGGGACAGGAGAACGGGAGTAGATGGTCGCTCTTGTTCTTCTAACTTACTTCCTGCACTCGCGCCACTTTTCTGATACAGTGAGAGGTGGATGGAAACCTGTTCCCATGCCTCGTGTAGATTTAGACAGCACCGTGTCCGTATTTCAACCAGCACCGTGTCCGTGTTGCAGACAGCGCCGTGTTCGCGGAGGAGGTGGAGCCGACGGGCGCGGTGCCCATGGAGCTCTCCCTGGAGCGCTACCGCCGCGCCGCGCTGCACTCCGCGCACTCGCCGCCCGACAAGAGGACGCAGCCGCGGTATCATATTCTCTCATACTGATTCAAACTCAATGGCAGCTGTGAAGTACGCCGCAAGCGAGACTTTGCAGCGTCTTGCCTCTCTGACGCGCGCGCAAACCTTCCGTTTTTGCTACTGCGCAGCGTTTCGCGCTTAACTTCACAGCCGCTATTAAGATTGATCCGGCCTGTACTATCTATCATCCAAAATCAATTCGTATATTTAATGTCACCTGGAGCCCGGTGTAAGGTGACAGGCTCGACCCCAGTCACATTTGAGACTGAATATTGTCTGGTTAACTGAGGGTATTGCACCTCTGCCAGTCCCTTCGAAGGAAAGACGTATCGACATAAAATAAATAAATTAAGAACATTTTCGCACACAGTCGCCTGACCCCAAACTAAGCAAAGCTTGAACTATGGCTGCCAGAGACTGATATGCATACATATTATATATATGTATTTATAAATACATACTTAAATAGATATTAACACTCGGACAAAGAAGAACCATGTCTATATACCATCTATACATGTTACCTATCTCAATACCAATTTTCATACACCATTTGTAATGTGTTCCAGGCTCGCAGTGAACATGTTCAGTGGCTCGCTGATACTGCAGCAGGAGAAGAGCGCCTTCCAGTCCCTCATCAACAGCTGGTGAGACGATCTCTGTATTATGACTATTGATGCTACATTATGACTATCACCATCGCTTCACCTCAACCGACTGCGGCTGGCCAGTTAAGAGTACAGGCTCAAGGACCTAACCGGTGCTCCAACTGTTTTATCTTTCAAGCTGTCTGTCTGTGACACTATCTCAGTATGCAGTCGTAATCCAGACCAGCGGTGCTATTCACAATAATTCAGAAACGTATTTGATCGGATCTCACAAATTTCAAACTCAAATTGTTTGAATCTCAGCCTACTTTTATACATGTTGGAATAGGAAATCGAGTATAAATCCGATCGGTAGAATGAATGACGTTTAAAAACTTATGAATACGGACTGAGATTCGAATAATTTGAGTTTGAAATTTGTGGGATCCGATCGGTAACATTGTCGAGTGATTGTGAATAGCACCGCTGTAATTCTTATTGTTGACAACAATAAGAATAAATGACTTATATTTGACTTTAGGCACGCTGGTATTGACTTTTGGTATTTGGTAATTACTAAAGGTTGAATGAACGTTGTTTGCCGCCACCTTTCTGATACGAACCGCTAGGGAATGGAACACCTTGCCATCGTCTGTATTCCCGACTCACTACGACCTGGGTATCTTCAAGGCTAGAGTGAATAAGTACCTACCTTCTAGGTCGACGTGCTCTATCTTAGACCACAATGTCGCGGCGAGTTGGTGGTCAAACGTCGACTAGAAAAAAAAATACCAATTAATTATTAAGTAATTCAAAAAGTCGCTAGATGTCGGTAGTTTTTTTTTTGGGGTCCACAATGCAAAAAAAGTCGCCGAATACCTAAAAATCCGCTAGTTCCAGCGAGAAAGTCGCTAAAACGGCATCACTAGCAACGTTGTCGCTAAATCTAGCGGATTTTTAGCGGCATCACTGTCGACGTGTGTAGCAGCCCGGTGTGTGTGTGCGCAGGTGCGGCGCGGGCAAGCAGTCGTGGCGGCTGGTGTTCCGCGCGTCCGCGCACGGGTACTCGGCGCGCGCCTTCCACGACCACTGCGACGGCGTCGCGCCCGTGCTGCTGCTCGCGCAGGTCTCACCCCACTGCCTTCAATTAAACTATGACCATGCTATAAGAAAAAATATACATCCGCGACCTCTGAACGCCAAGCCTTGCAATAATAATAAATAAATAAATAATAAATTCGGGACACTTCCACACACGGTCGCCTGACCCCAAACTAAGCAGAGCTTGTACTATGGCTGCCAGAGACTGATATACATACTTAGATATTTTAAATACATACTTAAATACATATTAACACCCAGACATAGATTTCTTCCAATTATTATAAGCATCATTTGCAGGAACTTATTCCTGCAAATGATTCCTTAGAATTTAATCTTCCATTTTCAATTTATTATATCTACCTATATAAATGGAAAGTAAATTAGCAATTCAATAATCAACGCTGCAGCAAACCTGCAGCCCACGGTGGGCAGTTCATTATGGCCCGGTATTATCACGATATCAACGAAAACAAGTACATATTTTGTTTACGCCTAGTGTGATATGAAAATTGTGATGATCAGATGCAAAAAATACAGCTGGTAGAAAAAACAACCACAAGTAGTTTAAACTGGAGCGGAATATTATCATTTTATTTCTTTTTTTTATAAAGTTAATTTAATATAAATAGCACATAAACCACTCACGCGCTCCACACACGAAAGTCACTCGGGCGAATCTTTTAAAAGACGTCCGTAAGTAAGTCAGAAGACGTCAGTAAGACAGTGAAAAGTATTGAAAACATTCTGATTTTGGAAAAAAAAAACATCTTTCTTGGAATCTTTTTTGGAATCCAAACGGAAACGTTGAATGATTGTCAATACTGGTAATATGCTGGTACCTTTTTGTTGGGAATACGGATAAAAAATCCTAAATACCTTTCAAATTTTCCGTAAACATTAAGGTCATTTTTAACCCCCGACGTAAAAACGATAGGGTGTTATAAGTTTTACGTGTGTGTCTCTCTCTCTCTCTCTGTGTGTGTGTGTGTGTGTGTGTGTGACATCGTAGCTTCCGAACGGATGAACCGATTTTAATTGTTTTATTTGTTTAAAAGGTAAATGCTAAATCAGTCGGGAGTTTTCTTAGCCTTCAATTCTCATCGTATCCCGGAGGCTTGCGGCAGCCTGAAAAGGCTGCTAACCTTCTGGGAGCCCCTGAGCTGCTTGGAGTGAGGGGAAGAGAAGAGAAAGAGTACAGGCACAATGGTGCAATCAAGTGCAGAAAATGCCCCGCTAACAAACAAACAAGCTATGTTACTATGGAAACTGACGATGTTTTCACACATGATTTATGGAACGGGTATTCTGTGCTATGCGAAGTATGTGAGACTCAGCCGCGTGCGCGCACTCGCCTTGATAAAGAGAGCTGAATGCGGTTGAAACTATAGTCGGAATAATCGACTAAATCGTAAGTGAGTAATTCTCGTTCCATAAATCATAAACGAGCTATGTTTGCGATGTAAAGCGGCGTCTGGGTTTTTTTTATTATAGTTTGTTAATTTTTTTTGAAAAAATGTTTTTCTCAGCATAATCTCAGGACGTGGTTGATTGACCCGTAGTGCAGAGCGTGCGTGTGTGCAGGTCGGGCGCGGGGCGGTGGTGGGCGGGTTCTCGGAGGTGTGCTGGGCGGCGGGCGGCGCGGGCGGGTACGCGCCGGCCGAGCGCGCCTTCCTCTTCGCGCTGGGCGACGAGCCGGCGCGGTACACGCTGCTCAAGAAACCCTTCGCGCTCTGCTACCACCCCGAGTCAGTCGCCTTCCCTTCGTCACTCACCTTCACTTCGTCACTCACCTTCCCTTCGTCACTCACCTTCACTTCGTCACTCACCTTCACTTCGTCACTCACCTTCCCTTCGTCACTCACCTTCCCTTCTTCACTCACCTTCACTTCGTCAATCACCTTCCCTTCTTCACTCACCTTCACTTCGTCACTCACCTTCCCTTCTTCACTCACCTTCACTTCGTCAATCACCTTCCCTTCTTCACTCACCTTCACTTCGTCACTCATCTTCACTTCGTCACTCACCTTCCCTTCTTCACTCACCTTCACTTCGTCACTCGCCTTCACTTCGTCACTCACCTTCACTTCTTCACTCACCTTCACTTCGTCAGTCACCTCCACTGCCGCCAAATAGCCTTAGCACGCTTGTGGCTCTGTGAGCTGTGAGCTTCGCGGCCGATATGATTATTTTTTCAAAAAAAAAAAAAAAAATCTTGATCTGGATTTAAATCACTATAATTTTGTTTCCGTACAGCCGTCACCAATACTTTTTTTTGTTTGTATAAAAGCTATGGAAGGTTTTTCACGGCTGAACGACTCCTGATGAAATTTAATACGAAGTTACTGTATCAGACAAGGATAGTGTTCGGGTGCTTTTAGAACAAAAAATGTTTTGTTTTTCCTGAAAATCCTACTAATATTATAAACGCGAAAGTTTGTATGTATGGATGGATGGATGTTTGTTACTCTTTCACACCAGAACGGCTGAACAGATCTGGATGAAATTTGGCACAGAGATATATTATAGTCTAGAATAGCACATAGGATACTTTTTGACCGCGGGTGAAACCGCAGGGCGCAGCTAGTTTCAAATATTATTCAGTACGCTGGTCTGTATGTTCACCCGAGCGTAGTCGCTGGCAACAGCTAGCAAACCATAAAAACTTTAGCTTTAGACCAAGCGAGCGAAGCGTCTATGCTTCACCTTCGAAAAAATGGTTTCGTCTATTCGAATTCTGTTCGGAACTCTGACTTCCTTTGCAGCTCGCATTACTCAACCAAATAAAGATTTATTAACATTATCATGGTAAGGGTGCTGCATGTATCTCAATGGGGCTGTGTATGTCGATGTGTCTGCACGGTTACGGTGAGTGTATCTGGTGGTGTTGTCCTCAGCTGCGGGCCCATATTCGGCGCAGGCGCAGACCTCCTGCTCGCGCACAACTGCAACGCCAACAGCGACTCCTACAGGTACTATCAAATTACTTGTGTCCACACGTTGGCTCCAACGTCACTCGTCCAACGTGCGCTTCTAGGAAAACGCTCGCCCCAACGTTGGGGCCAATGTTACTACTCTAGTTTTTAAATCTACTAGTTGGACGAGTGGCTTTGGGGCCAACGTTATTGAAAACTCTGGCTCGGTTCAGACAGAAGGGAAAAATCTTTTGCGCACTTTTTGACGTCATTACCATATCACCATACATACATCGCATATCGTCACGCTTTTCCCCCGAGGGGGCTGGCAGAGGTGTACAACACCCACACTTCGCCGGACGATATTCAGTCCCAAATGTGACAGGGGGCGAGCCTGTCGCCATACACCGGGTTTCAGTTACGTAGCAGATGACATACAATACGCACATATGTTCATGCGTTCAATGCAAATTGGTGCGTGCCTTCGGCTGGGTCCGAACCCGCTCCCTCTGGCTTGAGAGGCGGGCCTTCGAAGTAATATCGAAGCGACGCTGACTTCTCTGTGGATATTACACGAGTTTGTATTTGAAGCTATGGTGATATGGTTCCTCTGTAAAGGACATCAAAAATTGCTCAAACATTTTTCTGTTCTGAACCGACCCTAATAGTTGTACATTATACTAGTTTGATGTCAGGCATACCCTTATAAAGTATTTCGTTTGTAAATAGCATCAAATTATTTTAAAATTTTTGACATTTGTACCCTAAAAAGTACTCAACACGCATGTTGCAAGAGCTCAGTTTACAAGGCTCAGTTTGTTTACATTTTTTGTCTTTTAAATGCAAATAACTTTATAAAATATCAAAAGTTTTATAATGCATAACAACTTTATATAGTATGATGTATAATACTCCGTATAACATAGTGCATAAGGTCTACCTATACACAAACAACTCTAACTACACAGTTACTGTGTGCTACAGAAAACTAAAGGCATTATTTTTGTGTAGCAACCTGCACTCGTACGGGCCCGACCCCACCGCCGCGTCCACTGCGCCAGCCACGCTCACCAGCGAATACAACTTTACCGTGCGTGAATACGAGATATTCACCACCACACATAACTAGTACACACGAACTGGAAGACAGAGTGGGAAGACCTGGAACAATGTGGAACGACGATCTGCACCCACATTAAAAAAAATACAGAAATCAGAAATTATTAATAACTCCTATAGTTACACGTCACAATTGAATATTCATAATAAAAAATGAATGTCAGAACAATAAATTAATCATTGTTATGGATGTCAAATATAAAAATAATTCATTCATGATTTACTCACATCATCAAATTCAATCAAATCATTTGAAAACGTTTCCGTTCAGATTCCAAAAATTTTGAACTAATTGTCCAAAACTCTGGCTACTTTTATAAATTTTGGAATAGGAAATCGACTTTAAATCCGTTCGAAAAAATTAATGGCTTTTTTTGTTTTTTTCACCAGACTAGGCAAGCGTTTGACCACTGACTCGCCTGATGAGAAGCGTCGACGTGTTCGAAGGTGTAACACGCTTGCCTAGAAGATACCTATTCACTTTACTCCTATACACCCCGGATTGTATTTAGGTGGAAAGACAGACGCAGGCAACGAGTTCCACACCTCTGCAGTTCTTAAGAAAAGTTGACTTGAAACGCTTAGTGCGTTTTGGCGGAATTTCCACCATAAGAGGGTGTCCTCTTACTGGTGCGCCTGGTACAATTATAGAAAAACTTGTAAATGCGGACTAAGGCCCGTATGCTAAAACGCGCTCAGTCACGAATCTTATTTAAAACTGGTTTTATGTATTGTAAAACCAGTTTTAAATCGAGATCATGACTGAGCGTCATTTTAGCATGCTGCGCTGCCCTGAGATTCGAATAAGAGTGTAGAGAGAAGCCACAAAACGAACTTCTATAGTCTAGAGGTGTCATTTGAAGCGAACCATAGACCTTATTGCAGGGCGACACGTCTCGAAATCAAAACGTAATCATTTTTTTTTTTTTTTTTTCATGTAGAATAGGTCGGCGTTTGACCAACTCGCCTGATGTTAAGCGACGATGTGGTCTAAGATGGAGCACGACGACCTATAAGGTACTTATACACTCTAGCCTTAAATTTTCGTAGAGCGAAGAAGTACAAAGACGGCAGTTGAGTGAGGCGCTACAAGTGCGCCACTGCTCAGACCCCTACTTCGGAACGGTTACACCGGACTACATCCCGAAACACGACTAGGTCATTTCACGACATATAGTCATCTCACTAGGTCATTCATTATGACAATAAGATGTTATGGGAGGCCCCTGGTATCGCGCAGCTCTGACTGCGTCTAGATTTGACGATGTCTGGGCGGCTGACGCAGAATCCAATGATCCGCTGTGGATCCATGACTAACGCCGACAACGTAAACGGTATCAAAATTATTACCTAGTTCCTTAAAAAAACCAGTCGATTGGTACACTAAACTTCTAAAATTATCCTCCGGAATCTCCATGAACTTATCAATGTTAACAAATTCTACGTTCATACAATTGAAGAGCGGAAATAAAAATATTTGATCTATAACATATTGCCTTAAATTAAGAAAATAACAATCCTATCCTCCTACTAATATTATAAACGCGAAACTTTTTAAGAATGAATGGATGGATGGATGGATGTTTGTTACTCTTTCACGCCAGAACGGCTAAACAGATCTGGATGAAATTTGGCACAGAGATAGAGTGAGATAGACAGAGACGTTTTTAGAGGGTGAAACCGCGGGGCGCAGCTAGTAGAATCATAATTTCGTCCGCCTGTCTTATCAGAGTCTCGACGGCACGAGGAGCGTTGTCTGACTTACTCGTACCACATAAAAAATAATTTCTTCCAATTTCGGGTTCAGTCCCAAGCGAAGGCACACAATTTGTTCATAATGTAAACATATGCGCTTATCTAATGTCTGGTACATAACTGGGGCCCGGTGCAAGGCGGCAGGCTCGCTCTCTGTCACATTTAAATAAATAAATGAATTCGGGACACTTCCACACACGGTCGCCTGACTCCAAACTAAGCAAAGCTTGTACTATGGCTGCCAGAGACTGATATACATACTTAGATTTTTTTTAAATACATACCTACTTAAATAGATATTAACACCCAGACACAGGACAAACGCAAATGTTCATCACATAAATGTTTGCCCTAGGTGGGAATTGAACCCACGCCCCCAAGCTCAGAAGGCAGTTTCACTACCAACTGAGCCAGCGAGGCAGTACTGAATATCGTCCGGCGCTGTGGTGGTGTGGCAACATACCTCTGCCGGCCTCTTCGGAATAAAGGCGTGACGATATGGTCTAAATGTGTGCATCTTATTTTTTGTATCATACTTTCACGTGTGACTGCAGCTTCTCCAAAGCAACTTTTTGATGTTAACGTTCTCTCAGCATTTTCTGTGAAACACCACTGTAGCTGTAGATATCATTTTAGATTGCTTGGATACCTACTCATATATTTAAAAAATCGGCCACTCTAGTACCTACTTAACGTGTTTGTTTAATGGCTGGTTGCACCGCAATCTCTCTAGCAGACATTTAAGTGTAAATATGAACAATTGTGTGTGAACAGTTTGATTAGTGAATTTGGACAATTTTGATTCCTTACAGCGTGATACAGGCACATCAGCCCTAGGCTAATACCTTACCTATAGGTAGGCATCTATGGGCGCTCTGTCGCTATCACAAAAAATATTCCATTCTTTATATACATCAAGAGCAAACGCATAAAACAAGGGGTTTTTATTCACCCAGTATCACTGAAAATTAACAAAAACATCCGGGAAGCGATTTAGAAAATTGATTAGATAGTAAAAAGAAGAAAAAAAAACAAATTTGTTCACAATAACTGCTGTATTGCAGGATTAGCAAGAGACACCCAAAGGCTTCAACAGCTGCATTATAACGCAATAGTTTTATTGCGTTAAGGTAAATTAATATCAACCGTATCATTTGAGTAAGTCCATTGATTAGGTGGTCGTTTCGTAGATAATGTTACGAGCGGGGCTTGGATAAAAGGAATGAAACGTCGATGTATCCGAAGTACATGTAGTACCGATGTATTCACTTTATTCACCAAGTACACAAACACTGTTACACTACACTAGACACTTGCACTATAACACTCTGAACACTACTCGTACAATTACTTCGATGTTAACACTTTGAACGCGTAATCAAAACTGACTGCCGAGTCGTCGGTCGTCCGCGTATTTATACAATTTAATATATCCAGAACATCCGATTTAACAATAGCGCAAACACACAAAAAGTTATTTATCACGCGGAGCCACGCGTTCAATCTAGAACATTCGGATTCAAATAAACACCCCATTATTAAATAGATAAAAACATTATAAAAACGATGCACAATAATTGCTTTCTAGAAAGATTTCTTTTGTTCCGGATTTAACAATGGAACGCGCGGCTCGAGCGGCTACTATTGTCTAATCTGCGTTACCTATCGGTAGTTGTAAACAACATTGCCACAGATTAGCGTATAGTTTCCGCGACTGGCGTAGCAATAAGTAATAAAGAAATCAAACTACAAGGGTAAGTATAATATTGATAATAATGAATTTAGTTTTTAACTATTTTGCATAGTGACGTGTTCCATACTTCAAGGACAATAGGTAGACATGGCCTAGACAGAATTGTTACCGTCTGCCCCCACAAGCGTCCCCCAGGCGGGGTCAGACGGTAATACTTACGGTCTCTCAAACTGATGCGGCCTGCGGTGGCGGCCAATGGGCTAACAACGCGAAGTCTATGTGGGCGGGCACCGCATGCCGCGTCTGTCTGAGAGACGCCTTATCGCTATCGGCCACACAGTGGTGACCACCACTGTGTGGCCAATAGCCACAGTACGTGCACACTCCACACGGTGGAGTGAGCAGTGACAGAGAGATGACCAAGGGAAGACGTGCAGTGGACTACGAAAGTGGAGCGTTGATCGTCAACAAAAAGTCTAAAGACTAAATGTCTTTATTCAATTAAGTATCAAAAATACACTTGTGAACGTCAGTGTGAAAATGATCTACCGCCTTGTTCGGAAAAAGAGCTACTACTCAGAAGAACAGGCGAGAAACTGAGGGCATGTTTGTTCAAAAGTTTGTTCTTAGAACTAGGTGTTCAGGCGCTAGCCACTCACTGCGGTAACTACGAGTAACTAACGCCTGATGAGAATTTGGTTAGCACAGCCGCCTCACGATCAATGGTTAGATTTTGCGCCTGACTAAACCACTAACCCACCAGAGCAACCGCGGAACTCCAGTACCGTCGCCGTGACATACTGCCGTCCATACTTACAAATATTATGATGTTACATACAAGTAACATCATAATATTTATTGTACAGATGGCGACTCGACGGAAGTAGTAGGTTCCGAAAATCTTCTAAACAATTATTAACTTTATATTATTCTGTTTTAACCCCCAACGCAAAAACGACAGGCTATGTCTGTGGCATCGTAGCTCTCGAACGGAATACAAAAATATAGTTTTTTTTTTCTGTCTGTCCGGGATACACTCAGAATCGGAAACTATTGCAATAAGTAATTAACAATATTAAGTATTGTAAACTCTTGCGCACAACGTACAGTAACAAACTCTACCAGTTTACACTCGTAGAATTCAAACGGCTCACTTTCGCGTTTGCAATATATTGACACCAGTCGCAAGAGATTAAGATGCTAAACACTAATCAGTGGAAACGCTCACAACTACCAATAGGTAACGCAGACGCTCAAGGCGCGCGTCCCATTTTCAAAATCCGGAACCGAATAGGTAAATCTTTCTGGAAAGCAATTTTTGACATATAAGTACTCATAGCCGATGTGTTAATCCAGGCTAAAGTTGAGCAGCCGGTGTAGTCCATTTGAGGGTGAAGAAGTAACATACTGACACACACACTCACAAGTTTTTTCATTATCTAGCTGTGCCCGTGACTTTGTTCGCGTTATGTCGCGGCCACACATCCTACCTAATATTGTTACGAGCTGGGTAAGGATAAAAGGAATGAAACGTCGATGTATTCGAAGATTCACTTCATTCACCAAGTACACACACACAAACACTGTTTAACTACAGTAGATATACCACTACGGAATATATGGAATCGCTCTAGATCTTGTCGAGTCATATTTAACTTATAGACAACAAAAAGTGGGAATTAATGGCGTCACATCTTCCGGATCTTTAGTTACAGTACCACAAGGTTCTATCTTAGACCCGTTCTTATTTTTAGCGTATATAAACGATTTGCCGTATATGGTTAAGGTCCTTACAGACATAGTTCTATTCGCTGATGATACGAGTAGGTACATCTCTTATTTTTGGAACAAATAGGAAAGATAGTGACCTTGTGCATGTGAACAACGTACCTACTGACTATTATTTCGAGATGGTTCGCTGCGACAATTTGTTACTAAATGCAAAAAAAAAACAAGTGTTTAAAGTTTTCCATGCCTAATGTTAGATATATAGAACCAAACGTAATGCTTGAGCGCGATAAACTTAACATAGACAAGGCGACAGTGTTCCTGGGTATAAGCATTGATTTCAAACTGCAATGGGGTCCACATATTAGTGCTCTGTCTGGGAGACTTAGTTCTGCTGCTTATGCGGTTCGTAATATTAGGCAACTGACGGATATAGCTAGAGCTCAGATGGTTTACTTTGCTTACTTCCACAGCATAATGTCAAATGGCATTTTGCTGTGGGGATCTGCTGCTGAAGTAGAGGCTATTCTTTGAAAAAATAATGCCCATCAGTTTCTAGCCTGTTCTTCTGAGTAGAGGCTCTTATCCGTACAAAGCGGCCGAGTCTATTTAAAAAAAACTTTGACGTTCATAAGTGTATCTTTGATACCCAAATTGAATAAAAACATTTTGACTTTATAAAACAGCTCCAACCTTTTTTATTAACTTATACTACTTATTCCTAACTTTCTTAGACATTTGGGAAACGAAAAAAGTAGTTTTCCGAAGTGTTCATCGTTATATTACGAGTACTTAGTACAACATTAAGACAACACAAAAACTGAAATACTTAGTATTTTTTTTAATATTTACCAAAAAATATGTACGAAAATATCAAAAGGGCCAAAAAATATCCCTTTGACGTGGTATACACGGTCAAGCCACGACTGAATAGGGCAACGTGACGTCACACGCGAAACGGTCGGTTTTGAGAATTCCCAACTTTAAAAATTTGTTAAAAATACAGTTTTTTAGATATCACAAAAATTCTTACGCCAATATTTTTTTTAATTTTAAGTTTGATTTTTCTGGATCATAAAAAAAATATGCTCATCTTCCTCATTACAATTTTCAAAGAAGTAGAAAAATGTCGGCTCCGGGAATCAGGTTTAATTGTCCGGAGTCCGATGCACTTCTGTTATCTTGTATCTCTATGATTTTGGCCTAATAAAATTTTATATAATTCTATGGATAGTAAATCAATCAGCTGTGAGAAATAGCTTTTTTAAAGCTTTTTAATGCAAGCGGCGTGAAGATGGCAGCAGTCTCTGAGACCGTCAATTATAATAATCCGACCAAATTAAGTGGACGACGACGTAGTGAAGTTAGTAGCAAATGCTCTAAGCACTGAACTCATTCAGAATTTCAGACAGATTTTACAAAGTCGAATGAAAGAGAAGAAAGTCAATACTCACTTAATTTGTTTAGAATATCTTCTCAAATAAGTTCTTACGCTTATAGTTTATAGTATAATTAATAAAAAGTCCTAGCATTGTGATTTAATACCAATGTAAGTAAGTTAGAATTTAGCACAACTCAATGCGATCTATCTAGTGTAATATTTTCCCCGGTGCTCGTACCATACTCATTGTAATTTATCAAAGACACCATACCTAACAAGATTTGTTTTGTAATCTTTGTCACGCAGTATTACAATGAAAAGGAAAACATGTTTATCGAATTGATACTTAAACAAAAGAAGGCAAAGGACAGAACCCCAATTTATCTTCATTTCACATAGAAGTACAGTTAGGATTATGCATATTTATTAATTAATTAAAGGTAGGTTTATATATAAACGAATCAAATCCTCAATCTTGTGAAATACCTACTTACTTACAAGTAAATGTACCGTTTGTTTGCCGTTTAACCCGTCAAAAGTCAAACTACTGCTGTGAACACTGAACTGGCCGTCTTGAATCCCTAACAAAGGGTTAGTTTTGTTTCTGCTATCCTATATTCCGACTTTTGATCATCATCGTCTTTTTTTTTTTGCCGACCCATTGCAAGCCCACCGACCTACCCTACCTCAAGAGTGATCGAGCCAAAGTACTAATTTTATAACATGTCGGTTTCCTCGAAGTGTTTTTCTATCAACGTAAGAGCACCAATTAAATTTAAATATGCTATAAAAATACATAAACACTACAAATTCAACTTTTAATAAGTACAAGGCCAAATTTATCATTTAAAAGCCAATAGTAAGTACTTGTGTTCGCACTAATATTTTAGAAGGCAGCCTAACAAATAGCTTGCAAAATGAGACACTCTCCTAGTTAATATTCTAATAAAAATAATTTTCTGATAAAAAGATGCCTAACTGCCTAACAATTTTTAATGATATGCCTTTTTCTCTTATTCCAGTTTTTTATTGTTAATATAAATGGATCTGTACAAGAAAATGCAACCTAAGACACTGGAAAGTGTCGCGATAAAAGCGCTTCAGGACTGGATTATTGCACAAGGCAAGAAGTTAGAAGAAGCAACATCAGTACTGCACCAGCACGACGGCCCTGAAGCTGACGCTGTGATTTCTCGGCACATTGAGGATATTCGCAACTGTTTGGAGTGTAACGTCCCCCGGGTCTTTCACGACAAATTAACACAAGCAGTAATACAGAAATATTCGGAACTGGATTGGGTTCATGGTTCGTCCTCGACCACGTATGTACCGAAGAGGATGATAGAAACATTACTCACGAAATATCTAAGCACTTTAGTGCTAAACACAAATTCCTGGATAATGTATCGAGCCTCGCTATGTTCCAAGTCGTACATGCTAGCTGGCCTTGTTGAATTTAAATTAGAGGTCTATCCGAGTGACTGCGACAAACACGCTGACTTTGAGACTGACATTATTCAGATAATAAAAGAACTTTCTAGTCTAAAATATTTATCGTTAATAAATATCTGTACAGAAAATATTTTAAAGTGTGCAGCTACTAATTGTAAATCAATTGAAAAGTTAGAAATATGCAATAATTCGCTTTTAAATGAAAACTACATAGACATACTGACACAATTTCGTAATTTAACAAGTGTGATTATTAATGGGAAACCAGTTACTCTGAATGGGATGATGTATCTTTTATTAAACTGTAAAAATTTAGAATACATTAATCAATATTTAGTGGATGTCATAGAACACATGTCTTCTACAGAAAATGCTGGAAAAGAGTTGAAATTAAAAAGTTACCGGGGATATTGTCTCGCACTGAAGCAACTACAGCAGCTC
Organism: Peribatodes rhomboidaria; assembly: GCA_911728515.1. Classification (NCBI taxonomy): domain Eukaryota; kingdom Metazoa; phylum Arthropoda; class Insecta; order Lepidoptera; family Geometridae; genus Peribatodes; species Peribatodes rhomboidaria. The sequence goes on along the minus strand of OU452179.1, from coordinate 517,392 downwards.
GTGAAAATGTGTCCACTAATACAAAAACTAGAATTTAGCAGTACCTCCTATTCCGATAACAACGTAATGCCACTTATTGCATTACAGCATTTACGAAAACTGGAGCTAAAATACCATCGGTTCTATGACGACCAAGTGAAAGAAATGTTACAAGTGATAGGATGCAATTTAACACACTTGCGTCTCAGGGGAGTCCAGCAGATAGATGTAAACGCATTGATGCATATCGATCAAACGTGTCCAAATTTGCAAGATTTATTAATACACACATATGATTTTCCAAAAGATACTTCACTTAATACAAAAAAGTCAGAGATTCCGCTATTCAGAAATTTAAAAAAGTTATCTTTAAACTCTTCGAGCGAACGGGCCCATGGTGAACTTCGCACTACTGTAGATGAGCAAATTATTTTCTTGCTGTTAAATTGTTTAAATGTCGAAGTCTTATACATTGGTGAGACAGTCTTTCACACAGAAGAGACTCTATTAAACATTTTAGATGAAAATCCATTAGCATTTTTGAAAAACCTAACAATCACTATACCCCACGATAAGTCGCGAACACTAACTGACGACGTCATAGACAAGATCGTTACAAAATGTACCAATTGTCCGGAAGTGAGGCAATGTGTTAGCATTTATTTACCTAATGACTTTGTTTTTGATTTCGAAAAGGAATTTTACGTTACTTGCTCGAGAAGTCCGTTATTGTAGCAAACCTAGAGGAAAAGATGGAACACTACGCTATATCTCGCTGAAGGCACTTCTTTTTCAATATGTGTGCGTGGTAATGTTGCCATGAAAAACATTAACAATCGCACGAAAACTAATATTAATTCCTAAACTCTACGTTAGCCATTTCCGTTCAATATACCCTTATAACCTTATAACCCAATATAACCTTAGTAGATTTAATATTTTAAAATTGTACATACCTATTTGTAAGAGTTTAATGTTACAGCTTTTTCAAAATTTACTTGTAAAAAAACTGCACAGTTTTTAAAAAGAACCTCAAAATGTAGTCCTGGCCACACTTATAAAGCACTATGCATATTTTTAAACACGAAATTATACCATAAACCATGTCCATAATGTCGAGGTAAGAATGACCAAGCGAGTACCGTAGTTTTTTTTGCGTTAATGTGTGCGTGTTGTGTACATATACGACAGTAGCGTAGTTTTTCAACGGTTTTTGGCTTCACTTAGATCATACGCCGTGCGCCATCTTATTCTCTAGGTTGATCTGAGACCAGAGCAAAGATAAATAGCGTATTTCGCATAGTTTATTTCCTTCTGAATATGTAACTAAAAGCTACGACCTCTTCGGTAGACTGCTCGTATTGCGTTGTGACTAAAGAAGAAATAAAAGAAAAGACATTGGAGCGATATCTTAATTTTATTTTTTCTAATTACAAATTAAATTAAATTTGTAATCGAAAGTGAAATTGAATCAAATGAAAAGTAGAGTGTAACACCCTGGGCTTTAAACCCATTATAACTCAGTTTCTATTTCTCAGTTTCTATACTCCCTCGCTAAAGCTCCGGAGTACGGAGTGCTCCGAAAAACTACCTCGTATAATAATGGGTCATTTTAGCCCCTCGTATAACAATCTACTAAATTATACAATCATACAAGTCTATGTTTGAGAAGGCTTTTCCCGAATAAAATAAAACTTTAGTAAGTTTGTGTATTTAAAAAATATATATTATACCTACATAACAAACAACAAACAATATCCCTACTTATATTACTATTGAAAACACCGAGTCGAAAATCACATAAAGAATCAGTGTATAAGCGAGAATGCGTCAAAAAGGTAAAAAGGGTTATTTTCAACTTTCATATATACCTACTTAGGTATCAAGAGTATCAACTGATTCAAGAATGCGAGCAGACAAATGCTATTCTACAATTTTTTTTAATTTATTACATTACACAACTCTTGGGCTCGGGCAGACGACAACAATAAAATAAACTAAATATTTAAATAAATGATGCACTGTTTCTCAACAAAATAGATGAGAAATATGCTTGGGGTGAAAGGCCCCAACAGCACTGCTTGGCCGAAGCAAAAGGCTCCAGTACTACTAGTAAATTTAAGAATATTTATGAAATAGGAATATATGTTACTAGCTCGAAGCCAAAGATTGTAAAACAAGTTTTTGAAAAATCTTGCTGAAAACTCAATTTCTTGCCGGTTCTTTTTGGGCAGTTATTCTTTTTCCGAGCAAGGTGGTAGAGTCATTTTTTATAACTACCTATGACGTTCTTATGAGTATCTTTGTTTCCAACCCCGTCGTCAGCCCGCTACTGTATATGTTTACTCCGTAAGTTACACTTTGAAGAAATTAATAAATACCTAATATGAAAATATGTATTTTAATTTATTATTTAAAAATTATACTCCACGGACTTGTTAACATAAATCTCTAATTATTATTTAAGGGGAATACAGGTAGAGGGGGGTTAGTCATTAAGTCTTAATCTAAGGTTAGGTTAACGGTTATTAGATTTACTTATTACATTGTGAGTGCACCACGGGCAGACCAGGGACCCACAAGCAGCACCCGATCACGAGTATGACGCATGTGCCAGCCATCGCTCTCCTAAACCATATTTGAGGGAAGAGAACGACCTGACACACGATGCCGCCGCAAGAATGTGACTTCGATAGTGAGCATAAATGCTCGAGATTGACCCACAATTTCTATGAAACGCGAAATTATTACAATTTTTACATGGCCTCCTCCCGACTCAGAGCCTCCATCACCATCGCGTTCCGATCTCTGAAAAATATGTTTTGGAGGTAAGTTGTTATTAAAGTACAAGTGCTATTTTTAGTTAGCACAGTTTTAAATAAAGAAGTTCAATTCAATTGATTGCGTTTACGGGTAAAAATACAGATGTTAAAAATAATACATTGAACGCCATAATCCGCCTTTCGGCATGCAACTACGTACTAAATTTCACTTTTAATACTACAAATGACTAATTGGATTTTGAATACAGTTTTTAAACAAATTTAAACAATGTCACACAAAAAAAAAGATGAAGTTTTTTGATTGCTGTTTTTATCTACCTGCAAAGGTTAGTGCAGTCTTATAGAAAATATACACTGCAATTGAACGTGTTAGAAACCCCACCATTCAGGAATTTAATAGAAAATAATTTAGACACGTCACTCTTTCCCAGTGAGGAAATCTCTAGTCAGGATGTAATTAATGAGTTGTCTTACTTCTTATCCTCGAAATGTTTGAATGTGGAGTAAATTAGTGTCGAATTATCGATCGAATAACTTGGCGCCAGAAACACATCCAAATCCTAACCTAATACTATAAATGTGAAAGTTTGTTCGTTTCATTGTTTGTAACGCTTTCACGCCCTAACCAATCAACCGGTCATGATGAAACGTTGCATACACGTCGTCTGAGATACAGAAAAGGACACAGGGTACTTTTCATTCCGAAAAAATAAACGGTTCCTGTAGGACCGCGGGTGTAACCGCGGGGCACAGCTAGTCAAGAAATAATTCAAAAGGCAAAGCTTAAAAAACCGATTTCCCGTGAAAATTTTAGACTTCAAAATTTATGGACATTTATTGATATTTTAAAAACTGCTAGAGAATTTCTATAAAATGTAAACGGTAAACCACTAAATCACCTCTAAAGTACAAGTATGATCTACTAAACAAAAAAAGAATCATTTAAATCGATTCGTAATTGACGAAGTAATAGCTATGTATGTTAGCTACAAAAAACACATAGTCGAATTGAAAACCTCCTCCTTTTTTGAATACGGTTAGAAAGAATTCGATGAAAACCCAATCATTAATATAAGAATCAATCTTCATTTCATCTGAACAACGACATGGCAAAAATGTTTAGAGGAACACTTTGAGGTGTTCACATTTAAAAAAACGAGGTTACGAAATTAATTAAGTATGATGGAATGATTGATGATGATGATAATGATTTGGAAAAAAAAATTCAAAGGGTAGGTATACTTACTTCCCAAGTGATCCATTAAATTTTTTTTTTCAATGGGTAGGTATACTTACTTCCCAAGTACTTAATCCCATTTAATTTTTTTTCAAAGGGTTGGTATACTTACTTCCCAAGTGATCCCATTTAATTTTTTTATGGAAGCGGTCAAGCGGCTTAAAAAAACTGATTTAAATTTTTATTTTTCAAAATCTGTTCGGATGACGGGAAGTCAGTTTTTTTAATTTTAAAAGATTATGTGCTTCTAGAACCCTCTTCATAGGCATTCTCACGCACTCATCATGCAGAGGCCGACAAGCCGGTTTTCTGTCTTTGTTGACAGCAACCATTATTTTTTTACGTCAAAAACTAACATTTTCGAGTTTCAAGTTGTGCAGGGTGGAGCAGATGCCCCACAGACTTGTAGAGGAAAACAGCTGGACATACTAAATCATTTCTGCCATAGCTGAAACATAGACGCTTCGCTCGCTAACGTTCGCTAAGTTGACAGGACTTACCGTAATAACGATATGACTTGTTAATTACGAACTAAAGTTTTTAATAGGTAAGTAATTAATTAGGTGGGTAAAGGGTAATGTATGATCTTACTTCCTACTCATTATTATTACCATATAAATGCGTAAACTTGTGTTATTACACAATTGTAAGAAGTTGGCGATAAGGTCGCCCATGTACTGCCGAAAAATGTATTTTAGTTTTTAAGATTTTCATGTAGTTTTTGGTGTGCAATAAAGATATTGTATTGTAATTGTGTTATTACACTTTAACACTCGTAGAATCACAAGATTTAGGAAATAATACAAAATTACGACAACACCTTTTCGGTTCCCACCAAAACCTAGTCTGTTACTTCTTCACGCTCAAAGGATGGACCACTCAAACCACAAGAACGTTCAGGGTGGCTATTCCTGGGGGGCTATTCTTACACGTGAGATGAGATGAGATTTTATCTTGGTCACTCTCACACCTATGACGTTTCAAACGAGAGCAACAAGGATGAAAAAAGGTGAGATGAGAATCTCAAATCTCCGAATAGGGCCACTGATGATTCCAGGAGATGAGATGAGATTTTATCTTGGTCACTCTCACACCTATGACTATTCAAATAAGAGCAACAAAGACGAAAAAAGGTGAGATGAAAATCTCGAATCACCGAATAGGGCCACTGGCTTTTAACTTGTATTTTTGAAGCGTGAGATGAGATCTGTCGGTCACTTTCACTCCTATGACTTTTCAAACGAGACAGACAAAGACCAGAAAAAATCTCGAATTGTAGCAATAGCCTTCCTGGATTAACATACTTATTTAAAGCTATAGGGCTATTTTTTAACGGCAGGTAAAAACGCGGGGCGTAGCTAAATATAAATTAAAGGGCTAGGTAACAATATGAACTATCATGGATCACCAACAACCAACATGAAGCTAGCAGCCATCAACATCAGGCCCCATACTATTGAAGCGTGATTTGTTTCTAGGTTACTCTCACTCTTATGACTTTTGAAACGAGAGAGACAAGGACACAAAAAATCTCAACTTGTAAGAATAGACGTCCAGACCGCCAAATAATCCGACCAAATTAAGTGGACGACGTAGTGCAAGAAGTTAGCAACAAACTCGATTAACTCGATGTGATGCCAACTTACAAGTTATTAACACATTAATTTCTTGCTCTCAAATTGCCAATAATATTTTTAGCATTCTATTTTAGCCACAGACATCCAATACAGTATTGGATGTCTGTGATTTTAGCACATTGAAAATAAATATAGCATAATTTGTGATTTATATTAATACCGCTTTGGCAAATTTTGCAGTAAGAAGGTTGGCAACACTGGCTGCTGTTAGTTTAGCAAGGGAGTTTTGGCGGGAACCGAAAAGATGGTGTCGTGTTTTTGTATTATTTTCTAAAACTTGTGATTCTTCGAGTGTTAAAGTGTAATAATGGTGGATTATTAACGTTTACCGGTTCGTCAACGTGCACGAGTGTGGGCAAATGATACAAACATCGCGAAACGCGATTTTTCGTGTTCTCTACAAAACTTCACTTAAAGTTTCAGTAAAGTATCCATAACTTTACTGGAATGGGGAAAGGGGAGGGATTCATCGTCTTCATCATCACCTCATCATCATCATCTCATCATCTGTTACTGAAGAAAAAAATATTACTAAGAATCCGACTGAAGGACGAGTATCCATGGTCATGAAAAATTTAAAAAAAAAAAAAAAAAAATTAGTTTAGCAAGGAGTTTTTGGCGGGAACCGAAAAGATGGTGTCGTGTTTTTGTATTATTTTCTAAAACTTGTGATTCTTCGAGTGTTAAATTGTAATAATGGTGGATTATTAACGTTTACCGGTTCGTCAACGTGCACGAGTGTGGGCAAATGATACAAACATCGCGAAACGCGATTTTTCGTGTTCTCTACAAAACTTCACTTAAAATTTCAGTAAAGTATCCATAACTTTACTGGAATGGGAAAAGGGGAGGGATTCATCGTCTTCATCATCATCACCTCATCATCATCATCCCATCATCTGTTACTGAAGGAAAAAATATTACTAAGAATCCGACTGAAGGACGAGTATCCATGGTCATGAAAAATTATTAAAAAAAAAATTAGTTTAGCAAGATATTGATTATTTTCATTCAAGTAAGCCGTAAGGAGAAAAAGCGTTCAACACCCAGATTCATTTGGTTTTTACAAAGCTGATTAAAAATAGGTAAGTTACAACTTACTTATATGTACTTAATTTATTTATAATTAATATCTCCGGTAAGTAGTTATTTAAATTTGAATGTAATAAAAACTCAATTGTGTAAGGTGGTCATAGATATGTACCTACCGTATTTTATGCTTGACGAGGAGCTATTATGTATAATTTATGAGATAATAATAATAAAATTTGTTATTTAACAAATTCAAACACAAAAAGGGCGCAGACAGAATACTCGAACCATTCTTTTTCTGCATTTCACATTGAACTATTAGGTATTTGTCAGGTACCTATTAAAAAAGTAGTGAATCAACTCCACTATCTTGAGAAATACATGGTTAAAGTAAATAATATGTTGTATTTTGTTGTTATCATATTTCAATGCGAACTTATTTGAATATAATATCCTTTTGTTTTGTGTAAAATTGCGAATGTTTGCTCGGCTATGTACCTACCTAGTAAGATAGGCGGACCGCAGTAGTTCCCGACATCGCTAGTCGTACTATTTTGGCTCTCACATTTGCTAAAGTAATCTACCACGCCAGTTAAAGTGAAACAATTAAATTAAAATGTTGTATTTTTTGTTTATAATGCGTGTGTAAATATATTTTTCTCGAATTAATAGGTACATGTTAAATCTATTACCGTTTCGACATCGCGGCTCCTACTAGACAGTCGTCAAAAGTCGAAATTTAAAAACAGTGCTGTGGACACTGGGCGTCTTGGATCACAACACAAGGTTAGTTTTGTATTCTGCCTACCCTTTGATATTGCCCTTAAATTTCGACTTTCGATAAGTACCTACATGAAAATGGTTTTATCATTAAAAACAAGCTCAGTAAAATAAATGTAATTAGGTGCGTTAATTCTAATATTCCATTAAGTAGCTCAAAAAATCAGCCTGCGAAAAGATTTGAGTAGGGACCTACTTAGCAAAAACCTACTCAATTGTTTTATAAAAAGGTGCGTAGCACTTTTGAATGACACACCTTTGTCTGTTATTCCAGTTTTTCCTTGTCAATTAAAATGGAAACGTGCAATACGTACTTAGTACATCAACCTGGGCAACTGGAAAAACTCGCGAAAGAAGCTATTGTGGACTGGGTCATAGCACAAGGCAAGAAGTTAGAAGAAGCAACATCAGTACTGCACCAGCACGACGACCCTGAAGCTGACGCTGTGATTTCTCGGCACATTGAGGATATTCGCAACTATTTGGAGTGTAACGTCCCCCGGGTCTTTCACGACAAATTAACACAAGCAGTAATACAGAAATATTCGGAACTGGATTGGGTTCATGGTTCGTCCTCGACCACGTATGTAACGAAGAGGATGATAGAAACATTGTTCACGAAAAAACTTAGCACTTTAGTGATAAGCAATAAATCCTGGAACAAATATCGAGCCTCGCTATGTTCCAAGTCGTACATGCTCGCTGGCCTTATTACATTTAAATTAGAGATTTATCCGAATGAACGCGACGTACGCGCTGACATTGAGACTGACATTATTCGGATAATAAAAGAACTTTCTAGTCTAAAATGTTTCTCGATAAAGAAATTCTGTACGGAAAATATTTTAAAGTGTGCACTAAAAAGCTGTAAGTCAATTGAAAAGTTAGAACTCAAATGTGATATGCTTATAGATGATAACTGCATAAACAAAATTACACAATTTCGTAATTTAACAAGTCTGCATTTTAGCGCGAAACCAGTTGCTCTGAATAGGATGATGTCCCTTTTAATGAATTGTAAAAATTTACAATACATTAATCAACCTTTAGGTGCAGTCATAGAACACATGTCTTCTACAGAAAATGCTGAAAAACAGTTAAAATTAACAACATACTCGAGAGATAAACACACAGTGGAACGACTACGGCTGGTTGTGCAAATGTGTCCACTAATACAAGAAATTGAACTTGCAAGTTCTTCCTCTTCGAATAACAATGTAATGCCGCTCATTGGATTACATTATTTACAAGACGTGGAGCTAGTGGGCCATCGGTTCTATGACGACCAAGTCAAAGAAATGTTACAAGTGAGAGGATGCAGTTTAACACACTTGCGTCTCTCGGGAGTCAAGCAGATAGATGTAAAAGCTATGGTGCATATCGGTCAAACGTGTCCAAATTTACAATTTTTAAATTTTCATTTATGTAGTTTTACTAGAGATACGTCAATAAACACAACAAGATCTGAAATAGCACCATTCAGAAATGTTAAGGAGGTATCTGTGAACTCTTCGAGCCGATGGCTCGATAGTAAGCCTCCCCCTACTGTAGATGAGCAGATTCCTTATTTGCTCTCAAATTGTTTGAATCTTGAAACCTTAAATATTGGTATGGAAGTCTTTCACACGGAAGAGATTCTTTTAAGAGTTTTGGATACGAATCCATTAATTTATTTGAGAAAATTAGAAACAGTAATGCCCAGCTTGACTGCACAAACACTAACTACGAACCTTTTAGACCGTATCATTGAAAGCTGTGTCAGCGGGCCGGCAGTGGCCATATTTACTATCTATTATCCCGCTTATAAGAGGTATTATAAGAACCGATATTAATACATATATTTTTAAATAAAACTGTAAAGCAACCCTCCAGAATAGCCTTTATTTAAAAATTTGCTGCTCCCCGCGGTTTGCTGTTTTTTGTGAATATGAGGTACCTATAGGGTCAGCTGGGGTAAATGCGTCTGTGGGGCAATTGCGTCTTTCAAGAATTACTGACACCCTCACAAATTAGGTGCCACCTAAATATATTTTTTATCATTAATTACAATCATCTGTACAAGATGGCGTCAGTTGCCTAATTCGTGTGTGAAGGGTTTGTCAGTAATTCTCGAAAGACGCAATTGCCCCACAGACGTATTTGCCCCAGTTGACCCTAACTGCCCCAAGTTCTTTTCTGTACTAACACCTGAAAACGTGCGTGAAGTTTCAATGATGGTCGGTTGAGTAGTTAGAGCGTGCTATAAACAAACTGAGTTTGGTTGTTACTTTCGTGATAATGTATTAAAATGTAAAAGAATAAGAGCTTGTCAAAAACTTCAAAAAGTTTTAAAACGTGTCTGTAACATCGATGTATATATATTTACATAGTACTTATATCTCGATGGTAGATATGTATAACCTAGACTTAAAAATATGTTATTGAATAAAATACATAATAAAATTTAAAAAGTGTTTATTGCTAAGATCTAAAAGTAGACAACAAATTGTCAAAAATTGAAAACAACAACAGAATAACATATTTTTATATTTCTCAGTAACTTAGTGCGCAAGCTGGAGCCTACACAGAGCTGGTTCTTAGAATGAGTAATTGTATGTCTGTAGTCTGTAAGTTTCTCAAGATAAATAAATAACTACTATACATTACTATGTACTGAATTTTGATTATGAATACAATTATAATTACTTACTAGGTAAATTTTTGTTTTCTGCTGCGCAATTGAGTGTCCCATTGAGCTTTACTACTATTTGGAAAATAGCTCACGTCATAATACAAAAGTCAATGTGATAATTATAATCCCTTTACTTGTAAAAAAATTTGATAGTCGACAAAATGTATAAAACAGCAACTTTTTTTTAATTTCAAGGATGCCCATGCTTTGCTCGTGGAGAATATGTACCTACATACTCGTACCTCTACAAATTCCACGGGAGTGCAAAACAGCTCGTTGTAATATTTAATTTAGCAATTACTTTTTAAATATCTGGTTAGATTTTTAATAATTCTTCAAATTATAATCTTACCAACTATAATTTAATGTTATTATTAGATTTTTAGCGATTAATAACTTAGTAATTCGACTTGTTCGTTCGTTTGTGACTTTTTGTCTTTTTGAAATTTGACTGAATTTTACAATGTTTATTAATATCTGTTTTCTGTGTGTTTAAATAAATAAATAAGGATATGCAAACTTGTAAAGTTAAAACTACATAGGTATAGATAAGTTTATCTAAAACTTCTACAGGTCTGCACTGTAGAACCACTACTGATGGCCGTTTCAGTGCTGGTCATCGGGAGCACACTCTAGGTATGTTCCTTCAACTAAATTGCATTGTTTCTATCCAAATTATTACGAGTATGTTTATAAACTTAACGTTTTGTTTGAAAAATAAAAACAATAATTTCGAGGATAAAGATTCTACGTTACTAATTGTGAACGAAAATGCAAATGTTCAAAGTTGTTTATCTCTTACGAAGTTTGCACCCATGAAAGTTTCACAATTATCTTACCCCTTTTTTAAAACAAAATTTAAATGCAAACTTTGCTATATTCAAAATTGTTCTAAACTGTAAGTCCACAAAAAATGCATTAATTATTTAAATCAGTGCGCAAGCGATTTATATCTATTCTAGAATATTCGCACTGGTCAGCACGATTGCATGAAATAAAAACATAAGTAATTTATAATTTTCCTCGCCTATAAGGTGAAAAGTTGTGTGTTTCGCTAAAAAGTAAAAGTTATTTGGGTTCTATATTAAAAACCCATATTTGACCAACGAGCGGATCCTAAAATCCTTCGCTTACTTTGGTTCACAAGTACACGCGTCAAAACCAACTTTGCAGCCTTGCATGACAAATTATTTAAATACACGTTGATCTTGTAGCTTTCAAGCAATTATAGATACCGATCAATATTTCCACTGCCTGTGAAAAGTATTATGGCAAAGCGCTTAAATACAAAATGTGAACTTAGTAAAACCTATCTGTTATCTATCTGTCTCCTTCTTACACATTTTAGGAGCCCAAACACACCATATCTGCTAAAAGTTGCTGAGGAGTTGGACGTCCCGCAGACCAGAGTTGATGCTGCAGCATCAGGTCAAAGTTGAAAAATATTGGAAACACCACCAAAGTAGCAGTAATTGTATCAAATTTCCAATCAATCGGACCTGTGGAAGTTGGTAAGACCATTTTTTGTCAAGCAGGAACTGACCTGATGATCTGTAAAGCCCTTATAGATCTTTTAAGAACCATCTCGATCACATCAGCTTTCAAAGTGAAAGAAACCGCATCAACATTAGTTTATTCTTTCGGCAGTTACGATGCCACAGACGGCGTTGTCCTAATACAGCGCGCCTACGCGATTTTCGCGCGAACTGGCGATGCGACGCATCACGCGTTTGTAGGCGAAGACACGAGCACCACGCGATTATCACTTAGAACACCTGCAGGGCTATTCACAACCATTCAGAAACGTTTCCGTTCGGATTTTTGAAATTTTAAGCCTACATTATTCGAATCTCAGTCTATATTCATAAGTTTTTAAACGTGATTAATTCTTCCGATCGGATTTATACTTGATTCCCTATTCCAAAATGTATAAAAGTAGACTAAGATTCGAACAATTTGAGGTTGAAATTTCTGGGGTCCGATCGGAAACGTTTCCGAATGATTGTGAATACCTATGCTGGAGTGCGAGCACGGACATTTAAACTGACGTTTTAAATCGACATCATCGGTAATTTCGAAACGAATTTGTCGATTTATTCAATTTGAATTACGATTCAAATCGACTAAATCGACAAATTTGTTAGGAAATTACCATTTTACTGAAATTTTACGGATAAACTCCTTTTCGGAATCATTAATTTGTTTGTTTTTGTCGCGCATTCGCCAGTTCGCGCGATTATCGTGTGGTCGCGTTGTGTGGGCGCTGTTCTACAGCACCGGACACAGACTTCAAAGTTATGTCCTATAAGTTTAACGAGTCCATCTTTTAGCGTCGTGGGTTAAAAATAGATAGCAACCAACTACATATGTACAAATATAATATTACATGTTTTTTATCCCCAATTTTTTTTTATTTGTATAAATAGATGGCGCTAGGGTAACGCAAAAATTATGAGCTGGAGTGGAAATTGTAACTTATATTCAGTTTGAAACGAATTCTTTGATGATAGTTCTCGCAGCTGGTTGATCCACTTCGGGGTTATAAAGCCTCAGGGGGTGAGAAAGGGGGAACAAATTTGAATATTTGGAAGAGTTGTTAATAGCACTAATTATGATATAGGGTACTTTGACTTCATCCCGAAAAAAATAATGGTTCCTGTAAAACCGCAGACTTAAGGGTTCCGCGACGCCCTGAATTTTCCATACAAACGCGCTTGTTAAATTTCTTGGAAACTATTCGTGAGATTATGATGAGATTTGTCATGTATAATAAAATGAATTAGGTATATCTCTGCCCCTATTTTCTTGTTTTTTTAAATATTTTTTTTAAAACGTCCTCAATGGAAAATAGAGCTATGAAAAATATCCGCATTTGTAAGGGGTCACTTTTTACTGATTTATTTAAAAGATTGACAAAGCAAATCAAAAATTACTTTGCATAGGGAGGTTGCCTTAATCTTTAGCTATTAAATTAATTCTTAATACAAGGGAAATTCTTAGTTATTGAAGAATGATTAGAGAAGTGCAAGAGTCATAAAAAATTACTGAAATTTTACTTTGTCATTACTGTAGAAAGCTTTAGAGGCTCGTTAGTATCTTTACTTGCTCTCTTCACTCGTTGTCTTTTTCTAGACGAATTGGCAATAAAAAGCCTTTAGCCAATGCGAAGTTAGTCTAAAGTGGTCGCTGGACCCTTAAATAATCTGTGACCTCGGGGCGCAGCTAGGTTTTCCTATAATTGTTTAATACAAGTAGCTGGTCGGTGCGGATTTTTAACCCACTGTCACACAGGAATCGCTTATATTTTGGGGAAATTTCAGACATTCATGTGCCTCTTAGGTAAAACATGTAACAAAACCACTGCATTTTCTCGACATAAAGTACTTTACGTACCGATTTCATTTTGAATGACATATCTATTTTTTCTATTTCAGGTATGGGTGGATATAGGTGCGGGTGGATCGTTGCTATTCCTCTCGTATGTTAAGGTTGCTACGAGTATGACGTGATATTCAATATAAAGCAGTTTTTTTAGTGTAAAGAACAGGCGTCTTAATGAGAATAACTATTTGTCGCGAGCGCACGATAAGAAGTCCTGTGTAGTCCCAAGTGCTACCACAGATTATAATATTGCTATAGGTAAAAATAGATGTCGTTCGGAAACGATAGCCACACAGGTAAATAAATAATCAGTGGTGACATACAGATAGACATCAGAGTCTCACCATAAGGGTTCCATTTTAGCATTTTTATACGTAACCCTAAAAATGAGCCTGTACATACTGCAGCAGCCTAGGACGCTGGAAAGTATCGCGATAGTCGCTCTAGGAGACTGGATTATTGCACAAGGCAAGAAGTTTGAAGAAGCAACTTCGATTCTGCACCAGCACGACAGACCTGCAGCGGATGCTGTTCTCTCTCGGTACATTGAGAACCTTCGCAGCCGTTTAGAGTGTAACGTGCCCTGGGTGTCATACGACAGGTTATCAAAAATAGTCTTACAAAAATATTTAGACCTGTACTACAAATTTGGTCTGTCCTCGATTTCATATGTGACGACGAGGATGATAGAAACATTAATGACAAAGAAACTAACCACTTTAAAACTGAGCTATTTCGACTGGAATAATTATCGAGGCTCGCTATGTTCCAAGTCGTACCTGCTCACTCGCCTTCTTGCATTTGAATTAGAAGTCCTGCCGGATAACTGCGACCAACGCAAAGAGACCGACATTATTCAGATCATAAAAGAACTACCTAGTCTAAAATATCTATCTCTAAAATATTTCTGCACGGACAATATTTTGAAGTGTGCAGCAACTAACTGTAAATCAATTGAAAAGTTAAATTTGAAATTGGCCTTTCTTTTAAATGATGAAAGCATAAAGATATTAACTGAATTTCCTAATTTGACATCTGTAGAGCTTAACGAAAAATTTATAAGTCTAAATGGGATAGCGTACCTTTTAATGAACTGCAAAAATATTAAACAAATTAGTCACCCATTAGCTGCAACTATACAACATATATCTTCTTCAAAAAGTGTTATAAAACAGTTAAATATAAAAAGATACTCAACTGACCATCACACACTGGAGCAACTACAACTGATCGTTGAAAAGTGTCCATTTATAGAGGAAATTAAACTTGAGACTTCCTTCTATTCGTATAACAATGTAATGCCACTCACTGGCTTCCAGCATTTACAAAAACTGCAGCTAGACGGTCACGAGTTCTACAACGACCAAGTAAAAGAAATGTTGGAAGTGAGAGGATATAATTTAACACACTTGTCTCTAAACGACATCTCGGAAGTAGATGTAAACGCATTGATTCACATCAGTCAATCGTGCCCAGATTTGCAAGTTTTAAGTATTCACTTATGTGAATTTACAGAAAATATGACGCTACTTTCAAAAAAAATAGAAATTCCGCCATTCAGGAATTTAAGGGAGTTATCTGTGAACTCTTCGAGTGGATCGTTCGATGATGGCACTCCCACTACTGTGGATGAGCACATTCTCTTTTTGCTCTCAAATTGTTTAAATATCGAAACCTTATACATTGGCGAACGAGTGGCTCACACAGAAGAGGCTCTTTTAAAAATCTTGGATGAAAACCCATTACTTTTTTTGACAAAATTAGAAATAGTTATACCTGAAGATGTATCACGAAAACAAACGAAAACTAAGGTCATCATAGACCGGATCGTTGACAAGTGTATCAATTACCCGGAGGCTATAAAACATACTGGCTGCAACTATAGAAGGAGTACTTATAATATATTCTAAAAAATATGAAAATTAACTGGCTGCGCGCATTGTGCGACACGCGCCTGCGACTGCTCGACGACTAGACGCATCAGCAGGCTGCGTCCAATAATTCTCATACAAGACATTTTGTTCCACCGCATACTAAACTATAAAATATAACGACTTTTAAAATGATATTTGATGTATGACACATATGTCAGATGGCTGTCCTGTGAATCAAGCTATGTTTAACGAACTATTAATTACTGTTCTGGAATGACATTGTAAAAACGCACACTGTTTTCAAGATAAGATTTATTGGTTTTTGAAGCCTACACTTAAGAAATACGAGTGTGTGTTGATACTGTGAAGCTTCAGGCTTTCTATTAATTGTCACATAGATTTATTTTGGCATTAGATGTAAGGAAACTGTAGAGTTAAGATATTAATCATTTTAAATTGCTGTCTTAGTGATATTCTAGGTGTTAAATTGTAAATCACACGAATTGCTCTTTTTTGTAATTTAAAAATTGTATTTATGTCCGCGGCCGATCCCAATAATATGAATCATGCTACATTTATATTAGTATCCAAAGTCCAAAATGAACAGAAAGGGGTTGAAATGGCGTAAATGCCTTCGAGAAAACTATAGTAGCCTTTATTATCTGGACTTGGCGGGGGTACTGCCGTGGCCACAGATACAACCCTTCGTATTTTTGTTTTATTTATATTTGGCAGAGAGCGTGTCAAAAAAGTTAAAAACCCTGCTGACCATTTGGTTTAACCATAGATAAAACTTAATATTAACATTTATAAAATAACTGATCAAGGATAGGTACGATCGGATAATATTATGTAATACTTACTAGAATTTAGCTACGATTACTTGTTTAGTTAGTAGGTATATTACTACTTATTTAGTACAGTAGTGGTACTTATTTAGTTAAGTATATTTGTAATACCTACCTCAGTTACAGAATACTCTCTACTATCTATGTAATACGGCGTATTCTGTATATATATTCTGCATACTTTAATCTAGATGTCTACATTTGTGAAATAAATAAATACTCATCCAAATACTCATTTATTTATACAATTAGTATACCAAATCTATTAATTTACAATAGTAGTAATGAATATTAATTGAATTCATGAAACAAATGTCTTAAAAGTATAAATATATATTCAATTCATAAAATTAGGTATACTCGTAGGATAGGCCTAGGATACCACTTTCCGTATTAAAAATTCTTCTTCAAAGTCATATACGGTTGATTAATCAGCCAGCGTTTCAGTTTCGTCCTAAATAAAATTATGTTGAACACCTAAATAATGTCTACGGGGAGTCTATTGTAAATACTAGTGCCTATGATATGAATCATGTTAGTGGATTTCGAAAATGTTCGTTTTAAAGGTAAAAATAATAAATTACTCGTAGTGATTACTTCCCCAGTAAACTTTGAAAATATACATTGACCAACTTAATGGCTTAACTTACCACGAGTTTCGATAGGTATGTTGGTTGTAAACGTAAATTTTTTTCGTTTAAATTTTGCTCCACAAATTTCACCTAGTTCCTTAACGTTTCCATCAGGTACTTTTTATTGAAATGTATTGAGGCAAACGAAAACGGAAAAAGTTTTCCAAACCATCAAAACTGAAAAGGGGGTGGTCAAGTTTCATTGGTCGATAACTCGGACGTAACTCGAAAGTCGTCGCATGAGGAGTAACGACTAATGAAAGTTCGTCACCTCACCTGTACCTCGCTCGATGCAGCATGCGGGTATTTCCCGCAAGCGACCTTCACCAATGGCGTGCGAGAACAGAACATCTCTCACACACCGCATGCGGGCTCTTTCGACTAATGAAAACGGCTCTCGCATGCGGGCCCAATGGCACGCAAGAGCCCGCACTCCGAGTGTGGGCCCAAACACTTCTCAAAATAAGCCGTTACCATTAGGTAGCGCTTCACAACGCTGAAATCATGAGCTGAAGTGGAACCTTGAAACGTAAGTTTGGAACGAGCCGAGTGCTGTGATGATAGTTCTCACAGTTGTTAAGATAGCTATAGTAGTACCTAACATTTCATTAAGATTATTGCAAGATGTTTCAAATAACAATGCAATGAGTTTCGAATTCAATAACTCGTAAAATAAATTATTTCAAAAAAAATATGTGCATAAAAAAGGTAAGTCACTATCTTGTTGAGTGGGTTAGTAAAGACTTAATTAAGTTTACTACGGGTTCCAGCGAAACACAAGGCAGCACTACTCTCGCCTGAGTTCTGGCCAAAAGGGCTAGTGTTCCGGCGCTACTGGGAGGCCGCACAGGGAGCAAAAGCCCAGAAGATTTAGTTAATTGTATTGATGTTTTTTATATGTATGTTAGTCTGTAAGGTATTTATTTCCTATGGGCCTCTGTAACTTGCATTGTATGCAAGTTATATTGCCTGAAATAAATGGATTATTATTATTATTATTATATTATACATACCTATGAACCTATACTAGCCACACCGCGCGGTTTTTTTTTTTTTTGCCCGCGGTTAAAAAGTATCTTATGTTGCTATTCCAGACTATAATCTAGCTCTTTACCAAATTTCGCCCCAGCACAGACCTGTTCAGACGTTCTGGCGTAATATGAGTAGGGTAACAAACATCCTTCCGTCCATCCGTCCGTATTAGTTTGATTTATTATTTTATTTTTGACTGATTTATTACTTCGTAAATGCCTTTTAAGTAACTTTTACTAGATACATATACCCTGTAAGGGTGTCGCGTTATAAAACTAAATGAATACATTGAATCTTATAACAGTTCTTAACTACAAAATTAACAAATTTAGTAACAATAAAATTTACGCGAGATTGAAAAGTTTATCCTATGAGTAAAATTCAACTTTATGATATATTTTTTTAATATCTATTGTAATTTTCTGTAGAATGCTCGGATTTTAATGTTACTGAAATGAACAAAAGTTAAAAGTTCTGTTTCCAGTAACCATTTTTTTTAGATAATTACCTAAGTAAGTATCTACATAATTACTAGAAGCGAATGGACATAATAATACATAATAAAGCAATACTTACTCGGAGCTGAAAGTGGGTAAAAGCACAAATTAGGTACCTATTTATCATATGCTACAACTTTTTTTCTAAATTAAAAACTAACCGACATTTGCTCAGACACCTAAGACTCTCTGGCTGGCTTCAATCAACCAGTGTCGGGACCGTGGACAATTGCAAATTGCTTCGTCTTCTCGATGACTGTTACTAAGAAGCCAGTGTCGATTTATTTTGATTATAATCGACTAAACAATACCTACCTATAATTTTTGACGACTTAACAGCTATCATGGGACATCTACATATCCCATGACATCTTTTTACCATGTTGGTTGTGTGTTGTCCTCGACGCTGAGCGACCGTGAATCGTAAAATCACGCTGCACAAGTCCACGGTCGCGCAGCGTTAAAAACAAAACGTTACCATCATGGCAATAAGATAAAATGGGGCCCCCAGGTAGATAGATAGATAGAAAAACTCTTTATTGTTCACACCATAGATAACAAAACAACAAGAGAAAAATAATGATAAAACTTTTTAAATAGTGTAACAACTGGCGGCCTTATCACTAAAAGCGATCTCTTCCAGGCAACCTTAGGATGGAGAGGATACTACAAAAGAGTATGGGACAGGGTGTGCAAAAATAACGAAAATAAATATAAGATTAAAACAAAGAAACAACAAAACATCCATAGTTAACAACAGGTATAGTTTAGTCGACAACTGAAGTCTATCAAATCAAATCAGTATTAACCTATATTTTCTTACTGCTAAAAATTTTTGCAAATTATTCCAAGTTTCCATGCAAGTTGTTATTCGAACCTACTATCCGAACGGTAGACGTCGATCCCGGATTCCGAATCCACAATTCCCCTATTCTTGACGCGTGAGATGTTGCTTGTTGACTTTTGAAACGAGAGAGACAATGACCAGAAAATATCTCGACTGATGAGAATAGGGCTCCTAGTCTGTAAGATTCATCACCGTGGCGACAGCTCGCCTGGTCGCCTCCACCATTATCCAATGTTGGGTTTCCCGCCGCATCCGCGACTTCAAAATAAAAAGTGTTCCAAAGATGGGTTCCGCGCTGATTTTATAATTATTAAATAATTGAGTAGGTAGACAATGGTGCGACGACATCGTGGAGACTGCAGGTGCATACTGGAGGTTATTCCTACGCGTGAGATGAGATGAGATTTTATCTTGGTCACTCTCACACCTATGCCGTTCTAATCGAGAGCAACAAGGACGAAAAAAGGTGAGATGAAAATCTCAAATCTCCGAATAGGGCCACTGGGGGCTTATTCGGAGATTTGAGATTTGCATCTCACCTTTTTTCGTCCTCGTTGCTTTCGTTTAGAATCGTTTCCATTAGATCTTATCTCATCTCACGCGCAGGAATAGCCCCCCTGGACCCGTCAAGCACAAGACCGAGGAGGCCTTCACCCAGATTTGGGTGCCCTAAATTAATTTATGTAACTTCAAATCTTTATATCTTTTTGATAAATGTATTATTAATTCCTATTTCTTAAATTTAATTGTAAGGGGTATATTTGCTTTTATTTGTTTTTTTATTTAATTTTTTATTTATAAGTAATTGAAACTAGAATATTTCTACTAAAGCGTATGCATATTTATTACTAAAAAAGGCAATCAGTACTACAGATAATAATAATCAAATCAAATCAATAATACAAATGTACATAGAGCTATAAAAAATCAGGAATAAGCGAGGTCAGTACTAGTAAAAGGGTGCGTCCACACATGTTCTTTTTCCCGATCCGAACTCCGAGCCGATCCTCGTCGCGATCGTGGCCGCATCGCTCACACCTGTTCTCTAGCCCGTCCCGATCCTCGTCGCGATCCCCGATCCACGATCATCGCGTGCTCATTTCTGATATTTATTATAATGGTTCCTGTTTCCGGGGTCCCACAGGACTTCCCTATCCCTACCTCCATCCATCGATATATACCGTCACGCCTTTGCTACATTGTATATTGCAACACCCACACTTGACCGAACGATATTCAGTCCCAAACCTTCTCAAACTAGACTAAAAATAATAATAAGTAAATTCAAAAAATAAGAGGTAAAAATATATTACAGGGTAATTTTTCTGTATTACTTACAGAAATTTTTATCACCCAATCAGTATCGTAAGTAAAAAAATAACAAGTATTTAGCTTTTTTTGTAATTAAAGTTACAGATAATCGGCGCGGCGCAGGCGGTGGCGCCCAGGTTTTACCAGAGCGTTGAACCGGCTGCTGGTGTTAGGTAATAACTATGGTAAATAGCGTCCTCTGTGGATGTACTTACACTGTGCTAGCGGCAGGCAAGCTAGCTAGCATACAGGGTATAAATTTCATAAATTACATGGACTAATACTTGCATATTCAACTCTATAAATAAATAAATTCAGGACACTTTCACACACGGTCGCCTGACCCCAAACTAAGCAAAGCTTGTACTATGGCTGCCAGAGACTGTTAAACATACTTAGATATTTTTAAATACATACTTAAATAGATATTAACACCCAGACATGGAACAAACACTAATTTTCATCACATGAATGTTTGCCCTAAGTGGGAATCGAACCCACGCCCCCACGCTCAGAAGGCAGGTTCACTACCAACTGAGCCACCGAGGCAGTCAAGTTCGACAACAATGCTTTCGTATGTCCGAATTCTGTCTGGATTTCTGTCCGGATCTCTGTCTCCTTCAATAGGTAGCATTTCGTATCCGATTCTCTAGAAGTTTTGTGAGAAGGTTTGATAAATAAATTTTGAAAAATTTCCAAAACTTGACTCGGCAAAAAAATTTGTATGATTATCGAACCTGCTCACAAAATTTCACGAGAACTGGTTAGGAATGCAACCTGCAAAGGAGACAGACGTCGGCCGTGAGGTCAACAGTTCACAGGGCCAGTAGTTAAAAGTAGGGTTGAATTAATATCGTGACACCTAGACACCAGAATTTGACAAATCAGCAAGTTTAACTTTATGTTGGACATTTAGCAGTATTTACGTAATATTGTAACAGTTAAACATGTTACTTGGACAATATCTAGTGTAATTCCGCTTTAACGTCGCATTAAGTACATTACATTAGGACTACGAATTTTTTATTCTATTTTTAATTTCGAAATTTAAAAAAAACGAATATAATGAAATTTACTAGAAAAATTATACAAACTGATATTTGAATCTAATTTTAAACGTTATACAATTTGATATTTCAACTAACGAATTTAACAGACCTAATATAATGGAATCCACTAAAAACTATAGACAATTTGATCTATGAAGCTCATTTAGTAAGGAATTTAACAGAAATAATTTTTATCGAAAAATTAATACAACAAAATTGAAATACTTAGTACAATAAAAAAAATACAATAAAAATTATACAATAAAAAAGCAATAAAAAATCCCTATTCTTCGAGCACTTCGTCGACACGTGTTTCACCTCTCCATGAGGCAGTTTCAAGATGAACTTCCGCAAAGTAACGCCTGATTCAATCAACTATTGTAACAGTTACTTTTTTTTTTTTTTTTGACGAAGCGTCTATGCTTCAGCGTCGACAAATATGCTTTCGTATGTCTGAATTCTGTCCGGATACCTGTCATTCTCTACAGATTGAGAAATGCGATCTGTAGAGGACAGGCGTCGGCCGCCAGGTCTCCAGCACACAGAGCCAATAGCGTGTAGTAGGGTAAGGGAAAAATGACATTCCAGGATAGGTCTTTGCACTCTTCTATGTAATGTACCTACTTACCGTTAACTTGTATTAATAGGTACATCATACATACATACTCGTACATAATATTATAAACGCGAAACTTTGTAAGAATGGATGGATGGATGGATGTTTGTTACTCGAAAGAGTAACAAACAGATCTGTATGAAATTTGGCGCAGAGATAGATTATAGTCTAGAATAGCACATAGGATTTTTTAACCGCAGGTGAAACCGCAGGGTGCAGCTAATATTTTAATAAATTTCAGTCAATCAGCTTGACTAAAAAATAAATTACAGATAGACAGGGTCGGACTGGAACTGCAAAATAAATGTTGTCTTCGCCAGTTTTGAACGCCTCTGCTTGCTCAGACTAGTGTATCCGTAGCCGCATTGCGTAAAGCTAGTCTCTATACTATGGTAGTCGACGAAAGCCAATACGTAAAGCGGATAATGACGGTGACTAATTATGCAATCGACAATGAAAAGATAAGGCAAACAACTCGGAGGCAAACAATATTGTTGATAAATAGAGCCTGCATTTTGTGAAGGGTCATTACACCGTACCTCGGGTTTCCCTTACTTTCCTCGCAAGCGGGCGCGGGTGGAATCCCCTCACCTGTCACCTGCCGATAGCATCATGCGTTCGTAAATAATATACAAACCTACTTGAAGCGAGTGAGATCATGTTATGTGAGCGCACAAATTGTCCTGTCATTTCAAACTGGTCGCGTGCCGACATAAGGCTCGCCGAACACTGCGAGATAAGCGAGCACAAGATGAATATATCTTTGAAATGCAAATACAATAAACCATAGTTTAGATAGTGGCAAAAAACATAGAGCTAATTTGAGTTTGCCACTAACAGGCTTGTAGGCCTTGTGACATACGAGTAAATATTTATAAGCAATAAAAAGCGCAATCAAATAATACCCGACTGTCCATAAGATAGTCATGTTTTCGCGTGTATGTAACTACATTATTTTTCATCATCATCATCATAACATCAGCCGGGGCAACGTCCACTGCTGGACAAAGGCCTTCCCTAATTATTTCCACAAAGACCGGTTCTGCGCTGCCCGCATGCAGCAGCTTCCCGCGACCCTCACCAGAACGACAGTCCAGCGCGGGAGGCCTTCCCACTACATTATTTTGTGAATAATACTTATTTTTATGTGACTTTTTAAAGGCTTGACCGATTTTAGTTTGTGAGGGGTCGCTTAATTTATCGCCAATTCGGAGACGTGTATCACTGTAGGCTCGGTACTATTTTCAGTCGGATTATTTTGTTTTTAATTTAATATAAGGCTTCGTCCTGATTAAGTAAACCTGTCCGCTGGCTGACTCTGGGTCACGTATTGGGTAAGCTCAATGCTGAGCAAGCGGTGAACTGTAGCAAATAAAATGTGAGTCAGCCGCTCGGCAGCAAGCGATACGCCGCAAACTGGGTACGCGCGTACTCAGTAAGTAGGTACATGTTCGGACACTCCATTTTTTAAGTATGTAGACAGGATGGCGAACTTGAGGCAAACAGTCAGCCGTTCACAGTTTGTTCAGTTAGGACGAAGTCTAACACATCCTCATCATCTAATCGCCTACTGCAGGTCTCTCTTCTCGTACGCCACCCCTAGCATGCGCGCGCGACAAATTCTTCTCTTCACTTTTTGTCGTGAGAGAACGTGACAAGGCTATGTGTAAACATACGTCTATCTCGATAAAAAGAGTCGACATACCGATGTCGCGTTGCGCATGCTAGACCTGCTGGAGAATTCGAGATATTTTTATGTCATTGTCTCTCTCGCTAAAAAGTCATAGGAGCGAGAATGACCAAGAAACATCTCATGCACGCTTTCAAATCAAAATCAAAATCAACTATTTCACACCTATGCCGTTTCAAAGGAGAGCAACTAGGATGAAAAAAGATGAGATGAAAATCTCAAATCTCCGAATAGGGCCACAGGTCCAGTACCAAATTATAGTTAATGATGGAAATATATTGGTAAGTAAGTATACCTATATTATGACGTAGTCGTACGTAGTGAGTTTAGTATATTGTAGGTAATGTATGTAATACTATATAGATTTATAAACTGGGTTTCCTGTCCTCATTGTGTGTTATCATGGCAACGATACGCGGCCTTTGCAATGGGCTAAAGTTTCAATAGGAATTTATAAATAAACGTAATGTTCGTATACGTATCGTGATTTTCAATTCATTGTGTGGTTAGATTTTCTTATCAACTGCCTACACCATTGTCATGTGTGGACAAGCCGTAAATATTTTCGAAATGTAACTAAGTATTAAACTAACTACAATGACCTAGGTGCAGGGCTACGTACATAGACGCTGATTTATAGAAACCTATACGTCCATGGTAATATACTTCACCAGGTGCACCGTCCCGAGATATAAATGTCACGTGGGTGGCACGCGGTGACGTCAACCGCTAAACAAGACCGGAATAAGTTTCGCCCACGATACTGGTATTTTCAAGTGTGGGGTCCACAGTGCTTGTATATTGTGAAAATAGTTGGCTAATAAAGATGTTTGTATTTGTAAGTAATTTACAGTAATTTGTATTAAGTAATTTACAGTAATTTGTATTTGTAAGTAATTTACAAGTTCGAGAGAGACGATGACAATACACTAAGAGTGACGTAGTTGGGTGTCAACTCAGTGTTTTTTTTAATTATTAAACCAATTTAGCTACTGGTTTTTTCGGATGTAGGTAGCAACACAGCCACTTTAGCGTTATTTCTTGAAATTGTGTTAAGCATTTGGTTGAACTTCAAATGTATCTAAGACACATATCTATAGCGAGATAAACAGACCGCACTTCGACTTTACTATAGTGGAAAGGTCAAGAATATCGCCTGCAAAGTCGAACTTTCCATCAAAGTGAAGTCGAAGTGCGGTCTGTGAATCTTGCCCATTACACCAAAAGACCGAGGGCGAGAAAGGAAGAGAATGAAAAGAAACCAAGAATTGGATCACTTCATTTATCTTCCTTTTTAACCCCCGAGGCAAAAATGACGCGGTGTTATAAGTTAGACGTGTCTCTCTGTGTGCGTCTGTCTGTGGCATTGTAGCTCTGGGATGGATGATTTATTTTTTAATTTTTTTTAATTTTAAGGTGAATTAGTCAGTAGAGTTCTTAGCTATGGTTAATGAAAATCAGTGCCGGGGGCTTTTTTATTTTTTATTTATATGTACTTGTATTATTAATACAAGTATAAGTTGCAGTGATCTTATTGGCAAATTTTACCTCGCTAGCTCGTTCGCTACGCATCGCTCATCTTTTAGTGGAAAAGCACCCTTAGGCACAGGTCCAGCGGCAATGGAGAGATCTGCAAAGACATTATGTATTATTACAGGGATAGATTTTACATAACATAACATAACATAACATAACATAACATAACATAACATAACATAACATAACATAACATAACATAACATAACATAACATAACATAACATAACATAACATAACATAACATAACATAACATAACATAACATAACATAACATAACATAACATAACATAACATAACATAACATAACATAACATAACATAACATAACATAACATAACATAACATAACATAACATAACATAACATAACATAACATAACATAACATAACATAACATAACATAACATAACATAACATAACATAACATAACATAACATAACATAACATAACATAACATAACATAACATAACATAACATAACATAACATAACATAACATAACATAACATAACATAACATAACATAACATAACATAACATAACATAACATAACATAACATAACATAACATAACATAACATAACATAACATAACATAACATAACATAACATAACATAACATAACATAACATAACATAACATAACATAACATAACATAACATAACATAACATAACATAACATAACATAACATAACATAACATAACATAACATAACATAACATAACATAACATAACATAACATAACATAACATAACATAACATAACATAACATAACATAACATAACATAACATAACATAACATAACATAACATAACATATCATAACATAGCATAGCATAGCATAGCATAGCATAGCATAACATAACATAACATAACAACATATCGTCACGCTTTTCTCCGAAGGGACTAGCAAGGGTGTAATACATCACCCACACTTCGCCGGACGATATTCAGTCCCAAATGTGAAAGGGGGCGAGCCTGTTGCAATACACCGGGCTCCAGTCATGTAGCAAATGACATACAATACGCACATAATTATGTTCACACAATGAACAAATTGGTGCGTGCCGTCGGCTGGGCTTGAGCCCGCTCTCTCTGGCTTGAGAGGTGGGCCTTCTCCAACTAGGCTATCATCGCTTTTCATTTTTATGGATTTTATTTGAGGCAATTATTGGAGTAATGAATGAAATACTTGCATTTGTAGGCAACTGCCACAACAAAGGCAATGTAACATATGTTTTTTTTTAAATAAATGGCAATCATTAATAAATTTCTTTTACAGTTCTATTTTAATGACTCTCGTGGTCTAGTTAGAATTCAACTGCATATTAGTAGGAAGTCCTGGATTCGTTTCGGATCCGGATTCGATTCCCAGTCGGATAGATGTTTGAATGATGAATTTAAATATCTGTGCTGGTTCTTGTTAATTGTCCATGTCTTTGTGGACCCCGGACACAGGGAAAACTAGTGCTGCGAGCTGTGCGCGTGAAACGTTTTTTAATACTTATTTATTTTTTAATCATAATCGCTATAATGAGCACGCACGTCACCGTTAACGGAAATTAAAAATCGTCTATAAA
Source organism: Peribatodes rhomboidaria (assembly GCA_911728515.1). Classification (NCBI taxonomy): domain Eukaryota; kingdom Metazoa; phylum Arthropoda; class Insecta; order Lepidoptera; family Geometridae; genus Peribatodes; species Peribatodes rhomboidaria. The sequence goes on along the minus strand of OU452179.1, from coordinate 490,387 downwards.
TATTTCCATTACTTCCCTGTGTTATCGACGTATCGTGGACGTCAAAAAATATCGTTAAAAAATAAAATCGCCCATTCGGTGTTTAGGTAAATACCAGCTAGCTTTCTAGGCAAGGGACACCCCGAATGATTTCATTGCCTAAACCTAGAGGCATTTGTTTAGCCTAAAATGACCTTAATTAATACCTTAATACCCAAGCATTTTTTGTGGTTAACCATTTTGGTGGTTTTCCTGATTTGTATGACGATGGACGCATAAACAAAATAAACCACCTGGTCTACATCTACATACTTACGCAGGCCCGTGCGGTCAGCTAATCTTGAAGCTAGAGTGACGTCTCAAAAAATGAAACAAACGCTGTTTTGCTCAGAATTTCATAAAACGTCAAGAGGCACGATATTTGTACGTGGCTGAGATTCCTTTTTTTGACGTATTTACCGCATTGTGACGAGTTAGAAACGTAATAATACACAAACAAAGACTCGTAATGAATATTTCTCTAAGCTACCATCTTCCTGTTCCCATGAGATGAGATCGCTATGAGACAGACCGTTTAATAAAAAACATTTCAGCCAAGCTATCGCGTAACATACGGCTGCATAGTAAGTACACACACTAAAAATTCCAATACCACAGAATACTCTCTATTAAATAATATGTTGATAACGTTCTTCTTTTTCAAACACTGTTAAAAAAAGCAACGACCGTTGCAGGTATAACTGTATCGTTGCTTAAAAGTAAGTACCAACATAATAGGCCCTTTTCAAAATGCTGAATTGCTAAATCTAAGCAAGCTAAAAATATACCTATCTTTGTTATTGCCACGTATTAGATAAAGACATCAATACTTTTAGCTAGTTAACATTTAGCAATTTGGCATTCTGAATAACGAACAAAATAACTTCCATCGAAACCTGCGAAAATAAATAAGCCTTTGTCGAAACTCCGGCTTCGTAGACGCCGAAGCAGTTCTGAATAGGGCCTTATTATTACGTGACTTGTAACTAAAAGCTCAGTTAAATATGCTAATGCTAAATAAAATAGGCTACGAGTAAATAAGATTAACATAGGTAAATAAATTTATCTCTTCCTTCTATCAAATTTAATACAAGGGAGAAACGGTACGAAATCCAAATCATGGACCGTATAAACTAGGTGCATGCACACAATTCACCGTAGCCACAAACAAACGCAACCAGTCGCAACAGTGATAATTATAGTTGTCTCGTTCTCGCTATAGTCTCTCGTACGTCTCTCTAACCTTTGTTATCGATACACGTAACATAATACTGTCACCGGAGCTGTGTATGCTTGTTGTTGCATTTGGTATACGTACTGTGTGCTAGAAATTAGACTCGTACCGCTTCTTCCTTGTATTCGTAACGTAAGTGGGTATAATACTTACTCTACACCTGATGTAGGTCATGTTTGTTTTCCTTCGACAAGGCCGCGCGAGAATCCCACACGTCATAGAGTCGGCATCCTGTGAGCTTGAAACTTTTACCTTTGGATCGTGCCATGTCATCTCATTACTAGACTAGGAAAGCCCAAGCTGTTTCCTTTGAAACTTGTCTTTGGGGCAGACCTTCATACTGAGTACCGCTGACAGTGTTTAAGACGCATCGGTGCATATCTTGCAGTTTCAGGAAAATTAGGGCTTAGCATACTTGCTACTTAAATAATCAGACTAATCTATACCTATACCAATATGTATTTGAAAATCGAAATTAACTCTGTCTGTCTGTAAATATGTTTATATAGCCTATTCATGACTAAACGGCTGATCGGATGTTGGTGAAATTTGATAATTAGTTGATTGATAATCCTTCTATGATAATCCCTTCTAACCAAAGGTCAAAGGCTTATCACGAGGAAGGTTTTTGGTCACTTTTTTGCTAAATAAACGCGAACGAAGTCGCGAGTAACAGCTAGTTAATTCTAGAAGCGCAAGTTTGTGTGCGCGTGATTTTTTGTTACTTTTTCCCGCTCAAATGGGTGGACGTATTTTGATGAAATTTGGTATGGAGGTAGTTTATCCCCGGATTAACCCGTAGGCTAACAAGCACTTTTTAACCGCGCGGCGCAGCTTGTAACATATAAAGTATTGTACATGGCATCTGTAGGTACATAGTAGCCACGTGTGCTGCTTGACGTCACGATATTATAGTAAACAACCTAACCTCCTGCGATAACACCACTATTCAACCTAAACTCTCTCCCTCGAGATATTGACGTCAGTTACGTCAGTACTTTTGACGTTGTAAAAACTCTGGGTTTACCGCAAATACTACTACTTTATACTTGTAGGTATTTGTTACACGCTCATTACACAATTTGAACTAAACCCAGTTTTCCTTTTGATGCTTGGTAAATGGAAACGCAGGCTCTATTTCGACGTTAGATGAAATTATAAAATTGTGGAAACGCGTGGAGACGTGGGAAATACTGCGTCATGTAGCTGTGAAGTTTTATCGTTAAAAATAAATTATTGAAAAATCGTACTAATAATGCAATATACCTCGCTCTGTCCTTTTCTCTCTGTTTGTAAATATTTTCCGAGCTTGATAAAATTTAAGTAAGGGTGCTCCTAGGCGGCAATATTTTAACTGCAATTCTGGCCCTGCAATATTGCGACAATATTAATTGCGATAATAATTATTTACGGCAATATTTTGAGTTTGACTCCCATGGCCATGTGGCCATTTATTCATACATTTCTAGCATGGCTGATGGTAGCCGGGCTACATACAACAGTCGGCAATATGGCCGGGCCAGTATTGCAGTAAAAATATGGCCCGTCTAGAAGCACCCTAACTAATGTAACAAACTTACTTTCGCATTTCTCATTCGACCGAGTGAGCATTACCGAGCGAAGCGTCTACGCTTCAGCTTCCACAAAAATGCTTTCGTTTGTCTGATTCCAGATCTTTGTCTTCGTCTACAGGTCGCATATCTTAACTGATTCTTTGGAAACTTTGTGAGTAGGTTCGATAATTATATTGATTTTTGTCGTCAAGACAGATTTTGTAATTTTTCAAAACCGAAATATTTTGGAAAAAAGAAATCATGTCTCCGCAATTTTTTTTTTTTTTTTTATAAAGAATAGGTCAACATTTGACCACCAACTCGCCTGATGTGAAGCGACATTGTGGCCTAAGATGAAGCACGAAGACCTAGTAGGTACTTATTAACTCTGGCTTTGAAGATACCTAGGTTGTAGTTAGTCGGAAAAACAGATGGTGGCAAACGATTTCAGTTCCTAGCCGTTCGTATTAAGAAGGTGGAGGCGAACCGCTTAGTACGAGTAGGTGGTATATCGACTAAGTAGGGATGATACTTATGCGTTTTCCGACTTGTTCTGCTGTAAAAGGGGGAAGAGGGGATTAGGTCGTGCAATTCAAGCGCACACTCGCCAAAATGCAAAATTCTGATGTATTTTCAAGATTGTCAATAATTTCAAGAAAATCGATTAAGAAATGCGACCTGTAAATGAAGACAAAGATTTGGAGAGAACTCGGACTCGGTTTGTCTCTCTCTTGCGAGACAAAAACGGTGGAAAGACCATTGGTCTCCGGCCCGTGCTAGCCCTGGTTCAGCCATTTCATCTAGGTATCCAAAAAGTTAGTTATTTGTTAACTGTCCCGTCGAGCGCTGGTCTGCATCGAGGCGTGTGACCGAGGCGTGTTTCCCAGTCTAATTTCACAGTCTATTGGGCGCTAGGCGCCCGCATTTTCTGCGACTCATCGCTGCACACCTAGATAATTGATTTCCGAACAATTGCCGGTATTTCGCGGGTAAAACACTCTTTTCAGCTAATTTGCAGATTTGACTCGTTCGTTATGGTTTAGATTAGGAAAGTCCAGGGCTGAAAAAGTTGTGGGTCTGTTCGGTAAAACCATGTTCAGTAAAACCGAAGTAGGGTAAACTGGTACAAATGCTTCTGTGGGGCAATTAAGTATTTCGAGAATCACTGAGAAACCTCTCACAAATCGGGCGGCACCTGCATCTTTTTTCTATCTTTAGCTACAATCATCTGTACTAGAATGCGTTAGTTGGCTAGGGTTTGTCTGTATATTATAATACTAATAATGTAATAGGTAGTAAGTAAGAATATAGAATATAATAATAAGAATATAATAGGTAGTAGAAGTAGGTAATATTAGTTGCACTATATACATACAAGTGTTGATTACATAGCAATGTTTATATCTATAGGGTTATTTCTAATTCACAGAGACCCCATGGAAGCAGTTTTATATATACAGGAATTCTAACACACACACACATAGATACCCTTACATAGGTGTAATTATTTGTCAATTACCTACTTCTGCTGAATCTATTTTTGTGCCATAATTAGCATGGATCTAATATAACTATAATATAATTATTGTGTTTAACTTTCCTTAAAGAAACGAAACAGCTCTACTATGAGTTTCGAAATACTTGCTTATTTTTCTAACAATTGTTTACATTTTATGTTAAGCAATAATATTGAGTCTTGTTGCTAATTAAAGCCACTGATGACTATAGTAGATTATGCACCGAGGGAGTTAAGCGGCTTAAGTCACAGGAGGCTTATTGAACCCTGAGCGTAACGAGGAACTCTAGAGCTAAGCGCAGCGAGGGAGTTATAATATAACGGCCGAGCGCAGCGAGGGAGTTATGTAGAGTCTTGAGTGAAGCTAGGGGTTTAAGCAGCCCAAGACGAAGACACTGCTTCATCCCAGAGGTGAATACTCTACTGTTCACACCACCTGCTCGACAGTGACCAATTACATAAATCACGTAGACTCAACATAAAGCGAGGTGGTAACCATTATCGTTCAGAATTTCCCCGGTAGACCTAAACTATAATATTATTCGAAATTGTCACTACAATTGTGTAACAAAGGATAAACCGTGTTTGGTGATCCATATAAAGCTGAATGAAAGATAGTGAAACATATTTTCCTTGTCGAAACAAAGATCCCTTTTCCTGTAAATTATACAGCAGAAAGATTGAAGCATTACATTACGAAAAGAATTAGTTGCAGCCTCTTTCTTAGAAGCTGCACGCGCGCCTGTCGGCGATATAATTTATAATGTTGATAAAACAATGGATTTTCCTCTAAAATATTGTAATGTGTTATTCCAGGGAGAGTTTCGGCGGCTGGACCTTCGGAGAAAAGTTTTCACAAGTCTGCAATGATCGCGTTTGATGAAACCGCGCTACGCATCGGTGCAGGAGACATCATAGGAAGGATATGACCACGCGGACCATTACAGCACCACATTATAGACCTGATGCATACGCGCGCTTCCATTGTATCCCTGCCAACTTGACCAGTAATAAACGAGCTTCTGTCTGAAGTGCGTGTGTTTCTTTTCACCTATGCCCATACATATCAAAATCCCTTTTCGTATTATTTCAGTTCCTGTCCATCCAAAGGTTAGGTCCATGGAAGGAGTCGCTTTATGCGATAAGGTCACCTTTGTACTGTCGAATACATAAGAATATGTATTTTTTAAAGATTTCCTTTGTTGGTTTTGGTGTGCAATAAAGTCATATTAAATTGTTTACGGCAATATTGTGTCTAAAACAATAAATATAATTATCAATATCTTGATTGGTTTCTGGCTAATCCAATTATTACTAATGATGATTCCATTCCATACATTCCATGCTGATTTCGCTTACAGCGACCATTTTTTTATTTATTTTTTATTTAAAAATTACACTCCACGGACTCCGGGGAACGGGGCTTTTGTTAACATAAATCTTAAATTATTATTTAAGGGGAATACAGGTAGAGGGGGGTTAGTTATTAAGTCTTAATCTAAGGTTAGGTACTTATTGCATTGTGATTACACCACGAGCAGACCAGCGACCCGCAAGCAGTACCCGATCACGAGTATGACGCATGTGCCAGCCGTCGTTCTCCTCAACCATATTTGAGGGAAGAGAACGACCCGACACACGACGACGCCGCAAGAAGGTGCCTTCGATAGTGAACATGAATGCTCGAGATGGACCCACAATTTATATAAAACGATAACAAAATATAAAACGATAACGAGAACAGAAATTATTACAATTTTTATAACAATTAATATAACATCATGGCCTCCTCCCGACTCAGAGCCTCCATCACTACCGCGTTCCGATCTCTGATGGCCATCTGCAGGTTATATTCCTTGATGGTCTTCGGTGATGCAGCCGATGCTCGCCGTAAAAACCGGCTGATGGCATCGTCTTCAATGTCATCGGCGTAGTAGGTGAAAGTCCCGGTGTGCCGTGATATTGCGACGACTGCGTGGGACACGCTCTCAAGCAGCTTCATTTTGGGCTTGGTCTTTATATATATACAGCGACCATTTACTATTGTTGATGGTTACTGATGCGTCCTCACATAGCAAGGTAAACACAATTTTTCCGGTAAACATTCGAGATTAGCAACATAGGACGCTATAAATTCCAAACCAGATTGCCAGATTTAGTGAATACTGCCACTCCAATAAGTTAGATCTTAATGTCGACAAATGCTATGTGCTCTCATTCTCAAGAAAAGTTAACACTCTAGAATATAACTATTACCTAAAATACAAGAAACTCAATCGCGTACAGGAAATCAGAGACTTGGGCATTTTACAAGATTCTAAACTCACTTACAATCAGCACATTGACAATATAGTAAAGAAAGCTACTCAAGCTCTTGGCTTCATTATGCGTGTATCCACCCCGTTTAATAATATTAAAACTCTAAAAATCTTGTATTGTGCTTACGTTCGCAGTATTCTTGAATACTGTTCGCAAGTATGGAATCCATTTTACAAATATAATATCTCACGTATCGAAAAGATTCAGAAAAAATTCTTAAGGTTTATTCAATTCCGCTCCAGAACCTATGATGATAGTTTCTGATGTCTCATATTTTGTTAATATCCTGAATGCTAAAGTAGAGAATGCTGAACTCCTTTGTAAAATCACAATATCTACACCTTCTTACCGATCTAAACGAACCCCTCTATTCCATATACCCATTGTTAAAACTAACTATAAGAAAAGTACCTTTCTTCACAGAACTTCTTCATTCATAAATAAATTCATAACAAAAAATGATATCGATGTATTCTCGGACAGTGTGCACGTAATTCGCGCACGTATAGCCTCAACATTTTTTGATTCTCAACCTTAACTTTCTTGTATTTAGTATCTTGCTATTTGTATGTCTTGCTATATGCTTGTATTACCTACATTACTTATTAGACCCAGCACATTGCTGCTGCTATGCTCCATTCTAATTTCCTAACTATTGGCGGGAATTTTTAATTGGCCTTGGAAATTAGATACAATATTAATTCTTTACTATAAATTGGCTGTAAATTCTCCAGTAAATGTAAAATAAAAATAAAAAATAAACATTTCTTAGTAAACCAAAGAAGATAGATAAATAAACAGAAAGCCAAATAAATGAACAGCATTGCGCACTTGTTTTGTCTGTGTATTACAATTTATTTTATAAAATGGGAATGAACGGTTATCTCTGCGTCTTAATACTAAACTTTAATGGTGAAATATTTGCAAGAACTTTATTAAGCACATCCACACTAATCGTACCCGTCTTAAATAGCATTGCGTCTGAGATACGCACGATTCCACACACACTAACCAGTGGACGTTGCATTTCACAACACAGTGCGTGTAGCTACTAATAGTAGGACAACTAATGTATCCGGAACATAATTGAGCAGTGGTGGATTGAGCAGCAGACTGAGTAGGCTGGAGCCTGTGGCGGCAGATTGTAGGAGCAGCACATTTCGGGCTGAAATCTGAAATTCACTTATCCAAAGCTTTTTGAATCGATCACGAAGATTGCCTTAGACCCCCGTCTTGTATTTTTGAGAATAGCCTACTGCGGCAAATGTGTGAATCTGCCACTGTCATTGAGCGAGTCGCAAAAGTAATTTTTTTTAGCTGATAAGATTTAGCAAAGTAGAAGTTTAGCAGGTAACCTTTTTATTTTATTTTATTTGGATGACCAAACAGCCTGGTTAAACGTAAAAACATACAAAAATATTAACAGATAGGCCAAATACAGGTCACCACTTATAAAAACAAGAATAGTGCTAGCGCGCAAAGGAAACATAACATTTATACTGGAAGATCAGACAAATAATAATAATAATAATAATACATATACATATATACATAATGCATATCATTTCCGGTTGTTCGCATCTTGATAACGGCGAGTACTTGCACAGGCACAACCAAGTAGCCAGGATCATCCACCAGCAACTTGCCCTTCAATACGGTCTTGTCGAGTCCGAGGTGCCGTACTATAAGTACGCACCAGCGTCAGTTCTCGAGAATGGCCGTGCTTTGCTCTACTGGGACCGCTCTATCATCACGGACAGGACTATTGTTGCCAATAAGCCTGATATCGTGCTGGTCGACCGGTCCCAGCGCCGGGCAGTGCTCGTCGATATCACCATCCCACATGACGAGAACCTCGTGAAGGCCGAGAAGGACAAACTCAGCAAGTACCTTGACTTGGCTCACGAGGTAACCGCCATGTGGGATGTTGACTCGACGATCATCGTCACGGTGAACGGTCTCATAGCGAAGAGCCTCGACCAACATCTCAAGAGGCTCTCGTTAGACGGTTGGATCAAGGGCCAGATACAAAGGGCAGTGATCCTAGACACGTGCCGTATTGTCAGGAGGTTCCTCACTCTGCAGCCCTAACCACCGGTAGCTTGGGCCTCGCCCCGCTGCTGGCGGCACCCTAGTTTTTAAGTTTTTTATAGTATTTGTTTTTTATATTCATTTATTGTAAAAAACTTAGAAATTAAGAAGACAAATAAATATCTTGATAATAATACAAAAAATACGAATTAAATAAAAACAATAATAAAAACCTACCACACAAACAAAGATTCTATAAATTTAAGAATTAATATAAACGAAAAAAAAATAACAGTAATAAAAATAACAGTAGTGATGAAGAAACCTGACAAAGCCGTATTATGTAACATAAAATTTATAAAACAGAAACATGGACGGCTGATCTCAACATCATTTACTAAAAAGAGCGCAAGTAACTACATATTTTTTTAAATCCCGATAACCCATTAGCTCTAGCCAGACTTTTGCCGCGAAGCCCGCGAAAGTGATCCTATTGGTTGTTAAAAGCTTTTTCACCAATAGGAACGGCGTATCGGGGCTTTCAGGTGCACACAAATATAGTAATCTGTACAATTAAGTCTATTCAGTTGAATCCAATTTCAATTTTAAATTGGTTTCTATTTTTCAAATAAGTAGTAGGTCGCCCTCGATACGATAGCACGACGAACTCGGAAGGTTTAAAAAAGGTTTGACGGTGCTGGCCTAGGATAGACAAAGCTGGAAGAAATTGGAGGAGACCTTTGCCTTTGAGGACAATCACGGTTAACTAAAAATACTAGGTACGTACGTGGCGGGCGGCGATCTCTAGGTTACTTTTTTAATGGCTTTCTTTAAACTTGCGTTCTTGTGTAAAGTGTCCCTTCTGTGTTCTCATACTGTGATCTTCTCGGTCCGCATTCCCCGGTTCTAACGAAAGCCTATGGGCCGCCCGGCGCGGCGGGCCCGTGGCGCGCAAGCCACGCCCCTTCCGGCGGCTTCGGGGAAAGGTGACTAACACACGCACGAGACCTCCACCTGATATGGATTTTTTTGAAAATTTGCAACGTTTTGATTAAATATTCAGCATGTAAGAAGAATATATCGGGTATTTTTATTTCTCTGATCGTTCACGAACAATAAAAAAGAGTTTTGCTAGTGTTTTAAATTACAATTCGTATTTTTTATTTATATTTATGTAGGTTAATATGAAGTTGAGAAATAAATAAATTGAAATTAGAAAAAAAAACATAATAAAAATACATCATCATTTACATATTGCATACAAACAAAACAATAATCATTCTATTGCATACAAAGGTAATTTAAAGTAGGTATTTTCCCCTAACATTATAAGGTAATATGGGAAAAACGAATATTGCCGTCATGGAAAAATGCAAATCAGTTAAAACGTCACCGTGCCTCCTAAACCAACACTACAAATAACTATAAGAGCCATGTTATGTTATGACCAACTATGGCTCTATAGCATACTGTGAAGTAAGCACTAGTACGCAAACAGAACGTAAGAGCTAGCCTCAGTGACAACATTAGTCGCTACTGAAGTGGGTGTGTAGGAGCATTGAGCTAATGTGCACTACGAGCTAGAGGAGACGTCGCACTTATAGATTGCAACCCGGCATGCTTCTCAACCCGGCCAGGCCCGTTGCATTTGTCGCAAAACCTGGGCGGGGTCCGCCGGGCCCGGCCTTGTTGTGTGTTAGCTATGTAACCTTTCAAGTATTTTATGAAAATATTCAATATATGAATGCAAAAACACAATGACAACTTAGATTAGATAGATAGATAAACTTTGGTAGCTATGGTTTAAACAAAACAAAATCTTTTTTTGCTAATAATAAGTCAAGTTATTTAAATTTTGACTAGTGAGAGTGAGTGTTACTGATACTATTATTAATTGAGTGAATAGCGAAATCTTAAAGGCTAGGCTGTACTGTAACTTTAAACAACCAAACTTGTACAGCTTTCGAGTTGGCGTTCCGCGCCACGCGCCTCGGTTTTCAGCCTTCGGCTGGATCCGAACCCGAAATTCCTAGTTCCTACACACATAACACAATATACTCGTAGGTACACAAATAACGTCGACGGTCAGTTGTACTGCACGTCCTGTAAACGGACATTTAAAACAAATTTGTGTTTGCGAGCCACATCCGTTCGTTATTGACCAACACGTTAAGGAGGATGATAATAAAGTCAAATGTCTTTATTCAAATGGATATCGAAGATACACTTATGAACGATGTAGTGCGACGTCCTCTCTAGTACGTAGTAGAGTAATAGCTCAGTGTGTAGCAGTTGTTTATTTTGTGATTCAGAGGGATACCTTATGCACCTTGCCTACGAAATTCCAACTATCTGACGCAAATGCAAAATAAAACGTCCGTGCAAGGGAAAATGTTCTTTTTTCGTTCAAAAGGTTTATCTGAGTATTTTCGTGCCCTTTTTACTCGTTTCGGCGATTGTGCGACTGTTCCGTTAAATCAAGGACTGGTAAAAACCCCAGTCGTGAGAGACCAGTTCTATGAATGGACGTGAGTATGTGAAGAGAAAAGAGAAATGCTTCGATCGATGACGGCTCGAAGGTGACGGCGTGGTTATAGGAGATCGAAGAGCTACGATCGGTCAATTGGTCTCATAAGGACGTCACACGTATTCGACGGCGAAGTACCTTCGAACACATTTCTGTCTTACGTTTATGAGATAGGGAATAACAGAAATGAGTTTATAATTGACTTCAAGTTTCCAGTTCCGTTGTTTTTTTAATGTTTTTTACCGCATAACTTCGTTATCTATAAACCGATTTTGAACATTATTTTTCTATTTGAAAGGATATACTTAAGTACAGGTTATTTTTTACAAGATCCAATTCGGTTCACGGAAAGTCGGGTTTTATTTTTGTTCTAAGATATTATTCAAATGGAAAAATCAAAATCACACGTTGTAGTGTTTGTACGTATGTTTCTGCAAATAAATGATTTTGAATTTGAATGTTTTAGTAAAGAGTCCGAAGGGTGGTTATCAGTTGTCAGTGAAAAAGTATTGGCATTTCGCCGTCGACATTATTTCAATACAGGTTCATATAGAAATCGTCAGGAGACCACACACGACAGCTACAATATAATGTACATATACATATACTACAGCTACAATGTATGTTACGGGCAACTTGTTAATATGGACCTGTGTTTTTAATCATATAATATCAAAGCAAATCAGACTTGGCTGGTTAGGTGAAAAGGCTAAGGCGGGAGCAAAGCGAAGTGGAGCTCAAATTCTTCTCAAATTTCCTATAATTTTATACGTATTCCTAAGTTTTTATTCAAAGTTTTTTTTTATTATTAGTCTGTAAGGTATTTATTTTCTATGGGCTTCTGTCATTCATTATTTTCTGTAATTTTCATTGTAAGCAAGTTATATAGTCTGAAATAAATAAATTAATTTATTTAAAAAATAATTTTCAATCTTACATTTTCGTAAAAACTCGAGATTTTATGTACATTATTACAAACATTACAGCTGCCCTTAACATCAAAATGGAGTACCTACCTAACTGATATGTAGGTAAAGCCAATTTTATTTTAAGTAATGTTTCCCAATAACTTGTGTTACTCATCTTATCTTCCACACTACGCCAACTACTCCACTTCTTTTTGATAAAGGAAATCGGCCAAAAATGTATGCAGTTTGGTCTTTCATTCATTTACAGTTTTTAGTCTTTGTCATAAACTAAAAGGGTTCTGCTAAATAAAGCCTAACTTTTTCTTTTTATTAATATCATTTACTATTCGGTTCGTTGTTTATTTTTTATCGTAGTTAACAATAATGAGTAACGAGCTGTATACTTCTTCTCTAAACTGAACAAGATTCTTAAGAGTCGTTAAGAGAATTTCAGTTTTTTTTTTGTACATAACACGACAAAAATGTATGAGAAGATTTTGTCGCTTCGCACATGCTACTCCTGCAAGCAACCTTATAATGGAAAAGAATTGTCAAAATGAGAACTTCTTAATACTTAATGGACTAATTTTTACACAAATTTGGTTACTGGTGACGATTGGGCCATTTATTCTAATCTCCTTTACGCAAAGGAACTCTCATAAGAAATGACTAAATCGTACTTACAAGGAAGTAATTGAAGTCGGGAATACAATCTGGAGCACTGCGTGAGTCACATCTGTACAACAAGATCCTGCGATTACTCACAGATATACGTCATTTATCAATTGAGGGTTCCCTACTAACTGAGATCACTCATAACGGGTTTCTTCAGATCTTATGTGGGAAATTTTCAAATTCTTTCATACTTCAAACTTAAACGTCTTTTTAATGTGAACCAATCGAAAACTTGTTCTAGATCTAGGAGAATCCTATCGTACCTATATTCTTTAGAAAGCACCAAAATAACGATTGTGTTGTTGTATAGGGATGGATCTTATACCTTATTAGTAGACAACTGAAATAGATTCCAGACGCGCTGGGTGCAGATTCCAATTCTACAAGGAGCTCGAGCTCGAAATAAGGACAGTAAAAAATGTCGTAAGGGAATAGCGTGTCCATAAAAGGCCCGTTAAAATTTGGCTTAAATCTGTTTACCCGTTCCAGCGTGAAGAAGCAAACAAGCATACTCTTTATACTCTATTCTGTACCTATGTACATCTACAAACTATGGCATTTAAAATATGAGTATGATGAGCACCTGCATCATCTACAAAGCAACGAGTAAATCTCCTACTCCAAGTAACAGGCTTCGCTCACGCTCTTCGGAAGTTTCGAAACTAGTTCTCGAGCGCGGTTGTGTAGAAACTTAAAAAGCGTCGGCGCATCGAAGGGCCGCCGCGTGCCTCGCGTCACGTAGGGCCCCGCTTTCTCGCTACAAGGCCCTCGGCACGTCTGCACTACGTGTAGGATTAGAGGCTATTAGACCACTCTTATGACCCTTGTCAACGACCACGTCCGATCATCCATCAAACTTAATGTTTTAAACGCGAAAGTTTGTTCGTTTTTTTGGATGTGTGTTAGTTTGTTACTTCTTTACGGCCCAACGGTTAGTCGGATTCCAATGATAATTGGTATGTAAGTAGCTTATATCCTGCATTTAGAGATAGGGTACTTTTCATTCAGAAAACATTAGCGGCTCCTGTAGGAAAGCAGGTGGAACTGCAGGACGCAGCTAATTTACTGATATAACACACTACACGCCCATAAGCTCTTCACATCGTAGCGTTAGATGCTTACGTGAATAATTATTTGAAATGTGTGATGGTAGTATGTACTTACTAGTATGTACTTACAACATTTTATTTACGTTAAATACGGACTACGAAAGCTCTTAGTATTCTAGCGCTGCCAAAACCGTAACCGTAACCGTTTCGCGCTACGAGCTACGAAGCTCTGCGGCTGGAGATTCGGCTTCAAATATCGCAAAATTAAGAGACGCAAGTATAGTAAAGTATTATAAGTATAATGTTGATACCTGTTGTAAGTTTGCTACAACCAGCAACGCATGCTACGTTTGGACTAGCTTTTGTGACGATAAGTATTTTTGTACTTTTTAAATATTTTTGGTTTTTACTTCATATTGCCACAAATTAAACTTTTCTGATTTCTGATACACACTCATAAAGGCTTGGTTTTATTGCATAAGCCATGCTGCTTACTTCTTTGGCATCAATGTATTATTCCGTTCTAAACTAATAAATTTAACAAAAATATCATTAGGGCATCTCAACAAGCCATGCAAATTAAAGCTAGGCATAAAAGTGAAAGTGGTTATGTTATTCGATGACATTTGACCGCAGTCGGCCATAATGACCTTTCGTTACATTATTATTTACACTTTTCAATTTGCCTGTTTTACACTTTGTGGTTTTGTGGTCAGTTTTTAATTTCAACTTGTGAATTGATAGATGGCCTGAGGATATAGATTTATACACATGGATGTTGGATCTAGTACGGAATACATGAAAAGACTAGACTTTACTTAGGTACATCTACAAAATTTAGAAATACTGACAAAGTAAATGAAATTCTATACTTATCAACAACAATGTCCAATTTAGATTTTAATAGTTTTAATCTTCATGCGCAAATTGTTAAACAGTTACTACGGTTTTAATTTAATGTTACCTAAATCTATAGTTTTAAATATCAATGCTAACGAAGTAGAAAGCGCCTACAATGACCATCAAGTGTAGGTTACTAATTGATATGTGAACGCGAAAACCGCAATTATTTGAACCATCGAGAAAGTAGGAAACAAACTTCGCGGTTTGACTCTCAACATACGTACTCCTTATTCTGTTCTGTAATCCTTGTATATCATTAAGATGTAATAATGTTTAACTGTGCAAAGCAAAAAATAAGAAAGCACTTGCGTCAATCCGAAAATAAAATAATTTGCAAAAGCCAGAATAAGATACCCATTTATACAAAAAATAAAAATACACACATACAGAAAAACATAAATCTACTTCTATTTAAAAGTCAATTAAAAATAAAGTATTTCTATTGTTAAAGCACATTTTCCCAAATGATGCATAAAGCGTTCTTCAAGCCACCCACGCAACCTGAGGACGAGATTCAAAGACCGCACTTCGACTTCAGTTTGGTGCAAAGTTCAAGAATCACGCCCGGAAAGTCGAACTTCCCATCGAAGGAAGGATGCGTTTACGCGCATCTTGTTCTCGTACTGCGCCCTTGCATCGTAGCAAACGCTACGAAATCTTTCTAGAATTCAAACTCATGTTATTTGTAAAATGGACACAGATACAGGGTACGTGTGCGATAGTAGTGAGGACAAGTAGGTAAGTACGTATCAGATTTGTCAACTGCATAGAAATCGTCCCAACTTAATTCTGGCTCCACTTCCGCGATGTTGAAACAGCATCGTTCCACAAATCATACCTGAGCTTTAATTATAATCTAATTAATGACAATACGACGCGCTGGCGGGCACGTGCGCGGCCGGCGCCGGCGCAGCGCCACAGACTGGGTCGTAGTTAGTATGCCAGCTGTGGGCGGTTGTTCCGCGGGCGCGGTTGCCCAATCTAACTCACGAGCCCAAAACGAGACCTTGGAAGAAGTCACGTAGCAAACGCATAGTTTGGTCGATAACACGTTTATCAGTGGGACTCGCCTAACAAACAGAGTGCGCCCAATGCCAAAAAAATCAGACTTCACCCGCGCGTCTTGCATCGCCCGCTCTAGTGCGGAAAACTGTGTACTGTACGTAGCTGTGGTACTAAGCTTAAACTTTTATTTAGAAAAAATACATATTAACCAGCACTGAGGCCCGCATGCTAAAACGACCGTCAGTCATAAACCTCGATTCAAAGCTGTTTTTATGTATGATAAAACCAGTTTTAAATCGAGATTCATGACTGAGCGTCGTTTAAGCATGCGGGCCTCAGGCTTCGTCCTACCCGAGGAAACTGTGAGTGGCTGGTTTTTTTAAAATGGATTATCCGAACAGCGCGTGCTGAGTACGCGCACACTCAGTTTGCGACGTATCGCTTGATCGTAGCGGCTGATGAAAATGAAATGAAAAAATAATGATGTGTACATTGTTCGCTTCAGTTCGCCGCTTGCTTAAAATTTCCAAAATTTCCGTTCCGAAGACGGGTCTAAGCAGTAGCGCACTTGTAGCGCCTCACTCTACTGCCGTCTTTGTACTTGTTCACTCTACAAAACTTCAAGGCTAGAGTGAATAAGTACCGTATAGTCGTCGTGCTCCATCTTAGATCACAACGTCGCGAGTTGATGGTTAAACGCCGACCTATTCTACATAAAAAAAACCCAATACTCAGAGCCAACAAGCGAATAGTCAGCCGCTCACAGTTTGCTGAATCGGAACGAAGCCTAAAATCATGAAATTAAAAAATAGCCTGGGTCTTCCTTTACAAAAATTATTAAAGTACACACAACAAATTAAGCTGACTGTCAAAAAATGTAAGTCAACTTTATTGACTAAAATATTTTACTTTAAAATCATACCTACGGAACAGCTATTTGTATTTTTTTTAAAGATGACTACAAAAGTGAAAAGTTTGCTAAACGGTTCTTAAAATAGAAATGATAACATAATTAATTAAATGCTGTGCTTATTATGAACTGTTAGTTTTAAAACAGCCTGTCAACTAGCTCGTGGTCTGCGGTTTTCTAATTTGTCGACCTTTCCTTCGCCTCTCTCATTAGATCATCGATAATGATGAAATGACAGCTAGATGGGGTTCAGTCATCTAAATAAAACGTTTTATTTGGCCAAAGATTAATGCAGTAAGTATTTTTTTAATAAATAGAATAGGTCAACGTTTGACCACCAGTTCGTATAAAGCTATATCCTGGTATTTTGAGAACTAGCAACGGTGCTCCAACACGGATCTTCAAAATAGTGATGTGAACTGAATAATTACTAAAGAAAACTGCATTATACTTTTTACTAATAAAATTAATTAACCAATCATAATACATGTAATGCAATTTATAATACACTAGCTGTCACCCCGCGACTTCGTTCGCGTTTATTTTTTATGTATATGTATATGTATATATGTGGGCTATCCTATCTGTTAAGTTAGATCGAACTGCACACGGTGTGCAAATTTGATTGAAATCGGTTAAGTAGTTTAGGAGTCTATAGCGGACAAACAACGTGACACGTAATTTATATATATTAAGATGTGCATCGGAGCTACATGACCTTATCCTAACCATCCCTTTCTGTTACAGGACTAGTAGGAAATCAGCCCACTACCATCCATACATTGTGGATTTTCCCCGTATACGTACCAACGCCTCCGTTCTACGTTTCTAATCCTTACGACTAAAAATTGGAACAACCTGCCAGCATCCTTGTTTCCTGAGAATTATAATCTAGATATTCTAGACCTATTCCAGGCCAAATTGATTAGGTATCTTCTAAGTCTGCATGTTTCATCTTCGACCACATTGTCGCTAACCAACAGGCGAGTTGGTGGTCAAACGCGTAACACCTTGTTAACACAACAACCATTCCAAACAGTTCATGGATATTTCACTCACAGTACACAAGTCAAACATTCATAATCAAAGCTCGCCAAAGCTTGCATTTTACTTTTCTTAAGTATAGCTACTCGTATCATAAATAAATTTGAGACATTTAAACACACGATCGCTTGACCCTAAACAAAGCAAAACTTGGACTATGGCTTCCAGAGACTTATGTTCATACATATAAATTTATAAATACCTTAATAGTACATCCAGACATAGAGTCAAAGTCAAAGTCAAAGTCAAAATGTTTTTATTCAATTTAGGTATCAAAGATACACTTATGAACGTCAAAGTTATTTAAATAGACTCGACCGCCTTGTTCGGATAAAAAGCCTCTACTCAGAAGAACAGGCAAGAAACTGAGGGGCATTATTTTTTTCAAATAATAAATAAATTAGTCTCACAAATTTTGGCTTACAATTAGGTAATATCTATAAATATTAGTGGCTACTTGGCGGAAGTGGAAGGCTCCAGACATCTTTAGCTTCTAAATAATTCTTAACCTTATAATATCCTCTTTTCATTAATGTAGTTTTTACATGTGATTTGAATTTTCCCTCGGTGAGCCCTGTTATATTTTTCGGGATTTTATTGTAAAAACTAACGCAGTTGCCTAAAAATGACTTTCTTGACTTAGTCAGTCTAAATCTCTGTACAGCTATCCTATCCTTATTTCTAGTGTTATAATTGTGATAGTCACTGTTCAATTTAAATTTATGTAGATTTTTGCGAACGTGCATAATATTTTCAAAGATATATAAAGAAGGTAAAGTTAAAATATTTATTTCTTTAAATAAATCTCTCAATGATTCACGGGGACCCATTCCGTAGATAGCGCGGACCGCTCGCTTTTGCAAAATAAAAATGGCCTCCACTTCAGCAGCTGATCCCCACAGCAAAATGCCATATGACATTATGCTGTGGAAGTAAGCAAAGTAAACCATCCGAGCTGTAGCTATATCCGTCAGTTGCCTAATCTTGCGAACCGCATAAGCAGCAGAACTAAGTCTCCCAGACAGAGCACTAATATGTGGACCCCATTGCAGTTTGGAATCAATGCTTATACCCAGGAACACCGTCGCCTTGTCTATGTTAAGTTTATCGCCCTCAAGCATTACGTTTGGTTCTATATATCTAACATTAGGCATGGAAAACTTTAAACACTTAGTTTTTTTTGCATTTAGTAACAAATTGTTCGCAGCGAACCATCTCGAAATAATAGTCAGTACGTTGTTCACATGCACAAGTTCACTATCTTTCCTATCTGTTCTAAAAATAAGAGATGTATCATCAGCAAATAGAACTATGTCTGTAAGGTCCTTAACCATATACGGCAAATCATTTATATACGCCAAAAATAAGAACGGGCCTAAGATAGAACCTTGTGGTACTCCCATTGTAACTAAAGATCCGGAAGATGTGACGCCATTAATTCCCACTTTTTGTTGTCTATCAGTTAAATATGACTCGACAAGATCTAGAGCGATTCCACGAATTCCGTAGTGGTGTAATTTACGGATCAAGGTGCGGTGTTCTACACAATCAAACGCTTTGGAAAGATCACAAAAGACACCGATGGCATCCTGTGAACTCTCCCAAGCTTCCATCACATGCGTAACTAATCGAACTCCCGCATCTGTTGTTGATCTACTTTTCGTGAAACCGAACTGATTTTCGTTTAATAGAGAAAACATAAATGTCCAGCAAATGAATGTTTGCCTCATGTAGGAATCGAACCCACGCTGCTCGCTGGCCGTGCCGGGCCGGGTGCGGCCGGAGACTGTTCCAGACCGCGCGTGCGCACACACACCGCGCGGACTGCTCCCGCGACTTGTGCCAATAATCTGCTCAACGATCTGATGGCTCGGGAACCAGATATTGATGTATTTTTTGCAAAACTCAAACCTGTAACTGGTGCCTGTATTCGTTTTTAAGTTATAATAATAATTTATAATTTTTATTTAGTCTAATCTAATTTATGAATTGTAATAATGGCTTACTGTGCGCGTTGGCTTCACTGTAAACACAGTAAGCATTTGAAATAAATAAAATAAAATAAAAGCCAATATTCTTGTAAATATGGGAAACCTCGTCAAATACACGGTTAACCAAGCATTTTTGAAAACAAATTGAAGTTTTCGCATAGTGTCTTCTTGACATTGTCCACATCTCTACTTCCCGGATATAGCAAATTAATTCAGTTATCAACAGTTACTACAATTATCTAGCAAAAAAGTCTATTAGACAGTCGCGGACAGTTGTTTACAAATACGCGCGGTCAAGGACTCCGCGAGTCACGGCGGGTCGGGCCGGGACCGTCTCTCTCCTTCCTTTTATTGCGCCCCACCCGGGCTTTGGCGGTAGGCATCTGACCAGTTTCCGGTGCGTCACTCTCTCACGCTCTATAGGCTTTATTTTCACATTCCTGTCCAACGAAGCTTACCTTTTCAAAATATTAAGACCGCTGAAAGAAAACCAGCAATGAATAGGCGAAATGCATCTATGCTTGGCACGTCCGGGCATAGCATTCGACCTTTGAAGCTTTGCTTGAGACCCGACCGAGATACGGGATCTCTTGCAATTCTGCTGCGTAGCGCTCGTTCATTACGGCTTGTCTACTAGAGATCACGTTACATAACTCAAAGAAGAAGTAACGTACGACGTTTTCAGCGAAGTTTTCTTATCTTAAGGGAACGTACTAAGGCTGACCCAGATAGGCCCAGACAGTCATGTAAATGTGACCGCAGGGCGACGGGCGCGGCTGTTGATTGCCTTCCCTGCGCCACGAGCGCACTGCTTGTTGTGGACAAACGGTGGGTTTTCGCAAAACACACGCGACTTGAATGCTAACGAGCCGCGGAATTCTGTGGAAATCATTTAGACTTGCTATCTTTCAAATATATTTGGGAAATTGACGTCCTCGTTACGCGTAATGAATTCTGCGAATGCTTATTTGCGCGGCTAGGTTTTTTGGGAAAAACAACAACAACATTTTAGTAACGTAACATTCTAACAGACATAGAGTTACACTGTTCGTTAGTATGCTAGGCACTAACCTAACATTGTACACGTGACTCTCGCATGAAGACGAGTAGAAACAACAAATTACTAATACTTCACATTAGCATAAAGATTCAGTTTTTATTTATTGTGTTTCAGAAACTCAATTACGTTCTTTTATGGCGACGTCAATATAGTCATCAGACTAATAAAATCTGAAGGTAATCTTTTAGTGAAACTTTGTTTCTTGTTTTGCATTTGTTTGTAAACATTGAACTATGGGGTGCAACTATTATGGCCCGCATGCTAAAACGATGGTAACGATCTCGATTTAAAACTAGTTTGACCATACATAAAAACAGCTTTAAATCGAGATTCAAGACTGAGCGTCGTTCTAGCATGCTAGCCTTAGAGTTGCAAATGAATAAAATTGTTTATATTCAGCCTCTTCCCACTCGTTATAACATTATACTCGTACACCCTACTCATAGTAAATTTCTTAACATTCTCAATCTGGATTATTCACGTTGAATGAATTCGCGTAGAAGATCACGTAAGAGTCAGACACTGGTGTGTCACGGACCGCGGCGGCTTTGCTATAGATCTTTGACAGATTTCGAGCTAACCTGCATGCGTCAAGCGAACCGCACCGGCCGCGGCCGGGGCACATCACTAGTGACATATCGCTGCAACAGTTACGATACCAGAATCGATAAACACAAATGTTTCGTCGTGGGAGATCGCTCTGACTCACCCCAAGAAAGTGAAGCAGAATATCGACGTAATGACACATCTGTCTATCAACATGTGAGATCCGTACTCGTTATGCTTGAGTCAAACGTCTTTTGAATAGTTGGAAACCGCAGGACCGCTAGCTAGCGTGTGACAAATCTATTCTCATTCATCTAAATGAGTGAGGCATGAAGTGGTCAATTGTACCATTTGTATGGAAGCTTGAACTATGAACTAAACCGACAAATGTATAGTTTTAATGCGCAAAAATTCAGTTTTAAGAAATTTGCTTTAAAAATAGTTTGTCGTCCAAACGTAACTATTTATAGAATTTTGAATAGTAACTTAGTCTAAATAGTATAGATTTACATTGAGCTTAGTAGCTTTCTAAGTCGATACTATAAAATTATCGCTGGCTGATTTTTGTAAATAATAGCATCACGCACAATCTTCGCACAAGCACATCACGGCTCAAAATTCTCAAAATGTTTCATAACGGTTTATTGAATTTTTTGCTTTACCAAAACTGAAAATACGAACACCTCATACAGAACTGGAAATATTCCACAGCTTTATACCAACTTATGATGTTCGGTCAACTTAAAAACTTTTCCATGTAATCGCTGATAGAGTGATGAGAGTAAGTTTTTTTCAGTGACGTGTCATGACGTCAAGCTCACTTAAGAAAATAACCGGCGGCTGTAAGTGGCGCGGAATCTGATTGCATGATGAAGCGACGGAGCTGGTGAGCACTGCCCAAGCACAGTAGTAAGCAAGCAAGTTCGTATAGGCCGAGTGGCTAGCCCTGGGGCCTACCATGACACCTATTGCCATGATGGTCGCGTTTTGTTTTCGACTCTGCGCTACCATAAACCCTATTGCGCAGCGATAGGACTCGCGGTCGCACAGCGTCGATAGCAGAACGTGACCATCATGGCAATAGGATGTCATGGACGGCCCCCTGATGTCAGAGTTTCAATGACAGCCTTTGATATGATTTGACGATAATTGTTATAGAGCAAAAAACCAGGGCCTATAAATTTACATGTAATCCGAACCACGGTAGCGCTCCGTTATAAATTCCACCCGCGGTCACCCATCTTAGGACTGACCGACTGACTCCATCACTACAGTGATTAAGTAGTTCACACCCTGGTCTTACACTGCGACACGAGTTATACGACAGAATACATAATAGTAGGTACTGATTTATGTAATTACTAAGTTATTTTTAATTAACATAGTCGATTTTTCATGCGACAAACATTTTTATCGATCGCAAACAAACACGTAATCCAAATAATGGCTCCGCTTAGCATTGACCAAAAACTTCTCGCGGCTATTTTCATTCATCATTTGTCGTCCCCCACGTTTTTGCATATACATATATGTATAATGCATTAGTTCATTAACATCTTAAGGGCGATTTATATGCTGCAAGTTTCTTGTACATTCTAGAGCAATAATTGAATGCAATAGATTACACGCAATAATTACCTTCAGGATTTGTTAGCGACTATTGTTTAACACTTTAGTCGACGCAAGTTATTTATGGATCACGCCCGCGATCGTTTTTATCCAAATTTACGTAAAGTTCGAAAACCTTAAGTAATTTTCTTTTTGTTTTGTCACAAAAATGAGACGAAATATTTAAATTTATAGAATAAAATGATGTAGAAAAGTTACCTGCCCGAGATTTTTAGTAAATTAAAATTACTTTTCATAATAAATTAATAGGGATGACGTGCTGTAGTTTATTGTTGTAATTCTCACAACAGTAGAGAAAAAAAATAGCGACTGATGTAGTTCTACTCAAGATGACTTCGGTTTACGCTGTGTCGGCCTGTATTCGCTGAAAGCTTCCATAATGATGGGTTTTTTAAATATTTATGACGCAAACACACTACTGCGTCATTACTAAACTTTTTATCATGCGGTTTCACAGAAAAAGTAAAGTTTAAAAGTTTAAGGTCACGCTAATTTTTCAAGAGCTAGTTTTTCTTATTGCGTCAAAGATGTCCTTTATTGATCGTCATCGAAACCAACTTCCACTAACCACCTGAGTATAAGATGGTATGAGTATTCTTGTTAGCGCGCCATCTGTTGCAGTCAAATAAATACCAACCAAAAAATGCCAACAGACTATAAAAGGTATAAAACAATAAAATATTAAGGTCAGTAAAAAAAGGCTTGATAAAAAGTAAACATCGTCATTTACATAAGTCTGATGCACCAGATTCCGTTAAAACGGAAACGGAGGTCGGATTCCGCGCTGGCGCCTGCGCTTGCGTCGCCGACGAGACACGAAGGTCGTTCGCATATTGACATTAGATGACCTGAGTCAACGGACCTACCTGGGTAGTGACCCAGCTCACTGGGCTGGAGTTTGTTTCAGGATGCAGTCTGCAGATATACCAACCATTTGCATTGAAGTTCTTAAAACTGGTTCTTAACTCATAGAACTGGTTTTTGTGTTCTAGCGACAGCTGTTTTGTGCGATAGGCGCATCGTTTTTTGTGTAATGTAGGTATTTGTTATTGTTATATTTTGTAGGATTATCTTATGTGTAAGTAGTTTATTAGAGAACTAGTTGTCTAGTTAAACCTAATATAGGTTTTAAGACAGCTATTTAACTATAATTCAATTGTTATATGTATGATTAAATAAAAAAAAAAAAACAATTCAAAATAAAATGAAAGGAAAAGCTTTACGAAAATTATGTTTTTTTAGCTATAATCATTTGTTTAAAACTGCGTAATACGTAGATTTAAAGACTATAAACTAAAAAGAAACGTTAAAATCAAATCTAACCACTCAATGTTCTCTAATTAATTATTTTGTGTGTGTGCCAAATGTGTTCGTTGGCTTTTTTACACAAATTCGTCTGGATTCGAATAAGATTACTGGATTTCGAATGGACTTGAATAAAAGGTAAAGAGGTAGCTTTTAAAAACATAATTACCAAAGGGTGCTCCTAGTCAGCCATATTTTCACTACAATACTGGCAATATTGCCGACTGTAGCCCGGCCATCATCAGCCATGCTAGAAATGTATGGCTATAATAATATAGCCGAGTCACTCTAAACCGCTACACTAGCCGAGTCACACTATTGACGGGCAGTTTTGCAGTAAAAATAAGATCCGTCTAAGACCGCCGTAATCTGAGATTATTCTGAAAAAAATGATAAACATACGAGTATATCGAACGCAGCTCAAACATTTGTTTATATTATTTTATTCGTTATACTTCATTTGAATATATCGAACGAATCTCAAATAAATGTTTGAGCTGCGATTGATATATGTATATCATTTTTAGACTTACACAATTTATATTATATAACTTATACAATTTTAGCTGTTATTATGTAACAGTGCATGAAATAAAAAAGTTATACTACTTATACATTGCAGCCGTCGAGAGTCCTGCGATACAGGTTCGCCTAGTGCAGTACTGTCAAGCACTCTGCTGACCTTATAAACAGTTTCATTATGTAGCTAGTTTATGTGTTATCATTTTAGTTTATAAGCTTCTTTGTAATATTTTTGGTAAACTAAACTATGTATTTCTATTTCTATGATTTAATTTTGATTATGAATTTAAGTTTTGTAATAATGTAATATTCATATTTTTGTTATTTTTTATTCTATTTATTTTATAAATTTAATTTAGTTTAATTTTAATTAAAATAAAATGTTCGTGATTTTAAAATTATGTAAGCGCGCGACCACTCTACTTTGGTAATGCCTTGATCGGACACCAAGATACCGGCTGCGCCTAGTTTGGGGCCCTCAGCGTATACAACTTGCCTGTGTACTATTCGCTAAATAAAGAAATTTGATTTGATTTATTTAAACGTTTTCACCACATATGATAATTTAAGTATAACTCAACAGATCATTAACACTACAATTTGTTGCACAATAATTTTGTTTATTTTGATTACATAAAACTTGCTTATGAATAACAATCAGATCTGTGAGTCAACTCTGTTTCTAAGAACGTCAGGTATTTATCTAGCTAGATTCTAGTATTTGGGTTTTTAGATCTAAAAGAATATTGATTAGAACAAATAATCGACAATCGATGAGGTCACAGAGCCACTACCAGTCAAGATATTACGTGTATGTTTTACACGGCCGTTTGTGCTTATCCTAATGTATTACTCTCTTTGTTTCAGATGTCAATAAAGTGCTACAACATAGGGCGCTGGCCAGACAGAAAAAAACGTAGGACAAGCACCTCGTCTTCTCTGTATGTGTAGCGTCGCGACTCTTCTATACGCTTTGTATGAAAATACATTGAAGGGACGGACGCCGCGTCTGCGTCCCATGCTTGTCTCGTCCTCACGTCTTTTTATCTGGCTGGCCGCTATGGCTTTTTATTCAAAACCATTATTGTGTTATACAGTAACAGTACAAAACAGTAAGTAGCTAAGCTACATTGACTCTAGTTTTTTTTGACAAGCTGATGTTTTTGTGAGTCAAAATTATGCAAAAATAAGTAACTAAATAATAATACAATAGGACAATAGTGGTTATTTCAATATGTAATGACCTCTCTATTAAACAACTCAAAAGTATTAATAATTTTGATAGTTATAGTAATTTTCATTAGGCCATTACGTCTCCAAACAAAAAATAGGGTATTCCATAATCTATAACACAATAATCACTGTGTTTCACCAATTTCATAAACGCATTCTTTGTATTTAAAGTAAACCTTATAATTTCAGAATAAGTATTAAAGTTGCTTGAAATACAGCCTTTTACATATGATTCACTCATTACGGGGGCTTTCCCAACGGCCTTAAGGTCGAACTGGTACCTGGTACAAAGATAGTAGAACCAGTTGATCGCGAATGCAGAAAATATTCCATTAAAATACCACTCACCTTGCAGGTGGATGGTACAGTTTGAGGCAACTAATGCCTTTTTTATGCCATCATCGGGAAACCAGCTAACGGGCTACCTAATGGTAAGCAATCACCGTTGGGTATGGATACCTGTAACACTAGGGGCATCACAGATTCGACAACCCTTAAAAATTTACTTAAAGTAAACCTTTAAGTTATTTAACCGTAAGCAATGATTTGATCCAACAATGAGCGCAAATTATATCGTAGGCGAACTAATTAACAAGATTTCGGCATAGTATTTTCGTTTAGAGAAATAAGTGCGAGCAGTCAACCGGTTATATGGTCTGTATAATAACACTAGCTAGGTATAAACACAAAATAGCAATTACTTATTTAAAGCCCCAAAATGTATTTCCCGGCTAAATGCATAAAAAACATACCGTTACAAACACTTAGCATCATTCATGATTTTAGTAAAACAAGGTCAATTTTCGTCGTAAGACTACAAAACCGGTTTTACACGTGTTTCTATCAGTTACACATACCTACTATGTATAACTGATAGAAACACGATATTAGCACTCTATGCTATGCGAGACGAAGCCGCGCGTGCGAACTCGCCTTGATAAAGAGACGGAATAATCGACTAAATCGTACGTGAGTAATTCCCGTTTCATAAAACCATAATGTGTGAAAACCACTTCAGTTTCTATAATATACATACCTACGTATTTATTTACGTGATTTGTTCGGTAAATAAATATATGTAGGTAAGTAAAGAGTGTGGGTCAAGTATAAGAACTTTAGTCCGAAATCATTTTTTCCTACGGATAGTTCAAAACATTTATTCCTAAAACGTATAAAAGTATCTCTAACGCGATTCAAAGTAAAAGTAAATTTAGTTCCTTTCTCCGATCACACTGAATAAGTATCTGTCCAATGACACCAAGACCCGAACAATTCAGTAATAAAAAAAAGAAAACAAAAAAAATATAAAAAACATAACGCTAAAGATAAGTTTCATATAATTGCACATAATTTAAATAAGTAGTCAAGTATTCATATTTTTTTCTCAAAATCAAATTTTAATGTTTTGTTATGCAAGGGGTTTTCTCAGGGTAATTTACCAACTCGTTTTTCATTCTCGTTTGTTAGAACGAGCTGCATATTTTCAAAATGACTAGTTATTAGGTACGTTAAATTAAAGTTTTGATGAGACGTGTTTTTTATTTGCTATGAGTAATCGAGAGACACGTGGCTCGTTCTGACTGACTTATACTCGTAGCTCCTAGAGCTCGTGCACATGGTTGTGTTTTGTTTTGATGGCACTCACATAGTGGGACTGATTAGACAGAATAGTATCATTCAAAAAACCTTGAAAGGCCTCGACAGAGTACCCGGCGAGTCGGTGCTGTCTGCTTTATCAGGCCTAATTTATACAGGCCGGACGCATGTCTGGCCTGTGTGGCTAAAAGAAGGCTGCGAGGACAAAATTCAAGTACGGTGCCGCTTCACAACTTGTTCATCTAAAATGTATGAAATCGACATATTTTGGATTACACGCAAGCGACGCGGCGCATGTCTGGCCTGTATAACCTCGCCTAATGTCTGGCCTGTATAACTCAGACCGATATATGCGCTGATACCAACTGAGACAGGAGAGTCATTAAATTGAAAACGAAAATTGTAATTAACAAGGTAACATTACCAAAAGAAAAGAAAAAAGCCGACTACAAAATGTTGTACCATTTACACTTTCGCTATCAAGACGATTCAAATGACACCACACATGTCGAAACCCATCAAGCTGTGTAGGCTGTAGAGTTGCCAAAGAAACTTCATTCTTACATACATACATACTTACATTCATACACTCGAGAAACATAACTGTCCTTCGTGCGCAATCGGGTAAAAATAGGTTTCAAGAAAGCTCTTAATTCTGAACAGCAAGCGCAAGGTTAACGTTTGCTAGTCGTCAACTTTTGTTAAAACACCAGACGTTACGTCGCATGTGTTCGAGCCCTAACTCTGCGGTTAGGAGCTACATTGGTATGTGAGCTTTAAGACATTTTCTAGAAACACTCAAAAGCCTGGGAAATGGCGTGCGGTGAGCTGGCAGCATTAGAATATCAAACAGAACAGCTGCGGTCTGTTGTCGTGGTTTATTTACATTTTAACTCAATCAGAGTACTGAGAACAGTAGACATTCAATCAAAGGTATGTAAAATAATGGATTTCGAGTCAATGCTGTAAAATGTCCGAATCAATAAAAGCTAAAACCGCTAACTAGTTTAGGAATATGTTCATTTAAGCTGAAGCTGACCACAAAGTCTAAGTGCTGCAAGCTAAATTAGAAATTATGGTCACGACGAAGGGCTTATTTTTTTTTTGTTTTCTGGTAAGTACAAAATATTCCTAAAATCAAATCAAAATCATTTTATTTGGAAGAATATTGTCATGTCAGGTATACTACAGTAATAATAATATCAAATATTCTACCTTATAAGGCGTTCAAATGTTTTAGTAATTCAAATTCATCATTATAGGCCATGGGTACATAAATTTATAAATTAAATTAAATTTATAAAACTTAAATTTGGACTCTATTGTCACGAATTTTGTACCAAACATTTTCTTTCTCTAAATTTTCGTGTGTACGACTTCTTAACAATGAATCAAATAAGCAGCTTATGTAAATGCGACTAGAGTTGATCAATACTTGATACCAGTAATAATAATGCTTACTTACATCAATTCTGTTATAATTATCCGGAGTTACGTCAAGCTCGCTGCGTGGCACGTGGCGACGTGGCTCGTTCCACGGAGTTCGAATATGAAGTTTGCTAACGCAAACACACCAGCGGCTCCCTGCGGTTTCACCCGTAGTACAAATATATTTAGCTACCTAAATACCAAATTCCAATTCGTTCATAAGTGTATCTTTGATACCTAAATTGAATAAAAACATTTTGACTTTGACTTTGACAACCAAATCAGTTTGTCTGCTTGAGCGTGAAGAAGTAACTATCACAAAATTTCGCATTTTAATAAAAAAAAGCGGTTAAAAAGCAGACTTATAAAATGCCTCATATTAAATTCGATCTAAATTCGTCCACCCATATAAGCGTAAAAAAGTAAAAAACTAACCACATACAAAAATACTAACAAACTATCGCATTAATAATATTAGTGTGATTTGATTACGTGGAAAGCAGTCTCTGACTCCTCAGGCCACGTGTGTTGCGCGTGCGCCGGACAGGATCTTTCAATACTTAATCTTCATCGTAACTACAGATTATATCAATGACTAATAACGCCGTTTTAATGGTAATTAATTCAACAGGGCTATTGACAAGTACTTGTTATAACTGAAGCTTAAAAGCCGCCAAATGGCTTTGGCGATAAAACTGCATCACGCTATTTTATCGCTGGTTTGTTAGTTCATTAATCAAAACCTTAAATTCCTAATAAGCAGATTAAAAATAGAGCATCTGTATGTGAGACTGGAATAAAATAATTTTCCGTATTACTTTTCGTATTTTTGTAATAAAGATTATAAAATTACCTAGATATTTCAACTTACTTTTTGCGAGCCTAACAAATTGTTAATAAAATTAGGCAAAGAAAAGACATCAACGCGAGCAAAGTTTTTTATTCGTTAGTATCGCGGGGTGCAGAAGGATCATGTTTATACCTCTATTTATGAATGCAAAAGTCTGCGTGTTTCTTTGTTATTTCTTCAAGCTGAAACGGGTGGAGGAGTTTTGATGAATTTTCCTTTCTAGTTTTTCTACTTTTTTAGTTATTAGTACAATATAAAACCACAAACTTTTCATGTCGTGAGTCATGAGTGACCTGCTTGAGGCTGCTAGCTGAGGGGCCTGTGTGTCACCGTCTGGAGTGACCTAGGACCGCTAGCTGTGTCAGGTATCCTTTGGGTCGGGGATCTCCGCTAGAGTGGCCTAGGACTGCTAGCTGTAAGGTAGAGCACCTCCCGACGACCCGAACCCGAGGAACGCCCCATTAATGTGGTGTGGTCGAGATGGGGTATCGGTGAAACTCGAGTGCGGTGTAACGGAGCACCACTTTGAATGCCCTCTGCCAAGGAGTGGAATGCACTTCCTGCCTCGGTGTTCCCCAGCAATAGATACAACCTGGGTCTCTTCAAGACAAGAGTAAATAAGTTCGAGGCTGGCGCTGTCGGGTCCGCAGTCGTGTACGAGAGCGTTCCCGTTGCCCCGACATCCTACGCCGAAATGGAACACCCTTGGGTTTTTAGTGGGTAAGCCATCAGTGGCGGGAGTCCCACATAACCACCCTGTGCCCACCCCGGGGCAGTTGGTAATATCCGTAAGTACTTTCCCAAGGTAAAAAAAGGCAATTGTTGAAAATAAACGCTGAGGGCTGACTCACAGTATTTTTGGATCCCACTTACCTACTACCGTCCCACATAGTTCTTGACGAGGGCCGCAACCGCGTCAGAAACTTTTACAGTCATGTGAGCAGGAATTCCAAGTGAGCCGTGTATAGAGGAAATAATCAGTGATCATGGACCATAATATCTTAAAATTATGGCCTTCTACTGCCGAAACGACTCAACTGATCATGATGGGACATTAGATTTTTTAAATTAAATTAAAATTAAAATTCATTTATTTCAAGTTTCAAGACATAATAGGTTAGCAAAATTACATAAAATACAAATCATCATTTATAACAAAATAAAGTAAAATAAGATAAAATTCAGTTCATAAAAATGTCAAAAAAATCAGTAATAGTGTAGATACATACAAATCAGTCAGAGTCAATTATTAAAACTTTCTTTTCGGCATTAGCACTGCAACATGCCGGTCACGGCAATGCCGAAGGAAAGAGCAGTCAAGCCTGCCAGTAATCATTGCCAGGACTGTGTTGGAGCTGGCCCACACCCTAAGCACCAGGGACGCCGCGCGCTTACGCATTGTTGCGTGAAAACAGTCAGTTTACGCCTCTGCAAACATTCCTGATGCGCTACAGAACCGAGGCATCCCCATCACCATCCTGAACGCGTTGTTATATTGGACGCGAAGGGTGGTGTAGCATTTGTCCGTATAACTAGCT
Organism: Peribatodes rhomboidaria; assembly: GCA_911728515.1. NCBI lineage: Eukaryota > Metazoa > Arthropoda > Insecta > Lepidoptera > Geometridae > Peribatodes > Peribatodes rhomboidaria. The sequence continues at coordinate 458,997 of OU452179.1, read as the reverse complement.
CACAGGCTGCACGTGTAGAGCGACGTACAATACGCTCTGAAGAGCGTAACTCTAACCTCATTAGAGCGTCGTGCAAACCTGCGAGCTATCATGCTTGCTCGTACAGACAGCGCCCTACGCTCCCGTTCAATGTCCTCATAGTGTCTAAGATCAGCAGTGACTATGTGCCCCAAGTATTTGAATTGCTCTACCCTTTCCATGGGAAGCCCGTTTAGCAAGACAGGCGGGACAGTCTGGGGACACCTAGCACTCCTTTTTATCTGAACCCCTATTCTGATGCGTGATATGTTATATATGTCAGACTCACTCTAATTACTTAGTGAGATCCTTATCTAGTTTTCAAAATAGTGAGACAATGATTAAAAAATATCCCACGGGTTTGAATAGAGTTGTTGATGCCACATTTTAGAGTCAAAAATGTTTAATAAATCGAATGTCAGCCTATTTTGTATCATTGTTGGCCAAAAGCCTCTCTTTCCTTTTTCCAAATCTGCCTCTTCCTTGTCAAGGTGGGTCAATCCTTTTCATAAACATCTAGCTTATTTGTTCAGCTCCTTCTAGTTCGGCCATAACATAGCTAAAATACTTTCTGCCAAATTATGTTGCAATTCGGTTATGAACACTCTCTCTCTCTCTGTCTCTCACTTCTCGACCATTAAAAAAAACATATTTCTGAAACCCATAAGAAAAAATTACATAAATTTAATGATAAAATAAACATATCTAAAACAATTGAAGTGTAAGTACAATTAATGGCACGAAAATGTAATTGAAAATGAAAATTTTGAAAACAATAATCAACTACATAATTTGAAATCCACACTCACAAAAATACAAGTAATAAAAACGAAATGAACCAAACATTCCACATGTGGGGTCAGCCTTCCTAATTTTTCTTCTTCACTTCACTCTCTCTTGTCCTTGTTGCTGTCTTTGTGTGTTGTGTGTTTTGTTGTTGTTACGTAGTTCGTCTCCTAACTCTAAACAACTATTTTCTTGGCGAATAAATAGCATTGACTCGACTTGACTTTGAACATGTTAAATAATTGTATGCAGTTTACACGTGCAGCACATCTGATCAGTTAATACTGTCGTCGCGTCCCGGCAGCTGTCGGCGCGACCGCCAGACAGGGCGGCGCCTGCTCCGACCGCGACACGCTGCTAGCGCACGAGACACACTCGCGACTAGCGACTTTTAAAATATAATGAGTATTTATTTTAACATTAAAGTGGAAAGTGAGCATCCATTTAAACCATCAAAAAGTGGAAGGTTGTGCTGTGTATGCAATGTTTTCATTAGCAAGGTAGAAGCGATCGCGGTGCTGCCGCACGCTCCATTCTCTCTCCCCTTCGACGCCTTACCCCCAAGACCCTGATCTAAGCGGTACCACAATAGAAAAAGCCTGTGTCCATCAGTGAACAAACATGAAATAAGCTGATATTGACGATGATGATGACTTTTGTAATCACCAGTTCAGTTAAACGCCGTAGACGAATATTGTGTATTGTATACATTATAGTGAATCCTGCGTTAAGACGCAAGTGCGCGCCGCCAGTTCTGTCGTGATGTAATTGAGCACTCGTCGACCGATATGAACCGTCAAGGTTACTCATGGAGACCTAGTGCGAGTCGAGGCCAAGGTTATGGCGTCTCATAGCAAGTGAGAAGTTGATATTTAAATGTAAATGAAACTTCTGTTGACTGTGACTGGAGCCCGGTGTATGGCGATAGGCTTGCCCTCTGTCACATTTGGGACTAAATATAGTTCGGCGAAGTGTGGGTGTTGTATTACACCTCTGCCAGCCCCTTCGGGGGAAAAGGCGTGACGATATGTTATGTTATGGACCGTCTGCCTGGGGATCCGTCTGCGTCTAACTGGGGGATGGAGGGGACCAAATGCCCCCTCTCCCTTCCTAAAATCAAGGAGGGTTGCCGCGGCCACATTTTAACTACCTCTACTAGATATTGAAAGAAGGATGTAACCAACGCAGTTCGACAGTTTACACTTTGTCACTCGATCACTTATTGTCTTGTCTTCTCTCTCGCTCTTTTGACTTTTATCATATAGTACAGATAAATACTGTACCTTAATAACGATCCGCTTCTATCATTTTACCTACAACTCGAAAGAACAGCAACATAAAAAATTTGAGTCGGAGAAAATCTTATAGAGAAGTCTTACAAACAGAGCCGGAAACAGGCAAGGACATGGATAACGCAGCCTATGTGGAATCAGCCAAAACCCGAAAAATTACGGAAGAAAAAGGTTGTAAGACAACAGAGTGGAAAAAGGTTTGGCAAAAAATTAAAGAAATTATATTTTCGAGTGTACAGTTTGATGAAAAAATTGCAAGGATAGCAAAATTGTTGTTTTCAGAAATGAAGTATTTTGTAATTATTTTTTTTACTGAAGGAGATTTACTTAATAGATTTTTTGGCATGAACAATGGATAATACGCCCAACAAGGATTTTGAGATCGAGATTTGGTCTGCGAGCTCCTGAGCGCTGATCTATTCGGCATCGGTGATCGTCTCCGCCGATCGTCCCTGCGTGGGCGCGGCGAGGTCCTCTTTTAAGTTTCTTTTTTTCTCGATTTCGTTGAAGTGTATAAGTTTAGGGTATGATGGGATTAGCATGCCAGTATTGGCAAAAGTCCCTAAATTATTTTTACAAGAATTTAAAAAAAAATAACTAGGAACAATGAATCTTACGTGAAAAACCAAGTCACAGAGAAGGTAACTAACCTGTCAGGTGGTTTTGTTTTAGGCCAAATAGGTAGTTTATTAGAATGACTTCAAAGTAATTCAATATGAATGGTTTAACACGATGAAATTAGAGTACTAACTTAACTATATAATTATAAATTATAAGAACTGCAAATTGCTTTTAGTAAGTACTCAAATTTTGTACCGAAAAACATACAAAAACCAAAAAAAGCCCCAGTCAATCTTTTTCTGAGAGTCAATCCAAATAATTGATAGTACAACTTTAACGACCCTATCTTAGTCGGCGTTGGACTGCTTCCTGAGCGGGACGTCCCGGGTTCGATTCCCAGCCGGGCAGAAGATAATAAGATGAGTTATGAATATCTGTTCTAGGTCTTTGTGTTGTACTTGTTTTTGGGTGTGTTCTATGACAGACCCCATACAGCGAATCCAAAACTTTGACGATCCACTTTTTACTATCATAAATCGGACTCACACCAAATTCTTGAAAACTACCGCGTGTTGAATGGTAATACTAGAATTAGTCAAGCGTAAAAACCTTCAAAATATAATGAACAAAAGGTTGCTTGGGAAGTGGCACGAGTCAGACAGGAAGGAAACTCGCTGGTAAACCCACTCGCGATGTGTACCTCGTGATTAACGAACATGTTATCTGCTGCCATCGCACCACATGTGTATATGACATAAGGCTCAGCGTTCTGAGAAGATGCATTACTACACTAATGTACGTGACTCCTACATATGCTCGAACGTTATTTCCCAAAAACACAATCGAATGCTGATCTTATTTTTTCAGTCTCTCAGCTATTTTAGTATTATAATCAGCATTAATTCGTGTGCATAGATCTTGCATAACTCTGAATTCACGTAGCATAACATAGCACCCCATAACATATCGTCACGCCTTTCCCCCAAAGGGGCTGGCAGAGGTGTACAACAACCACACTTCGCTGGTCGACATTCAGCCGCAAATGTGACAGGGAGTGCCTTTCGCCGTACACCGGACTCCAGTTGTGTATCAGATGACATTAAATCGCACATATGTTTACAAATGAACAAATTGATGCGTGCCTTTGGTTGGGATCGAACCCGGTCCCTTTGGCTTGAGACGCGAGCCTTCTCCAACTAGGGCATCGATCATCGATCTCTCGCAGTATAACGCTGAATTCGCATTTTTAACTCAAATTATCAATAATCCATTGTCGCATCTATACACAATCATTAATTTAATACTAGTAAACCGCCCTGGCTTCACGCGGTACCTAAAAACCAGCAGTGAAGAATTATCTAACTGATGGTGAAAATTGCATCAAAATTCGTTGCGTTAAGTTCCGTGGTTTAGAATGAGTTAGTGGATATAGACACAGACAGACGTTACAGACAGACGCGGAAAGCGACTTTGTTTTGATTTTTTATGATACATAATAAATGTTTATATACGAGTATGCCTAAAGTGTGTTGTATATTTGTTTAAGTAAATATTTATATGTCAATTAACTTTTTCTAGCATAGCGTACTCGCTCCGTCTAACGTCTAATAAATGACACAAATTTACCGCTAAATCTGCGTCGCTTACCGAATACAATAAATAAACTGTGACGTGTAACTATAGGAGTTATCAATAAATTCTGATTTCTGATTTAAATATAAATTAAAAAAAAAACTCATATTTAGTCACTCATGTTTACGTTGATGTCAACCACGCATTGCAACGTATTTGAGTATACATAGTTCGCGTCACGTACGAAGAACGCTGGAGGAAAGAGGACGGGGTGTGTTTGCGGATGGATAGACTCGCGCACGAAAGTATTTAGTTATTAGTAGGCAGGCATATTTGTCTTGAAATATTTGGCTTTGTATATTTGTTATTGGTAGGTGCTTTATACCTTATACCACCAAATGGACCGATAAATGTCCTAATGTGCAGCTTGACCGCCAGCGTACATTTTACGTGGCGCGAACTATAGGGAGAATGTTCGAGTATTAATCATAGCAAAGCTTTTTGTAGGTTACTGGAATCGTTTTGGCAACTCCCGCCTTCAATGCCGCTGGTCGAGGTTGCAGCGTGACGTCACGACGCAGCCAGGACACAGATTGAGCAACAGTACGTATTACGCAGTCGGTACGAGGGGAGTCACCTCTTACCTTGACAACCTCTACAGCTATGCTAATGAGATGCTCTACGAACTGGTTCAAACACACTGATTTATTAACCTTATCACAATGGATTAAGGCTTAAAATAAACATTCTCTATTGTCGCCAAGCTCGTACCATATCTAAAGATAACTTTATGTTAACTAGCTGATAATGGTAGAGAATATAAACAGTTGCAAATAGATGATGAGTAGATGTTTATGAACCGTATTTCTAATAAGTTAAAGTCTATTTTAAGGACAGTAAAAGAAAACTTTCTGTTTATAGTAATAACCTAGGTCAACTATAGGAATTTCCGAAGTACCTAACCTAATACAGGGCTATATGCACTAAATCCTAGAACTCGCATGAGGACTCATAATTCCGAAAAACTTTTACTATTGGTTCAACCCTGAAATCGTAAAATACCTGTTTCATAAAAAAATGTCATTGACATTCAACGGAATGTAGAATGAATGTCAAACCTACGGAACAGTTGGCTTTATCCCCGAATTTAGGGTTGGTGTCGTGTTATTGAGAGAACGAGCGTCAGCAAGCGAAGCGTCTCTGCTTCAGGTTGGACAAAAATGCTTTTGTATGACCGAATTCTGACCGGATCTCCGTCCGTATCTGCCTTCCTCTACAGATCGCATTACTGAACTCTTGAAATTTTGTGAGTAGGTTCAATAATTATAAGAATTTTTTTGTAGAGTCAGTTTTGTGGTTTTTTCTCTTAAAAATGGTGAAGATACGTTTTTTGTTTGAGGAATATGACCTGAAGAGGAGACAGAAGTCGGCCGCGAGGTCTGCAGCAGCAGCAGCTGCACACAGCCACTAGTACGGAAGTTGTTCAGAATGATGAGTGCACTTGCTGCGCCCCGCGATTTCAACCGCAGTCTCTCGAGAATCGTTTTTTTTTTTATGAAAAGTATCCTATGTCTTTTTTACGTACTTATGGCAATGTGCATGCAACATTTCATGATAAATAAATAAATAAATTCAGGACACTTCTACACTCGGTCGCCTGACACCAAACTAAGCAAAGCTTGTACTATGGCTGCCAGAGACTGATGTACATACATACTTAGATATTTTTTAAAACATACTTAAATAGATATTAGCACCAAGATATAGAACAAACACTAATGTTCATCACATGAATGTTTGCCCTAGGTGGGAATCGAACCCACGCCCCTACGCTCAGAAGGCAGGTTCACTACCAACTGAGCCACCGAGGCAGTCATGTGATGATCAGTTAAGTAGTTAAGGCGTGATCAAATAAACTAACAAACTCACTTTCGCGTTCATTATATTAATTATACCTAGTTAGAAAGTTAGGATAATACGAGTTCTTGTCAGTTTTCAGAGAGAGCCCTGAATATTAGTATACAGTACCTGGATGGCCGAGCTTTGCTCGGTATTTTTATTTATTTTTTAATTGTGTTTTTTGGATAATAAACAATTGATTTTAGTCTAACCTCAAAGCAAACACTCATTGACTTCGTGTTACTTAACAACGCCATCTGCTGTTGTGTCGTTAAAGCAATTAGTTGCTCACAAAAAATAGTATTATTATTCGCCAATAGATGTCAGGAAGAGTCATATTTTTCAGTTGAGATTAATTATCGATAAAACACGAATAAAATTACATTTTCTAAAAATGATTCCTATATAGCTAGATCGATTTATCGCCCCCGAAACCCCCTATTTACTAAATTGTATGAAAATCGTTGGAGCCGATTCCGAGATTCCAATTATATATACTATATATATATATATATACAAGAATTGCTCATTTAAAGATATAAGATAATGGATGGACCATTATGTATACTAATATTATAAAGAAGAAAGATTTGTATGTAAGTATGTTTGTAACGAATTAACTCAAAAACTACTGGTCCGATCTCAAAAATTCTTTCACCATTAGAAAGCTACATTATGTCTGATTGACATGGGCAAAGAGCAAAGACGCGGGTAAAATAACTAGTAATTTCTTAAAATCTCCATGACGTCGCGCATTTCTCAAATTCGCGCTTTACCATTAGTCAAAATGTCGCTGAGATCCATTCATCTTGGACTAGCCACACTTTTGACGAAATATGTTGCAAGGGATGAATAAAGCTTTCAACGTCATAGAAAAGTAGTGAATATTTCCTGCTGCTTATCTCATTGGATTTTCTAAAATAGTTTTTAAACATATATACTTACCCATTTATTAATAATATACGTAATGAGGTAAAAATAGTTTTGTAAAAAATATTTCCTGCTTATCCTATTTGTATTTCCCGTTGATTGAGTGTCGATATCTTGTTCAATCTGGTAGTAACCATGGTAATAAACAAAGCAAATACTAGTCGCACCCCGCGGTTTCACCCGCCAGCCTGACAGAAATCGTTATTTTTTTAACAAAAAATAGCCTATACGTTCATCCATTGTTTGAGCTAAACAGACTCTAGATCCTAATCCTATAGTTCATGTTAATTTTTTAATGCGACTGTTGGTTTGTTTTTAATACGCTTTGACGCCTTAACCACCCAACCCATCATCATCATCAATTAACAGCTTAAACGTTGTTAGGGGTAGAGAAGGACATAGGGTACCTTTCATCCCGAAAAAATAACGATTACTGCTGGACCACAGGGTGAAACCACAGGGCATAGCTACTATCATGTAAAGAATTAAGTGAAGACGTAACAATCATACAACTGTCGCATTAATAATATTAAATTATACCTTTTATACTTACTTACACTAGCTGCGCCCCCCGTTGTTACACGCAGTATAAAAGATTGCTCCAGGCTAATCTATCTCTGTGCCAAATTTCATCCAGATCCGTTCAGCCGTTCTGGCGCGTTTGTGTTACAAACATCCATACAATTATCCATCCAAACTTTCGCATTTATAATAATAGTGTGATCTGATGATTTAAAAGGAACAATAAGTCGCGCGCCATATTAGTAAGTTAGGTGTCCTCTCGCTCGCTCCGTTCAACTCGAAACCTACTTGTGTTTTCCAGCTTTTATCACGTCGGCTCTTGATGCTCGCTGTGTGGGTTTTTATAGTTTGCAAGATCTACACCTACGCCATTATTTTTGGAATTATTCTGAATATTTTTGGTATAACTTCTGTAAAATTTTCCAAATTTGTTTTACTAATGCTTGGCAAAGAGTCTCCCTAAATTACTATTTTTACTAGCTGAGACTGTTCCATCAATATTGTCTCTTCAAGCTATTAAACCATTCAAGCATTCTAGGCGGCAATTATACAGGCCGGACGTAAGGAAAGCTAGGATGCAGCGGTGCGGACACGGTTCAGGCGTGAAAACTGAGAAGCGCCTATGCTTCAGCTTCGACAGAAATGCTTTCGTATGGACGAATTCTTGCTCACAAAATTTCACGAAAATCAGTTGAAGAATGCGACCTGTGGAGGTGGTTAAACGTCAGTCGCGAGGTCTACAGCGCACAGAGCCTATAGTTTTAAACACATACTTGAACATTACCACAACCGAACATTATCCTAATCATAACTTCCTATCCTATCCTTATCCTAACTAATATTGTAAATACGAAAGTGACTTTTTTTGTTTATTTATTTGATTATCACGCTTACACGCACTACACAACTAATCATGACGAAGTTTTGCATACTCGTTGTTAGAGGTACAGACAAGGGCTCATGGGGTACTTTTCATCCCAAAAAATAACGGTTCCTGTGGCTCTGCGGGTGAAACCGCGGGGCCTATATGAGTGATCAAATGACACACGGCACAACAACAACAACAACAACAACAACTCTTTATTAAAAACATAAAATAATTACAATAGTACTTAAACTTAACTAACTAAACTTTTAATAATAACTTAAAATTTAAATTAAATGATTAAATTTTTAATAACTTAACTAAGTTTTTAATGTTGCACGTTGTAAGCTAAGTAGTTGTAGTCTTGTCTTGGCCACGTGAGGTCACAGCCTCTATGACGGCTCTTCTAAGTCAGGTACAGTACCCACGCACTGGCCTGCATTTACAATTGTCATCACGTCGCGTCGCGCTGCAAGCCCCGAGCCCTACTGATGAGCTCGTGATGTCAATGGAGCTGGGCCTGATTCTGGCACGTTCGATATTCACTCGGACACTGTTTCTCCCGTTAGAAAAGTCATAAGAGTGACAGTGACGGAGATAGTATCGCAAGCGTAAGCATATAATAACGCCCCTGGTATACGTGAGGTCTGGCAGCGCGGCCGGACCAATGACGATAATGGGTCCGACCGCAAAATCTCCGAATACGTTACTCATGGCGATACATCAGCATCGCTAATGTGCCTGACGTTTTATAAATCAGTCCCAGCACACAAAGTTCGACTTAAAAAGATAACATTTTTTATTTTGCCTTCTAAACCACATTAAATTTTAGTTTGTTTTATGTTTTAGGCATAATAAATGCAGTGATTGTTATTCAGAAAAACACTAAATCATAAACTGTATTATAAAATGTTTAATTTAAAGTCATATAAATTTATTATATTGTAGGTTTTCATTATTCAAATATTCGTTTTTACAATGGATGTGAAGTTTTTGTTAGTATCTATTTATTCATTTTTGAAATCACAACGAGTGTTTCATTCTACAAAGTAAAAACACATATCTTATCTTTTTTTTTATTATCTCTAAAATATGTAGGTACTTACACAACTTCAGAAGCTTTAAAAGTAACTTAAACAAGTTAGCGCAAGTATAATTATGCATTGTGTAGAGTCATGACCACACAATGCGAAACCATCTTTTGATTACTCCCGAAATTGCCTGTCAGAACCCGAGGCGCCGCCGCCGCCGCCGCCCACCGCCGTGCTGACAGTTTCTGGAATCGTTATTTCACAACATTCCCGCAGGTTTCATTCATCCCCTCGGCCTGACAGGCGGCGCGAACGAGCAGCCCTTCTGCGTAGTGAATTGCCGCCTACTTTTTATGTTGCACCGTTTTTTACGAGCATTCTTTTGCACTTAGTCAATGGAAACTGCGACAAGTCGGAGCGGGTCCTTGGTCATCGGCCCTGAGGCGCCAGGCACCGTTATAGGGCCTGCCATTCATATTCTTACAATCAGGCGTATAGCCAAGCCCGTATAGCCGTCCTAATCATCTTTAATTGTATTTCAAGAGTCATCCTTAAATCATTTGTCGAGTTCAGTTGCAATCAACAAATCATCATCATTTAATGTATCATCCTAACCTGCGTTGTCATTAACGAAAACACGGGGACAATAATGAAAAAAAATAGTATCTTTGCCATTGCTCTATCCTCGTTTCGTCAGGACAGCGAGGAATTATCAAAACTAACAACTTTCGGTGGAAAAAAAATTCCAAAAATTATCACACTACAACGTTTTATTGTATTACTCCAATTCTGAGCTACGGATAGTATTTAAAGTCTTTACCTAACCGGAAATAAGTTTAAATTCGATTGCAAGATTTGTACTGAACAGATAAACATACGGACATGAAACTAACAAGTAACGTTATTAAAAGAAAAATAAAAAACCCGGATGAAATGTGGTGCCCTATGTCACTTCCACTATCAAGACGGTTCAAATGACACCTCACGTGTCGAAATCCATCAAGCTGTTTAGGCTGTAGGGCGGGCAAAAAAAACCTCATACATACATACCCACAAATATACATACACACATACACTCGACAAATAAAACTCCTTTTTGCGCAGTCGGATAAAAACGTAATAAAAAGCTTACGGCACGAGCTATTTGTCATTGTTTGGGTAAAACAGATTTACCAGGTAAGTTGGCACGTCACTGCGTAACTAGCGGAGAGCGTTACAGGAAGTTTATAGATATGATGCGTCATCTTATTTTTTTTTTACTTCATTCTAAAGTTCTACAAATTTATTCAGGTGTTGCACACAACGGATAACCCAAGTTTCGTTTGCGAGCTCCCATTTCAGTGAGTAGCCAAGACATTGCATGTTCGTTGCCTAAATATACCAGTGTGATTACTGATTACTCAACACGGTTCCGCTCGCCGGCCACAATAATCAATAGCAATAAAGATCGCGTGCCGCCGGCACCGCGCGCCGCCAGTGATTCATACTTACTCAATGAAAAGTGCCTAAAATTCCATAGGCAAGTGCTCACTTTAACAAACATTGAACATAACATTAGGTAAATGTGATGCAATACTTAAAGATTTGCCGACGTGTCTTAGAATCCTTGTGTGCGTAGATGATCCCGCTACGTCCGTCTCATGATCCTATTTCTGGGCGGGCAATAGTTTTGTTCTCAGCTTCTCCGTAGGGCCGGCACGTGAAAGGCTGTGACGCACTTGCGCCGGCGCCGGCGCTTAGAGCCATAAATACTCGGTGCAAATCAAACAGCTTTGGGTCCCTTTTATATTGATTCCAGTAAGTATCGTCAACCGTTGTTTGGCATCCGCCTCGCTGTGCGCAAACACCTCTGTTGATCCTAAACTAAGTAGTAAAGACCAGATAACGTCATTCACAACTCGCATTGCTGTTTATAAAACACTTCCTTTGAAAACAAATGAATGGAGGATCCTGTCAAGTGGAGATAAGGTTCCCAGTTTTTATGACTATGGTTTCTAGAGAAGTTACTCAGCGTCACTCAGGGAGTCAGCACTTCCCGGTGATTACCAAATATGGAGATGAATGAAGATGCAAAAGACCACATCATGCTCTTCTTAATGAATGAAATCATCGTCCGGGAAAAATGAGCACGCTATTTTAAGGGATCAACTAAGTAATTTAAATAGGTGCAATAAGGTTTTATTTTAATCTGCCTTGTAATATAAATCGCAGGGTAAAGTTTTTTCGATAATGACTTAGACCTTGTTGGATCGGACAGACAATTTCATGAACCATGACGTCGCTCGTTTTGGAACTTCTTCAAACTAGTTCGGTGATGAGCTGCCGCCGGGTATGACTCGTCGTTTTGTTCTGCAATCACCAAATTACTTAATTACTTGACCCTGGCTTTTGGACGATGAAGTAATCTAATGTTTTCGGTCTAAGGTATTATAGTTTTGATGATTTTGGATCCAAAGATCAAAAGTCAGGTTGAGAATAGTTTTAGCCCGAAAATTATTTCTGTAAATCTCAGTTCTATTAAGTAGTAACTGTTTGCCGTTATTCTGGCAAGGGTTAGATATCTATATTTAATGTTATCTATTCCAATGAAAACAATTTCATTCAAACAATTTTTATTTTTATTAAGTAATTTTTTTATTTAAGAAGAAATCATAGAACTAGATCTCGGTGTATGGCGACACACAGACTCGCCCCTGTCACATTTGGGACTGAATATCGTCCGTTGAAGTTGAGTGTTGTAATACATCTTTGCCAGCCCCTTCGGAGGAAAGGTGTGACGATATGTAATGTTATGTGTAGACAGACAAGACAGTAGAGTTTTTTGGCATGTTCACTAAGCAAAGGTTAGTGCAGAGCAACGGAAGCCATGTGTCAATATCAAAGTCGGCCGGTGGGCCACATAGCGCGCGGTCCTCGACCTCGCGCGGCACAGCTCAGCCAGCAGTCTGACGGCCATGGCCACCGTGGGCCGGCTACGCGACACCCGTCACGCATGCACATGCATTGTTCATTTAGTTAAACAAACATTTGGATTTTTGATCCACATTACAGGCAAGGTAATCTACAGAGTAAGCCTGGGTCGTCTAAAGCATAAGTGTACTAATTTTTTCAAACTTTTACTGGAGAATCAACCTTGAAATAGTGAAACAAGCATCACAATGGTATTTTCTACAGATCAGGTACTTTTTTCGCGATTTCAAGGTAGTACCCGTAGTAAAAGTTGTTAAGAATGTAGAGAACGTTCACGGATTTCTTGCTGAGTACAGCCCAAGTTTATAGCCCTTCAGATAACAGGATTTTGTTTACTTGTGAATTATCAAGTAGCACTAACATTAGGCGTGTGACATCAAGTCCAAGCGCACCAGTATCGAATCACCTGCTAAAACAGCCAGTCGACATGACGCCACAAAACACTAGGAGCAGGTGTTTATCTACACTAATCGCTCAATAATTCACGAGTAGGCAAACAGTATCACGCTATCCACGCCCACCGCTCGTGAAAGTTTCAAAGGACAAGCCACTTTTTATTTTGAAAATTTCAGGCAAGGACGTAATTTTGCTTGTATTTTAATCTAGCTGAAGTTGACGTATGATAAAAATGAAAGGGTGTTTATTATTGCCTATAATAAAAAACAGAACATAATGTAATAGTAAAGTACGTCTAAAAAACGTTTAACAAAATTAACCTGAAACATAAGATTTTTCAGCTTTTTCTGGCGAGTCATCCATGATTTGTCGCTAAACGGGGACTTACCAGTTTTCACTTTTCACGCGCGTATTGTTACAAGACGAGCCGTCACCGAGCATGCAGGATGCAGATGCAGCTCACACGTAACACCGTACTCAATTCGCACTACAACCTATCTTCAAGGAACATGACGACAATCGCTCTCTAAATAGCGCATTCATCCGGAAAATCCATTCAGTATGAGTTTGTTTAGACACCAAATAAACATGATTGCGTCGTAAATGGAAGTGTGCCGTCCAAGATGCCATAGATGAAGTGGGCCGCAGGCGGTGGGTGTGCCGTGACGTGTGGCCGCGTCATGTGGACGCGTGTGTCGTCACGTATGACGACGCGAGCCACTCGCGCCCGCGTGCGACCAAAGTCCAAAGCGCTTGTATTACCGCGTCACGGATTACGATAACACCCGATTACGATTGCAATTGACCACAAACGGGAACCGCTGAGGAAGCATGATTGTCTTTTTCGCAGACGGGCCCACTTACGACATTGCCGAAATTATGCAAAAACGAACAATTGTTATGTTATGATGACTTTTGCAATGGATACTGAGGATTAGGTGCTGTTTTATCAACAAGTAAAAAATAAGGAGTGTGATATCATAACCTGATTAATTAATGATATTATAACCATCGATTTTAGATATAGCGGTAATGATAATGACTATGCCGATAGAGGTGTTGGTTTTGATTCATGTGTGCGTGGACGGATTTTTGTTTAATGTACGTAATGCACATTTCACAATATGGCATGCTAGTATGAAGGTAACTATGATATATTTTAAAATAAATGATTGTACTGTTTCGTAACTTTTTGCTATGATTGATCACACATCATACATATACATAGATCGATACATCAGCGATCTGTTCGTCATAGTCAACTCGATATGTTTCTGCTAATCTGTAATATTTGTTTTTTTTTTTATCTAGAATAGGTCGACGTTTGACCACCAAGTCGCCTGATGTTAAGCGACATTGTGGTCTAAGATGGAGCACGACGACCTAGAAGGTACTTATTCACTCTAGCCTTGAAGACACCCAGGTTATAGTTAGTCGGGAATACAGACGATGGCAAGGTGTTCCACACCCTAGCGGTTCGTATTAGAAAGGTGGAGGCAAACCGTTTAGTACGAGTTGGTGGAATGTCAACTAAGTAGGGATGGTACGTATGCGTTTTCCGACTTGTTCTGTTGTAAAAAGGGGAAGAAGGGATTAGGTCATGCAGTTCCAACGCACATTCACCGAAATGCAGCCTGTAAAAAATAGCCAAACACGCCACTTTACGCCGATGTTCAAGGCTCAGAAGTCTCGTAGCGACTAACTTTTCGTCGCATATGAGCCTCCTAGCCCGCCGCTCAACAGACTCTAGAGCCTCAAGCTGATAATTAGCCGAACCGTCGAAAAGGTGGCAGCAGTACTCCATACACGACCGCACCTGAGCTTGATATAGGTTAAGAAGCTGACTCGGTGTGAAGTACCGCCTGACCTTACACAGAATTCCAAGCTTTTTCGCGGCCAGCTTGGCTTTGGACTCCAGGTATGCACCAAAATTAAGCGTGGGAGAGAGGGTGAGACCTAATAGCTCCAGTTGGTTTGACAAATCGACAGGGACGCCCTTAAAGATGGGAGGGGTTTGTAGCTGAGTTTTTTTAGCAGAAAACAGGCATGCTTGCGTTTTATTGGCGTTGAATTGTACCAAATTGGCATCGCCCCATTCGGAAACCGCAATCAATGCCCGATTTACCCGTTCAACCATAGCCTCACGAAGGGACTCAATTTCCGGCCTAAGTGCTCGTGGACTGGCTATATACCTCTCCACAATTGTGCTGTCATCGGCATACCCAATAATTCCGGGTATAAGCATGTCATTCATGTGCAGCAGAAATAGAGTTGCGGAGAGTACAGACCCTTACTGTAGTTACTTTGAAATTACCAGCAGCAAGCAAGTATTGATGAAGGTTCAGCTCTGCCATTTAAGAAACTGTACAAGACTGTATTTAGTGAAAGTATTGACAAAATATAGCATTAGGGATTAGAAAGGAGACAGAGAAGGTAGATCACGCATCATTTTTTAAACTGAAAGTGCTAAGTGCTTCGACTATTGCTAATGTAGCTAATTGGCCTAATTCTAGGTAGACTTCTAAACTCTACCAAAAAAATAAATATATATTTATGTATCTAGGTAGTTTTGTGTTGCAACATTTATAATTGTAAAGTGAGTGTTAATTACCCAATATATTACTGAAATTCAAAAATGAGTAAATAAAAAAATCTAGATAAGAAACGATTATCTGCTCGGATTAGGTCACAGTAAAGATTATTGCTTTAGGTTTTGTGATAGCAAGATAAAATAATGAATAAATGTCGGAAACCCCAGAACAGTTCGAGGCAAATTTTGAACAAGTGTGAAATAATCATAATCTTCACATCTAGTATACTGATGTCATCCATAAATAATTGTAATTGAATTAGCAATATAATCTCTAAAAGCTTTTATCTCAATAATCTAGCTAAGATTATATCGATGAATTGCAACTACTTGACACATATTTTCATAACATTTTTGCTCGTATTATCACACAAAAAATATCAAGCGGATATTTTATCAATCAACCAGTTCCGATTTTGTGCTTTAATCTCTTCCGCAAAGAACTCAACCCTCTACAACGCAGTGGCGCAATTTTACATGCTAATTCAGAGAACTTACCTACGCACTCGCAGTAGAGAGTTTGTTTAATAACCAGGTCATAACCGGCAGCAAGCATTACCTAGAATATTCGTAATTCCGGTCGCGTTACCGAAACTTTGGCCTTTCAAGGATACTCGTGACGCGCAGTTGCCTCAGACCCCAGTCTACCGCTCCGTGCTCTCTATCTGTGCCCCCGACCTCGCGTGGTGGTGTCGCCCCCTCTTAACCGATGTGCGCTTACGCACGTGCAGAATTACATTTATTTACTTTCTAACTCACCTGTATTTCCCACACGTCGTGGAACAAGAATGTAGGTTAAGGATCTTATTCATGCAGTTTGCTATTTCATGATGTAAAATGACATGGTCATTTCAAATGAGGTAATTTCTTTTTCTAGTTATTAATTACTGAAAATCTAAAGGTCATGTCGTTAACAGACATAAATACTTACCTAAAGTGATGTAATGTTAAATACGACTTATTTTAAATCGAACCATATTTAACTCTGCCTCTGTGATAGCGTGATGCGATATAGTGTGAAATAGTGCGATATTTAAGGCGAGCCTGGCCAGAAAACGTCTAGCAAGAATCAACTTTCCTCTAAGATAAACCATGGTTTTTACTGTGTAAAAAAAAATATGTTATTCTTAAGCATGTTTTTAAGTGGAATCATAAATCTGATACATGTAATGAATAACTTCACTCGATAGAAAAAAAATCCAAAGTCACCTCTATTTGGTATTTTAAACACGATTTGCGACTTAATTTTTACAAATCATATTGCTTTTTTATTTTTTTTACGAATTACAATGCAATAAAAAAATGGAATCATAAATAAAAATGTTAAAAAGTTAACATGGTAATTTTATATGATTTTTTTATCACGAATTCATGGTAAAAAGGC
Source organism: Peribatodes rhomboidaria (assembly GCA_911728515.1). Taxonomy (NCBI): domain Eukaryota; kingdom Metazoa; phylum Arthropoda; class Insecta; order Lepidoptera; family Geometridae; genus Peribatodes; species Peribatodes rhomboidaria. The sequence continues at coordinate 442,181 of OU452179.1, read as the reverse complement.
ACGTTTGCGTGACCGCCAGTCCGCCCGCAGACCCCGTCGACGCCGGACGTGTGCCAAATTTTTGTGATCTCCGCAGTGCCGCACACACCAACACCAACCAAGCATTTAGTTTTGCTATAATGGGTAACAAACATAATAAACGAAAAAAATGCTCAAGTCTGGCTTTTAGAAAATCGTACGAGTCAAGGAGCAAACGTCGGTAAGTAGATAAACTTCTACTAGATTAAATTGGTAATCATTGTTTTTATTAGATAGATAGAGGAAGACCACATAGACGCTGGGAAGACATCTTCAACCAAAGACTGGGAATAGAGTGGAGGAGAAAAGCAATGGACAGAAAAAACTGGACAAAACTGGGGGAGGCCTACGCCAAGGAGGCGACATCTACACATGACTGCAATATGTGACAAGGGACATTTATAATTAATTAATTGAAATTAAGTGTAATTGAAATAAAGGCTTTTTTACTTTTACTTTTACATTGTTTTTATTTACTAGAATCGACATTTCTTGCATTGCTTTTTGTAGTCAGATGATGTATCAACAAATCTATTAGTACCTACTTATATTCGTTTTAGTGTTTTCAAATATCATACTCATCATCATAGATACTTTTTTGTCTCGTTACGTGTATTCACGATGTAAATACCCGGCCTAGTGGTATACCTACTAGTGATATTTATGTAGTTATACCTACCTACAGTTACAGTTTTTTTTTGCAGAAGACTACTACGTAACAAACTCCTGTGACTTTGGAATTGACGAAACGTAAGTACCTACCTACCTTTTGTACCACGCAGGGAGGCGGGTGTTCTGCGAAGTTTTGACTATGTCGGTCACCATTTATTATTTCACCCAGACAACTTGTGAGATACGGATACGGAGCGACGTTCATACTTTCATTTTTCCTGAGCATTCTAAACTGCACAACGAGTAAATACCCGCCCTAGTGGCATACCAGTGATATTTATATTTATATAGTTATACCTACTTACACGAATACCTATCTCACAGTTTTGTTTTTTTTTTTTCAGAAGAGTACTACAACTAAATGTAATAAACTCCGATGACATTGGAATTGACGAAACGTAAGTACCTACCTACCTTTTGTAACATGCAGGGTGGCGGATCTTCGCTAAGTTTTAACTATACAGGATGTTAGGTAAGATACGGGACGACGTTCATACTTTCATTTTTACTGAGCTATCTGAACTGCACAACGAGTAAATACCCGGCCTAGTGGTATATCTAGTAGTGATATTTACGTAGTTATACTTACCTACATGAATACTTATCTTCGTTTTTTTTTTTGCAGAAGAGTACTTCAAGAGAATGTAATAAACTCTGATGACATTGCAATTGACGAAACGTAAGTACCTACCTTCTTTTTGTAACATGCAAGGTGGCGGATCTTCGCTAAGTTTTGACTGTACTGTATGTATGTAAATTATATAGGGTGTTAGGTGAGATAGGGGACGTCGTTTATACTTTCATTTTTGACTGAACAATCTGTACTACACGAGTGTTTGGTAGCGTTTGAGTTATAGCCGTATGATTTGAACACATCTAGGCCTGATTAGTACTGCAACGTGATTTTGGCTGTTTTGAAGAAAACTCGTAAAGTTGTATATTCGTTTTTAACGATTAGCGAAAATCGAGCATTTCGGTAAATCTTGTAAGTACGGCTTTTATAAACCTACGACTGGTATGGATGTGTTCGTCGTTGCCTTTGAAATTCGAAACTGCCGGTTGTAAGAAGCGATAGCGGGGACAGGCGAAGCTATGTAAATACGTCACAAAGATGGCCGCCGACCGTTGTAGATTATTGCTTATATCTCGAGTTCTATCTCATCAAATCAGTTGTTTGAGGTGTCATTTGAAAGCTCATTTATTTATAATGTAGTTGTTATATAATTATGTACATACATATCAACAAGCTTGAACGACAGCTTCCGTGCGCGAGTCCGACTCGAACTTGGTCGGTTTTTTAGAATTTTTATATTTTGAACTTTTGGACATCATACTTATAAATATTTATTTTTATTTTGTTTTAGGCATGTGGATGACATTGACCCTGTTTCACTCAGCGTGGTCATCATCCTGCGTCAGTCATGGTTTGGTGGGGGGTATCCTATCACGGCGTCACAAAGCTTAGTTTTTGTGAAAAGGGGGTTAAAACTTCTGCCAAAGTGTATCAAGAGACCGTCTTATATGGTGTTGTACAACCCCTTAGCAATACACTTTTTAAAAATCTACCGTGGAGTTTCCAACTAGACTCTGCACATGGTCACAAGGCGCGAACTACCCAAGCCTGGCTGGAAGCCAATGTTCCGGACTTTATAAGGGCTGAAGACTGGCCCTCCTCTAGCCCAGATCAAAACCCCCTGGACTACAAATTATGGTCAAGTTTAGAGGGCATGGCATGCTCTAAACGACACGCCGACATAGAGTCACTTAAGAAATCTTTGAAGCAAGCAGTGGCTAAATTTCCCATGGAAACAGTCCGTAAATCCATAGATTCTTGGCCAGACCGACTAAAGGCCTGTATCAAGGCCAAATGTGGTAATTTTGAATAAAATAATAGTTATATTTTTGTTAAGACTTCAATACATATGTAAATATAACTTTTATTAACATTACATTACTGTATAAAAAAATAAATGCATTTTCATTTGTAACAGAACTTATGGCTAGACATGCATACATATCGTCACGCTTTTCCCCGAGGGGGCTGGCAGAGGTGTAATACAACACCCACATTTCGCCGGACGATATTCAGTCCCAAATGTGACAGGGGGCAAGCCTGTCGCCATACACCGGGCTCCAGTTATGTAGCAGATGACACACAATACGCACATATGTTCACACAATGAACAAATTGGTGCGTGCCGTCGGCTGGGTTCGAACCCAGCAGAGCAAAATTGCCACTCCCAACTAGGCTGCCATCGATTCTACAACTATATCACAGAACAAATAATAATACTACGTACCTATAGCTCAATTGTATATATAAATGTAAATATTGTGAATGTATATTTTTGTATTGGATGTTTTGTTAGTACTAGCAGAATGTCCGCCACTTCGTACCCAGGGTATGTATACCTATACAGGGAGTTAGTGGACCCCTCTCGAAAACGAAAACTGGGAATAGTGGTGGGGATTACTAATACAAAGCGACTAAAAAAAACGCGAAAAAAGGTTGTTTTTTTAAACTTAAAATCTGATATTTTAACATCGACACAAGTTATACAAGCTTTAAAGAGCTAGTTTAAACACCAATTACCAAAAAAAAAAATTTACCTTAACGGCAATCTAATACAAATGACTAACAGCTGACGCTAGAGGTGAACGCCCGCACACAGCTGCGCGCGGTCGCGACCTCGCAAGGAGCCGCGCCCCCCACCCCCCGCCGCTGTCTCGGCGCGCGCGTGGGCCGCGGCGGCGCGGTACGAGACGTCCTCCCGCCATTCGTACAGATATAACTACCTACGTGGCTATTGCATTCTCTTCGGTAATTGCCTAAATCACGTTCGGTTCAATCTGTCCTACGGCTGGAGATGGGCCATGAGATATGAGCCATCTTCTCATTGTGAGAAGCTTAAGGCACACAAGTCGTAAGTGTCCACAACGCTGGTCCAATGAGTTGTTCGTTGGTAAACTTCACAAAGAACTCTCAGGCATCCCATTTTCGCACAATGTTTTTCTTCAGCGTTTACAGCTGTCAGCAATCAACAATACGCACTAACTTCGAAATGATTCAAACCTTGGGACCTGCGGATTAAAAATCCAATGGTCTCAACTTCCAACCCAACCCAACTAGGTCCGCCTGCGCCGTCACTTACAAAATGTTTCACTTTGAAATTTAAAAAGACATAGCTTCAATACTTTCTCATAACATGAATTTGTAGGCTTGTGAATTGTGATCTTATTGCCTCGGATTCAAAATCACGACGACACGCACTCACAGTACATTCACCTTTTCGCTCGCGCTATACTCGTACCTACGAAGCCAAAGCTGCTGCCGCGCGCTGGCCGGCGGCGCCGAAAGATCGCACTGTCCTTCGGCGCGCGCGGCTTTCTTTGTCGGTCGCGATAGACACGCGCTTGTGTGCGTAATAGACATAAACACATTTAGGGTGCGTTTTCACTGTTTTCACAAGTTAAAATGTACTGTCTTTACCTTTACAATTTCAATTTTATTTCTTTACCTACTAAAAATGTAGCTAACTTTTTAGGATTCCGTACTGTCATGTATTAAACAGATCTACAATATCTTGAAGCTGTAAAAATCAAGCTTCTAAATTATTGCATTAAAAAGGCAAAAGCAGAACACCGCAGAGTGTAACTCTAGGGTGTGTTGGAGTCCCACACACTGCCCGACTCCCCCCGAGATTGTGAGAGATGCTAATGCATTTTCTCTACATAAGACTACTCTGTAAGAAGCGTGATGTGATGTCCCTGGTATTGAAGGTATCCTTAGGCAACGGTGAACACTTACCATCAGGCAACCTGTTAGTTTGTTTGCCAATTATGGCACAAAAAAATGTAGTGTGGCAGTTACCCGGGCTCATCGCCACGCCGCGCCACCGCACGTAACACCTTGCTTCCACATTTTATCAACGATTTCAATTAGGTAACCTAATGTGATTAGTCTGAACGCACCTTAATTTGCGGGACCGCTTCCGAAATCCGACTTCCGACCCAGCAGGGCTATTCACAACCATTCGGAAGCGTTTCCGTTCGGATTTCAAAAATTGTAAACCTAAATTATTCGAATTTCAGTCTATATTCATAAGTTTTTAGACGTGATTAATTCTTCAGATCGGATTGATACTTGATTTCCTATTCCAAAATGTATATAAGGAGACTGAGATTCGAACAATTTGAGTTTGAAATTTGTGGGAACTGATCGGAAACGTTTCCGAATGATTGTGAATAGCACCGCAGAAGGCGAATGAAAACACAGACTAGGTAAGTGATTTTGTAAGATCGGGAGTGCGAGTTTGAGCCCTATCTCACACATCTGCGATTAGGTAAAGCATTTTAAACCGATTGATTGAATTCAACCTACCTATTACCTACCTACCTAGTAGATAATAACTTCTACCGATTTGAATCACGCGTCGCACACCGCGCGCCGCGCGGTGCGTCGTCGCACTTTCGGTAGGTACTGGCGCCGACCATTGACCCCCGCGATATAAACGCGTTACATTGCTGGTTTGCAAATTTCTAAAAGTTTAAAATAACAGTTATATGGCTAATAGTTAGTGGTTTCGGGTTGTGTATAGATAGTATAATAACGGCGTTTCGGCTTCGAGAACGGTCTCCTTACACCCTGTATATCCGGTATAAGTTTACTCGATTCTTTCATAATTATTGTTCAAAATTATATCTGAATCGTGTAGTTTTTTAACTTTGTAACATTTAACAAACCATATAATATTATTAGTACGCACCTAATGGTAAAGTAAGGTAATTAAAATTGTTATTACCATTGTTATACAATATACCCAAAAATAATGAAATTTACTATGTTGTATTATTTAATGAATACCGGTAGTTACACAATCATTCCAACACCCTGTATAAATATTTGTCCTAATAAGGATAACAAGTTGCCTATGTGTCAATCCAGGGCATAAGCTAACTCCGTTCTAAATATGATCCTCATCCGTCTAGCCGTTTAGGTGTGAATAAGTGAAATACGAGTAAGTACCTAACTTCCACACACAATCGCAATCTTTTGTATTTATGAGTGTGAAGTGTGATAAAATGGAAATATGACACTACCGATAAAATGAAACTAATGCCACGACTGCTCACACATCAAAAATACAACAACTCGTGGACATGAGATTGGTTGTACCTATATTGGCTTGAACGGCATTTTTTAGATTTTTTTTTGTATGGCATCAAATAAAAAATGTTCATAAAATGGATGAGTACAATGACGGACGGATTATTTTATCGATTTCCTAAAAATGGGTGTTTAGGTACTCGATACCATAACGTGACTGACGGGTGAAAGACGTGCGCGCGGCGCATCGCACACAACTTTTGTGTCGCGTGAATGAATACGTCGCGCTCCCAAAAAGTGCGGCCTGAGGTAGAGTAAAATACCTAAAGTTCTGGGAAAGCCTCGCCTTAAATCAAAGTATATTTGTAGGCTTATCCTCGAGCTTTATCATTCGATTTCAAAAACTTTGTCTTTCAAGAACTTTGTTTCAGTAATCATAATCTCATAATCTTTGTTAAGCTTATACATACTTTTTAAATCACTCCTGTTAATCATCATCATTTAAGCCGGAAGACGTCCACCACTGCACAAAGGCTTCCCCTAATGATCTCCACAACGACCGGTCCTGCGCTGCCCGCATCCAGGGGCTATCCGCGAATCACTCCTGGTGCAGTGTCAAATATTTTATGTAACTAAGTAATTAGTAAAATACCCATCGTAAATGTTTACTACCTGGCTACTGCAAAAATAATTCTGATAAAAGCGTGTTATTATTTTAATAAACAATTATTTCGCCTGTTAAAAAACAAATTGAATTTTTATTTTACTAATTCGTTTCTATTTCATGGTAATCTTAAACAGTTAACGATAGCGGATAACAAGTATCGCGCCTAACTCTCGAGTTAAACGGATTTAATTGTGTAATGTTGTATTGTATTGTCACGAGAGCTACATCGGTGTGGAAAGTATCATAAGAATAGGTTCTACCGAAAAATTCCCAACCGTCTGTCCTAAGATTTAAAGACAAGGAAATAAGCAAACATACGAGTGACCCTAAATAAAACCGTATTACTTTTTTAAATATCAATAGAACAAGTCAAACACCTCCTTCCAAAAAGGTTTATATCATAAGCAATGGGATCAATATCATCATGTATCTACCCTTTTTTGAAAGAAATGTGAATTATATACTCGTATTTAATAATCATTTCACGCTATTGACCATGAGTGTATTTTTTAAAGCGTGATATTGGGTTTTTTTCAATACAAATATTACCTATATTCTTGTGCTAACATCAAATTATATAGCATATTGTTTGGCGTGGAATCATAATTATGAGGATCTTGTTTGCAATATACCTAACTATTTTCTAAAGCAAATCTCGCGACATATATCAATAGGAATATGAGTCACATCTTTCATCACACAAGGCCGTTACTTACGCATCTTTGAATTTTTCAGATCGTGCAAGTCACCCTTTAGGTGTCACAAATACCTGTGAATAAGTAACCTACCAAATGAGAGCGCGAAGCTCCGGCGAGACCGGCCGCGTGAGTCAGCCGCGGTCAAGGACGGCCGATCAAAGACATACCATAGCATACCATATTACTGTTAGCGCGGACGGTACTAACTGTCGGCGAGCTGCGGCATCTCGCCGGCCAGTGAAAGTATTGACGCACGCGGCGCCGGGACATGGTGCAACATTAAGTAACATCCTCATGCTGCGAATCCGTAATAGATATGTGGGTCGAAAGTTCGGAAAGCACGGACACGTCCTGATTTACATCTGACTTGATCCGATTCCGGCTTTCGAATATTTGTGACGGAGGCTCGTGGCCCGCCCCTGGAAGCAGGGTCGTGTGTGTGTGTCCAATCATTTTGACAAAATAAAAAATATTAGGTAACACAAAATCTTGTCTTAGTTAGATTGCTTCGTAACCTTGACGTGGTTATTATACTCGTAAAGCCTGAACGTAGTGGCTTTTAAATTTTACACTAAGAGTTCATGTTTATTTAGTTTTTCTTTTTCTAAAAAAACGATAGACTGTGCTCACTAATATTGTAGACACAACTACAACCGACCAATTTTACTAGCTGATGTTGAGTACGTTCAGTTTCAAGCCTGGAATACTGATTCTCGAGGGAGCATCACACTGCTAGGTGCTTGGAGACTCATTTTTAACGTGAAGATTGTGAGCTCAGCTAGCCATCGAGTCCCATAAACTGCCATCACAACATGCTGTGTTCTCACCATGCTATTCTTCCTCTTCTCACTTTTAGTGGTCGTTCAAACCCATTATTGAGATTTAAACCGAACTCGATTATTAGCTAGATTCGAGTATTACAATTACGTACTCATTAGTTTTACTTAGAAGCGATGACAGGCTAGTTGGAGAAGGACTGCCTCTCAAGCCAGAGGGAGCGGGTTCGAACCCAACCAACGGCACGCACCAATTTCATTCGTTTCGTTTTCAATTTCGTTCATTGTGTGAACAAATGTGCGTATTGTATACAATACAATATTATTTTATTGCACACCAAAAACTACATGAAAATCTTAAAAACTAAAATACATTTTTCGGCAGTACAAGGGCGACCTTATCGCCCAAAGCGATTTCTTCCAGGTAACCTTTGTATGTCATCTGCTACATGGATGGCGACAGGCTCGTCTCCTATCACATTTCGGACTGAATATCGTCCGGCGAAATGTGGGTGTTGTATTACACCTCTGCCAGCCCCCTCGGGGGAAAGGCGTGACGATATGTTATGTAGTTTTCTTATGGATTCAAAGTATCGATTCAAATTATGTCAAGTTTCAAAACAATACTCAATAGCTGTGATTAAGTTTCAGTTGAAAAGAAAGTACATAACTGTGGATATCCCAGTGAGTCACCATCTCGTCGGCTGCCGGCCGGCACAGCCAGCGACAGCGAGCGGCATTTTGATGTATTCTTTTGATAATTCTATTGGTATTAACAATAAATTATTTAATATTTGAAGAAATTCGCGAATTATTTTGATTGCAAATAGGTAACATACCGTACTAGACTGGTACATTGAAATATCATTAAAAAAAATTGATTTTGCAGTTGTCAGATGTCCTCGTAGTAGCGTGTCTCGTCTATATCGTATCGATCGTCGACAAAATGTATGGAACAGCGCAGCTGATTTTTTTCTCGATTTCGGGGTTGGCTCCATAATAAAAGTTGGTCAATATGATGACTACAATGATATTCTAGAAAATGTCCGTCGTTTATAGAGTTTATTAAAGGAAGTATGTAAGTAGCGCCAGTGACGGAAAAGTTGAAAAGTCATCGTCTGTCTAAGTTACGGACATGGCGAAGTGAGGAGGACCACATCACTAAACGGTTCATGAACTTGAGCGTGAATGGCTATAGTGATAGAGAACGACTGAAGAAAGTATCGATAAATGACGGGAGAGAGGATATGAATGAGAAGGGAATTCTGAGATGACGAGTTATACAGGTGAATGGAGAAACTGTACACACTGTACCGACCGCACTTAAGTGAGACAAGGGTAGGCACTAGGCAGATGATGATGTCGGTCTATAGTGTCTTTTGTAGTCTCTGATAGACAGACATAGCTCTTTTAGCGTAGCTGTTATCAGTCGGCTGAACTACGTCGTGAGACTCACCACACCTGGCAGCCGCAGGTGGGTTATCACCTCTCTATCTAACGAGCGCCTTATGATTCATCAATTAATACAACTATTTTCAAGATAATTATCAGAATGGTTAAAAAAAAACAGTTCTGGATTTAGATGACAAATATTATGTAAAAACTCAGAACACCTGCCTAAATTAGAACTTTCTGAGAAAACTTCTAAGCATTATTTATTAGGTTTGTAAAAGTTAAGGAAAAATCTAGACAATAAATTATCTAAGTATTCTTATTTGAAATTAGTATTTAGTATTTATAATTCTGAATCTAAACTGAAATTGTCGCCAAGTGTAGATACATAAGACAATGTCGCTACGACATCTCTACTTTTTCTCTGCTCTACATAGTTTAAAACAAAGTCGCTTTCCGCGTCTGTTTGTCTGTTTCTCCACTAACTCCTAACCAAGCAACAGATTTTGATCCGGTACCATCAGTTAGATATTTTTTGACGTTTTCAAGGTGACGCGTGTGAAGCCAGGTGAGTTCGCTAGGTCAGCATAAATTTGCTCCGTCAAATCGTCATAGTAGAGCTAAACCCTACCAGTGTTTTTTCTATTTTAAGCTATACCAAATCATATTGAATCACATGAATAATTTACTATAGAAAAGTATTAATAAAACGAAACAAAAACATCATCATCAGGTACTAAGAATTACCGTAGTACTTAGTAGTAACCTTACCGAAACCGATCCGAACCGAACCATAGTTGAATTACCGTAGTAGTATTCTGTGGTGTTATATAAATGTTGATCAGGTAGTTTCTAAACCAGTTTTCCTCGCGGCCACTGTCTCGCAAATAGCCCGAGTATCAGGTTCAAGTCAAAAGGCCCGCGACGTCATCATGTTTTCCGATATCGCACCTATCTTGATTTTCCTCTGTTGTGTGAGGAGTCGTGGCACGTGGGCCGCTCGCGCCCGCTATCAGCTGTCCGCGTACATTTACCTGTTCACTAACTATTGAATAACTAGCTGCGCCCCGCGGTTTCAACTGCGGTTGAAAAGTATGCTTTGTGCTATTTCAAACTATAATCCTTCTCTGTGCCAAATTTTATCCATATCCATTCAGCGCCAGCTGTTCTGGCGTGATCAAGTAACAAACATCCATACATCCAAACTTTCGCATTTCAAATATAGAAAGAGAATAGATAGAAGATTAAAAATTTAATAAAGAATGAGTAAAAAAATAGAACCTAATAAGAATCAAGTATGTATATATGTGTTTTAGAGAGACCTTTCCTGGGTATTTGAAATTTCAAGTTGACATTAAAATGCTTGGGGCAAAAGTTTGAAGTAAAGTAAGTAGTAAAAGTTAGTAGTAAGTTAAAGGTAAGGATGAAGTAGTAGTTTACGGTATTATTTTCAAGATTTACTTTTGCAAGCATTAGGTACTTTTCTGCGAGATCTTACTTGGAAAATATCCGTTCGTGGTACCTTTGACACTTCCTGAAGGTTGGGTTGGTATGGCCAATAAGTATAAACTCTAACTTTTTGATGCGCACACGCGAGCATTCGCTCGCGTTTCTTAGCTTATGGTAGTCGAGGATAATGTAGCTTTCTAGTTGTGAAAGACTTTTTAGAATCGACTCAGTAGTTTCGGAGATTACCCCGACAAACAAACTTAAAAACTCAAAAATGTTACCTCTTTATAGATAAGAATAGATAGATATGAATAAGTAGGATACCATAACAAAACCACCTCAACAAAATAACTAATTGCAAACTTACTTAACATTAAATCACAGCTGGTCATTGACTAACGACTTCTTGTTCAACAATTAGCAAGCGCCGAGCGCGTGTCGCGACCTGCCGCCGCCAGGTAATCCCGCCCGCGCACGCGCAGCCCACAGAACACCACACAGTTAGTACTGCGCGATTAATAGTCTCGTGCCACTGATAATGATACGCGGCAAAAAACGGAGATTTCCCGCGCACGCTTCTTGACATTTAACGTTGTGAAATTATGAATAATCTTGCCTAGGTTTGGTAGATGCTCTCCAAAAGTTGCTTCATTAGATGTTATGTTTTGTGCACTTTTTTTATTCAATTCATTTATTTCGGGGCTTATAAGTAACATACCCTTGACAACGTCATTTACAGAATAAAAATATCAGTTTAAAATAATAATATGAAATAAAAAATACTCCGACTTCTCGCCATCCGAATTGGATGTTTCAAAAGAATGGGATCAATTTATAAGTAAATATATCCTTTCAAATTAAAAGAAGAATTTTAAAAACCTATTCATAACTCATTCAAGAAGATAATTAAATTAGAAGAAGAAGTAATTCTTCTTTTTATTTGAAAGGATATACTTACTAACAGATTGGTCCCATTTTTTTTCAGTTAGGTGGCGCAACAAACAGAAAAAATACAACCGAATTGAGAACCTCCTCCTTTTTGAAATCAAGTTAATTAACACGTAACAATAATAACTGTCTAAATTATTATGCTGTCCCTTAGAAAAAAAATATGAACAACATAAAATAAATTTTGATGAAAAACATTAAATAACTATTATGACAATTAAATTTTTCCGATTTTAAACTGTCTGAAGTTGGAAATTTCGCCCTTAGTCATTTTAATTAGACATTCAAATAGGTACGTATCCTACAGAGTAGGTGTAGCACGTTTCGATTCATACATTTGGAGGTCAAATCCATTTTCGCATTCCAAACCACAGACATTGGTATATTATGACATATTAAACCAGAGCAGTGTAAATTACGTTATTTTACAACTTTACCAAAATAAAATACATACTCAGCTTAGGGCCAATTCATATCAGGATTACAGCTCCAAAATTGTTTAAACATGCCAGAATATTACCCTACACTATCCGTGTAGTTAGCGAGTAGGTTGTTAATTCTAATTTTAAAACGTAAAGCCCACAAGCGCATAGTTATTTGTAATCTAACTTACCTACCGAGATAAGTGAACCATACTTAATTCCAACATTGTGCAATGTGTAGGGAAACCCTGACGCTCACGTCCATGCGTGTGACGTCTGATGCGATGCAGGTTACCAAATATGTGAGGCAATAATCAGAATCTTTATTGTAATACAAAACTGTGCAACCTAATCAATTACTTTTTAAGTTGCGCAATATTGCATGTTATTCTTATTTATAGATATTCAATATTCACGGGAAGGAAATTTACCTATCTTTATAAAACAATCAATTATGTCAGAACATCGAAAAAAAAGTTAGTTTACGTATTTTCCTAATCTATAGACAAACTGTAAAAAAGGAACAACAATAAAGTTATACAACCAGCTCAAGAGCTACAATTCGATAAAAATAATCGAGAACATAATGACCACAGGAACCAACAAAAACTAAAATTTAAATATGGAAATTTATTTCGCGTAGCATAATTTACATAATCGTAGTTCGCGTTATTGATTGCTAGTTAAGCAGAAGCTACATAAGTGTGATTTTTGTACCGCGCGGTCACCGACCCGCGGTGTGGTCGAGCCCTTATTTCTCATTCTGTAGGTCCGCGGCACGTGTCCTGACGGTCATTGTGAACATTTGATGACGTTTCATCGTATCTAGGGGTAATTGACGGGTTTTCTCAACTTATGTTTTTCCAATTTAAAGAACTTGAGGTAGGTACCCTAACTAATAGAGAATGAAACTTACCTTCCTTATGACCTGCCGGCAAGAAAAAACTTAGAATGGAAATAAGATTATTTCCAACCTAAGTTTTTTAAACCGCAAGTGTCAGAGCAAAATATCAAATGTTGCTGTAAAAATCTAGCACACATGTCGTAAAAAAAGGTTCATTGACCGACGACAAAATGTATGGAACAGCTGAGTTTTTGTTTTGAGACTTTAGAGTTGGTCTTATTGTAACAGTTGTTTGTTATGATGTTGAGAATCAACCCTTAAAGATTTGCTATTATATTAAAAATAGCGGTGTATAATCTAATAATAATAATAATTTAAAACTATCCCGCAATAACGCAATGAATTATGAAAAATCAAATGCATAAATCGAGAAAGAAATTTTAAATTAGTATCGATTCAAAGTTACAATTGTAAAGCATGTAAAGAATTTATAATTTAAAAAATAACAGGTATTTAATTGTGATTTTAAACAAATGCATTAAATCGAATAAGAAATTTAAAATATTAATGGTTTAAATATAGGAACATTTTCGTTCTACACAACAAAAAAAAAACATAATTTAAAAAACAAATGCGCCAAATAGAAAAACAAATTTCAAATTAGTTACAACTCAAATCGTAAAATTGCAATCTAAGCCTAACAATGTATATTTATTTTTAAATATCACGCATTTAATTGTGAATTTAAATTGTGAAAAATACTAGCGATTTAAACGTAAAAATGCAAATCTACAGCAACTAAAAAATAAATTCAGCACACTTGGTTTGTATGTATCTGTGCGTAAACAAATTTTACCTTTGGTAAAACCCGAAAATCATTATCATTTTGTCAGTGAAAAATTCAAGTCGAAAAAGCCTTACCTGCTCGTTTACCGCCTACTTACCGTGAAGCTTCTCGCGGGGAACGTGGGAACCAGTCGTGACGCAGCACGCGTGATCTAGACTGAGACGTCGAGTCCCATTCACAAACAAGATGACATAGTATTACGTGTCCTTACTTCCTCCTTTATTGGAATATGGGTAACCATGGAGGCAAAGTTCATGACCCTTGGACTATCAAGTTCGAAGAGAGATTCCCGGCTTTATTATTATACCTACTTATAAGCGTGCTAGGGTTTATGGTATACAATACATAATATATTTTAAAAATGGTATTATGTGGGATTGAATTAGAGTAGAAAAATATCATATCCTTACTTACTTGGCTTGTGAGCTGTGGCCATCCTCCTAACCTGTCACACATTTACAAAAAAAAAGATCAAACCAAACTTTCTTAGCTTTAGATGTCCTATACAGACTTATGAAAATGCTCTTCACATCATGAAAGTTTTTATCGACTAAGTATTCAATGTAGTTATTTTACGAGTACGATGCGGTTGATGGCTGTTTATTTATACGTTCTCACTGAAATACTATTCGGGTACTACTTAAGAGTGCAACAAACAAAAATGCCTAAACATGCATAGACATAATGCATACTTAATACGTATTTGTTATAACTTTAATTCTAACATTCCGATGACACTGACTTATTTAAAACGAGACAAAACTAATTAAAAAATTACATGTTTTACAAGTTGTTTCTACAATCAGTTATTCTATATTTGTTACTATTTTTTTTATAAATTGACGTGGTAAAGCTTTATGTTATGTCTTTTATTTAAGGTTTTATGTAGTTTTTTCTTCAATTTAAGTTATTCATCTAGTTCATTTCGAACCATTTGTTATTTCGAAATTTAAGTTAATACTTTCTTTCGTCAATTTATTTATCATATTTTATTAGGTAGTGAAAACTATTTAGGCTTATTTTTTTATTTTGTATTCTTAGTTTTTTATTTATTTTTTGTTTTCCTATAAATAAATAAAATTAAAATCAGCTTTTTAAAACGTTTTAATATGAATTTTATAAATATATGTTGTAAGTATAGTTGTATTCAGGGTTCTAGTGTGATGACGAGTCTCGTGTGAGTCGCGCCTCGTGCGGGAAACACGCGTTGATTCACGATAACGGTACTCGAGACAGCCGCGAGACCTGCGCACGCGCCCACCTCGCCGCCCTCTAGGGCCGACGCACCGGCTTCAAACCGCAGCACACAAATTATAAGGCAGACAAAGATACCGAAGATGGCGCGATGACTTCGACGCGTTCTTGGCAGACTGTGGTAGACTCTAGCGGGTGGTCGCATGGTCAGGCATGGGCAATAATTAATTCATGTATAAATATTGGTAAACTTCAAAAATTACTGCGCTACGCAACGTTGAGTGCCCATAGAAAGAGGGTTCTGGAACCACAAAATAAAACAAAGTTTTAGCTAGATTCAGCAAAAATCTTCGCAGTTATTTTTTTTTTTAATAAAAAGCTTTTTTAAATTCCTACTGTTTATCGAGTTTATTTAACTTCTTCTGCCCCAGCTCTAAAAACCCCCTAAAAATATGCGGTCAGGAACGATATTCGGAGGCGTAAGCTTTTATCTTGGTCACTCTCTCTCTCTCTTATGACTTTTCAGACGAGAGAGACAATGACAAGATAATATCAAACACGTAAGAACAGGACCTCTGGAATGAGATGTAGATGACCTTTGCCTGAAGAGGGGTAATACAGGTTGATACAAATAAGTCAATGAAAGTAAGAGTGATGTAAATCGTGCGAGTTAAAACCTTCATAGTCGGAGGCTTGGCTGAATCGTCGTGGTACTTGGTAACACGATCTGACCCCGTATTCTTGACGCGTGAGATGCTTTTTGTTGACACCCACTCCTATGACGTCTAAAACGAGAGAGTCAATGACAAAAAAATGTCTCGACTTGTAAGAATAGCCCTTCTGTACCTTCATTACCCTTCTCCACGATCGTACCAGAACACTCTATGTAGATACCTCGCCGTGATCAAAATTGTATTTTCCAGCGTGTAGGATCTACATAACCGAACGAGCACTGACTTTAGCTTTGAATGTTTTTGGGAAAAGTTAAGGAGCTAAACTCTTATCGTCTGCTTAAGTCCTTATACTGTCTAAAAATATGAAAAGGACCATGGTAACTCGTAAAAGTCTTACCTATAGTTTTAGAGATCTTTAGTAAGTCTACCGAGTCGTTTTACCATAATGTTTTGTAGAGAACGATAATGATAATTACTTTCATTTTTTTTATTAAATGATTTTAGGGTTGATCCATAATCAAAGTTATGTTCATAATAATTATGAGAACAATGAAATTCTAGAATTATACTTTCTAGAATTATTTAATTATTCTAACGCAACTCTCTACATAATATCAATTAAGCAGGCGAACCTTCTGAATGTGTCTAAGTCCTAAATTATGGAAAAGCGACGTTTTCTAAGGCGAAGGCGCGGCACACGGCGTATTCATGGATTTTATATGAACAAGTTCTAAAGTTGCAATGTGACTGCATCGTGCCTTCGCTTAACGTCGCTTCTCTGTAATTCAGGCCTAAGTGGTCACCGTCGGCTGTGGACAACTATCGACGTGTGCATCGAACCATTAATTACTCTTTAAATAAAGTTGCTGAAGTGTCTAATTATTATTTTTCAGCTTTTTCAATAATCTGCCTACTGTACCTACTTCTATAATTTTGGGGTCAACTAAATAATTACTTTACTATTAAAATAAGACAAAATAATTCTCTTAAACCAGTTTATTTCATGAATATAAAGACATCAATGAACTAGCACGTGTGTTTGCACACTTCAGAACAAATTGAATACTTAAACATAATTAATTACTTAATGGTTTATTACACAAGGAAAACCGCAATTTTACGCTTAGTACTAGTACACTACTACATTGGAATTAATAAACAGGGATCCTCGTAGACGTCTTGTTATTATTGTGTCAGCCGGGTAATTCAAAGTAACAAATCAATCACTGTACAGATTCAGAGTTTCATTTTCGTAACCAGAACTTGAAATTGTTTTTTAACATAATTATACAAAACTAGCGACCAGCCCCGGCTTCGCATGGTAAGTAAGAGCCTATTATAACCGTGACAAATCATCTAACTGATGGTGAAAGCCGCATCAAAATCCGTTGCGTGGTTTAAGCAACGGCTACAAATTGTCTGGATTTGAGTGAATTGCATTCGTCAGCGAGTTGTTTTCATGCAAATGACAAATTTCGCGTTTGTGGCGTAAACTGAAATCGTCATAAAACCCGTACAAGAGTATTGCCGCGAACGCCTCAAGTCTTCCTAACATATCGTTACGCCATTTCCCTGAAGGGGCTGGCAGAGGTGTACAACACACACACTTCTCCATACGCCGGACTCCAGTTATGTAGTAGATGAAATTAAAAACGCACATATGATCAATAAATAAATTGGTGCGTGCTTTCGGCTGGGCCCGAACCCGCTCCCTCTGGCTTAAGAGGCGAGCCTTGTCCGCGTAGGCTATCGATGCTTTTTTCAAAAAGTATTTCTATTGGTTGTTAATGGCTTTGTGGTCAATATGAACGGCTGCGTATGGGCGCTTTCGCGGCAATGGCCTAGTAAGTATGGGCTTTACGATAAATATTTGAAGATACTACAGATACGAAAACACAATTAACAGTAATAATTATATTAAGTGAGACTACGTTATTAACATTCAACAATTTGAGGAGAAGGATAAAACAACTACAATCATAAATAAGCTAAATTACAAACACAAATCAGGGTAAGGCTTTAAGGTGTTCATATTTACCTTCTAGCTCTATAAATAATTGTTACATAAGCAATACATTAAAATTCAAATTGAATAATTGTATTATTGAAAGCAATTCAGTCATACATATTATAAATTGCCTCACAATATATTTTTAACTGACATACATAGACACCAAATGGTATAAAACCAATTTTAAAAAGCTAAATACAACACAATTTTTCAATTAAATTCAATCAAAAACACAAAATAATAAAATACTGTTTATTTATGATAGAGTTACCAAAAGTCTTATGAAGATTTATAATTATCTTAAAAGGATAATAAAGTTATAAACCTTTAACTTGGTTATGTTTTTTACATAATCTTATTTAAAAAATAATATTTTTTGAGTCCTTCCGTTGACGTAAGAACTTTGTCACCAGCAAGCCTAGCATGCACGCCGCGACAAACATTTTTCGACACTTTTTATTAAAACAGATGTATATTTACACGTAGCCTTGTCACGTTCTCACACGACAAAAAATAATAAAATGATTTTGTCGCAGCGCGCATGCTAGGCTTACAGGGCTAGCCACTAGGCCTATAATAACTCACTTTTCATTTAAAACAATTAAATATATGCCTAAACTTCTTCTTCATTATTTCATTCTATTTTTTAATACCTAACAAACCATGACGTTGAGTTTATACACTTGTTACAATAAATACCGACAAACAAAATCTAACCGCAAAAGCGTAACCTAAAGTAGGTAATATTAGTGGTTCAGTTAACTCGCACGTGTACCTAATACCTACGGAAGGGACGATTCAGCTAACCATGTAATACTTAACTGAACCGTTAGCGGTACGTTAGCCTTAAAAACGGACGGGCAACGGCTCAGTATCACTAATGTCTCACAAACGGGCCGACTGTTTTTAAGGCTTACGTACCGTCAACGGTTCAGTTAAGCATCGGCTATAGTTAGCTGAATTGTTCCCAGCTTCCGAGGGGTCAGTTTTTGTACGAACGTATTGAAATTTCCCATTTTCGAGCTAGGGGTGCGACCCTGTGTTGAGGAACGATGTGTATTTATTGAACGAGCGAAGCGAGGTCTCTCAGTCTACTGAGGCGTCTCGGCGTTTGTTCGACCTATGATCCAATGTTCATGAAATTTGTAGGCAAATAGTTTATGCAAACACAGTTTAGACGTCTGCGGCCTTTTTTGTAGAGCCAAAGCAAAATTTAACAAATCATTTGTTGATCTACAAGACGCCAAGTTCCTTTTGCACTCGGTTAAAGCTGCGAGCTGCGTTGATCTGACAGAGTGAAGCTCATCGCGCTTGACAAGTAGATACACAACATTTTCCTGTCTACCCACGTTACGTCTGTGTAACGTACTTACACGTAGTCAACGTACGTAAGTAAGGACTTATTGATTATGTTTATCTTTCATTGGTGGGTTTTGAATTTTCAGTGAGCTAATTTCAGTGTCAATATTATTTTATAGTGAGATGCATCGGTTGAGAAAAAGTCAATCACAATTTTTGAGTTTTCAAGCCAAAATGAAAGTGACATACGAATTATACGTAATGTAAAACTTAGTAGTTGTAAAACTACTAAGACGTCACTCACCTAAACCTGTCTCAACTGTAAGGAACTTGCATGAATTATTTTTTTAGTGCACCATGTTTCAAGGCTCTTAACTTTAAACCTAGATAACTGTACGTTGCGCTTCGCCCCGCCATAGGCGGATCGTAACGTAATAGCTTGGCGCCCAACATGGGGCCAAACTATTCGTTAATCAATTATTAAAGTATTTACAAAAACATGAATTTGTCAAAAACCCTAAGACTACACTATCTTAGACTTTCAGTCAGTTTTCAGTATTCAAACTTTGTAGTAGTTATATGAAACGGCCAGAGACATGCTAGGGTCTCCGCCGGCGTACCTTTCAAGGTCCCGGAGTCTGGGTAGGTACTGGTAGCTCTATGTAAAACAGGATCAGGTATCCGTAGCTCCACAAAGATCACTTTTGATAATTCTACTTGGATAAGAGGACTCTAGGTAAGGTGACATGAACATTTCCTCATCTTCCAAAGGTTTTCTTAAGACTCCGGCATCTTGAACGTTCTCTCTGACTGTCAGATTTCAAAATGAATTTGGAATATGTTGGCTGCCGATAGAGGCTGTCGATTACTAAAGAGACTTCATTTACAATGAGACGTACAAAAAGTAAAAGAAAAAAGAGAAATAACATTACAATCGTTAAAATACGTAATGTCCTACTAATATTATAAACGCGAAAGTTTGTATGTATGGATGGATGGATGGATGTTTGCTACTCTTTCACGCCAGAACGGCTGAACAGATCTAAATGACACTTGGCACAGAGATAGATTATAGTCTAGAATAGCACATAGGATACTTTTTAACCGCGGGTGAAACCGCGTCGCGCAGCTAGTGTTAAATAAACCTGTCAGAAACAAAAACATTAAAATATGCAGAAGTATATTTTAATACTATCGTAATTTGAAATTTGATTTTCAAAAGTCCGCGCCAAAGAGCAGGTTCACACATAATTTCTATGCTATGACGTCAATCCTTGCCGTCAAACCTTTGGGGTGCGTGCTCACAACGGCGAGGCACGGAATGAGACGCGGCAAAGGGCGTTTTTGTGAACAAGTAATGTTTAACCCTATTTCAGTGAAATATGCTATTCCCACTGCTATTCTATTATTTAATATCCGAACGTCCGAAACGTCTCCAGTGAAGTCACGAAGTGCAGTGGCACGTCGCCTTATCCCCCAGGATGCTGCTGCACCTCATGCACGACATTCCATGGGACAACCCAGTACTAAATTGAATGAGTGAGTGAAATTCGGTTATTTCCGTCAAAACGCGGGATGCCACAGCACAAGATCCTTCAGCATCTACGACAACAAGGAACAGGCCACCCACTGCGAGGTGGACGTGTTTTTCTTTTCAGATATGGAGCCACCAGTTAAATGAACTACAAAGTATTTTCTATTTTCCACTTCATAAAATCTATGAACTACAACGACGAAATTTGGTGTTAAGAGTCCGGCGACCTAACTAATTTCGACCTAGGCGACCTAGACTAATTTCGCATTGGCTTAAGGTATTCTATCGCCATTTCGTCTAGAAGAAGAAGACGAGTGAAGAGAGCGAGTAATGATACTGACGAGCCTCTAAACTTACCTACAGAATGACAAAGTGCGATTTAATTTTTTTTTATGACTTTTGCACTACTGTAATCATTCTTAAGCAACTAAGAATTTCCCTTGTATTATTGTTTCATTTAACAGCTAATGATGTAGACAACCTCCCTATGTAATGGAATTTTTGATTTGCTTTGTCTACCTATTGAATAAATCAGTCAAAAGTGACCCCTTAAAATGCGGATATTTTTCACAGCTCTATTTTCACTTGAGAACGTTTTTAAAAAAAAACCAAGAACATGGGGGTGAAGATTTTGTTAATTTAATTGTACATGCTAAATTTCATCATAATCTGACAAACGGTTTTCAAGAAATTTTAGTAGTGCGTTTGTATGGAAATTTCAAAACGTCGCGACCCTCTTAATGAAAATCGGTGACAGGGGTTATTTAAGTTTTTAATTTATACTTGTCCTAGATGAGTAGAGGAGTACTAAGGATTTATCGAAATTCTACCCCTAAGAGAGTAAACTGGGGGGTTGAATTTTCTATAAAACTTTTTATTCTCTGGGTCGATTGACTCGAAAATTGGTACATATACTTTATACTCGTACTACTTCACGCATATAACAGTTTTTGCAAAATTATCCCTCGACAGATAGTGAATGTAGGATTTTCTTGAGGTTCAGATGAATTTTAATATATGCAACGGATACTATTTATGAACGAATGTTTGGAAGTATTGACACAGATATGTTTAGTTCTACGTCGAACTTCGTCCTTACTTGCTTAGTTTGGGATATAGTCACTTTGTATAAAAATATGTAATTTGTTACTGTAGGCCACGCGAGCGAAGCCGCGGGCAGAAGCATGTATCCGCATACGCGCTTATCCAAAGCGTACCTTAACTTAGGCAAGTACTTATTTTTTCAAAATATTACTGAAAATATTCGTTTATTTAGTTTCAAATATAACATGACTGTAAGAGACTACTGATTAAATGTACTGATTGAATTGTACTTAAAATTTTGGTAAAACCTCCTAAAATTGTCATATTAAGACCGGAAGTGCTATCATCACAAGTTCTAGCTCACTTCCCTGTATAGTATAGGTATATTCCAGAGTGACCCTACCTACTGACCTTATAGTGATGTTTACCTAACTGTACAGTGCAGTACCCGAGCACGTGTCGCTCTGACGTCAGAGTGACGCGGCAGCGGGTGGTTTCCACGAGACTCACAGGGACTTTGCTTCGCTTAGTAAATAAACCGAAGTTTACTTAGTTTTAATCAGTCTGTGGTATGACGAGATGTTCCTGTTTGTTAGCTTTTTGTGTTTACCGGCTGACTCTGCGTTTTAGCGTAAGATCAATTATGGTGCAAGTTTTACGAGTGACGTCCACGATCGAATGATGACGTATGAAACCTCATTTTGAGGTCTCATGTTTTTCTTGTTGCGCTTTTCGTGGGGATTTTTAGTACAGATAGATGAGGTGGAATGAAGTGTCTGGAAAAACTGTCTATAATCTTGTTATAATGCTGTGTACGGAGCCAGTTTACATTTTCAAATTCAAATGTATTTATTTTAGATCAAACATCCATTAAATCCGCAATAATGATTATCAAATAGTATGTAATGTAATCAAATAAATGTAAGCAATCAAATGCGCTGCGTCTAGTTTCGTTCCAAAGAATTAAAATATAGGAATATAAGTTTTTTTTTTAAATTAAGTTAGGCTATACAGCTAATTCTAGTTTAAAATGAAATACATCGCGACTTCGACTTCTCATCAGGACTGAAATTTAACAATGGGACTAATCTACAAGTATAAAGAAACCGCACGAGCGATTTCCATAAAACTTATTGGTACCACCTGGGAATGGGACACTTAAAAAAAAAGATTTTCCAAATCTCCGAGAAATTGGTAAATACACTAAAAACAAGATACCGGTTAATTGAGAACCTCTTCCTGTTTTAAAGACGGTTAAAGATTAAGGTGACGTACGAATTACATCTTTTACACTAAGATGTCATGCCCCCGGACCTGTGCCAACCGTACTATGACAACTCTCAAACTACTCGTACAGCTCCACGGCCCACCGCGCCCCCTCGACTGCGTTGTGTCCGTACCTTGTAACACTCGGTTGTAACTTAACATCAGCCGCCGCGTCGGTCGTCGGTCGAGCGCCGTGTAGTATTGCGGTAGGTCAGGCCGGTGCAAAGGTCGACCGCCTCCACTTGACGTGCGCGGCACGAGTAAGAATTGATCAGTAATCTGAGGCTTTATTGTGGCGCATCAGATATTATGTTGGTCATATATCTCGTTTATAAAGTCATGAGAGTGAGTGACCGCCATGAAATAGTATTCAAGAACCCGACTGAGAATCAAATTTACTCGCGTAACAGATAAGATAAAATACCAGTTAGTCAGTTATAGAGCGCATATAGGTCGTATTTTAGATAGGAAACATTGATAAGCGCGTTTATGTCTTTTGTTATATCAAACACGCGCTACGCACTGCTACGCCGTAGCCGTCTCGTAGCATTTTTTTACAATAAGTAACTTTTCACGAAACAAAAAATCAAATTAGTTTAGTTACCTAAATCTCAATTCTCATAATTAAGTTAACGATGTAAACCTTGTTATGAGTAAAGTTTTTTAGTGAAATACGCCCTTAGATACATTTAAATTCTAAGATAGAGTTATTCAAACGTGACGGCGTGGCGATTGCAACAAATTGGCAAAATGCAAGTAACGACTGGTCATATTTCACGACGAGCTGCCTTCGAAAATAAGTACTATGTAAAATTAGCATCGAATATGAGAGACTATTGGCCAGCAGGCAGCCAATCACGAGACAAATGCGACGAGCCGCTATCATTGGCCACCGGGGCCAGCCTTCAGGCCACGGTTGTTGTAAACAAACATTAGATAATGGTCGAGGGCCAGGAGATAACACCTGCCACCACAACATAAAATACCGCGCACAAAATACAATAACAAATCTAAACAGTCACTAACACGAGTAAGCAAAGTTCAAAACAAACATGTCCATGTCCAGTTCACAGTTCAGACTTTCTTCGAGTCCGTCATCGTGGCATAGACCGATCCGAATCAATCCGATAGAGCACAACACATCACTAGCGTAGTAGTAATTACCGAGCGACCGTTTTATGTAATGACTGCATAATAAGATTCATTATGCGGCGCACGAGAGTCCGCGGCGGTCGAGTCGGCGGCGGCACGCGACACGCGCGCACGCCTCGCCGCCGGCCCCGCGACTGCCGCTCCGGGCGCAGAGGAGCGCGCAGCTGCTCCGTCGCTCGTGCTAACCAATATAAAGAGCCGGCTCACCACACCTCCATTACATTGAATCCAACCTCGAACAGCATCGCACGTTTCATCTCGTGAACGATACTAACTATTAAATCAACTATAATTTTTCGGATCATTCGTTTGGTAATAACGACTCTCAAAAATGTCGAAACTGAGCTTTTATTTATTCCTGGTTGTGATATGCGGGTGCGCGCTCCGAGCGGCCGCGGCGCCCCGCCACGACCGGCACAAGAAGCACGCCGTGCATGTCAAGAAGAGGAACAGCGAGTCCAGCAAGGAGCAGTTCACGATAGACCTCCCGGACGTGCTCAACAAGACCGTGTGCCCGATCCAGCAGGTGGTGGACGACGACCCGTTCCGTATCCCGCGGCGAATCAAGATGCTGAAGTGCGCGCCGACCCCGAGCCAGGTGTGCCAGCAGAAGGACATCATGGCGGAGCAGGCGTGCTGCGGCCAGAAGCACGAGAGCTTCAACACGCAGTGCGTGGAGGTGCGCGACCACGTTGTGGTGTCGGACCTGAGCGGCGCCGAGCCCCGGCTGCGCACCGTCGAGGTGTCGGTGGGCTGCACCTGCATGATCCGCCGCACGCGCCCCGGCAGCGACGACGTGTAACGCCGCCGCCGCCGCCGCCGACACGCGCGGCGCACACCCCACTCCAAGTTCCTACACTATCTATTTATTTGATTCGAATGGCCCCGGAGGCCGAAACTCTCGGTATTAAGCTAGTGATAATCGCTCTCCTGAACTACATTTGTTTTGTGACTGAAAAGGAGAGTGATATAATTTATTTAATTTATTATGTGAGATCCTCGCTGGCGAGGGCTCCGCGCTGTCGACGACAGGTTGTGACTTGTGACAGTAGTGAGTGTGACGCGTTCCAGTGCGAAGCGGCGCCAGTTGCTGCCGCTGGTAGAGCTGGTCACCGTCGACTGGAAGACTTATTCGTTGTAAATACTAGTTGTAATTTGCTAAAGATGCTCTGCCAATTTGTGATAATTATACGCTGCCTGTATCAGGCAGTTAATTTATTAAATTTGTTATACAAACTGCGAAAAATTGAATTTGATTTATTTTATTTCCCTAATTTTATGACACGTTTAATTTAAGTGTAAGCTATTAGGCAAACCGATTCGACTATAACAACCAATGAACTGACATCCGATTGATTAAAATATTATTGATCAGCTTTTAAATATGAACAGATAAACTTTTTATTGCATAACTTGATACTTTTAATGAAAATGCATAGAAAAAGTCGAGTATTAGATAGCACAATAAAATGAACAGAGAATAAATTTTAAAAGTAAGCAAAAGTGTATGTAAAGAAATTCAAAAATTAAATAGCACGACAAATTATAATAGAACCAAAAACAATTATTGCGAAAATTAGTTTAAATTATTTTACGAAGAGATTTAAAGCAATCTGGTTGCCTGCAGCGCATCCTCGCGCTATCGCGCGAATTGCAAGTGTCTCGAAATGATACTTCCGATAACAGCCTCTTATCTCGCGGCACTAGCCACACTATCGCACATAATGCATTATCAGTATCACATTTACAGGGGCTGGTTCTTTGCTTGCCACTGTAACGATGACATCGAGAAACCTAAACGTACTCTTATTTTCAAACACAAACATACATACAAATTCACATTCAAAAGACTTTATTTCTGATAAGTAAGTAGCTACATTGCAAAATTATGATTTTTTTATTTTATATTAATTACAGTTTTACTTTTAATTTACGATAAACCTGCTTGCTGTAATTATTTGTCATCACCGTTCCTACCCTCGCGTTGGGTTCAGGCTTACTCCCGTTTCGCCATCAAGCGTTCACGCGCTAATCGAGTCCAGGTTCGACTATGAATTTGTCAATTATTATTTCGGAATGCACATCGCTACCAACCGCTCCGTTTACTTCATGCTATTTAAGTTTTTTTGATAACCCTGTATGTATAGAGAAGCAGTAATCGGTAGCGTACAGTGTTGGAATATGTGAAAATAGATGGTTAGCCTTAATATAAAAGAAAAAGCACGAGGGTGACGCGTTAGTTGTCGAGTGAGTCAGGTGGGTGAGTCAGCCGCGGTGGCAGGCCGCCGCCGCCGCTGCTCCACGCGGCTAGATTACACCCAGATAAAGTATTGATATACTGACAATATTGACACACATAGGTGCATTTAAACTAATAGTAAATACATTTGTACAAATTCTCTAAATTATGCCTCAGTACTGAAATTATTTATTTCTCTACTGCTTTGGACGGATCAAAAAAAGATTATATTGTTTACGTGTAAAAGAAAACACGGACCCTAACCTTTGTTATGTGCAATATGTTTTCAGATAGCTGAAGTAATATTTAAGGGTACCTAAAAAAAGGATAAAAACTCTTAGTCCCCTTCTAGACCAAAATAACCAGTTGGGGCTGGTTATTTTGGAAACTCGATTTTTTTCTCGAATTTAGCAACTTGTGTTCACTTTGACGGGTTCCCAGGTATCACCCTATCCCAGAATCTTTCCTTTCTAATATGTCGGTCTATAGCAGGGGTTATTTTCGTACTTGCAAAAGTGAGCGGTCCGCGCTATCTACAAGATGAGTCTCCCGTAAATCATTAAGAGTAATTTCAACAACAACATTAACTTTACCTTCTTTATACCTTTTCTATTTATACAATTACTAGCTGCGCCCCGCGGTTAAAAAGTACCCTATGTGCTATTCTAGACTATAATCTATCTCTGTGCCAAATTTCATCCAGATCTGTTCAGCCGTTCTCGTGTGAAAGAGTAACAAACATCCATCCATCCATACATATATACAAACTTTCGCGTTGATAATATTAGTAGGATACACTTATTTATATGTACCTGTATATTTGAAAATATTATGTACGTTCGTAAAAATCTACATACATTTTAATTGAACTGTGACTATCGTAACAAAACTAATAGAAAAAAGGATAGGATCGCTGTACCTAGATTTAGATTGACTAAGCCAAGTAAGTCCTTTTTAGGAGCTCGTATTTATAATAAAATCCCCAAAAATAATCACTAACTCACTTCAGAGCTCACTGAAAGGAAATTCAAATCACATGTAAAAACAACAATAACAATTAACATTATTAAAACAAAAACAAATACCCGACTGCAAAATGTTGCACCCTAGACAATTCAAATGACACTTCAAATACAATACAAGTCAAGTCGAAATACATCAAGCTGTTTAAGCTATAGGGCGTGCCAAAGATACCTCATACATACATATGTACATACGAGTACATTCATACATAAGAAACAAGAAACAATTTATTTAACACTAAAACACTACAACAACAACCAACAAAATACATAATAAAACAGTGACAGACAATAATATAATAATTTAATACTTACATCGAGACATAAAACAAATATTTATTTGTATTATTAAAGTTTCATTTGTCGCTGTAGTGTCCAATGTGACAATAAAGGTTAGTGCTCAGCATGGTGCTGCTAATGTCTAAGCAGCGCTGGTTTTCAGCACTAACCTTCTGAGACGCACGGGACTGTTAAAAAAGATAGAGAAAGAAAGTAGTAAAATAAATAAATTAACATACGCGTAAAAGATACATAAACTATTACGTTAAATATATAGACGTAAAACGATACAAATGTATCGGGAAAATCGGGAACAGACAAGGAATGACACTTATGATAATTACGAGTATATACTTATGACATACATACATACAGGTACATTTACACACTCGAAAAACATAGCCCTCCTTCTTGCGCAGTCGGGTAATGAAAAGAGGATATTATAAGCTTAACAATTATTAAGAAGACAAAGATGTCTGGAGTCTTCACTCCCGCCAAGTAGCAGCATAGATGTAACAGTAGTATATAAATAGATAATATAATATGATATTTGTTTGCCTCCCCATCCCGTGTAATTTGTCGTCGCACGTCGTGTGCATTTGCCAGTCTCAAGTTAATATAGTATTTTACAGATGATGGAGTGATGATGAAAAGTGATAATGACGATGAAGAATCCCTCCCCATCTATTGATGTGATGGATGGATGTGAGTGATGGATATCTAAAATATCCATCACTTTACTGAAATGGGGTAATTTCAGTAAAGTGATGCATATTTTACTGAAACTTTAAGTGGAGTTTTGTAGAGAATACGAAAAGTCGCGTTTCGCAATGTTTGTATCATTTGCCCACACTCGTGCACTTTAACGAACCGATAAAGGTTAATAATCCACCATTGTTACACTTTAACACTCGTAGAATCACAATATTTAGAAAATAACACAAAATTACGACAATATCTTTTCGTTTCCTAACCTAACATGATGTAAATAACATGTCGGTAAGCCAAAATTTATGAGACTTTTTTTTTTAAATGCCTCTCATTTTCTTTCCTGTTTTTCTGAGTAGATGGTCTTTTTTCGAACAAGGCGATCGAGCCTATTATGAAACTTTGATGTTCATAAGTATGTTTTCGATACCCAATTGAATAAAGACATTTTGACTTTGAGTTTGACTTTGCACACAAACTTAATTGCATTTTTTACTAAGTTTTCTATTATTATATCGTTATTATTTGTTTATTTATTGAATTTTTACAAGTTTATTGTATTTCATTGTGTTGTTTTTATTGACATTTATGATAATACTACTT
Organism: Peribatodes rhomboidaria; assembly: GCA_911728515.1. Classification (NCBI taxonomy): domain Eukaryota; kingdom Metazoa; phylum Arthropoda; class Insecta; order Lepidoptera; family Geometridae; genus Peribatodes; species Peribatodes rhomboidaria. The sequence continues at coordinate 413,316 of OU452179.1, read as the reverse complement.
TTCCTCGGCGGAGGGTATTGTTATTCCAAAATACAGGTATAAGCAATCTATGACATTATTTATCAACAGCAAAATTTCAATTCAATCTCATTTTATCTAAAAGTAGACGTACAGACGAACAGAGCTACTTTAGCTCTATGTTCTCTGGACGGTATAAAAAAACTGAAACATTACCGAAGGAGTCAATTGTATGATTGCACAAACCAAACGTCTGAATTTTTACCGAGAAATTTTACGAGCGCATTTATATGAAAACTTCACACGTTCTGGCTCTTCTTAATTATTGATAAACCCTTTTGAAACACAATATTGTTATTCTATCCTAACTTGTGTCCTATGTAAAAATAATCTTTTTAAATTATCTCATTAAAGTTTTGTTTCAGGAGAGGCATATTTTTATTAAATACTTACCTAATGTTCTTCCTAAAAATGATTAGTTACAACTAGTACATACAATTACAAATAATAAAAGTCGATGTGATTTTTATCTGAGCAATTGACGTCACGGTGTGAAAATGCTGCTGCGTTTGTTACGTCACGGATGTAAAGACGCCGCCGAATGAGAGTGACGTCACGGATGCGGAGACGCCGCGCCGCCACCGAGTGCGTGTGACGTCACGGATGCGAGACACCACAAAGGGCGCACGACGTCACAGATTTGAAGATACGCTGAAAGATCTGTGACGTCGCGAGCAGCAGTCGCACGCGCATCGAGCACATCCGTGGCAGCCTCCTCGTACCTACGTGACGTAGCATGAAAACTGTGCATTTTTGAGAATCTATAATACGTTTAGAAAAAAAATCAGTGTAGATACACCGGGAGAGGATGTAGGTTTTTGCAGGTCACGCGTCATTTACGTAAAACCTATTGAACTTGGAAAATCTCACTTAAATTTAGCTTACCAATAGGTAAGAAAAACTTTTACTCAAACATTCTAAATACAAATTCGCAATTGACTAAATGTTACATTTACAATACACATATCACAGGTGCACCTGTCAAAGGCTCATACTCTACTTTTTCATTCTTATTACGGTTTCAAATATACACAGCCATTTTGAAAGAATTACAGGCAGCCGATTTAAGCATATTTTTATTTCTTTGTTTTCTATTGTCTATTTTTTTTTTTTTTTTTTTTAATAACAATTTTCCATTGATACTCTATTCAGTACGGAATGCTATGAAAAGATCATCTTTGCTTTGTATTATATTTCTACTAGAATTGACAACGATCAAAGATCGTAATTTCACGATCAACATTTTTTATTGGACAAAACAACCTAAAAACCAGAAATAACAACAATTAATTTGGAATATCGTGATTAGTTAGAGATCAATTATCGACGAGCGAGCGTTGGCGAGGGAAGCGTCTCTGCTTCAGCTTCGACAAAACTGCTCTCGTTTGTCCGAATTCTGGGTCTTCGTCTACAGGTCTTATTTCTTAACATATTCTTTTGAAACTTTGTGAGAAGGTTCGATACTTATATGTTTTTTTTTTGTCCAGGCAGCTTTTATAATTTTTTTAAATTGCTTTTTTTTTAATTATATCGTCTCAATTTTGATAACAAAATATTTCAAAATCGGGTTGTATATAACGGAGATAGGCGGTAACAAACTTTAAACATACAACCGAATTGATAACCTCCTTCTTTTTGAAGTTGGTAAAAATATGTTTTCCGCTGATGATTTTTTCAAGTCGCGCCTAAAAATAGTTGTGACAATATTAATATATATAAATTACGTGTCACGTTGTTTGTCCGCTTTAGACTCCTTAACTAGGTACTTAGCCAATTTTAATCAAACTTGCACACCGTGTGCAGTTCGATCTAACTTAACAGATAGGATAGCCCACATATATATATATAATAAATAATAATAATAAAGCCTTATTTATTTCCTTAATAGAATTGAATTTACAAACATTTCATGCAATATTTTAAATACGTAATTTTGTTTTTTTTTTTTTTTTTTTTATAATTATAATTTAGTTCATTCATGTATAATTTTATTTTTCATGCAAAAAATTAAAAATAATCTATATTAAATTATATCTATTTCAAACATATTAATATTTATATAATTATGTAGGTATATTAATTCTTGTATTTATTTGTTTATTAAGGACCTCCCTGGAGAGTAAAGGCCTCCTCCATTTTTCTCCACATAGCTCTGTCCTTAGCTTTTTCTCTCCAATTTATTCCAGTTGTTTTTATTATTTCATCGAGCCATTTTTCTGCCGGTCTACCTCTGGGTCTCTTGCCAGTTGGTCCGTTCCATGCAGTTATTCTTTTTGCCCATTTTTCATCGCTCATACGTGCAAGATGGCCGGCCCATTTCCATTTCAGTGTCTTGCAATGCTGTAGGGCATCAATAACTTTGGTTTTCTTTCTAATGTCTTTACTTTTCTTTTTATGTTTTAACTTCAGGTTGAGAATGCTCCTTTCCATGGCTCTTTGAGTTGTTAATATTTTATTTCTCGTTTGTTTATTAAAAATCCAAGTTTGGGATGCATAGGAGAGAGATGGCAAGATGCATGAGTCTAGTACTTTTTTCTTTAGTTTCAACGAAATATCAGACTTCAAAATTTCTTTAAAACTCCAAAATTTGTTCCAGGCCATGTTTACGCGTCTTTTTAACTCGTCTTGCTGTTTGGATTTTCTAAAAGACACTTGTTTGCCCAGATATGTGTATTCTTGAACATATTCTAATGAAACACCGTCGATGTGTATAGGGAATTCAAAGCTGTTTGTCATAATTTTTGTTTTTATCGTGTTTAGTTGTAAACCAATATCATTGCTGATAGCATTTATTTCATTCACCATTTTCTCCAATTGTGATGAATTTTCTGCAAAGAGTATGATGTCATCAGCAAATCTGAGGTTACTTAGAAATTGGCCGTTTATGTTTACACCTTTGTTGTTCCATTTTAGTGTTTTCATGATGTTTTGGAGGACGGTTATGAAAATTCTAGGGGAGAGAGGGTCTCCCTGCCGGACGCCTCTACATATGTCTATTTCAGAGCCTGTTTTGTCTAGTTTTACTCTACTTGTGCTTTTTTTATATATATCTTGAAGTAGTTCTATAGTTTCTGATGGTACCTTACATTCTTGTAACGCTCTCCACATGCTATTGTGCGATATAGAGTCAAACGCCTTGGCGTAATCAATAAAAGCAAGGTAGAGCGGGCGTTTTATTTCTTCATATTTTTCAATCACTAGGCCTAGCGAGTGTATGTGGTCTATAGTTGAATAATTTCTTCTAAAACCCGCCTGCTCTACCGGTTGGTGTTCTTCGGTGTATTTTGCAAGGCGTTTCTCAAGACAAGATGCGAATAGCTTGTAGAGGTTTGATTGCAAGCTAATCGGTCGGTAATTACCTATGTCAGTAGGATTTCCTTTCTTATAAAGTAGAACTATGTCCGATTTCGCCCATTCAGTAGGAATTTTTCTTTCGTCTAGTATTTTATTAAATAAGGTAGTTATGTGTTTTACTAGAAGAAACTGTCCTACCAGAATTGCCTCGTTCGGTATGCCGTCAGGGCAGTTGCTTTTTTCCTTCTTTAAAGATTTTATTTTTTCAATGACTTCATCGATTGTGAATCGTTTTAAGGTGGTACAATTTGTTTGTTCTGGGAGAGTCTCTGTATACGGCGATAACTGGGAGGCGTACAGCTGTTTATAAAAATCGGTGGCAGTTTTTATTATTCCAGATCTAGAGAAGGTTTTCTTGTTGCTAGTAGAGTTCTCCTTCAAGCAGGGAATCCATTTCTTAGATGTAGTTAATTCTTTTAAACCTTTTTTCAAACTTCCTGACTTGATTAAATGTTTTTCAATTGTTTTTATTCTATGTTCTTGATATTCGTTTTTAATAATTTTATGAACATTCTTGTATAGATAGCACCTCTCTTTTTTTTTCTTCCAATGATAAATGTTTTTTATTTGTTAATTCGTTTCTTCTTTTAATAAGGTTTTTTGTTCCATCTGAAATAATTTGTTTTTGGTTTTTATTTTGATTGTCTGTATATATCGATTTTAAACTCACATCAATTGCTTTCTTGATTTTTTTATAGTACATCTCTACTATATATATATATATATATTAATAATAAACGCGAACGAAATCGCGGGGTGACAGCTAGTAGGATAATATACTTCCACGATTAGCACGATGAGTTGTACTAAAGGGAAACATCAAATAGGGATTTATCATTACCCAAGGCACTACTGGCATCGCTTAGTTGCCATTGAGATAAAGTATTTACCTTTGACACAACTAATAAGGGAATAGCAGTTCCCCAAGACACAACTGGATCGCTTGGTTGTGTCATTGGGACAATATTTTGCCTGCCTGGTTGTGCTAAGAGGAATCAAAATTCTTCTTAGCACAGCTGGTTGTGGCAAGCGGTTGTGCCAAGGGGAAGTCACGAAAACATGATGATCGGTCAAGTAGTTAAGGCGAGAAAGCGTAACAAACCACCAAACGATCAAACTCACTATTCCATTTGTAATATTATAGTTAGGAACATACAGACAGATTATATTTTATCAATAAATAACAAAAATTACAAGCGATTATGAAGTAACTAATATTAGGTACCTGCATACATCTGATACTGTATATCTTATCGTTAATATACTCGTATTCCTTTGCCAAGTTATCAAGTTATGTATAATATGGTCTAACCATACTAATATACTCCGGGTTTACCATAGAGATAGTCAAATACAAATGACATTTGAAAAACAATTTTTACTTGGACAACTAAAACCGATCGCAGCAATTTGAACACATTTTATTAAAACTAATTTGATAGGAAAAGTTTATAAGTATATTTACGATCTATTTCTTCCGATCGGTGAATTAATTTTCGAAAATGTAGGTAAACTATGAAAAGTGCAAGTTAAGCTTGTATAAAACCACCTATAACCGTACAGAGCGAATTTACCTGTCTCCGTTAATGCTTTTCTGTCTGAATTATTTAGGCGGTATTTGATAAAATGGCTACGCCGTTGTCATAATTATATCGTTATTACCAATACCTATCTGGCAAATTGAGCCAATTATGTTATCTGTAAAGAAAATAAGCAAACGAACCAGATTTCGGTTAATCCTCTCATGACTGCGCAGTAGGTAAATTGTATTTACAAAGCAGGGACAGCCGCAAAAGAAAGGGGGCAAAGGGAACAAATGCCCCCCTAAAATCAAACGGGGGGGCTTGAATTTTACCACCTAGGCCAGAGATTGAGAGAAGGGGTGACCAAAGAAGTTTTGCAGTCATGGAGTACTTCCGCGGTCCCTGTACGTAGGTACAGGCTAGACGATCTTCCAAAAAAGCTGTAATTTTTATAATTTGTCAAATCAATTTGCCAGGTTGTCAGGCAACCCGCAAGGTTATTTTACCTTGTTGACTTGTAAGCTTATAAAGGATATCTTTACATATTTTTTATTCGATATTAGTTTGGGTTTGGCCGCCGTCTTGCCTGGTGCTAAGCAATAATTCTGCCTACGATGAAACTCAGGAACCATTATAGTCTGGTTAAATCCATCTGAGTCTGTCCGAATGCGTCAGGATATTTTTTTATCGCCATCGAGAGAGCTGCAAAATGCATGGACTGTCCATGAGGCAAAAGATCAAAGCGGTTGGCAAGCGACAGATCTACTCGTATCAGCGGTATCAGCAGTGATATGATTATGATATCATTGATATAGGTAGTTGATGTAAGTTACAACAGCTTGATTTCTTGTCTAAGACAACGCAATAAATTGAAAATAGACTGTGAAATATTGAGAGACCTTTAATACTAAATAAATATCATTAATTAATTAATTCGGGACATTTTTCACACACGGTCTTCTGACCCCAAGCTAAGCAAAGCTTGTACTATGGCTGCCAGAGAGTGATATACAAACATAATATATTTTTAAATAAATAAATATTAACGCCCAGACATAGAACAAACACAAATGTTCGACACATAAATGTTTGCCCTAGGTGGAAATCGAACCCACGCCCACAACTCAGAAGGCAGGTTTACTACCAACTGGGCCAACGAGGCAATCTAAAAATATTGTAAATATTTTTCTTCTAAATCAATATTTAAATGATCTTATTATGTTTTCTAAAAAGCTTATCATTTTTGTAAGAAACACTAAGTATTAGACGCCACATAGATTTGTTTTACACCTTAGTAGTCAGTGCAGACTCTGTGCTACAGAAGCTTAACATGTTTTTATCCTTTGTGGCGTCTACAAACTACTACCACAGTACTACTACTACTTCTACTACTTCAGAAGTATTATTTTTTGTGGCGCCTAATATTTACCAATTTAGTTTTCTTCTAACACGATAAGTCGTAGTCAATATCGAGTCTGTACTGACTTAACGCACACCTTTCAGTTAAAACATTACTTGGGTACTTACTCGTACTTACGTATTTATTTGATATATTGTACTGTTATTTTTACATATTCTACATATTATACTCGTAAACAACGTTTCAATCCAGTTATGGACTTTTAAAAAGATTTTCCGAAACTTTTCAGCAGCCACCCACGCTAGCACGGGTGCGTTGTATCCGTGACGTGGTACAATGCACGTCGGAACGTATGTGTTCTCATGTATACTCAATTATACCTACTGCCGGCAAGAAAGTTTAAGTGTGTAACTACTCTACACAAGTGAAAATGTCATCTTAATAACATTATTATCTCCACATTATTATGCTAATTCAGAGTAAGTTATAGTCAGAGTAGGCAGGCTGCAATAATGTTCAAAGCTTTTCTAAGTTTTGAAAATATGTTTTCGATTATGTAAGTTGAAAAATTTACATGGCATATGTCAATTACGTATGGCATTGATAGTGTCCACACATAAAATAGGTATTAGGTACTTTTAATACACTTACTTACCTGCGCTAATATTACACGGTTTACGTAGGTGTTTACATTGATGTCGACTGAATCACTGATGAAAATCAACATTTGAGCTTAGGTACGTAACCACACCACCGCCACGGGCATTAACTAATATTTGACTCTCTCAAACACATCCGCGGATATGAATTACTAGAACTAAATATTTCGCGTACAAAAATTCAACGTTTTGTTTTTAGGTGTTAAATAAAATACGTTATCCAAAGATAGAGTACGGACATGACGGATGCGGAATGTATACTGTGCTAGCGGCGTGCGCCACCGCGGCCCGCGCGCCAGATTACAGCCACGCGGCGGCACTTTGATACAAGGGAAGCCCTTTATCAGCATATAAGCGGGCAGTAATTCGCGATAGTCATCATTCGAGCGACGCTACCCAAACGCGCACAGCCCCACCGAAGCTCGAGATAGAATATACCCAGTACCGCAGCCCCAGCAAGGCATGAGCAGCATACGAGGGGTGTTGATCGCGGGAGTGGCGGCGCTGGCGGCGCTGGCGGCGGCGCGGCCCAACGAGGTGCCGCGCATGGAGCTGACCGAGGTGCTGGGCCGCACCGTGTGCCCGCTCAAGGTGGTGCTGGACGAGGACCCGCTGCGCCTGCCGCGCCGCATCAAGTTCCTCACGTGCGACCGCGCCGCGCCGCGCCGCTGCCCCGCCGGGCCGGCCGCGGCCGCGCCCGCCGCCGCCTGCTGCCGCCGGCGCGACTACAGCGCGCAGTGCGTCGAGGTGTACGACAACGTGGTGGTGCAGTACCTGCCGCACGCGGCCGCGGCCGCCGGCGAGGCCGCGCACACCGTGGTGCAGGTGCCCGTCGGCTGCGCCTGCGTGCTCAACCCGGGCACGCCGGCCGCCGACGACGACTGACCGGCCGCGCCGTCCGCCGCGCCTCGACAGGCTCACGATCTCGACTCGTTCGGATCCTCGAAGCGGACGCTCGAGGATAATAAGCTTTAAAGTTATTCGTTAAGTATTTATAATTTGCAAGTATTATTTTGCAAGTCGTCGCGACTGAACGTTTCCATTGAATCTATTGTAACTTAATTTTAGTTTTAAGCTCCGACAGCCCGTATTCGAGTCTCGGTTAGATTAAGATGAATCACACCCGTAAAATATACTTAAGTTATTCACATATTTTTCTGTTTCCTTTATCTCCTATTGCCAAAATAATTTACCTAGCATACTGTAGGCACGACACTTTCATTATGCTATATGCACAAAGCACAAATACCTAATACTAGTAAGTAGGAACCGCCTTGAAATGATGTGTGGTAGAATTAACAGAACTTCCGCATTTTGTTCGATAAAACAACTGATTTGATGGAAGGTGCACCGTTATCTTCATATCTGGTGGTAATTTTGATTTTAATTCAATTATGGATTTATATTCTCATCAAACATTATCCAGTAACGGTTGGGAATATTTTGGTAGAAATAACCGCGTAGAACGCGTCGCTGCGGCTCTACCTCAGATGCTTCTTTACTCAAATTATTAAGCGGGATAATTTGTTTCACTGTTTAAACATTGTTCAACACACCATTCACCATCCTGCCTTGTAGTCCACCGTGCAGTCAATCGTGCGAAGCAGGATGTAACTTACACACCATTCTGCCGACCATCATTGGCATCATTGGCAACTTGTGTTGATAATCTAGTAGCATTTTTTTTGACATTCATAAGTGTATATTACCAATTATTGTAATTATACCCATTTGAAACAATAAACTGAAACTGAAATCGTACATCCTGCACGTCGTTGCAGAAGACGATGCAGGCTGCGACAACATTCACCATCCTGCAGAAAGCGGCAGTCCTGCAAGCAGTATACTGCAAGGCAGGATGGTGAATGGTTACTTTAATGGATCTAGTTTTAGTTTTGACACTCCAATTGCAGTCGGTAATTTTTACATATATAAAATGAAAAACGAGTAACTAAATGAAATTGAAATTCAAAAATTCCAAAAGTCTTTTGCACTAATCACACACTATAAAATCACTCTTTTTAAAATATTAAGAGCACAAATGTGCAACACACGACTATCTAGGAACTGCGACCGACGAAGAATTAGTGAAAATGAGGAAAACTGAGTTCATTTCGACTTGATAAGAAAAGGTATCGTACTTTTAAGTCTCTTTTAGATGATAAGGGATGACTAAATACATATTATTTTCAATTTTCCCTATTCATTTCACGAAAAAATCTTATTTCTAAGCATCGTCGCATTAAAAAAAGATAAACTTTTATGTAACCTTGGATTAAATGTTATCAGCTAATGAGGACAGAGTATAATAATTTTCTCGAAGCAGCCTCGCTCTACTTCGCCACTGAACTACCTGTTGGAAACATCATCTTTAATATGTATCGATCCATGATTAGAGTAACTACATCCCTTGACATCTTGAGCCATAATCTGTTATACGCCCAACTTATCACCATCATCTATGGATCCTTTATGACTCCCCGTTAAACCGGTGCTAGGCATACCACCGAAACGTCCCTCGCCAACCTGTCGTAGCTCTTCTTAACCTCGCGCCACTGGGTCTTGTCACGTGTCCCACAAGCCCTGCGGTCCTTTATTTTAGCAATACTAAGCTTTTTTTCTATTTACTAGGTATCCATGTTTCTAATTCCGAATTAGTGATAGGTTGAGCCGGCAGACGCTTATGGACGGCAGATTTTCATAGACGGTTTGATGGAGGGGTAATTAGTGGTTTTGGACACATTTGAGGGTTGGATGCAAGAAACAACGAGTAATAATATCTAATGTATGGAGAGATCTTTAAGTATCTTTTTGTTTATCAACGAAAAGTGACAGGCTATCTTTTTTATACTAGTGTGCGTGACAGGTACGTATTTTACGACGGTTGCGTCATATATTTTGTTCATTTAGCACCTAAGAGTTGGCTGTTATTTTTTTTGGCAAGTGCAATATTTTTTCTGTCCATCTAGACATATCATTAATGAAAGGTTAGAAGTTATAGTATAGTACAGTAGTAGTGTGTGTGTAGTGCACTTACTTATTTCTTTGTGTACCCACACTATCTATACTAATGTGTGGCACACACTTCTTTAGATAGTCGAAATGACATAACAAAACTAAGTAAAAATCCAATCCGACATAAGTGTTTATTTTTAGGAAACAATTGTAAGATAAAAATAACTATTAATAGTAATTTCACAACTGGTTCCTTAGCGTTATCTTATCAAATATTGCCAGCTTTAGCATGCATAGGTTAAATAGAAATAAATAGGGTAAATAAAAGTAATAAATAGGGCATTCCCCGATCCCGGGCTTTTACAGCTAAGTTCTGGTTAGGTATAGCTAGTTGAACGAAAACGTTTAATTTTACTGATTAATGTTCAAGTTTTCCGTTTACATTAACATATTCATAATAGTCACGCCTCTTTTCCATAGGTGTAGGTAGAGATGACTTCTCTCCACTTGCTACAATACTGGCATACATCTTTCCCTTTTTCTACTTTCACGAGTCTTTTCATACTCTTGACCTCGTTTCTTTAAAACGTCTTCGATTTGATTGAGACACGTTAGCCTACGTCGGCCCATACCGACTTACATTCACACTAGCTTTGTAAAATATGTGTTTCGTCAATCTTCTTTCATCCATTCTCTCAATGTGTCCAATGTGCGTGTTTTTCTTTTTATCCTTCAGATATACGATAGAATAAACTTTTATCTAAACGTGCAACCTTTGCGAACTTAAAATTCTTCTAAAAAGTACCTACTTAGGTTTAGTTACATGAAGTAGATAATTTCCGGTGATAAGGCATACTTTAATTAATATCTTATCACAATAATAGCTCGTGGATTTCAGGGTCGTCTAACCTGAATCTGAATACTGGCGGTATTTTTGGTTTTGAGTAAAATAGGTACATACGAGACAGCACGCAAACAGTACCCACTGCACCAATGATTATTTTGGCTACTTAAAACACCCATTGTTTGATCCACTACTTTTCAGCACCGCAAGTTCAACAAGTTCACTGATCTATACTAGTCGTTGATGAAGATAGTAATATTTATTATTGATGAGCTGATGTACTGATTATTTCTCAGTCGCAATATCAATGATCGTACATCATCATGATGCAGCTACACCCGCATGTTACAAATAGATACGTGCTACTGACCACATTTCATGATAACAAATCATTTGGATTTGCAAACGTAGAGTTGATTTTCGTTTTTCAATATGGCAGGGTTTATTGATTTTGTTTGTAAATGTTTGTAGTTAAAACTATGATGACGATAATAAGGTATTTTTTAATCTATACCTAATCCATAATATAATATCTATATTCTTCTAATAAGTACATATACGAATGTACGTAGCCGGTCCTAAAAGTTTTGTCACGGAACTAAGGGAACTACCTAGCTTTAAAAAATAATGCTATTGTTACTGTCTGTACTAAATCCGACGAAATGAGAATCGACCATTTGCGAATCCGACTAAATGCTAATAAATTTTAAGATATAGACTCCAGCTACACCATTACATTCCACTTTTTCTGGCCATGACATTATCATCTCAAGGCAGTCAGTCTCTGGTCTGGCCAATTAAGCAGCTAACATTTTGTCTCGTCATGCTCCTAGGCTGGGAGTGTCTAAAGCATCCTCTCGGTGACTCACTGATAAAAGATGGAGTAGGTATATCTGATCTTCTTGATATGATATAATTTTGTTTAACAATGTTGCTGATAAATCTTGTGGAGATATGTTTGATTTTTATCAAACCCAAGTCTCTCGATGTAAACAGTATAAAGTAAATCTATTGTAAGCATGTACAAGTACGCTCTGATTGAGTTAGATTCAATTGATTGCTGCCACATTAACCCCTCCCTCGGGGCATCGAGCTGATTGTCTACCGACGAACTTGTCCGCTGTTGGGCACAGCGAATAAATACCTACGGCAACGTACAAGACCGGAGGCTCGTAACCAGTTACGGCAGAAAAAATCTTCGTTTTACGATACTGGTCACTAGATTTGCCTAAAAGGGCTGTTTAAGTTTTTAATAGGTTAGTCCCATGATCCAAAAAACAAGGTCTAGCATTTAGGGAGCCAACACCGTTATCCGTCTCTTTCTAAATTACTTATTTCAGTCTTGCTTAAGCATCGATAGACGTCACTACGTGTTGATCACGTGACCATTTGCTCTCGACCATTTGACTCGGTATGCTATACCTGGTGGAGTACATGGTAAATTATTATACCATAAGCTAGTGTTATAGGCGGCCCATGGAGTTCATGCCTCTTTAATCCAGCACATTTCTAAGGCGCCGTGTTTAATGTTTTAGCTGGTGACGATAATGTCCCTGATTGAGTCTATATTCTACATGCGACTACCGCTTGCGTGTTTTAGGATTTTTACGCACGACGATAGCGCCATCTATTTTAAACACACTATTGTTTTGTTAAGACTGTTGTCGTAAACAGAGTTACTTTTACATTTAAAGTAGGTATCACCTAGTAAGAAGCGGATATTTAAAGTAGTAATATATACACCTAAATTCGAAGAAATAGAATTTTCTACAACAAGAGTGTTAATCAGCCTTTGGGATCATTATCTAACCCATTCTCTCAAATATTTTTTACTTGTCGACTTATATACTCACTTTGCGTACTATATATACGGTTACTAACCTATGCTAACGTTTTTTATTAAAACTTGGTATGTCGGGGTAGACAAACTCTACTTATAAATCTTGTTAAAGATCTTGAATATTAAAGTATGATTTATCAAACGTTCCTCTTAACTTAATCTATTATTTGGTACCTAGCTACGGCAAATCGAGGGCTTGTACAACTCTAGCTTGTTCATAGAATTCCTAACAAAACAAAGATAAGTAAACCTCTAGATACTGACCACACTCGAAAGTGCATGTTCTGAGTGCTGGGATTCCCGCTTGGAGCCGGTGAAAGTGTTGGGAGAACTACTTACGTCCTGTTTGTTTAGTCAAGTAAACGCAGTGGTGAATAAGTATTTTCAGGCCTATTAAACCTCGCAAACTGCTAAATGTCACATTTATAAAAACACTAGCTGTTACCCGTGGCTTTGTTTGCAGTTTTTCTGAAAATAGCATCCAATAATCTTCCTTGTGAAATACTGTAACTAATTATCAAATTTCATCCGTTTAGCCGTGCAAAGCTTACAGTCTGACAGAGTTCCTTTCGTTTTTATAATCAACCGAGAGTGTTAGCGAGCTAAGCGTCTCTGCTTCAGCTTCGACCAAAATGTATATACCTATTTATTTATTTCTCATTACATCTATTCTTACAGGATTAACCTAATACTAATTGAGTAGTCAACATTACATTAGGTACTACCAAAACAAAAAAAATAGTTCACAAAACTTATTCAAGTTATGATTTAAGTACATTAAATTTAGTAAGCATTCAATTTCTCCAAATAAATAATGTCTTTTTTAATAATTAAAAGCCAATGATTATTTCCATCGTAACATAACAAGAATAATACCGCCTTATTAAATTCTGCAATAGAACAGACAAACAGGTCTATTTCCTCTGTCACTCGATTTAGTGCCTGCAGCATCTGAGTCGATGGAGTCTTAGCGAGCAAGCGAGTCCTAGCGTGCGGGAGCGAGAAGCGATGAAAATGCTTCCGTATGTCCGATTTCTGTCCGGATGATTGTCTTCTTCTAAAGGTCGCATTTCTTAACCGATTCCTTGATCGCGGAGATATAATTTTATTTTTTTAATAGGTACAAAAAAAAACCATTTTTCCGTCATTTAGAAAATTTCCTCGACAAAAACATCTATATAATTATCGAACTGACTCACAAAATTTCACGAGGATCGATTGAGGAATGCGACCTGTATAGGAGGACAAACATGGGCCACTCGTATTAGCATGGATACGTACCTAAATTCTAACGATAAGTGTTCGTTGAAATTTTGGCTATGCGTTTGTTGGAAGCTCGGTTGAAGCAGCACCAAACGTTATTTAAAGATTAAAGCATGTGGACTTGACATTTCACAAAAAAAAAGCTATAGTCATGTCATTAGCAAAACATTTAACTGCAATACCCACGAGTGCATGAGGCATGCCTAGCTAGACCGGTCGGCGCTTCGTACTACATAACGGTGAGGGCTTCGAACCAGGTGCAGTTTTCATATTAGTCACCACATAACCGGGAGGCTGCAATGCTCGCGGCAAACTTTTTTCTCATGTTTTATTACTACTGTACAGAAAATAAAACGTACTCAAGATTTAAGGGTTCCGGAACGCTCTGAATTTTCCATACAAACGCGCTTGTCCAATTTCTTGGAACCTATTCGTCAGGTTGCGATGAAATTTGGCATGTACCTACATACAATTAAATTAACTATATCTTCTTCCCTTTGTTCTTGGTATTTTTTATAAAAAACGTCAATAAGAGAAAATAGAGCTACGAAAAATATTCGCATTTGTAAGGGGTCACTTTTGACTCATTTATTTAATTTGTAGACAAAGCAAATCAAAAACCCATTTGCGTAGCTGTTAAATTAATTTAGCACGGGTTTTTTATTTTTTTTTAATAGTGCATAGATAAGTGCGAAAGTCATAAATATGGGTGAAATTGCAATTTGTCACTCTGTAGATATCTTTAGAGGCTCTTCAGTATCTTTACTTCTTCCTCGTCGTCTTTTTCTAGACGAAAAGACAACAGAAAACGCCAATTTATCCAATACGAAGTTAGTCTAAGGTGGTCGCCGGGCCCTTAAATTATAACTAGGAAACTTATAGGTGTCCGGGATTGAAAACGTACGCTTCAGTAAGTACTCCACATGCCGAAAAGCCTTAAGATTAGTTTAGCCTATTACATCCAGGTATAGTTGAGTTGTCTGCCAGCGACTCCGGTAATTGGTCTGTAATCTCGTAGATGGCTGGTCGGGAAGGTAATTCTCGTAGAAAGCAAGTTCAAGGCCGACCGCGCGCCGACCCCTGTGGCTCCATTTCAATGACCCAGATTGGCGTGTTTGTTTACCGCCGCCCACCCCCGACGAGCAAATTGTCGTCTCCGGAGGTTGTAAGGCCGCTGGCTCTGCAGCCTGTACGCCGTCGGCGGACGCTAGTAGGGACTCTACGTTCTTCCGGCTCCTATCATATTAGTTTAAATAAGTCTGGCCCGAAATTGGTTTCAAAATAAGTTGGTTTGAAGTTTTGCTCTTGAGTACTGAAGTACCTATGCAAAAGTGATGTGAGCATATAAAAACCCTGATAGACATCAAAGCGATGTCATGCAATGATACAGCGAAGCGCAGTCCCTTCAACAATACAGCCGTGTCGCTCGTCTTGTGCTGGCATCAAGTTCGAAGTGCAAGTTTTTGCGGTCCGTGAGGAACGTGACATCGCACTTTAATTCCTTCCGTCGTCGCAGTCGTAGATGTGAATCGTCCCTACTCCGTCCGCAGCCGCCGCCGCCGTCGCCCCGGCTACGGGTTGTACATAATTGTACTCCAATCATTTCGCTTGTCAAAGGATGAATAGTTGACCTCTGGCGTCCTCGGGTCGTACTCGAGGACGCGACGTCCGTAATCTTCGACTGTCTCCTGCTCATTTTAACTTTCGTATGTCAGCCTGCTCTTAGAGGTTGATTCGTCACGTTTTAGAGTGAACAATACCTACTCACTAGCAGGGTGACAACTGCCCCCCTATTCTTAACGCTCGAGATTTTTCTTGGTCACTCTCACTCCTATGACTTGACGAGAGAGACGATGACCAAAAAATATCTCGACTGGTAGGAATGGGGCTCCTGTAGGGAAAATGATTTCAGATGTCAAGATAGCACCGATTCCAAATTCTTCACAATTATTTGAGGCAGTATCGGTACAGTACATACATAGATTGGCTAAGAATGGTGTATGAATTTTCAGCACGCTTTTATAATGTGAGTGTCGCGCGGCGGGCGGGGCGGCGCACGCGCACGCCCCGCCCCGCCCCCTACTTTCACGCGCTCGCCAACTAGTCGCGTGAAGCTCGTCCGCGCTCCCCGGAACTACACTATAAATCCCAAGCTCACAACGCACACTACTACCGCCCGTTTAAATTTACCTTCAATCGATTGAAATCGATCTATCTGTTTTCGTAGCAAAAGTAACGATGCGAGCGAATACGTGTCGTCGCATCCTAGAAGTTCAAACCGAAGCGACTTCCTGTTAACTATGTAGTTACTACCTCCTACTAGTGTAAAGTTTACCCGTTCGCGGCGTTTCAAAGCGGTTCGAGGGCCGCATCCGGTTCCCATAAATCTTGTGACGTGTGTGAGACAGGCACGCCCATCTTGTAAACAAATGGTCGTTTTCCCTCGCACGAGGATTCTGGGTGTCGGTGCTGGCGGTGTGACGTCACGGGCCGGGCGTGGGAACACCGCGGCGGCGAGCGGGCGCCGCGCGTGCGCCGCCGCGCTCGCGCCGCCTGCTCGCAGCATGCGCTCGCCAGTAGCCTTCATGTTGTCAACGAATACTGTCGTTCCTTTAGCACGTTTAAAATATGTTCTGACTTGAGACGATGCTACGAACAAGGCCGCTAATGTCACAGATCTGGGATGTACAAGGTCGACTATGACAATACGATAATGATGCAAAAAAACATTTGCGCATGCGTGGGTAGATTAATGTTGTGAAAAGCACTCATTATTTTATCGATTGACCAAAAATGGTCCTTCGGGTGCTTCTCGATAAATATAATATTTGGCATATCAATTGAGTTGTATTTTGTTCCAAGTAACGCTGCTGCTAAGCTTAAAGAATATAAACCACTAAACGGGTGTTAAGCTAGACAGAAGAGTTAGCTATCAGTGTCACCATGTATCGAAATTAACATAAGTAAAGTAAATAGTAAGATCAGTATTATACCTACTAGTTATTCGCTTCGAATTGTGACCCTTGACCAATTTTACTCGTATTCGGATTAGGATAAGTTATGATACTTATATTTCATTGTTTATTTAAAAGCAGCCTTATAATTTACATACATATTTATTTAAATTATTAACACTTAGAAGACACCCAAAATTTGTAAATTGAAATAAAAATGATGACCAGAAATTGAAGGTACCTATATTAAAAAAAAATGTGCTACGCCTCAACGCCAAATACAAACTCGGAAATATGACAATTTACTGTTTATGGCATTGATTCAAAAATGTATGTTTTGTTTATGTATTACACTCATCGCCCAATTAACTTTGCTAAAAAACTATAGATAATAATGACATTATCATTTTATCCACCTCTAATGAGAATCGAGCGTAAATATAGTACACATATTTTTTGCTGATTTTCATCATCAATTTCACCTAGGAAATATAGATACCTATTACGAAGAAAAGATAACAATATACCGCTGGTAGATCGGTTTTTGAAAACAATTTATGTCATTTTATAGACAAACACATTACAATGGAAATATCATGTTTACCCATGAAACGACAAATTTTGTGGGTTAAATCTTGAATTCACGTCACAATCGCTAAACTCACAAGATGACATAACTGCATTTATTAATTACAATTGTTCTCTCCAGAATCTATTTATAATTATATTAGTAAAAAAAAAACAGGAATTTCCGCGTGACTAAATGTGCTCGTTGTCATTAATGACAAAAGAAAAATTGACTAAGTAACATTTATTTGTAGGCGACCTCTTTCTCCCTTATGGAGTTTACATTTCGATAGAGACTTCTCTGCCTCACGCTTCGTTGGTTTTTTGCGAAGCAAAAAAAAATCTTAAGTCTGCAGCTAATACGGTTCTGCGCCGACGGCAATATTTAGTGCGTGGGCGTTCAAAAAACTGCGTACTTACCTAATGGACGGGAAAACACGAGCAAGAGTTAAGTAAAAGACCGAGCAAAGTCGTAAAGTTAATTGACACATGACTCAGTCTGGATGGGAACTCTCCCTGCACTCTAGTACCAGTGTTGAAATAAAAGCACACACAATCCTTTTACATTACAATCGTTTATTACTCACAAGTAACGTGTTATAAAATAAATCTACAAAAAAGTAATTATCATTTATAGCGAACAAAAAAAAAACACAAATCAAATTTTGTCAAATCTTCACAAAATCAATTTCACCAATTGAAACACAAATCTTTTCAACTTAGTTCACGAAAAATACATACAGAAACGTCACAGCGATCGAGCACCGCGCCAAAATAACAAACACGTGAAACAGTGGCGCAAGTAACACATAATATTGACCGTCCCGATCGATCAAAACAGGCAAATCGAACCAAAGTAGGAAAACAAAACAAAATTATGCATCTACGTAAAAGTAGAAAAACAAAATCAAAATATTGAACCTTTAGATAGAACAAAGAGTTTGGCGCGCACGCGCGGGCGCGAGTGCGTCACGCGCGGACAAACAACACGGACTGGCCGACTCTTTGCTAACAACTTAACTAAACAACGCGTCTTTGATAGCCATAACATCGATTTACTCCTGTTCTTTATCATCTCGCAACGTTCCACTTCAAAATATCTAAAACCAGCTCTCCCAACAACAAAAAAAAAACTGATTCATTATTTAAGGACGATACGTTTGAGTATCATTGTATCATGCTCTGGGCCCGTACCGCGGCATCTTATTGCGGTGATGTTTAGGTTCAGCCGCTGACACTGCACGACCACGAACCGTATCGCTGCGCAATAAAGTTCATGGTCGCGCAGCGTCCACGGCTGAACCTAACAATCATCGCTATAAGATGTCCCGATACAGGGCCTTGTTCAGTTTTTAGAAAGGATGGTCGCTGAACTTTACATAAATAATATTAGTTGTAGTATTATTAGAAAAAAAAATGTAAACAACTAAGTGAGTATACAAATAAAATATAAAATAAAAACCGCTCTATTGGGTAGTCTGGTTATGTCAATGTCTTATACAATTTGAACCCCAGTAAGGGCGACTTCACTTTAATGGAAAGTTCAACTTTCCGGGCGAGATTCTTGAACTCTCCAACAAAGTGAAGTCGAAGTGCGGTCTGTGAATCTCACCCGGAGAGTTGAACTTTGTTTGTGGATCATCGTTGTTTGTTGTCGAGTTAACGTTGAGGAGTCGTGACGTCAGCGACGCGGCGGGACTGCTCCTGCGCACACAAAGCTCCTGTTACTGTTACTGGAATGACTACGTTCGTGGCGCGTCTGCCTTCCATGGTGTAGGATCCGGGTTCCCGTTCGATCAGTTATTGGAATAATTAATTGGGATCTAGATGTAAGTAAGAGCGTGTTACTGTACGTCATTTTATTTAGTGACCGAGAGAGCGTCAATGAGCGAAGCGTCTATGCTTCAGCTTCGTAAAATGCTTCCGTTTGTCCGAATTCCGGATCTTTGTCTTCGTTTACAGGTCGCATTTCTTAACCGAATCTCTTGAAACTTTGTGAGTGTGTACTCGTAATATTATATTTTTCTTTAATTAAATATCCGCCATTTTGAAAGATTTCAAAAAACTGACTCTGCAAAAAAATCTGTACAACTATCGAACCCGCTCACAAAATGTGGTAAAAACGATTATCAGTTTAGGAATGCTACCTGCAGAGGAGACAGACGTCGGCCGCGAGGTCTCCAGCTCACAGAGTTACAGGCTATATTTACACAATTATTGTCATTTTAATTGAAGTGATCGGTTTAGTGGCTCCTTAGCGCCTAACGATGTGTTCTAGCAGTCTCGCTTCAGATACAGTTAACTTATTTACAATTCTAAACAAGGCGTGCTACTATTTTCGATAAGGTCCTCATTTAACATCAGCAAGTGCATATTAAGTGTAGCACGTGCACATTAAGTGTAGCGAGTGCACATTAAGTGTAGCAAGTGCACATTAAGTGTAGCAAGTGCACATTAAGTGTAGCAAGTGTACATTAAGTGTAGCAAGTGCACATTAAGTGTAGCAAGTGTACATTAAGTGTAGCAAGTGCATATTAAGTGTAGCAAGTGCACATTAAGTGTAGCAAGTGTACATTAAGTGTAGCAAGTGCATATTAAGTGTAGCAAGTGCACATTAGGTGTAGCAAGTGCATATTAAGTGTAGCAAGTGCACATTAAGTGTAGCAAGTGCACATTAAGTGTAGCAAGTGCATATTAAGTGTAGCAAGTGTTAATTAGCTGTATCAAGCGCATATTCCACAACAAAATCATATCAAACGCAGCAAGGACATATAAAAAGCAAATTTAAATTAAAACTAAACAAGTATAATTTAGATTCACCGTCTCATTTACAAACAAATAAAGCTAGTATGAAATTATACATTGCAAGCGCGAATTTAAGAGCTAGTGACGAAGCACGTGAATTTAAAAGGTGAGAAACAGCCTTGATATTTATGAAGCTAGAGTAGAGTGAACCGTCTTAAAATTACTAATGAAAAACTAGAGCCGTTGAATTTAATTTCTTTAAAAAAAAGAGCGCTTTAGCACCGCTTCACTTGACTGGACCAGACTTCACTTGATTTCCACCTCTAATTAATTGGGAAATAATTTTCTTTTATACCTATCACAAAGGAAGTTACGCAGTCCATTGCCGCTTGGTGCGCTCTCATGGCAACCGAACCAAAAGACAGAGACTCTCGTAGCAACTTACCGCAAGAAATTGATAGAGCAGCATGCCTGGTACGCGACGGAGAACAGCCTCCGTGTATCGTCAATATGGGACCACTCCGGCAAGATGTCAAAACCGAGGAGTGTGTGACACGTGACACGCGACACGTCACACGTCGCGCGCGCGGTGCACGTCGGCCGTCACCAGCACCGGCGCCGGCGCGCGCTCGCTCGATGCACTAGACGCGGCGTATCTACACAGTGCAATGCAACACATGTCACATTAATAAAGGAATAATCAGATCAGCAGTTTTACTATGTGCTATCCTAGGCTAATCTATATCTGTGCCAAATTTTATCCAGATTCGAACAGCCGTTCTGGCGTGATTGAGTAACAAATATCCACCCATCCATCTATCCAAACTTTCGTATGTATAATATTGACTCGCTCGGTGCCTCGGTGGCCTGGTCGGTAGTGAACCTGCCTTCTGAGCTAGAGGGCGTGGGTTCGATTCCCGCCTAGGGCAAACATTTATGTGATGAAGATTTGTGTTTGTTCTATGTCTGGGTGTTAATTATCTATTTAAGTATGTATATCAGTCTCTGGCCTCCATAGTACAAGCTTTGCGTAGTTTGGGGTCAGACGACCGTGTAAGTGTCAAAAAATTTTTTTATATATTAGTATGACACTAGTATTGTATGGAATAAAGCTGAAAAGGCGTAGTTAGTCTCACATTTTTATTTTGTCACTCTTTTACATAATGTAGTCCGACTAAAAACTACGGTGTAGTCCACAGACCTAAGATTTTTTTTTGCTTCGCAAAAGACCAACGAAGCGTGGGACAGAGAAGTCTCCATCGAAATGTAAACTCCACAAGAGAGAAAGAGGTCGCCTACAAATAAAATGTTAGTCAATAATTCTTTTGTCATTAATGACAGCGCGCCACCTGGGAACACGCGAAAATTCCTATGATTTATATTTCTAGTAAAATAATTATAAATAGACTCAAAAGAGAGCAATTGTAACTAAATGCAGTTATGTCATCGTGTGAGTTTAGCAATTGTGATGTGAATCCAAGAAGTAACCCACAAAATTTGTCGTTTCATGGGTAAATTTGAAAATTCCATTGTGATGTTTTTGTCTAAATTTTGTCTAAAACATAACATAAATTGGTTCCAAAAACCGATTTACCAGCGGTATGTTGTTGTCGTTTCTTCGTAACATCTATATTTCCTAGATGAAAGCAGAATTGGTGATGAAATTCAGCATTAAAATATTAGTTAGTTTACGCTCGATTTTCACTAGAGATGGATAAAAAGATGACGTCATAATTATCGATAGTTTTTATCAAAGTTCATCGTTGTATTTAATTTTTAATTTTAATTTTGTGTGTTGTGTACCTGTATATGAGTCTTGTAACTTGAAATAAAAAAATATTATTATTATTATTATTAGGTAGGCGATGGGTGCAATACATAAACAAAGCATACATTTTTGAATCAATGCCATCAAAAGTAAATTGACATTCTTCCGAGTTTGTACTGAACGATGAGGCGTAAAATATTTTTGTATTAAATATAAGTATGTACCTTCAATTTCTGATCATCATTTTTAATTCAATTTACACATTTTGGGTGTCTTACATCCAAGTCTAATTTAATTATATTTAATTAAATTAAATAATATACATGTAAATTATAAATAAATGTACAAAACCAATGAGATAAGTATCATTACTTATCCTAATCCGTATACGAGTAAATTTGGTCAAGGGTCACAATTCGAAGCGAATTACTAGGATAGTATTATGTTGATCTTATTATTTACTTTTCTTATGTTAATTTAGATACATGGTGACACTGATATCTAACTCTTCCGCCTAGCTTAACACCCGTTTAGTGATTAATATTCATTTTAGCTCAGCAGCGGTTTTATACTTGGAACAAAAAACAACTCAATTGGTATGCGAAAGATTATATTTATCGACAAGCACCCGGAGGACCATTTTTGGTCAATCGATAAATTAATAAGTACTTTTCACAACACTAATTTACTCACGCATGCGCAAATGTTTTTTTGTATCACTATCGAATTGTCACTGTCGATCTTTTACATCCTAGATCTGTGGTGTAGTCGCATAATTTCAAAAACGCAAGTCCTAAGAGTAGTCCAAAGCAAAATAAACTACTATGTACATCTTAACCACTTTGTATGCCGGCGGACAGTGCGCATACTGTGTTCCTAGAGGGTAGTTTGTCGCCACAAACAAATTTAAACATTAAAACTTGATTACTCACTGACGCTGCTTTGAATGAGATTCTCTTTGATATTGGGATGACAATACTCTGCCGCGCAATCAAAAGATAAAATATACTCGAGCATAATCTCCCGAAAAATAAAACTAAATAAATACCGAATAACTCATCATCTCTTATGAATGAGTAACTTCATTGAGAGCTATATCAGAAGATTCTTTTATCTTAGGCTTTCCTTATCGTGATACTATTGTTTCGACTGAGGCATGCTATTTGATTCAGCATATTTACCTATTGTGGTCCCTGTGTGTCATAATAATTTATTATCTAATACAAGTACGAGTGGAGTACATACGAGTCTTACAGTGTTATCGATGTCAGTCATAAAATCTATTTCTATCAAGATTATATTACGCGAACTTTGGCGTATGATTCACAAATGTAATCCTTGTTTATTGGTCCTTAATCGAGTATCTTTCTAATACTAATCTTCTTATTATCATAGTGCCTATTCAATAGAAAAATATACGGAAAAAAATATTTCCCAACTTGTCATCAAGCATTTTCCTATTGATTACGTTATCCGTATTTTCCGATAGATTTTGGGCTAAGTGGACAAATTACCTTACAGTACCGCGCCAAAGTCGGCACCATAAATTATACTCTAAGCATCATTATGTAGTAGTGGAACGCACTTCCTGCCTCGGTGTTCCCCAGAAATAAATACAACCTGGTTCTCTTCAAGACAAGAGTGATACGGCACCTCATGCGCAAGCGTGCTCCATCTTAGACCACATCGCCACTTGTTGTGGTTAAAACGTGGGCCCATTTAAACATAAAAAAAAGGTAAATCAGCAGTAGTAAATAAGTATTTTATTAATGAAATTGACGTGGTTTTCACACATTATGATTTATGAAACGGGAATTACTCACGTACGATTTAGTCGAATATTCCGACTATAGTATTAACCGCATTCGGCGGTCTTTATCAAGGCGAGTGCACTCGCTCGGCTGCGTCTCGCATAGCACGATTTAGTCGGAATAATCGACTAAATCGTACGTGAGTAATTCCCGTTTCATAAATCATAATAAGTATTTTGTTTTTTTTTTTACGTTTTGCGCTTTGGACATTCTGTGCCTAAACTTTTTGAAAGGTAAAAATCAGTTTCATACCTGCTAATTTAGTGCCAAAACAACCTATTTTAGAATCTAGAGTAGGCTGTTTTGACACTATATTAGCAATCTAGAGTCTAGATTAAAAAATAGGCTACTTTTTATCCTTTACTTGTTAAAATCGTGTTGTTCGATGTAGGTCACGGGTGGGACCAAGATGAGAGATAGTACCTATAAATCTCAAAAGACGAAGCTGATATTGAACGGGAGCGGAAGGCGTTGGCGGTCAGGAACAATATGGTGATTCGCAGGTTTGCACGGTTACACTCAAATGATGTTAACATAACACTTTTTAGAGCCTACTATACTTCGTTCTACACGTGCAGCCTGTGGACTAGCTATACGCAAAAGACATACAATGCCCTATAATACAACAACGCTTTCAGGATGGTGCATGGTAGAACTCCCCCGCTATCGTAGCGCATCTACAATGTTTGCAGTAGCGCGTGTTGATTGCTTTTACGCAACAATGCGCAGGAGACGCGCCGCCCTCGAGCGGGCAGCTCCAGCAGCGCAGCGCACTGCACTGGTGCAAGCTACACGTACTCGCTGTGCATCCCGTGGGATTTTCAGCTCTGGGCTGCAATTTTAGCACCGCCTGTTTTATTGTATTACTAGCTGCGCCCCGCGGATTCACCCGCGATTAAAAAGTACCCTATGTGCTATTCTAAACTATAATCTATATCTGTGCCAAATTTCATCCAGATCTGTTCAGCCGTTGTGGCGTGAAAAAGTAACAAACATTCATCCATCCATCCATTTTGTCCTATTTGAAATAAATGAATTTAATTTACCTAATGGTAGTTTTGGTTCCTTACCTATGCGCGGGCAGCGGCCTAGTTCCGTCCCCCGGCAGACTGAGGTCCTCCAGGGAGCTGTCCAGGTCCGTCCCCCGCTCCTCCGACCGCCGTGTCCTCTCGGCGGGCGCGCGCCGGCCGCCGCCCGGCGCCGCGCGCTTCCCGACCCTCGACGGAGTTTCATCGGACTTGGAGGATGGGACCGACGCGACCGACGAAGCTCTCTCCCTCTCGGTTTCCCCAAGATTAACTTCTTTCGAGCCCGAGTCGACCCCTTCGCTCGAAGTAACGGAACTTCCAAATCTTTTGGATCGCTTTCCATGCTCAGGAACTTCGAACGAAGTCGAGGAACCTTTATCTCCCTCCGAGCGGTTTCCAACTTTAGTCCCTGACGTCTCTGAACTTCCTTTGGTCTCTGACCGCGCTTCCTTCTTTCCATTTTCAGTGAGTTCGCTGGACAGGTCCGGGCTCCCGCTGATCTTGGAGCGGAGATCCGTATCGTCGGTGTGGCTCTCGGACGAGGTCCAGCGCTCGCGAGTGCGGCGGGCGGGCGCGGGGGGCGCGCGGGGCGGGGGCGGGGCGCGCCGCACGGGGAGGCGGAGCCGCCGGCGCCGGCTGCGGGTGCACTGGGGTCAGTGAGGCCCGCGCGGGCGGATCACTCATCTCTGGCTAGTTGATTACAATGTCCCATTTGCACTATGCTAGCTTAGCGTGGCTCTGCCCGTGCAATAGAACAAGATGGATTGATAACTGTCTAACAGCCATTACACTATCCAGTTTTTGGATAATGTAATGACCGCTTTCCTGAGGTGAGACGGCTCAATTCTCTTTTAACTGACTCCGCAGTCCGCATATTACGCGACATGCGTCTGCAGCTCGACGACAGTCGGCGTTAGATGATTCTCATACATTCGTGTTCTCGCAGGCGCAATGATCGCACAGTTGACGTTCGAGCTGCGTCGGCGAGTCGTCGAGCTGGCGGACGCATGTCGCATGTGCGTAGCTATTACAACTATAGATACAACATCGAAGCGCCTATAAAGCGCAAGAAAAAGAACCACCAGTAAGGTTTCACTTCAGTTACACAGCGTCATCCTATTAAGGTCGATTTACATCAAACGAACATAGAGCTAGAGCTAGAACAAGAGCATTCTTTCTTAATCTTTTAATGGAAACGAAAACTAGACGTATCCATTTACATCAAACAAACACAGAGCTAGAGCAATTACTAGAACACAAGAACGCTTTGATGAGACCGCTCAGTGGCGCGAGCACGTGCGAACACGCTAGAATGCTCTAAGCAGCTGTTCTCTCGCTCTTGCGCCGTTTACAGCGAGCGAGCGAGCATTCTTAGAATATTCTATAGAATGTTTGCGAACGCACTAAGAACAACGAAAGAATGCTCTCCGCCTGTTTACACTTGAAGAATTTGATGTAGTGGGGATAGAATGAGCATTCGCTCGTTTGGTGTAAATCGACCTTTAGTGGATTGTTCTTCGCACATCGCTTATTTTTAGTACTTATGAGCACTGACTATTGGCGGAAAAAACACGCCTTTGCTTCGGTTTAGTAATGTTGAATCTATAGTTTAATAAAATAATTGATTCACACAAAAGCATTGACTCTTTTATATCTTTGTGACTATAAGCGAGTTAAGCGAAATAAATTGAAAAATTTATGGGATTATGCTAAAAATGTGATGTGACCAAAATAATTTAATAAGTATAAAATATTAAATTTGTATTTAAATTATTTCAAACCTTAAAGACAAAAAAAAACCTTTGGCTAACAACATAATATATACCAATATCAGAAGCAAACAGATACAAAATAAGCAAACAAAACTACAAAAATAGCACAAAAATCCAACAGAAAGCAACAAGCACAACTACATAATCTACTAATATTTAAATAACTCTAATATATTTAACTAATAACTTACCGTATGCTAATTCATCACTTTATCGGTGTTAAAAATCATTTTTACGACAATATACACTGTAACACAATAAATATGTCGCAGCCAACTAGCTTAATCCCCAGCCTTCGGCTGCAGTCTCGCCCAGGCGGCACTGCACCCCACGTCGGATTTGCCCTGATAAAGGAGTCGGGCCAAGGGAGGTTTAGGTTATTTAAAAAAAAAACTGGCAAATAATCACCATACCTTGAATAACTGGACCTTCATTTCATTAAAAGTTATAATAGACGCTACAGCTGAATATCATTCAGGAAGCTAGATGAACGGCGCCATTAAGTATGACTAGACTGATTAAGCAAGTTGGCTGCGATATATCCGCGTCCAAAAATATATTATCCAAACCAATACAAATTAAAACCCAATATTCCCAAATGTATTTTTCCTCCATGTGTTATATTGTTTTTCCCTTCTTGGATTTTTTTTTTAACGACTCTGTCGATGAATCAAGCTCCTGATTAGAAATAATAGTTCCAGTTGATGGTTCATGATAAAAAAGTCTCTACTTACCGCATCGGTTGCGGGACCTTAATTAAGTATACGCGCTTACGATTGGATTGCTCGAAATTTCACTGCGCTGGGATTGGTCGGCTTGCATGCTAGCCAATCATAGAATTTGCTTTGTTGAGCACATTTTTTTCGCGACATAGAGAATAGGTACGACCTGTCAACGGGTTATATGATCTGTGCCCCTGATCACTGTCACGTATCGTGCGTTCACATCTATTTACTACATTATATATATTATTATAATCTATTGCTTCTAATATTCTTAATATACATAATAATATCTGCAACTAATGTTATATTTTGCGAAATGTTTGTGATATAATTTAGGTGTGTATAATAAAATACTACTGTACTATAAATTCAATTTATTGTAAAAATAGATATCGTCTTACAAAGTAGTTACCTTATATCCAATACAAAACGAGCAACATTTTACTTCATACAAACATACTTACACAGATAATACAACTAATCAATCATACATACATAATATAAGGACAGAAAGTGTATGGAGAGGGGGAGTGGAAAGGGGAATGAGTTTTTATCAAAAAGGATTCATTCTGTTTTTTTTACCCGAATGCTTAAAAGTGGTAATGTTTTGGTTGTACGCGAATATAACAGTATGCATGCAGTATGTATCCTACCGCGTCAACGACTGTTCCAGACCTGCTAGCGAAGTGTATTTAGTATCCAGTATACATTTGGCAGTTAGGTTTTATAATGGAATTTTTGGGTTTGGGATGAATTTGATGTTATATTTCAGGATTATTTGATGAATATGGTACACCTTTACCCTCTTACTAATAAACGTTATGCAACCTCTGAATAGTTATACAGTTCTTTGTCTTATTCTTCCCTTACATTTTAACTCGCAACGAAAAAGACAAAACACTGTTTAACTATTCCCAGGCTTTACAACGTTTTTAGTTAGGCGGTAGGTCTGTAAAAATTTACATCGTCAGTGTACATTATATGTAACAAACTTGATCATTCCTCTACACTACTCGAATGATCATCATACATACTTAAAAACAGCAATGAACCGTATACTTACATAGATAAGGCCCAATATTCATTAAAAGGATTGTAAACAACGTCAGTTTATTAAATTATCTTAACAATCGCCACTGTACATCTTGCTGTGTGTTGATTTTGTAAAATGCGCTTTAGTCTGCAAGTTATTAATTATGAAATAAAAAGTAGCGTCAGCTTTAATATGTCTACTTAAAAAAATCGATTAAATATTTCATAACGACTCGTGCTGTGTAATAACATTTTAGTTGGAACTCGTAAATCAACCAATTTATTTAAAATCTCTATTATTATTATTATTATTTTTTTTGATAAGAATAAATAATTTTGAAAATCAACTTCCGCCAAATTACGTCTAATTCAATAATTTATTGTTTCGATTATTCATTTCATTTATGGGTCCTGATACAGTTTATGGTGTATATTTATCATTATTTATGTAGATAGTAAAATATGACAACATCGTAACATTATCAACTACAACTGATCGCTACTATTATCAGTTACAACGGATCGCTACTATGAATTGATTATTTTCTCCTCGTTAGAACATAGCAAGATATACAGCGCGATCATTGTATCTCAATTTTGAACAAGTCACTTTTCAACAAGTCATTTTTCGACGTCCATTTTCAATTGTAGTCGGCGGTTGCTTTTTCTATAGCAAAAATCGTTAAGCCAAGCTATAGAAGCCCTCGGGCGGCCTAGAAACTATGACATCAGGGCAACCACTCGGCCTATACTTACTTGCTTGGCTTGAGGCTCCGGTGAACATTTCAGTTAGACTAACTTCGCATTGGTTTTCTATTGCCATTTCGTCTAGAAGCACACGACGAGCGAAGAGAGCAACTCAAGATACTGATGAGCCTCTAAATTTATCTACACTGACAAGTTGCAATTTCAATAATTTTGTATGACTTTCTCACTTGTCTAATCATTCTTATCTAGGACTTTCCTTTGTATTATGCATTAATTTGAAAGCTAATGATGTAAGCAACCTCCCTTAAGAAAGGGATTTTTTATTCACTTTATTAATATCTATATCAGTCCGAAGCGACTCCTTACAAAAGCAGTTATATTTACGCTCTATTTTTCCCTATAGTATATTTTTTAAACAAAGACAGAGGGAAGGAGATAGCCCAATAGCCCATATTTAATTGCATATGCCAATTGTATTGCAATCCAACGAATAGTTTCCAAGAAATAAGACAAGCCCGTTTGTATGTCACAAAATTCCGGGGACCCTCATGTCAAAATGTGACGAAGCGGTAAAGTTTGCCGGTTGAAAGTGACTTGTTAAAACCATAAGTTGAAGACAGTACGAACTAATCTACACTAGTGTGTCTACTGCGCACAGACAGCGCGGCTCACCCGGCCTGCTCGCCGTCAGACTCCGCGTTCTCGTCGCCTTCTTCGTCCTCGTTGGGACCTGGAAATTAGCATATAAATCTTATTAGAATCTGTCACAATATTCCATTTAACCGAATGACCGATTATTGGCCGAGTGAAGCACAGTCTCAGAGTCTACGTGGAGTCTCGTAATCTTGGCATTTGATCGACGCTGACTTGAGTATCGTTGACCAGATCTTTGTGAATTAATGCAGATATTTAGTTTATTTCACTAACATTTGTAAGTTCTTATACGAGGTAAACGGGACGAGGGGCTGTAGGTGCGAGATCTCCTTTCGAGACGAACTAGTTAGCGAGTTACGTTGATTTTACCTAATAATCCGATAACTAATAATACCTATATAATCCGGATAAACCTTAATCTGCCGAACTACAAATCAGCGTTTTTTTTTAATGGAATATAATAATTGGACGATTTTTCAACTGGATTGCGACATGTAATTTTATTCACATTCGACAACCGACCGAATGTGGATAAAGAAGAATAAAGCGACCAAACTTGGCAAATTCACTCGGAAATTGAAACATCGCCAGTTAAAAAGCATAATTCCCGTTTAGTATTTAGTTAAATGAGTATGTATAGCAGGTAGAGCGGCGGCGGCGGCGTGCGCAGGGAGCGTGGCGGAGTATACTGACGGTTCCTCCTCGTGTAGTGCTTCCTGGCGTGCGGCGGGCGCTCGTCGGGCGCGTCGGTGAGCAGCGAGCTGCGGTAGGCGGTGAGCGGCGCCCACTCCTCGCCCCACTGCACGCTGTGCGGGATGCGCGCGTCCAGGAACTTGAGCACGGCGCGCTTGTCCTGCCGGAGCAGCTTGTTGGAGAACTCGGCCAGCGCCTCCAGGAAGTGCAGGTGCGGCGGCGGCGCGGGCGGCGCCGGCTCCAGCGCCGCGAACGAGATGCCGGCGCGGTGCAGCGCCGTCAGCGCCTCGCGGTTCTTCACCGCGTCCAGCCCGAACATCACCGAGAAACGCTTCGCCAGCTCCTGCGGGACGCGCGACACCAGCTATCATTCACACCGCAACGTTTTCTGATGATATCGAAAAGGTCGGCGTTTACCCACCAAATCGCCCGTAAAAGACTACGATGGAGCAGGGATACCTGGAAGGTATTCTGTTCCTCGCTGCAGCCCTGCGGACACGGTGAGGCCCTACCTTGAGCTCGCTGAGGTCGGGCGCGTGCTGCAGGCGGGGCCGCGCCAGCGTGTCGCGGAACAGCGCCTGCATGGCCAGCTCCATGGTGAGCGCGCAGTTCAGCTTGTTGATCTCGCGCGCCTTGCTCAGCGTCGCCTTTATTATGTCGCCGTAGTCGTTGTAGCACTGAACGCAGAACACATTCATCACACTTTCAGTTGGAGAGTCGAGCGATGGAAAGCTACATTTTGATATTATATGGTTTATGGAGGTCCCGCATCGTTTAAAACTGCCGTTTAAGACATTATTTCTATATTTGTAGGTAATTATAACGAAAGTGTCAGAGAGTTGGGAGTGTGTCGTACCTTGATGTAATGCTTGAAGACGTCGGCGGCGCGTCGTATGGGCGCCACGTTGTACACTATGAGCTTGCAGTAGGCCGCCAGGAAGTTGCGCCGCTTGTGGAGCTCCTCGATGCGTCTCTCGTCTTGACCGTCTGCGGCACGGAGCGACAATCGACCTTATAATCTTGGCCGTAGAGGTGTTGGCAACGCACTACGAAGCCCACGAGCGCTCGTGATGGGATCCATTGATAATAAAAATTGCCACTTTTTAAAAACAAAGTTGGAAAGTGACTAAGCAAAACAGCTAGTACAACAAATGTCACTGTTTTTTTTTTTTGTAATCTATTTAAAAAACTAAGTTATGACAATCCGATATGATCTAATACTTTCGAGTGAGTAATACGCGAATCTCGGCGCCGCTAGGTCGACAAGTAAATCTTTCCTCGCAATCTTATCAACCTTTATCGTCTATCTGAGACTATCGCTCAAATCAATCGAGCTCCTCGCAGCATCGTCCTCTCTCGACGATTATTCACCGCGGGATTACGACAAGGATCCATCACGAGCGCCGCGCCGTGTCGCGACGAGACACGTGACTCATGCGCTACTCTACTGAACAAGCGGGCCGGCACGCGCTGACTCCTCGCCTGCCAATCACACGCTATCGGAACCACGTCGCCGGCTGACGAACGCACCCACTCGAATATCTGCACGATTATTCGAGAATACAGGCCATATAATAACGTTCAATACTGCTAGATTCTATAGACAAAACGGGATCACAAATTCTGAACATATTCTGCAGCCCGCGTTAATTAGCAGCTCACTCGATGCAAATTTGCTTTCGTTCTATCCGTGCCGATTACACTTTCCGCTGGCCAATAACGTTAATGTATGTTGCCCTGTCCTGGCTAAATTCATAGCCCGAGAGGACAGCGGTCTTTCCAGTTCTCATAAACAAGCTGAACGATTTTAGGGGTCGTCCTTCCACTAGTGACGTCACTCCGATTGAGACGCGTAATGACAGGCAACGAAGTCACAACGCCGGTTGAGTAATACTGCCGGTAGCCGTTAGTCGCAGGAAAGCGGCGAAACTTAGAGCGAGCCCGGTCGCCGCCCGCCCCGGGCAAACCCTCCCCGCAAACACAAGGAAATCATATCGATGCAGGCAGCGACTAAAATAAAGAAACGCAACCAAAATCGAATACACAGGTCATGCTCAAATCAGAAAACTTCAAGTGTGTTAGTCGATGGAACGATCCGATACCGCGGAGTCGAGTTCGATATTTCTTTTACAACATTTCGTTTACTCCTTTGATATATTATTATTAAAAGTGACATACGTATTATTGACCGTCAAATAACGTACATATATCGGGAGGGGCGTGGATCGTTACAGGAGGGGTCAGGTGTTAGTCTTGCAAACGCGGGGTCGCGGCTCGAGTCGCGGTCGGTATCGGATCGCTGGAAGCGAGCGCGACAAATTTTCCCTTAGTAATGTTACGCGATAGTCGCGCGTCGCATCGAGACAAAATATGCATTACTGTGTCGCGCCGCCGACCGGCCGCGACCGCGCCCGCGCCGGCCGGCGCGACTCTCGCCCGTGTCCTCGGGCGGCTAGGGCTCAAATCTGCGCGAACGCGACCTCGGAGCGAGACGAACGAACCGGGCCGCGGGGCCGAGCCGGGGGCGGCGCGGGGCGGGGGGCGGCGCGCGGCGGCCGTACATTACTAAGGTAAAATACGCCGGCGAGTGTGTCGAGTGAACCCAGGGCTTACCGGCGTCCCGCGCAGCAGCCGCGCGCCGCGCGACATGCAACCAAACAACCGCCGTTACCGCACCCGCCGCCCCCGGGGCCCGGGGCGAGCCTGCGCCGCCCCCCGGCGGCCGGGGCGAGCCTGCGCCGCCCCCCCCCCCGGCGGCCGGGGCGAGGGCGGCCGGGGCGAGCCTGGCCGGGGCGAGCCTGCGCCGCCCCCCCCGGCGGCCGGGGCGAGCCAGCGCCGCCCCCCCCGGCGGCCGGGGCGAGCCTGAGCCGCCCCCCCCCCCCGGCGGCCGGGGCGAGCCTGCGCCGCCCCCCCCCCCGGCGGCCGGGGCGAGCCTGCGCCGCCGGCCCGGCGCGCCGGCGGCGCAGGCTCCGCGTCCCCCCCGAGGACTTTGGCTGCGTCATATGCGTCGCTCTCGTTTCAATGAACCGCGCTACACTTCGAGTCGATCCGAAGTCGATAATAATGCATATTTTTTCTCATCGGAACGAATGAGGTATCGAAGGTGTCGAGTGGTCGTCGGCGCCCGATTCCCGCCTGCGCCGGTCGAGGACGTTAGTCACGTTCACACATGTGCACCGCACCCCGTACTACGTTACGAATAAGTCACACCCAATTTGGAAAAGCCCAGAAAGTGCACACGAGTTGCCATCCCATTCCCCGTGCTCTGAACGGAGCTCAGTATTTTCTATGTACAGTCCAATCATTAAATTTGTTTAACAAATTGTCATTGTATGTAGACATCATCTCTGAAGTTTGACCGACCAACAAACCAACCCGATTTCCATATTACTATCTTACATATTTTACAATTGTTATTAATCTAACAGAATTGTAAGTCTTTTGTACTCGCGAAATGGTGTCTGCATTGGCGCCAAGCGTACACAAATAAAATTCAATGAAACACCAATTATATTTTACCCAAAAAATTGCCATACCATAAATAGAAAACTTGCAATCGCTTCCAAGCGATTCTGTTTCTAGAATCGCCATCGCTCGAGCGCTAGCTGCTGATTGGACGACTTGACAATATGATCACGTGCCATTTTAAAACTGGTATTTTGTCCAATCAGCAGCTAACGTTCGATAGATTTGCAACTTGTCTAGGGCCCCAGTACCAGCACATTTATTTGTATTGACTTAGCGTTTCACTTTCTTACAAAGAATGCGAGTTTAGGAAGGATTCGACCGCGAATAGAAATTCCATTCATCCCGCCTCGCACGTGTGTCGCCACAAAATGTTGTCGACTCTTCCAATGAAGATAAACAATACTAAAGGCTGATTTACACGTCAATGTCAATGTGTGCTTAAAAATATCTGTCTTGCCTAAAATAAATTAATTTTGAATGTTTCAATTTGAACAAGTTCAGTGGCTAGAAAGAGAGAAAGAGTGGCTTGTTCAGAAATCGAATAGGTATGTAATTAAGTAACAAGTAGATAGTTTCGTGCAAACGTCAGCGAACGACTCAAATTATAAGTAGCAGTTTCGCGACGAAGTTGTTGTCATTGTTAAAATGCCACTGTCATTGTGGACAGCTCTGGTCTGTAGTAGTATAAGTAGTATCGTATTCAATTCCACTAGGCCTAATGAACAACTTATTACTGAACTCGTTTGAAGTTTCCAAAAGCGCAAAACAACTGAACTCGCTACAGTACGTATCGTCGTGTAAACCAGCCTTCAAACGTAGCACGAGAAGATTGCGCCGCGACCAGCGCGCTGGGACACTCTTTGCAAGGTTTCAACACTTACATGACACATTCAAGAGATATACAAGTGTGTGCTTAAAATATGTTATCCGATCAATTATGTAGAATATGCAGATAAACATCTCTAATTAAACAATAATAAATGTAGTAGTAAATTTAATATGATTTGCAGATATAATTCATTAAAAGCAAACAAGTTCGTATAGGCCGAGTGGCCTAACCCTGAGGGCAGAGTTTATAGGCCGGACTTGTAGGCCGAAGGCAGGATTCGTTAATTTCGGAATTCAAGTCTGGATTTTATAGGTTGATGTCATTTAATGTTTCAATTTTAATAAAGTTAACAAAACCTCCATTTACTATAATCTTTTTTTTATAAAAAAAATCATCAATCAAGTACCCCACCATCTTAAGGCTTTGTTTCCACCTGCAAGAAAGCTATCCCGAGAAATGTCCAAGTCTGTCCGGTAGCAGCTTGGCAATGCAAGGTCCGCAGCAAGTTCTGTCGCGACCGCGCTTGCTGCTGTCGGATAGACTGTCGGAGATTTCTTGCGGGAATCTTCCTGCAAGGGAAACGCGGCCTTTACGGCTGGCGCACACCAAATGCAGGTCCAGTCCGTGGGCATTCCAGTCTGGTTTGCGAGAATTAGTAAAGTATGAAATTCTGTGAAAGACATCACACCGAAAGCAGTCCGTTTCCAGTCCGTTACAGATGCGTGACGCACGGACTGCTCAACTGACAGCACGCACACGGAACGGACTGCAACTGTATTTGGTGAGTTTTAGCTCTCAGGCTACGTCCTAATGTGTAACTATAGGAGTTATCAATAAGTTTTGATTTCCGTAGCGCAGAACGGTATGTCTCGTGTATCATACATACCGTAGTTATGCTGCACG
Source organism: Peribatodes rhomboidaria (assembly GCA_911728515.1). Taxonomy (NCBI): domain Eukaryota; kingdom Metazoa; phylum Arthropoda; class Insecta; order Lepidoptera; family Geometridae; genus Peribatodes; species Peribatodes rhomboidaria. The sequence continues at coordinate 377,843 of OU452179.1, read as the reverse complement.
AAGACGAACTCCTGTATGAAGTCGTTGAGCATATCCAGGAGCTGCGGGTCGGGCTCCAGCACGAGCGCGCGAAGCGTCGCGCCCGCGCCGCCCGCCGCCTGCGACGCGGCGAGCTGCTCCGAGAAGAAGATCAGCAGGTCGCACAGGGACGTGTAGGCCTGCCGAGGAACAAACACGGTCGCGACTGTATGTAACGTCTGCGGGACGGGTGCGCGTCAGCTCAGCAACTCAGACGCCGGACAGCGGTGCGGGTCGGCTGCAGTGTGTACCGACCTCCTCCTTGAGCTCGGGCGTGAGTCCGTGCGCCACGATGTCCCTGCAGAGGCGCTCGTAGGCCCGCAGGCGCGCCGCCACGTCGGCCGGCGCCGCGCCGCCGCCCGCCGCCGCGCGCTCCTCCAGCGCGTGCAGCGACCACAGCACGGAGTAGAACAGGCAGCGCACCACGTACACCAGCGCCTGCGGGGAGCACGCGTCACCACACGTCCGACCTGCCTTCCTCCCGCCCGAGACGGTCTCGCTCGAATGCGCGTTTGCATCATGTTATTTTGCCCGAGACGTCCTTCCGTTCCGTTCTCCAGCTCTGACGCACTGATAACTGAGCCACCGGGTTCGGCTTTGGTGTGTGGACTGTGGACACCTTCACCGTTCCTGATAACATTGTTTACTTCCTTGGCTCCGGAATAGTTCTACCGTGTTTTGTAATTTTCTTTATATCAGGGCCATACGTTAAAAACTGCCAGCAAAGTACGTCCCAGATCTTAAGTCCAGACTTAAATCCAGACGAAAGTTCCGCTCGAGGCACTTGGGCAGGTTATCGAACAGCGAGTGGCTAGTCACCTGCGGCGGCATGGCGGTCTCGTTCTGCTTGAGGCACTTGGGCAGGTCGTCGAACAGCGAGTCCCAGATGTTGGTGTCGTTGAGGTTGTGGCACATGTACATGATGGACACCTTGCGCAGCGAGTTGATCACGTTGAACACCTCGTCCGCGTCCGGCGTCTCGCCCTGCAACACAACACCGCCGCCTTAACACGGTCACACTAATCGCAAGCGAAACTTTTCAGCGGAAGTCGTCGTTACTTATTTACACATCACTTTCTGTTAGCAGCTTAGACGTCTCAGTAGCATAATGAATATTTAAAAAAAAACAGTCTAATTGAGAACCTCCTTCTTTTTGTAAATTGGTCAGAAACAGAAGGATGGCCATCAATAGCTAATTTGATCCATTCCGCAACATGGCCTTAGTTTTAAAACGTTTGCGGCGTATTGTTCCCGGCAGAGGGTCAGCAGGCGGTGCAGGATAGTTACCCCCTCGATGAGCGAGCGGTAGTCGTCGATGGCCTCCTTGTACCGGTTGACGCACATGTCGGTGATGGTGGCGCGCGCCACGTTGCAGCGCGTGTAGACGGCGCGCGCGGGGTCGCACAGGTGCTCCAGCGCGCGGCCGCACGTCTCCAGCACCTCGGCCTCCGTCTGCACCGACACGATGTCGCGCAGCTTGTTCAGCAGCAGCGTCAGCGCCGCCTCCTGCCGCTGCGTCGTGTACAGCTCGAGGTCCATGTACATGGGGATGGAGGCCAGGTTGGTCAGCTTCTCGGGGTCGGCGCCGAACTTGTCGAGCAGCGCCGGCAGCGTCGTGATGAAGTGCGCCGTCATGCGCGCGCGGTCGTCCGCCACCACCTGCGCACGCGCCGGCCCGTTACCACTACACTATGCACAACTGCAGGTGGATCCAGCGGTGCCGGGCACGACACAACGCACGCTCGGCTGAGGAAATAAGCCTGCGCGTTTGCTTGGCGACTGCTGGATCCATCTTTAAATCTCTCGCAGCGCAAGTAGCTTCCAAAATCATACCTAACACATTTGTTCAACGACTTTTAATAACTAGCACGATGTTTTCTCCAATAACAAAATGATGTTTACGAGAGAGTGTGAAATAAATGAGTTATATTTTTGGTGTCCTAAATGACAATAATTTGACGTGGGTCCCAATGAAATGGAACATGCGAACATGCGTGAACAAGGATGCTCGTATATGAAAAAATATACGAGGTAAAAGCTACCTTGGCCTGGTCCTTGGAGAGCAGGTGGTGCTTCCTGGTGGCGCCGCGGCCGACGGGCGGCTCTCCGGTGCTGGCCTGGCGCACGCAGCACACCATGAGCTCGATGAGCGAGGACTCCTGGCGGTTGTCCAGCGCCTCCTCGCCCGGGCCCGCCTCCTCCAGCAGCAGGTCGGTCATGCACTCCCACTCCTTCATCATGGGGTTGGACTCGATCAGCGAGTCCACCAGGTATGCGCCATGCTCGTGCAGCTGCAACCGACACCCTACCGCTTAATCTCACAGACCTCGTCCTCCCGTCTCACTTCACTATCTCGCCAGAAAGATAGATAAATGAAACGGTAAAAATAAAACAGACTTGTTCGTACACTCCTAGTTTTATATGCAATTGACGAGAATTTAGTACTTACTACAAATTAACCAAGATAGTATAACCGGTAAAGTGTGAGTCGTCCTCGGGCACCAAGAGTTACTACCACAGTCAGTAATGTCAGGGTATTTTAAAAAGAACATTTCTTGTTCCTAGGCCACAGTCATTGTTTGACGAGATTCATAGTGTTCCTTGTAACTTACTCAAATCAAAGAAAATATAAACCCTTACCTGTTGCTCAAATATTTAGCAAATAGTTTGCAGCGACATTTGATGGTAATGTAAGAATATTTGGTTATCCAACTAGTTTTACAAATAATAATACATTGCGATGACGACTTTATCCCGGTGACGCATGTTTGTTATTAGTTTTACTTGTACTGCTCAATACTGATTTAGTCACAACAGTGCATAACTATGTAGATAACAACCGCGCAGTTAATGTTGTACAATTTTTAGATTATAAATGATGTGTTTCCGAGTAACTACAACATGGAGGGTTCTTCAGAAAACGAGCTGTGAACCAAGTACTATAAACATACTCGTAATATGTACATCGACAGGCTTTTCCACCGAGGGGGTTGGCAGAGGTGTAATACAACACCCAAAGTATGATAGAGGTGTTCGTATTGCCTTCAATGCTACAGGTCCATAGGTGATCGCTTACCGTCAGGCGGCAAACAAGCAAACGAGCGTTGATGGTAAGCGTTCATTTATTGATTCTAGTGTCTCTTTTTTCAAAAAAGATGGTATTAATTTTTAAAAGTTTGAAGTTCACAAGTGTATCTTCGATACCAAATTGTTTAAAGACATTTGATTTAATATGATACCTGGATGACTTAAAAAATGTGCGCAATATAACATTCATTGATATAATTAATCACACTAATCCCACTCATACTAAAATGCGAAAGTTTGTGAGTATGCGGATTAGTTTGTTACTTCTTGACGCTCAAACGGATATACTAATCTGGATGAAATTTGAAACGGACATAACTTATACCTGAATTAACACATAAGCTACCGCGGTAGCTTATGTGTGACCCGCGGGTCACACCGCGGACGCAGCGAGCTATAAATATTCAGTATAATTAAAATAAGCAAAAATCCATGAAAATTTGAGACAAAAATTCTATTGATCGATATAACTTTTTTTCAAATCATTTCTCAAATAACACTTTAGACCATTTTATAGACTGTGTTTCGAGGAATAACTAGGAATACATCAATATTAATGATTTGCCATAATTTTTAATCATCTTTTTTTTATTATGATCTATTGAGTATTGATAATGCAATATTGTTACTAATTATTGATTTTACACGCCATCACAAAACTTTGACATTATTGATTTTTAAAATAATTTCAAATCATAGTGTACATTAACGACAATACTGCGCAGGTAGAACTGCTTTTTACCCGACTGCGTAAGAAGGAGGGTTATGTTTTTCGAGTGTGTGTATGTGTGTTTGTGGGTATACAGGGCCTGATTTACCCACAGGCTAATAAGGCTGAAGCCTAGGGCGCAAGGACCCAGGGGGCGGCGGGCGCGGCGCTGAGCTGACAATGAGACTAGACTTGTTTGTACGTAATAATAATTAATAATAATTGGTAATTTTGGGAAAATAATTCCTGCTCGGCTTAACCTCTGAAAAGAATTCCTGCATTTCCTCTGCTCTGCGTGCCCCCGCCCCACCCGCGCCCAGCTGCGGCGGCCGACCGCGCCAACGGCGCCAAGCACCGCGTTTTTTCGGCTATTTATTTTTTCTTACTTTTTCTTTCATTTCGTTTCACACTCCAGAAAGAGTGCGATAGTGGGGTAGGTAGATTGAGTGAGAAAAATAGAGGTAATTAGGTCAGTGAAGAGTTATTGTTATTATTTATGATAGCATAATAATAGGTATGCGTAATTAATTGTTTTTACTAAACAGTTTTCACTACAGATTATTGATAATCGCACGCTCGCCTTTTTCGCGACTTCATTTTGATTGATATTTTTTTTTAACGTTTTCGTTAATTTTGTTTGTTTTGTTTTATCGAAAACATAAAATGAGTAGTAATAAGAATACTTCGACTGCAAAAAAGCCAAGTGGAGCGGAATATACCTATATATATATTAAGAGTTTATTTAACAATGAGCGTAACCAATTGCAGCGGTGAAAGATCTTTCTCTGCATTAAAAAGAGTAAAAAATTACTTACGCTCAACTCTTCGCCAGCAGAAACTTGACGCACTTGTTCTATTATTCATTGAGAATGATTTTCCACAAAGTGTTACTTTTGATAATGTTGTGGAAAGATTCGCCAGCCAGAGAGCAAGAAAAAGGAGTTTTATATTATATAAAGTAATAGAGAGATTTAAGATTTCTTTTTAAACTTGTTGTTTATTTTTAGGATAAAATAAGTAGATTTTTAAAATACGTGTTGGAATCATTTGGTTCCTTTCGTTTACCTACCTCCTGACAGTTTAATTCAAAGATGTTAGGTTACATAAGCTCTCTTTCTTCTATACTAGTAATTTAATTAATTACACCTGAAAAAATGAATGAAAAGAGATAGAACAGGACAGGATGGGGGGCGCATATTCATAGTTAGCCTAGGGCGGTCAGAACTCTAAATCAGGCCCTGTGGGTATATGTATGACTAGCTGCGCCCCGCGGTTAAAAAGTATCCCATGTGTTATTCTAGACTATAATCTATCTCTGTACCAAATTTCATCCAGATCTGTTCAGGCGTTCTGGCGTGAAAGAGTAACAAACATCCATCCATCCATTCTTACAAACTTTCGCGTTTATAATATGAGTAGGAGTAGGATTGAGGTTTCTTTGGCACGGCCTACAGCCTGAACAGCTTGATGTATTTCGACATGTGAGGTGTAAACAAATAACCCGGCTGCAAAATCCTGGGACCCTACGTCACTTCCACTATCAAGACGATTCAAATGACACTTCACATGTCGAAATACATCAAGCTGTTCAGGCTGTAGGCCGTGCCAAAGAAACCTCAATCCTACTCCTACTCATATTATAAACGCGAAAGTTTGTAAGAATGGATGGATGGATGTTTGTTACTCTTTCACGCCAGAACGCCTGAACAGATCTGGATGAAATTTGGTAGGCCGTGCCAAAGAAACCTTATACATACATACATACATACGTACATACATACGTACATACATACTTACAGACATACTTACATACATACACTCGAAAAACCCTCCTTCTTGCGCAGTAGGGTAAAAAATAGGCATTAAGAAGCGACACTTTTAAATGTGACTAAGTCGAATCGTTTCTTACAGAATTTGAAATCCATGTCTACGGAACCCTCTTTCATATTTGCATGTTACAATACAACACACACTTGACAGTTTATTTTTGGTATCCGACGTGACATTAAAGAGACAACTAGAAGTCTAACTACACATAAGCACAACAGTCCTGAATCTTTTTGACTGTTGCAGGTGAATAAAAATGACGACGTATTATCTGCTGCGACAGCCTGAAGCACTGGAAAGTCTGGCGACAGACAAACTCGCCACCTGGACTACGTTACAAGCCAAGAAGTTAGTGGCACCGACATCGGAGCTGCTCCGACACGACGCGCCCAGAGCCGACGCTGAGCTCTCTCGGCACATTGAAAACATTCGGAATTGTTTAGAGTGCAATGTGCCCCGGGTGTCATACAACACGTTGATAACCAAAACAATCGCAGAATTATATCACCTATTAGTAGAAAACGAAATTCAAATAATCGGGAGGATGATGGAAACATTATTCACCAATAGGCTGACTTGTTTGTCACTATCTTTAAATCAATTTAAGATGTTCCGAGAATCTTTCAGTTCCAAGTCCCACATGCTCGCCGGCCTTACTAGCTTAGACAGATCAGTCTCCGCACCGCACTCTCGTTACACGGGCCATATTGAAACTAATCTCATTCAGTTGCTACAAGAATTACACAGTCTTAAATATTTGACTATCAAAATTATTAACACGGACAATGTTTTAAGATGTGTCGTAGAGAACTGTACATTAGTCGAGGAACTGACTGTTTTTGATTAGTCACTTGTCCGATGTAGCCGTCTACAACGGTGCACGTTTAAATAGCAAAAAAACGGATTGGCCCGTGGATCGGAAACATAGAATTTTAATGTAGTGTAGTATGGGAACGCCCGATCTCGGGCTCAATGTAGAAGCGCAGCTGACTCGGGCGGCGGGCTGGGACAGGCTGCTGGGGAGGAACTGACCTCCGACTCGATGAAGAACTGCACGAGGTCCCTGACGAGCGGCGTGGAGCGCGCGCGCAGCTTGCCGCGGCGCGAGCGGAGCGGCTCGGGCGGCTCGGCGGCGGGCTGGAACAGCCGCACGTTGAGGAACTCCCCGGCGGCCGCCGCCACGCCGCGCCACGACGAGTACACCAGCTCGTACACGTTCTCGCAGTCCTTGTCCGTCAGCACGTCCGGGTGCATCCTGCGCACCAACGCACACGTTGTGGCCGACCACTCTACCTAGCACACCTAGCTGCGTGAGTCTATTCGCAGCTCTCGACGAACATACAATGTATGGTACATTGATCGCATGTCGAAACTATCGACCGATTTCAATTATGTCGGGGCCAGGAAAGCTGCTAGAATTACTAATAGTTGAAAAGCATTTAGCATATTTTACAGCACTTAAATTCAAACCAACATGGCTTTAGGCCATGTTCGTTTGGTAGGCAATCTCATGGGCTATGCAAACGACGTGCTTGAAATATTAAACAGCGCAGGAGAAGTTCATGCCATTTATACAAACTTTAACAAAACGTTTGATTTGGTGGACCACGACTTTTTTTGGCAAAACTAGGAATACATGGAACTTTTTTACGTTGGTTTAATTTTCATCTACGCACCAGATCTCAGTTGGTAATGATTACAAAGGGTTTCAGATCACGTGTAACAACGGTGCCGTCTGGTGTTCCTCAGGGATCCCATTCAGATCCTCTACTCTTTCTGTAAGTGTTGTGTAAGTCAATGGTGCGTTCGTAACAAGATGTGTCTAAATGTCACTAAATGCTTCTTCATCAAGTTTGCGTGAAAGCATGTATCTTTTCAGGCAAACTACACAATTAATGGGTTTAATCTAGAACGGGTACGATCCATCCGCGATCTTGAATTGGTATTTGATTCGTGGTTGGATTTTGTAGATGATGTTGACACTATAACGCTGAAAGCTAGAAAATGCGTGATTTTTATAAAGCTAGTGACATCTTATTGCGATGATTTTTAGGTTTAGCCGCTGAAGTTATTCGCAACTTCAAAAATTATTCAAGTAAGGCATATTAGTATTAGTATTTTTGTTTCCGTCAAGTTATTTGTAGCTATGTATAAATATGTTTGTGTGTATTTATATTAATTCTGTTACATTTTTTATTCTCGTTTTAGATGTTTAAAAAATGTTTATTTTTATAATGTAGGAAGTAGTATTATTGCAGTACATATTTTAATTTTTTAAGTTTACTGTTTTAGGGATTACACAACATGTTGTTCGTTTATAGCCTAGAAAGTAGTATAATTCTGTCAGTGAACTATATAAAAAATATATAATAATAATGAATCAATTAATGTGAATAGTTAAAAACGATTTAGCGTTTTGCTCAATCGCTTAAACAAAACTCTAAGCATGAAGTTGATTTGAAAGATAATTTAATTAGATTTTCATAGTTGAAGTGTTCATACAAAGAATGAAGATGAACAGGAGAAGATCAAAGTAGAATTTTAATTTTTTATGTGTACAGAATAAAAATGTGAAGGCAGACTAACTTGAGTATGGCGATGACGAGCTTGACGGCGTGCACGGCGACCTCGGTCTCCTTGTCCAGCGACATGGACACGATGCGGTCCTTGAACTTGGACGTGAACAGCTCCAGCTTGCCCTTCAGCTCGTCGCACTCGTACAGCGGCTGCAGCGCCTGCAGACAGCGCAGCCGCACCTCGCCCACCTGCGGCACGAGGAGCGCTCCACTTGCAGGTCAACAGCTCCAGCTCATCACACACTCAAAATACTAATCATACAAGCTGTGTGTATGTACCTTGTCGTGCAGAGTCCACCCGATGTACTTGAGGTACAGATCGTCCAGGAAGTGAGCCGGGAACTTCTCCATCCAGTTACCGATCTCTGACATTGTTATCGATCGGATTTCCGGTAACGTGTCCCTATGAAAAAAAAACGCGCATGATATACTGAACAGTAATTTTGAAGCAGGAAATGTGTTCAGAATAAAATATACTATGTGGTACGAAAATGCTCCAGCCAACAACTTTAAAAAGTGATTTCTTATATATTTGATTTGTTGGTCATAGTTAATTAATTTGTTTTGTACAGACAAGTTGGTCACCGCATGCCACTCCACAGTTTGGTGTAGGTGAATGTGATATCTCCGTACCTGTATCTGTGTACAAAGACCGACTTGAACATGTAGGAGAGCATATTCTTGATCTCCTCCATGTTTTCCTCGAGCTCCTGCCTCTTGGCCACGAGTACTTCGAGGCGCTCGGTGGCACGCTTGTCCCGCGCCTTCAGTCGCTCGGCCTCGTACTGGCGCAGGCAGTTGTCGCAGTTCACGCTCGTCAGCAGCGCCACGTCCACCAGCGCTGTCATTAGCTTCATTACTGGAATGCACGAGGGAAACTTGCTGATACACTCTGATTCATACAGTACAATGAAGTGTGCTCAAGTATCACCAAGAATTTGGAGATAGATTGAGAATTTGACTTAAGGTTTCTGTGACACTCTGAATTTTCCTTACGAACGCGCTTGTCAAATTTTTTGGAAACCATTTGTCAGATTATAATGAAATTTGGCATGTACAATTAAATAAACTATGTCTCCACCTCTATATTCTTAATTTTTCTAAAACTTCCTCAAATGAAAATAAAGCTTTGAAAAATCCGCATTTATAAGAAGTCACTTTTGACTGATTTATTTAATAGATAAACAAAGCAAACCAAAAATCCCTTTACATAGGGAGGTTGAGGTTACATGAGGAGGTTCTACATCATTAGCTTTTAAATTAATCCATAATACAAAGAAAATTATTTGGTTACTTAGGAATGATTAGAAAAATGCAAAAGTCGTTAAAATGTTTGAAATTGCACTATTTCACTCTGTAGATAACTTTACAAGCTCTTCAGTATCTTTAGTTGCTCTCTTCTCATATTGTCTTCATATAGATGAAATGGAAATGGAAAACCTTTAGCCAATGTAAAGTTAGTCTAAAGCGGTTGCCGGACCCTTAACCAGTGACTTTTAGTTTTATTACAAATTTTTATGAAAAACATGATGATTTAGGCGAAGTTTATGTACCACATTTGTGCACCAGTGGTTGCAGATTAAACGATTTAAGTGGTACATGCAAGCCTTTTCAATAAGACAGTTTTAGCAAAAGATTCTTACATGCAAGTGTTGACTATCCTCAGACATTTTTTGGAGTTGAAAGTCTACATGAACTCAAAACTGACCGGCTAGAGTAGCTGTGTGCCTAAATGCTCTGACTTGTGAGTCAGAGAGGCCGGTGAGCAGCGATATGATGTTGTCCATGAGGTACTGGTCATAGATGATGGAGTACTGGCACATCTTCACCAGGGTCTGGATGAACTCACAGAAGCTGCTGCGAAATTTCTTCCATGTCTGCCCTGACATTATCAGGGGATACTCTCCACTTTCCTGTAATCAACATTACAATGTTCTCATGTGTATTTATGAATGTCTGACATCCAATGAAGCAGTAATAAGCCAAAACGGAGTGCAGTATCAGGTGGTCCTATGAAAACTTTGCTTGAATCATCACTACTACCACTACTACTGTATCACTTTTTATGATCAAACATACAATAGATAAATAGAAGAATTACCTCATCAAACTCTTGTGTCATCTTTTTGATAATGAGAGTATGGTCCATCTGTGCCATGTCGGGAGAGACCTTCCCACGGCAGCCTGATGAGTTGATAAAGAACTGCATCAGCTGTACCAGCGCCACTTCCCGGTTAGTCTTGTACTCCTCTATCCACATGTCTACCACTTGCTGTGAACATAATAGTGTATGTTGGACTCTGGGCACAGTTTAAGCAGGTACCTAAAGATTGTGATATTAACACTACAGTACACGCGCGGCCTACTATAGTAGACCAGGGTAACATTATTCTCAATATCTTTTAAGTTCATAGAGAATCCTAATTCCAGTCAACAGGTCAGTGACACGGCGTGACGTATAAACATACACGCGTTTATGCAATTAGGCGCTAAAATCGCGGGCCTGCCATAGGAGTCCGCACGAGTATTGGCGGACCAAGTTGAGGTAAGTAACTTTTATATTATATATATTATAGTTTATGAGGTTTTTATTTTTTCAATATTTACTATATTATTTATATTTTAATATGTAAATAAATACTTTCTTTCAAAAGAAAGTATATACAAATAAAATATAAAAAAAAATATAAAAAATATAAAAACAGCACAGTTCAAGTTAGACTGGAAGCTACTGGCCCACAATTTCCGATCCAAAGAGGGCTCAGACAAGGCGACCCCTTATCCCCTAAACTATTTTCTGCAGTACTTGAAGAAATATTTCGAAAACTTAACTGGGACAAAGAAGGAGTCAGCGTAAACGGTGACATGCTCAGCCATCTAAGATTTGCTGACGACTTGGTTCTAATAACTGACCAAGCAGAGAAGTTACAAAGTATGCTGACAGACCTCAAAAATGCTAGTGAGATTGTTGGACTCTCAATGAACAAAGAAAAAACCAAAGTAATGACAAATAGCCAGCTAATACCAATCACAGTAGATGGAGTTATCATTGACTATGAAGATAAATACAACTACCTTGGTCAACTCATATCATTCACGGACCAGATGGATCAAGAAATAGAAAACAGGGTAGCCAACTCATGGAAAAGTTACTGGGCTTTAAAAGAAAAAATGAGAGCTATCCCATTGCGGCAAAAAGGAAACTCCTTGACATTTGCGTCCTCCTTTGTTTATCATATGGGTGTCAGACTTGGGCAATGTCTCAGAAAAATATACAAAAACTAAGAACATGCCAACGAAGTATGGAGAGAAGCATACTAAGCCTAAAACTCTTAGACAGGATCCGAGCCACAGACATAAGGAAAAGGACTAAGATAAAGGATGTAATAGTAAGGACAAAGCTATTGAAATGGAAATGGACTGGACACGTGCTAAGGGAAAAAACTGTAAAGTGGACTAGGGCAGTGACCGAATGGACACCCAGATTGAACACAAAGAGGAAAAGAGGTGCACAAGCTCGAAGATGGACAGATGAAATAAGAGCACTAGCAGGGCCATTATGGACAAGAATCGCTAGAGACAGAAACGAATGGAGAAGACTGGAGGAGGCCTTTGCGTCTCGCGACGCTCTGAGCAGGGACAACATAATAGATATATTATAAAATCTCAGACTCTCAGATTAAGCTCAGACAATAAAGGCTTAATAATTAATGTAAATAAATTGAAATTTTATTTAGGTGTTTTTTGCAGATTTATCCCCAATTTCATCATGAATGAAAAACAAATAGCACAACTGGAGAGATGGCTGAGACTGGTGTTGGTGATGATGAACTTATCGAGAGTGAAGAGAGTGATGCAGAACCTCAACCAGACTTACAAGCTTAGGTTCATGAAACAAATACCCAATCAGTAGAATCAGAAAAATTTGACGACTCGGAAGATATTTCAGATTGTGACATTCCACTCTCTGAACTTTCAAGTGGAAATGTCAAAGTGAAGCTTATAAAGCTGCCAATGGTACCACTTTGAGCAAAGAACCGCATCCGTCAACGCAGACTCAAGTTCAAAATATTCATAAGGAGGATTCCCAAAAGGAGTAGAGGCTAAGAAGGATCTGAAGGGTACGCTGAGCAACAATATAAACACTTTCACAACAGCTGAAATTGAGAATAGAAATGCTTTTCGATACACCTCAAGTCATACGGCACAATGCCACACCAAAAATGGGACGTGTTGGCCAATGCGCACTCTGCCCAAGAGCCCGAAACTAAAAAGTGGTGCAAAACATGCAACAAATGGATTTGCTCGGATCATCAGGCTGTAGTACGTATATGCTAAAGTATGTCGTGGGCTAACCAGAGAAGCGTAAGGTCAAAAATTCAACAAATGTTTTTTTTCATTATTCGCTTTTTTAATCCTCATATTTTGATGTGCCAAAAAACTGGAGCGATGTAGTGTGTAGATTGCTTAGTACAAAAATAAAGTATCAAAAATAATGATTTTTGTTTACTGCCAAAATGAAGTGCTTCTACTTACAATAATCTGGATATTATTTTGTCAAAAAAGTTACGAGCACAACAATCGAAACTCCATTTACAGAGCGAATAGGACACCGAAGATGCTTTGATTGTAATCACTCAAATAATGTATCTTGTCATACGTATCTAACGCAGAACTTTTTGACTGTGTAGCCTAAGTTTGTTTCATGCCACATCTGCATAAAGTTCTGTTACTGCTTATGGGACCTTGTTTCGTGCGTTCCCGTGTTTTTTCTCCCTGCCAAAAAAAGTAAGGGTGTGATAGGTACGCTACTGTGGCACTCAATAATTAAAGCAATTTTAACAGCCAAAATGATGTATGTCAACCATTTTCTGAAAAATAAATTTATTTAAATTAAAAACCGTTTTTGATTGTCCAAAAAGTTACACTATTCTGTAGCCGATAAATAAAGCTTTATTATTAGTAAAAATCAGATATCTGACTACTATAGATTTAGCCATAAAAGAGCTCAATGATAACAATAGGTAAATTTGAGTTGTTTTTCGGCTCCCCTGTAAGGTTGTCATTTTGCCCTTACGCTACTCTAGTTCTTAACCGACGATAGAAATTAAGTTAAATGAATAAAATAAACAATAACTATTTCATTTTAATTGTGTTTTTATCCAAACATTCAATAAAAAAATTAACAGCCATTTCAAAATGGTCTTCCATAGTAGGCCATGCATGTTTTTGTGTAAAAAAAAATGGGTGGTGTACTCTAGTGTTAAGAGGAGGAGCATTGCATGGTAAATTATGACACAACAAATCCATTTTGCAACTGCAATAATGGTTCCTATTGTTTATTTTCAGAAAACAGTTAATTGTTTAACTTTCATTGTAAGAGCTTACATTGATAGCAGTCTTGTTGAACCTCAGTATGTTGTAAAGACTGTTCTCATCGTCTCCCGGAAGCAGCACGGGCGGCGGCGAGTAGGCAGGCGGCGGCGCGGCGCCCCGGCCGCGGCCCCGGCCCCGGCCGCCACGCCCGCGCCTGCGCAGTGGCGGCGGCGGCGGAGACTCTGCGAGGCGCCCGGGGTACCCGCCGTCGCCTCGCCGCCCGCGGCTCCGGGTCACGCGCTTCGTAGGCGCCGGGGATGGTGATCTATTCTCCTCGTCCTCGTGGTGTGACTCTTCTGGTTCCTCTCGAGGCGGGTCCACGGCGGTCGAGTTGGCGACGGTGCCCGCACCCACATTAAACCCGCTATAGCTGGGCGTCTCTGGCTCGTGTACAGACTGCCCACCATACTCGGTCATCGGAGTGGCCGGGGTCATCGGGTTTACGTACTCCGGAGGAGGATCATCCATCCGAATACGCTTCCCGCCACGACGATGCATATTGACGCTTTTGGTTTAATAACTGAGAAATGATTTATATTTACATTGCTTGAGCTTTATTTCTTATTCTCTATTTGATCTCAATGTCCATTGTACCAAAAACTATTTTTATCATACACGAAAATGAGAAATCAGAATCAGAAAACAGAACAACTCACAAGTAAAAATTAAACTATAATCACGCAAACGCAACGCAACTGGACGCGGAGTCAGGAGTGGCAGATTTTTTTTTTTATTAATTTATTCATGACCATGGATACTCGTCCTTCAGTCGGATTCTTAGTAATATTTTTTCCTTCAGTAACAGATGATGGGATGATGATGATGAGGTGATGATGAAGACGATGAATCCCTCCCCTTTTCCCATTCCAGTAAAGTTATGGATACTTTACTGAAACTTCTATTCCCATTCCTACTCCCATTTCTACTCCCGTCGTTGGAACAAGGTACAGGGGGGCTATTCCTGAGCGTGAGATGAGATGAGATTTTATCTTGGTCACTCTCACACCTATGACATTTTAAACTAGAGCAACAAGGACGCAAAATGGTGAGATGAGAATCTCAAATCTCCGAATAGGGTCCCAGGCGGAACTCATTTCTTTGGCGAGCTGGCGACCAATTCAATAAATTGTGCAAGTTAAGTGACTTCGACCTTTTCGGTACGAGCGTTAATTCGGCCAAGCAGCGGCTGAGCAGATCCTACTTTGCAGGTGCTGCTACTGTGTAATTAATAATTACTTAGCTTTTTAATTTGTTTTTGTGTTTTTGCGTTTGTTATTCTGTTTTTGTTAGAACTTTGTGTTACCGTGCGTTCACATTAAAGTTCATAACCATAGTTGCTATGGCTGTCACTAATCGTGAAAATCTATAATTAGCTCTCTGATGCTATAAGTTATTAGTAAGATATTTCAGCTGTTGATTTTCCCTAATATAAATAAATAAATAAACTTTAAGTGAAGTTTTGTAGAGAACACGAAAAGTCGCGTTTCGCGATGTTTGTATCATTTGCCCACACTCGTGCACGTTGACGAACCGGTAAACGTTAATAATCCACCATTATTACAATTTAACACTCGAAGAATAACAAGTTTTAGAAAATAATACAAAAACACGACACCATCTTTTCGGTTCCCGCCAAAATCGCGGAGTGGCAGATTTTTTTTTTTTTTTTTTTTTAAATTTATTCATGACCATGGATACTCGTCCTTCAGTCGGATTCTTAATTTAAAACAACGAACTTACTTCTAAATTTTTCCTACAGTATTTAGGACAAACTTATATATAAAGGAATATAATAGGCATCATTACAAAGCAAATCTTGAATACGGCGGGGAACACTTAGTGATTTTTTCTCTGCAATGTCAGTAATATCACTGATAAAAATAAGGCGCTGTAAATTAAAACTTTGACAATCAAAAACGACGTGATTAATATCTTCTTGTGGCTGAGAACAATGTGAACAATTATCTTCGGGGATGATGTTAAATCTATTTAAATGAGCTGGAACTAAACAATGACCAAATCGAAGGCGATTAATGACTGATGAATTTTCTGTCATAGTACTTGAACTTGATGTGCCAAGGAGCAGCAGGTAAGTCTTTCTGTGTATCTGCATACCATTTTCCTTTGGATTGAACTGTGATATGCCAATATTCTCTCCATATTCTAAGTAAATTACTTTTTGTTGCACAATAATAATCCGTGAATGGAACTTTCAAAATATCTGTATGATCTATAGCATGTTCTTGTCGAGTAGCCAAATCTACCACCTCATTTCCATGTATGCCACTGTGTGAAGGAACCCACACAAACTCTACGTGCTTTGACTGTCTTACTATTTCTAAGATTTCTCTTATACTTACTATAAACAATATAATTTAATTTGTATGAGTTATTACTATTGCACAATGTAGACAATACACTTCTGGAATCACTTACTATTAATATATTTACATCGTTTATAGAATTATATATAGATTTTATTGCAGTTAAAATTGCATATGCCTCTGCAGTAAATACACTGCAATTATTATCCAACTTTATGCATTGAGTTGTTTTTTTTTGTGGATCGTAATGTGCAGCTCTAACCCCATCAACACTTTTGGAACCATCTGTATACATAACATAAAAATCAGTCTTGTTATCAAGAAATTCCAGAAAATCAAATTTATTATGTATTACATCTAAATGGCAAACAATATTTAGGCTGTTTATCAATGCAGAATAAGGGCATTGATATACTGGCCAAAAGTCATGCAACCTAATATTATTAGCAACTTTCTTAACCATTGTCATTATTGTTGAAATTTCAGGTAAAACTCCTGAAACAAGAGTATTAGCTGAAATGATAGGAGTTTCAACTGAATCTGACAACTGTGAAGGATACAAAACATTTTTCAGCACTAGGACATTGTTGGAAGTCAACTCTTTCAAGCAAAATCTTTCAGCCAGTTGCAAGCGTCTCAGGATTAGTGGAGGTATACAATTTTCGATTTCCATAGAGTTAATAGGAGTGGTATGCATTGCTCCACTTATAATTCTCAAACCCATATTTTGTATTACATCAAGTTTTCTTAATAAGGTATGACTAACATTCATATAAGCCAAACTACTATAATCAAAATGACTCCTAACTATACTTTTATACAGCATACTCAAGGTTTTAGGATCAGAGCCCCAAAATGTACCAGCTAAACATCTCAAAACATTGATACTTTTCATTGCATTGCCACAGATATACTTAATATGCTCTTCAAATTTCAACTTATTGTCTAGAATAACTCCTAAAAATTTATGTTGATTTACTACAGGAATGATTTCATTATTGTATATGATTTTAACAAGAGATTGTGCAAAAGGATCTTTACTAAATACCATTACAGAGCTTTTAGCAGAATTAATATCTAATTTTAATACATTACTATAATAATGGTGTAACTGCAACATCACAGAGTTTAGATGATTCATGGCTAAGTCCAAATTTTGACTTTCACTGTATAAAAGCAAATCATCTGCAAATTGTAAAATATTAACATGTGATGTGTTAACATACTTATGAATTTGAGAAGTATACAGATTATACAAAAGAGGAGATAATGTAGCTCCTTGCATTGTTCCTTTACTGATTGACTCAGGTCCATGTAATTTATTATTAAATTTAACATACAATGTTCTATTATTTAGAAAATTAAATATCCATTTTAATATTTTAGTAGGAAGACCTAATTCATGTAAGACATGAATAAGGCTGTCAATGTTAACATTATCAAAAGCACCTTTTACATCTAAGAAGACACAGATTACATTAGAGTGGCTGAGCTTTGCTTTTTTTAAAGCTGTTATCAATGACACAAAGCTCTCAGAGCAACTTTTACCCTTTCTGAACCCGAATTGTGTGTTAGGTATTTTAGACATTGTTTCAGCAAAATAATCTAATCGTAACTTTAACATATTTTCAAAAAGTTTACCCAAACAGGATGACAAAGATATGGGTCTGTATGATGAAGGATCATTTGCAGGCTTATTAGTTTTCAAAATAGGTATTACACACTGAGTTTTCCATGATTCAGGAATTACTGACATATTCCAAAGTTTGTTATAAATTTCTAATAATATAATCAGAGCATTAGAATGCAAGTTTTTTATTAATTTATATGGAATGTTGTCCATACCTGGGGTTGTATCCTTCCGACTCTTCAAGGAAATGTGAAGCTCATTTATTGTATATGGCTCATTAAGAAAAGACATACAATTATCAGACATGTCTATAATATTTAAGGTGGAACTATTAATTAGAGAAGTATCTGCGAGTTTCTCTAGAAAACTTGGTACCCATTCATCTTTTAAATACTTATTAGAACTTCCTTTGATCCTTTTGAATTTTTTAATATAACCCCATATTCTAGAAACTGGTGACATTCTGTTAAAAGAAGTACATAACTCATGCCATGACTTTATCCTTTCTTCTTTTAAAATCTTTTTCTTTTTAGCATCCAGTCTTTTATAGTTAATAAAGTTGGGTATTGTTGGAAAGTCATGGTATGTCTTAAGAGCCTCTTTTGAATTTTTGACTGCAACATCACATTGTGTGTTCCACCATAGAGCTGGTTTTCTTAATACTCTTGGTGTGTGAGTAGATTTTTGCTTAGGGATAGATTTATCTCTGATTTGATACAAAATATTTATAAAATTATTGTATGATTCCACTGGATCTGTATTATTTAAATCTAATTGTACAAAAGAGGTTTCAGATAAAGTAACAAATTTGGACCAGTCTGCTTTATTGTACAAATATTTTTCTTCCACAGAACGAACATCATATACTGATGGCCTCACATTCATATCTAGCAGTGTTGGATATTGATAACTACCCATGGGATCATCATGGACTTGCCATTCGCAAAGAGGAGCTATTGAAGAACTTACCAAGGCTAAATCAATTGCTGAAGAATTCCTGTTTGGATACTGAACAGTAGTTGGGCTACCATCATTCAAAACACACAAATCGAATTTGTCTATAAGATTATATAACATATTACCTCTGCTATTGTTTGCATGACAACCAAATAATATATGATGTGCATTAAAATCTCCCATGATGATACATGGCTTAGGAGTTTCCAACAGTAACTTTTCCATTTTATTGCTATCAAACCTGATAGGATGAGGAGGACAATATACACACAGAATATGTAATTTACCTATGGATGTTTCTATTGATATACAAATATTTTGAATGGGTTCATAAAATGATGTGTCTACAATGTTATATTTTATGTGTTGTTTAATTAATATGCCTACGCCATTATGTTTATTTTTTTAATTTTTGAAAATAAAATTTAATGGTGTAAAATTAGGAATAATACTATTACTTCTAAGCCATGTCTCATTCAAAAGGCATATATCAATATTTTGTTCAGACATAAATTTGTTTAAAAGAGTTCTCTTATGCAGTAAGCTTTGAATATTAAACTGTGCTATATGTAGATATAAATCCATACAATCAGATTAAATTAGATAGTAAAATTTCTTTAATTCTTTTATTTGTAATGGGTACATCGTCGCTATTGTTGCCAAGAGCGATAAGAGATTTTACTATTGCATTAATTATAATTTCATTTCCTATAATTTGCTCAGGGTCAAGCACCTTGGCGACTTTATTTAAATTTTTATCCCATTGGGAATCTTTAGGGTTTTTTAAAACTGGAAATACTTTCGGGTCATTCTTATTGAGAGGCATACTCACGACAGTGGCATACGAGCGGCTCAGGTTGAGGAATTTACTTTTTTTTTCTTCCATTTTTTTTTCTTAATAGGGCAGTCCTTCGAAACCGCCAAGTGATTTCCAGAGCAGTTAATACAGGTAATACCTTCAACATCACACTCTCTGTAAGAGTGGCGACCTGAACACGATGAGCACTTCTGCTCTCCTCTGCATACTTTTGCTGAGTGATTGAACTTCAAACATTTATAGCATTGTACCAATGGTGGAATATAGCTGCGCACCGGGTATCTGAACAATCTGATATAAACATATTGTGGCAATGAAGTTGCTGCAAATGTTACAGCCACAGTGCCTAATGGTATCAGTTTCCCTTCCTCCTTCCGCATAAATCGCTTTATCGAAATGACTTCTGAATCACATGTAATGTTCTTGTAGATTTCTTCGTTGGACATGGATACAGGAACATATCGGATAACTCCAATAATTTCCGTCATATGTGCTGATATCTTCCCCATCAAGATTCAGCAAAATACTTAGGCATGCATCTTGACAGGAAACAAACATGGAAAATACATATTCAAAAAAAACGCGACGAACTAAACATACGGCTAAGAAACCTGAACTGGCTAATAGGCAGAAGGTCACACATAACCATGGAAAATAAGCTACTCATTTATAAAGCTATAATCAAGCCCATTTGGATGTATGGCATTGAGTTATGGGGATCAGCAAAAAACTCTAATGTGGAAATTTTACAACGGTTCCAAAATAAAGCACTCAAAACTATAACCAATGCACCTCTATTTATCAAAACTAGTGAATTGCATGAGTACACAGAAATGAAAACAGTTAAAGAAGAAGTGGAACACAGAGCAACTGAATACAAAAACCGAATAAAAACACATACAAATACCCTAGCCACAGAGTTATGTAAACCATTGTGTGATAGAAGGCTCAAAAGACAACACATATGGGATTTTGTTAACTAACAAATCCGAATCTATTATGAGTCAGCTTGCTCACTGGAGCAACAGTTCTCTCCCGCTATCTACACATACAACAAATCTGCTAAGGGCTTGCTAAGCCGATCGCAAGATAACTGAAACATAAAAAAAAAAAAAAAATATGTGCTGGTATAAAAGCTTTGAGTTTATGTGTATTCAAAAAATTATCCTTAATTAGGAAACTATTTGCTGGGGCTGGCTTTTTGAATGGCCACTTTATAAGCATTTATTCTATGGACACCCACAATACCCTTAACATTTTCTGAAAAAAGATTTGTTAGGGAAATCGGGTTTTTGTTCCCCACTTTCTCTTGCTCCGTCGATTCAACATAAACCACACAATCACCACTGTGGTTCTCTGGAAATAGTCTCTTATATGAAGGTTTGGTGAACAGTTTGTAATTATCACTGTCATAAGAGGGACTTGGTCTAGAGGAAAGTTTCCTCTTTTTCCCTGCCAGATCAACGGGGTCCCCCCCCGTCGCTGGTGACACTCATAGTTTATAATATAATTAAACTAGGTATTCACTAATATATTATTTACACAGAAATACACAATATTTACACAGAAAATTAAAGATGAGAATTTCGAGAAATTTAAAACACCCGCTCGATTCGACTTCCCGCCAAAAAGTCGCGGAGTGGCAGATTTTTTTTTTTTTTTTAATTATTCATGACCATGGATACTCGTCCTTCAGTCGGATTCTTAGTAATAATTTTTCCTTCAGTAACAGATGATGGGATGATGATGATGAGGTGATGATGAAGACGATGAATCCCTCCCCTTTCCCCATTCCAGTAAAGTTATGGATACTTTACTGAAACTTTAAGTGAAGTTTTGTAGAGAACACGAAAAATCGCGTTTCGCGATGTTTGTATCATTTGCCCACACTCGTGCACGTTGACGAACCGGTAAACGTTAATAATCCACCATTATTACAATTTAACACTCGAAGAATCACAAGTTTTAGAAAATAATACAAAAACACGACACCATCTTTTCGGTTCCCGCCAAAACTTTCCCGCGGAGTGGCAGATTTTTTTTTTTTTTTTTTAATTATTCATGACCATGGATACTCGTCCTTCAGTCGGATTCTTAGTAATAATTTTTCCTTCAGTAACAGATGATGGGATGATGATGATGAGGTGATGATGAAGACGATGAATCCCTCCCCTTTCCCCATTCCAGTAAAGTTATGGATACTTTACTGAAACTTTAGGTGAAGTTTTGTAGAGAACACGAAAAATCGCGTTTCGCGATGTTTGTATCATTTGCCCACACTCGTGCACGTTGACGAACCGGTAAACGTTAATAATCCACCATTATTACACTTTAACACTCGAAGAATCACAAGTTTTAGAAAATAATACAAAAACACGACACCATCTTTTCGGTTCCCGCCAAAACTTTCCCGCGGAGTGGCAGATTGGTGGCAGTGCTGCCAATGTCGATGGTGTGGATTACCCAAGCATTGGACTGAAAATCCCCAATTACGGGTAAAATAGAATCAACATTCCCCACATTTTCCCCACAATTTTTGATGAAATAAAAAAAAGTCGTGTTTGTTTAAATCAAACTTATTTAGTGCAAAAGTTATCAGTTATGTTCATAACTAATCAAATTCTTACATGCTGTTTTAATTTACTAAGTACATTGTTTTTACTAATTTAAATGTTTTAATCTACTTTTGCATCTCTTTATTACGTCAAACTTTTCTGGTCAACATATCATTTGAAGGGTCAAATTTACGCTCCCCCTTTCTTCTTAATACCTTCTGTAGTGGCCATAAGCACTACTACAGTGTCGGTATAAAGGTCATTACGATTCTCAGTTTTTCAATTCTTCAGGACTCTAAATTTTCTTTCTACCGATGCATTCGAGAAAGATAAAACGAGAATTCATGGTTTTATGACATACATTAGAATTATCGTCGTCCTTTTAATCTTGAGCTTTTTCTTTACATTTTAGTATACGAAATAAACAACAAACAGTAGGCTAAGTATGTTATTTGTACACAATAATAGTCGACACTAGAGTTCACTCGATTATTGTATGATGTCTGCACTTAGCTTCAAAAGTGTAATTTAACCTATGAATATTTTAATGATGAAACATGTAATAATTTATCATAAGTTAGAAATGTGAGAAGTAGAAAATTTTAAGAAAGCTCTCATGAATTAAGATTAAGATTAGGCTGGTTAAATTTGAAATGTAAAACATAATGTAAGTAAATAAAATAAACAGAAGGTACTCGTAATTAATAGCCTCATATTGCACGCCCGCGATAGGCAAACTGTTGAAACTCTGAACCTTATATTAAGAACACTTTTTGTACACAGTATATGCAATAAAAATATTGTATTCTATTCTATGTACTTTTTAAAATTCTCCGGAATTAAACCATCAACCTGGAACGGGTTGCCTTCCAAATTTTGACAAGCTTGATATGGCTCGCCTGCCCGGAGTGAGAAACCCCCACGTTTTCCCCACATGAACGCTCTCCCCACAAATTACCCAATCGGACTGAAAATCCCCACAGTTTGGGTAATTCGGGTCAGTGGCCCTATTCGGAGATTTGAAATTCTCATCTCACCTTTTTTCATCCTCGTTGCTCTCGTTTGAAACGTCATAGGTGTGAGAGTGACCAAGGGGGCTATTCCTGCGCGTGAGATGAGATGAGATTTTATCTTGGTCACTCTCACACCTATGACGTTTCAAACTAGAGCAACAAGGATGCAAAATGGTGAGATGAGAATCTCAAATCTCCGAATAGGGTCCCAAGATAAAATCTCATCTCATCTCACGTGTAGGAATAGCCCCCCAGGCTATAGGGGATAGGGCTATAGGTATACACTAGAGTTGTAGTCGCAAACGGTACAAACATTACGAAACGAGACTTTTCAAGTTCTCAAAAAAAAAGTTATAGTAAATTATCCACGGATTCGCTGAAATGGGGAAAGGGGAGGGATTTATCTCATTTATTATCATCCTCTCCCTCATCATCATTATCTTCTCATAGAGTTGACAGAACAGCACGTAGGTGGAACTGTCTCAAGGCTTTAGCCTGCCTGATGGACCAAACTTGAAAAAAAAATTACTCAAATGTCAATGTCATGACATCCAACTAAAAACACTTTCTGAGTAATTCTGAGTAAAATCGAATGTTCTAATCGTAATTTTTGTGTAAATTTTTGCTTTACCTAAATTTTCTATCATGGCCAAGAAAACCTACGATCTACTGTTCAAATTGCTGCTCATCGGTGACTCCGGCGTCGGAAAAACATGCATTCTGTTCAGATTCTCAGACAATCATTTCACAACGACGTTCATATCCACAATCGGTAGGAACCACCTTTAGATTTGTGATATTTATCTGCGATTTACCCTTGCAGGGAGCGTCCGCTGGTGTAAACAGCATTTAGATACCACGATCATAAGTAATTTGAACTTAAGTTGTCCGTGGGCGGGAGTATCGTGCTAGCAAAAAATACTGTGCGATTTGCAGGTATCGACTTCAAAATAAAGACTGTGGAACTACGGGGGAAGAAGATCAAGCTACAAATCTGGGACACGGCAGGGCAGGAGCGGTTCCACACCATCACCACGTCGTACTACCGTGGCGCGATGGGCATCATGCTCGTCTACGATATAACCAACGAGAAGACGTTCGACGACATCGTCAAGTGGTTACGGAATATAGACGAGGTTCGCTAATCACGTGCTAATTAACTCTACGCACCACTGTTTTGGTGGCAGTGAAGGTTGCCATTATATCGGCATTGTATCATTCTGACTGGATAAACCTTGACCCCTGGTCGATATCCTCCAGATATCTGTTGTGTGAAACTGAAACATTTGGTAGGATATGACTCATGTTGATCAGTTTTGACTTTATATGCTATCTCAATGGTTTCTCACAAACAGTAGTATGATTTTTCTGAGGGTATTGATTTTACAAGTTTTTCTGATTCAGATTCTACTGTGACTGAAATGTCACTGATTTTTTAATTTCCCTTTATTAGAGAAGGGCAGCACTTAATTTGACTTTAGTTAAATCTGTTTTAAGATTCAAATTCAACATTGTTTGTTTGGCCCCTTATTAATAATTATTAGCATTTGCTACAAAAATATTTTATTAGTATGGTTAAAACAGCAACAGATTTAAAAATATCTTTATGTAAACATTCCAGCACGCCAATGAAGATGTAGAAAAGATGATTCTGGGCAATAAATGTGATATGGAGGAGAAGCGAGTAGTCAGCAAGGAGCGCGGTGAGGCGGTGAGTTGCCTGCTTTAGGGCGAAATGTACCGGAACTGTGTGGAGCCAACTCAGTTGAATTGTCTAATTTATGCATTGACACTCTAAGGGCTGCATTCTTAAACGACTCTCAGTCATGAATCTCGATTTAGTAGTAGTTTTCAGTTAGTGAAACAAGTAGTAAAGTAAAAGTCATCACTGAGCGATGTTTAAAGTCATCACTGAGAGTTGTTTAAGCAGCAGTTGTTTTAA
Source organism: Peribatodes rhomboidaria (assembly GCA_911728515.1). Lineage (NCBI taxonomy): Eukaryota > Metazoa > Arthropoda > Insecta > Lepidoptera > Geometridae > Peribatodes > Peribatodes rhomboidaria. Next base: position 353,012 of record OU452179.1, on the reverse strand, counting down.
AGTTTTTAAACAGAAACTTCTTTGATTTGATGATTCTGTTCAACTTTGGAGAATTTCTGGCCTTATTGACAAATTTTTATTTAATAATTAATGTAATTGTTGAAAAGTTTTGGACTACTATAAGTTTTTAAACTACTGTAGGTTACATTAAGACCTTATGCAAATGTCAAATTTAAAGATTGTTACTAAACAGACAGCATGGCAGGAATGCCCGGAGCTTTATTTACGCAAGCTTGATGGCGTGCAATCACAGTTATCATCAGAATTATGAGAACCTCTTCTTTCAGTATGTGAAAGTCATTAGTCTCCTCATGTAGTCCAAATCTCTACATTTTGGCTGGCAGTACAGTTGACGAGTCAGGTAGCTTGCTATAATTATGTTTTATCTTACCCAGCAGAATAAAATCAATATCTAGACAAGGTTAGGCCTATTGACCTACATTCTTTTTATACTATTAGTGTGGTATGTAACTAGCTACCTGTTTGGCGATCATTCGTAAAAATACGTTAATGAGGAGAAAAACATTAGAGAAGCAATTACATCTATCCATTTCGCTGGCCGCCACTCGATAACGTGACTCACAACACTAGATGAGTTACTGTTTGTTGGAAATGTTTATGTTTCAGACTAGGAGTGTTACTACTTCAATAAGAATTTTGTGTAAATGAGTCGACTTACATTTATTAGGTATAATATATTGTGTTGGATCAAAACATGAATCGATTACAACTCTCGGTGTCTACCCGACGGTGAGAGATGAGACGATGGCTGCAGACGGTCTACTTATGGTAATCAGTAACGGTAGCCTGTCAACGGGCGCAACACTAACAGAGTTGCCGGTGCCGCGCCGGGCCGGATTCGTCTGACACGTGTCGTGTGTTATGTGCAGATAGCGCGCGAGCACAGCATCCGCTTCATGGAGACGTCGGCGAAAGCGAACATCAACATCGAGCGCGCGTTCTCGGAGCTGGCCGAGGCCATCCTGGACAAGACCGCGGGCCGCGAGGCGGACGCGGACCACGCGCGCATCGCCGTCGAGCGCCGGCCCTCGCGCGCCCCGCCCGCGCGCGCCTGCTGCGGCTCGTAGGCCGCGCGCCTGCTGCGGCTCGTAGGCCGCGCGCCTGCTGCGGCTCGCAGGCCGCGCGCCTGCTGCGGCTCGTAGGCCGCGCGCCTGCTGCGGCTCGTAGGCCGCGCGCCTGCTGCGGCTCGCAGGCCGCGCGCCTGCTGCGGCTCGTAGGCCGCGCGCCTGCTGCGGCTCGCAGGCCGCGCGCCTGCTGCGGCTCGTAGGCCGCGCGCCTGCTGCGGCTCGCAGGCCGCGCGCCTGCTAAGGCTCGTAGGCCGCGCGCCTGCTGCGGCTCGCAGGCCGCGCGCCTGCTGCGGCTCGTAGGCCGCGCGCCTGCTGCGGCTCGCAGGCCGCGCGCCTGCTGCGGCTCGTAGGCCGCGCGCCTGCTGCGGCTCGCAGGCCGCGCGCCTGCTGCGGCTCGTAGGCCGCGCGCCTGCTAAGGCTCGTAGGCCGCGCGCCTGCTGCGGCTCGCAGGCCGCGCGCCTGCTGCGGCTCGTAGGCCGCGCGCCTGCTGCGGCTCGCAGGCCGCGCGCCTGCTGCGGCTCGCAGGCCGCGCGCCTGCTGCGGCTCGTAGGCCGCGCGCCTGCTGCGGCTCGTAGGCCGCGCGCCTGCTGCGGCTCGCAGGCCGCGCCCGCCCTCTGAGCGGCTCCGTTATGTCCTGTCAATTTGCCTCCACCCACTCACTGAGCCGGACTCCTCATCTCACCGGCTGCACTACATTCATTGAGAAGTTGTCCCGCGCGAAGAGGAACAGTGGATACTTTGGATGGATGTTCAGGGCCTTACATGTTGTTGCGATCATTGTTGAGTTTAGCCGCCGACGCTGTGCGATCGTGAATCCTATCGCCGCACAATAAGGTTAATGGTCGCGCAGCGTTGGCGGCTGAACCTCCATGCAATAAGATGTCACAGTTTATTGTAGATTTAAACCAACAGAATTACACATGTGTATTTTATCAATAGTGTGCTACTCTATTGGTTATTTCACCTCTCTGCTAGGGATGACATGCAGCCTGCCAGTATACCCGTTACTGTACTTTCTTCTGCACTTTATTTCTACTAAAATTAGAAACGTACATTCACTGATAACGTAACGCTGCTCGCGTTACGTTATCAGTGAATGTTTCTTGCTAAATTACGATTCGTCGCCTTTGTTGAAAGACAGTCATAAAGTCCTTTCACATGTAAGATCTGATAAAGTTATTGTTTGAGTCGTGCTTAGTTCGTGTAAATGAATATTAATAGATTATATTGTCATAACCATGCACTTATCTGTTTGTACGTACGATCAGGAAGTACAGTAATAACATTAGGTCATTATGTAAGTAGGAAACAAAAATATGGTGAGGAGGAAAATTTTTAAATACTATGTTATCGATTTACTTATGGTGACTCGACCGGTTTGTCTGGGTTCCTAAAAACGAGGAAAAATGTTGTTTTTCATTAATTTATAATCATAATGGTGGAGTTTTATCTTAGTTAAGATTTTGTAGCGAAGTTGTTTCGCTAAAGTGATCAATCACCGAACGTGACCGAGCTCGGTCGGTGTCACCACTCTCCGCGTCGTCATCCAGTTTGCTATCGCGTATTTAGTTCGCTTAATCACGTTTGTAAATTTTAGTCAATAAAGATGTATTTTATGTACTTTGTCGTAATGTAAATGTGCGAACTTGAATGAAAAATATTTATATCTTATTTTACGCACAGAGCAATAAAAAATGAGTTATGTAACTTTTTTTTAAAATTGTGATCGAGGCACCAAAATAAAAAATAATTTCGCGACTAGGTTTATTGCAGCAACACTATTTATTATTAAAGTCTTCGAATTCATATTTATGTAAGATTGTAGAGTTTTGTAGAAGTGCGGGCCGCGGCCTCGTCGCCGCCCGCACTACTACGAACGGTGTTATTAGACGGAGTAGATCGACGAAATAAGTCTGATGAATATCTAAGTGCAATAAAACATTAACGCAACAATATTTATATCTACACAAACAAGATTTTTCGAGATTACTGTTTTAGTATCTTAGTTACTGATCGGTGTTGTATACAGAGCATAGTCGATAGTTTATTTTTGTTAAGATTGAACGTCAGGATAACTAGACGCTACGACAGTGGATAGCATAGAGCGGTGCTTTGCTTCACATGTATCACGCATTGTATTAACACTTTGTGTTAATGTGTTGTTTCAAACTTACCTGCACCTTATTATAATCATTATGTTCGTCGACTGGTACCATAAAATGAATAACTTTATAGAATCGATAAGTACTTTAGTTTAGATAGTCATGTTACGATTATTTTTGTTCATTCACTTGTTGTTTAGCTGATTATCTATTTTGTACGCGACATACCTAGCTTAAATTTGTTTACATATCGCGAGGTTTACTTAATATCGTAAGGTTTTGAAAGGTTATATTTTTTCTCATTGCATACTTAGTTGTTAGTTGTTTTGGTGTTTGTATAATGCTCCCTACAGACATACTGCAACATTTAATGTTGTGAAAATATCGATGCAAAGTAACAACGCAGAAAAATAGTGTCGTAATGTGCACCCTACTCTTGTGACATACAGCAGAATTTCAAACGAGGCCTTCACGGTCGGTGTTGACGCTAACTACATATGTAACATTATGGACTTACTTATACAGTACAGTACTTTTTTGTACGTCGGCAACGTGTGTTTGAACCTTTACGCTTCCTACGTACGCAATAAAATGTACGTAATGTTCCATTGCATATTACGTGTATGTCTGTACTCACCTTTACATATCGTTAGCAATACTGGAGCGTGTTGCTCCACGCCGCGCATCTGCTCGTCGCTCCCAGCTGCTGCAGCGCAGCGGTCGCGGCGGCTCGGCTCGTGCGCTGCTCGTCAAGTCAAGTAGTGCTGGGCCTTTTTCCTGTCATGATTGCTGCCCGCGCGCGGAGGCGCCCGTATCCTATGATTTCATAGATGTTTGTCCTGCATGAGAGTTTACGCCGCAGGCACACAACCCGCATGCGGATCCACATGCTGGCGGCAATCCGCATGACAGGAAAAGGGCCCTAAGCCGACGTCGATGACGTGCCTATAAACCATTTTCCTTATTATAAAAGTTATTTTACTCACACGCATAATTAATTAATCATTGCTGAAAACGCAGTGGGCATGGGCTGCTATAGCTCTTCCTACATAAAACTATTGCTTTATTTGTATGTTATACCTACATTGCAATTAATAAAACACATTTGTCTCATGTAGCAAGGGCTATGGCAACAAATATAAGAAAATAAGTAATATTATTACTCTATAGTTATTCGTAATAAAGTACGGTTAATTAAATAAATTACTATTTTATCGTACGGTGTATGTGTCTCGTCGGTTTTTACTTGCTTTTATAAAATAAACATCGGCATTGTATATTATGTTCATAATAAACGATCTATCGTAAACTTCGACTTTTCTTTACAATCCAAAGATTATGTATCAACTTATGTCCCAGGCATTGACCAGCTTACATAGAGGTACCCTAGTCCAGACTATAGTAACAGTACCTACCATGGACTTACTGCTTGTACTACCGATATAGATGCTCACGTAGCTGGGCTAACAATCATTGTTTTTGGGTAGACAAGGCGCCAGATGAGCTGTTTCTTTGGGCACTAGTAGACGGGCTATATTATTTTTACTGCAATACTGGCCCAGCAATATTGCGACAATATTTTAAGAATGGCTCAGCCATCTAACTAATTTTATGAATGCGAAAGTTTTGATTGATGTTTGTTACTTGATCATGCCAGAACAGCTAACCGGATCTAGATGAACATTTGCACAGAGATATAGGTAGTCTGGAATAGCACAGAATACTTTTTAAGCAGTTAGTAAGTACAGTCATACATTTCTAGCATGGCTGATGATGGCCCGGCTACAGTCGACAATATTGCCAGTATTGCAGTAAATATGTGGCTCGTCTAGGAGCACCTATACTGATGGTATCGTTTACTACAAAACTACCAACTAGAATGGCTAGATGTATGTTTATTCTACATAAACAAAATTGCTTGCGTCGCAATTGGAACGAAATAACAACAATTGTTTTATAGGACAAAGCTAACAGATCAAACGTTGTTATTGTGGCAGCGTCCTTCCCCGTTATCTGTGCGAGGTCAGGGGCCAGCCAGTTCCCGGTCACTGGACCCTGTACCACACCAGTCTGCTCCGGGCCGCAGAGACGCGCGTACGAGATGCAGCTTCTACTCAAGTTTGTGTGGGTGCTGACATGCTTTCAAGTAGCTGAGTTTTCTGATAGTAAGTCCAGCTAGGTACCTACCTACCTCCTTAATGCACGATAATATAACATTTCTACCTACTAGGTAAAGTGACAGAGCAATTAAAACGTAGGTACCTTACCTATCTAACATAAATATTAAAGTCTGCATTAAATGTTTTGATGCAATGATCGTTTTAAAAAAGTTTGGAACAAGCTACACTACGTTCCATATAACGGCGGTCCGTTCGGTAACGCAGCCAAGTCCGATGTTCGCAGTGTGGTCGCGTGTTCCAGGCGGCGAGTGCGTGATCGAGCTGGAGTGCGAGGAGTGCCTGCCGGAGTACATGCCGGCGGTGACGTCGCACGGCGCGGCGCGCGGCACGGTGCGCGTGCCGCACGGCGAGGAGCTCGCGCTGTCCTGCGGCCGCGGGCACTTCCTCGCCTTCCCGCGCGCCAGCCTCGTCGCGCGCTGCGACGCCGGCCGGTACCGCGTGGACGGCGCGCCGCGGCACCTGCTGGACCTGGGCTGCCAGCGCAGCGTGCTGGAGGACGTCGAGCACACGGTATGCACTCACGCTACTTTCACTGCATCCTGTCATCTTCACCTTGATCTGTGCCATCGCTATCGGTACTACATACCCGAATGCTTTGAGAATCTAGGATGGGTAAGAGTAACGAGGACGATTGTTAAAGTAGGCGGGCGGCGGTTGCAGGTGGAGCACTGCGGGCCGCCGCTGCAGGGGCGCGCTTACGAGGCGGCGGAGGGCGCGCGCACGCGGCACGTGGCCACGCTGTGCTTCGACGCGGACCGCGCGCTGCCCGTGCGCCTGCGCACCGCGCGGGCGCTGCGGCTGCCGGCGCACAGCGACGCGCGCGCGCCGCTGTCGCTGCTCGGCAACTTCAACCACATGTTCGACGCCACGACGCGGCACGACGCCGAGCGGCTCTACACGAACGAGCGCCGCCTCAACCGGCGCCTGCGCGAGCTGTTCAAGCACGATCAATACTCGTTCGCCGATCAGACGCTGACCGCGGGGAAGCTGCTCGGGCCGGGGTACTTCGAGGCGCGGGACGTGCGCGTCGCGGAGTTCGTCTCGAACAAGGTGCTGTCGTGGCGGAGCGTCGTCGAGGGGAACTCGAAGAACCTGCACGAGGACGTCGCCGCCTTCATGTCTCGGAACAGCAGCGCGGACGTAGAGGTGTACGCGGGCACGCACGGCGTGCTGAGCCTGAACGCGCGCGAGCCGCGGCCGGAGCTGTTCCTGCGCGAGGGCCGCCGGTTCCCGGTGCCGCGGTACACGTGGACGGTGGTGCACTCGGCGGCGCGCGACGCGGCGGTGGCCCTGGTGTTGCTCAACGACCCGTTCGTGACGGTGAGCGAGATCCGCGAGGCGGTGTTCTGCGCGAGCGCATGCGGGCGCGTGTCGTGGCTGCGCGCGCTGGCGCGGCACAGGAACTACGAGCGGCCCGCGCTCGGGCTCGTGTTCTGCTGCGAGCTGAGCGAGTTTACCGCGCGAGTCGGGGAGATGCCGAAGATATTCAACAGCACCGTCAAACTCTTAATCTAATGTAAATATGTCATGGTTTTTAAACCTTAAAGAACTATCACATCATGCAATCTGTAGTCTAGCTGTCCACTAGGTGGCGTATAGTATAATAAGAGATAGACATACACCACAGCCCCCCTATTCTTATGCGTGAGATGTTATCTTGGTCACTCTCACTTCTGACTTTTCAAACGAGAGAGACAATGGCCAAAAAAGTTTCGTACGTGCAAGTAATAGGAGCCAAACTATCAATCTCGCAAGACAGATCGCACTGTGTGACAGGTGCCTTGTTTCGATCTTGGATCCCGTTTCCACCTGCAGAAAAACACGTGAAAAAAGTCCAGCAGTTTATAAGTGTAAACTCCGTAGCAAATTTAGTTGTGTCGTGACAGCACTTGCCCCTGTCGGCCAGACTGTCGGGTCGAACATTTCTTGCGGGAGTATTCTTGCAGGTGGGAACGTGGCCTAACGATGAATTCTCTCTACCTCTCATTCTCTCTTATATAGATAGAGCGAGAGGAATTTAATAGTCGATTATGCAACGAGGGGACAAAGCAGTGTCTTACGTCGCGGGTGGCTTATTGAACCTTGAGTGTATCAGGGGACTCTAGAGTTAACTCCCGAGTGCAGCGAGGGAGTTATTTAGAGGCCCGAGTGAACCAAAAGCTTGGGAAGCCTAAGACGAAGACACTGCTTTATCCCAGAGGTGAATACTCTACTTTTCACACCTTCTGCGAGGCAATAAAGAGGAACTGTGAAAATATGTTTTATCAAACATCGTTTTTTAGAGTTTTGGTTGGAAAACAAAAAGGAGGCGTCGGCGTCGTACGTACGTATCTACGTACCTATTAGTTTCTAATACTTGTGATTCTACGAGTGTAAAAGTGCATAATGTTTGATTATTATTTTTTACCAGATCGTTAACGTACACGAGTGTAACAAACATTACGAAACGCGACTTTTCGTGTACCCTACAAAACTCCATTTGTTAGGGGAGTGATATAACTTGGTTTGAAGGTCTTAGGATATAATAACGTTGCAATCACTTGGTTATAATTACAACTAGGAAAAACGTAATTAACTAGACACTGGCAAATGCACACGACGTGCGGCGCCAAAAATGAGGAGAAAAAAACAGCGTATTTTGTTATAAAATTTCATGCATTTGCGTTATTTTTGTTTATGGTGGCCAGTTCAATTTTCGAATAACTCGTCCCTTTGCGAGTTTTTATTCAATTTTAACCTCGTTGCTCGAAAACTCCCTCGGGAGTTTCATACAACTTTAGCTTTACCTTGGGAGGCAATGCCTCGCTTCACATTGAGACTACGTGTTAAGTAATTAGTAATAGTCGAGCAGGTGGTGTGAAAAGGTAATTAGCTCTAAGGGTGTTTTAAAGTGTTTTTACGTCGTAGCTTTAAATAAATAAATATTTTTACGAGTAACCATGAGACGTTTATTTAAAAAATAGTAAATACATAAGTGATTTAGTCCTTCTCGGCGATGGCGGTCAGATGTCGGTCGATCTCGCTTTCGCTCAGTATGCTGGAAAATACAAAATAATATATTATTGCCTTTCTAAGTTAAGTAGAATCTTCAATGTTTAATTACTCTAAAAAAAAGAGTAATTAAACATTGAAGATTTCAATTTAATTATTACTAAAAGGAGTTGAGAATTTCGTAGAATGCAATCGTCTTATGGCAACTCAATAGCTCTCAGCTATAATAATGCGCTTTTACGTCCGATTGTAACTTGGACAAAATGGCGCATGATGTCTGTATGTAATACTGTATTTTTTGGACATCATCACATCACACCTATATAGTCCCAAGTCGATCACAAACTATTGAGTAATTGCCTGAGGGAACGCGAAGCGTCTTCGTTTCAGTTTTGGAAAAATGCTTTGGTATATCCGGCGTCCGGTTGTCTGGATGTCTGCTTTTCTTTTCCATTATGTCCCCTTTCTCAACCGATTTCCGTGAAATTTTGTGAATAGGTTCGAAATTATTGTGTGGACTTTTTCGTCTATGTAGTGTTAGAATTTCAAAATGGCGCGGAGTTATGGGATATGAGAGAAACTGGCGGTTTTCAGCTCACAGAGCCTCTGGAAACGAGATTATTTGTTTCTTGAACCAATCTCTAGTGTATTTCCGGTCTAACGTCGCATTAAGTACGTCAAGGAATATGATTTTTTATTCTATCTTAATGAAATTTACTAGAAAACTTTATACAAATTGATTTTTGAAGCTAATTTGAACTTTTATACAATTTGATATTAAAAGAAACTCTCCGAGCGTGTGGCCGAGAATTCAGAATTCTCGGAATAAAAAGATAGGATGAAAAATTCATATTCATATTCCTTGGTGTACTTAATGCGACGTTAGTGCGGAAGTACACTAGACTGGTTCCAGAAACGGTTTTGAAGATGAACTTCCACAAAGTAACGCCTGATTCAATCAACGAGATTTAACGTACTACGTACTAGAGGAGTTGATCCAAACAAAAAATGTTACGCTACTTAATGAAATGGCTGCCCACCGTAGGCTGACATGAGGTTTGCTGCACCATTGACTACTGAATTGCTAATTTACGTCGGTCCAGATTTACACTTCGATTCCAGCAATTTAGCGCTGCTCCGTACACAAGCACACTGCACGCGTGTCGGGACCACGCTAACGTTAGGTGCATAGATGTCAGTGCACTGGAGCGGACGAAAGTTTTTGGTTTGAATGATGAAATCTAGTACGCAGTACATAGATTTCATACAGGGCTGTAGGTAACTCACCAACAACTTCTCAAGGGTTCAATGTACTCATCAATATGAACAACTCTGAAATCGCAAAGAAATAATCAGCTGTTCTATACATTTCGTCTCAGGGCAATTTTCTCAGCTGTCGCGATTTCAAGATTGGCTTCATAGTAAAAGCTGTTCATATTGATGAGTACAATGAACCCTCAAGGGGTCTTTGATGAAGTTAGCTACTTAAATAAATAATGTACAGGGTAATAGGTACGAGTATATCGATGGCGTGTAGCAATAAATAGGAGCAGGTACTGACGTGAACTCGGGGCGGTCCTTGGTGACGAGCCCGACCTCTATCTCGGCGGCCTTGAAGTCGACGCACAGCACGTGCGACAGGCACGACACCGCCAGCTGCACCGCCTCGTCCGCGCTCAGCGCCGAGCGCTTCTTGAGCTGCGGACACGAGCGGTCACTGCACCTGCACCTGCACCTGCACCTGCCTACACTCGCGGAGCACGCGCGTACTCCCGCGCCCCGCGCCAACCACGCGGCGTGGCGGCCGCCATTTTGGCTCTGTTAAGTCCGCGCAGGTCTCCGGTACGTCCTCGCGTTTAAGTGTGGTGTAGCTTGTGTGTGTGGTCTATAAGGCGCGGACAAGGTTCAGGCGCGGTGCCACTTTCCACCTTGTTCATATAGAATGTATGAAAGCGACGTGTTTTGATACACAGTTCCTTATCGCTTCAGTTTAAACGCCTGAACAGTGTCCGCGCCGCATCATCGCCTTACGTTCGGCCTCTATAGTTTTGACAAAAGTACATTTGCAAAGTGCTTGTTTTGAACTTTTTGCCCGCCTGCAGCGAAGCAAAAAAGGAGAGTATGTGTTTGATCTGTAGGTTTAAAGATAAAAGATAAATATACATTTATTTGCTTTAAACACGAGTGATAATTCATATTATAGTGTTAATAATTTAGTTTTATTATCGTTTTTCCTAAATAATGTAGATAATTATATAAATAGGCGAATGCGTAAATGTGTCCACTAACAAGCACGGAAATTGTATTTGGCAAACAGTATCACTGGGTGCCCAAAATACAGGCGTCGCCTAGTTTGGGACCCATTGTTATTCATTTTGAGTACTCGAACTGAGTGTTAAGTGTCATGTATTTGAATATTGTGTTTTTGTATGTATACAAATTACACTATTGTCAGAAAATATATTATTATTATTAAAATTAAATACGAGCTTCATGTTATGCCTGAAGAGGCGAAATGCTGAAAAGGTTTGTATGTGTAGTGTGCCTCCACAGGGTGATTTTTAATTCATTGGCATGCTTCCAGATTTTCATTGTACTCATCATGATAAGTAACGTTTACTCCGTTGATACTAAAAAAAAATCAGCTTTCTATACATTTTGTCTCTGGTGAATGAAATTTTTCTATGACAGAGCAGATTTTTTTACGGTCTAAGGGCTGACCCGTAGTGAAAGTTACGTTAGTTAAGTAAGAAAGTTTGAGTAGAAAATCTAGAAGCATGCCAATGAATTCAAAATCATTATTATCAGGGATTATACAGGATGATCCCTCGTAATTAAACTAAACGGTTAAACCGATTTTGATGAACAATGTGTCGTTAGATTCGCCCTTATTGCCGGAGTGTCATATACAGGCACCGCATTTCGCAGTCGGTGTTTTATACCGCCAGAGAAAATGCACATATTGTTATGAATGCAAAAACAAAGGCCCTATTCTAGCGCTCACAATATTATTTCGGTCCATGTCTTTCTCGTTCGAAAAGTAAGAAAATATAACAAAAAACAAAAATTACATCAACATTACCAACGCTTCATCTTGAGATAAGAATGAAAATTACATTTGACCACTGAGGCCCGTATGCTAAAACGGCGCTCATTCATGAATCTCGATTTAAAGCTGTTTTTATGTACAGTAAAACCAGTTTTAAATCGAGATTCATGACTGAGCGCGTTTTAGTATTCGGACCTAGATCGCCTTGATAGTTTGAATTAAATGCACTATCTGTGCATTTAAATTATGTTTCAAGTATTTGACATAACTAGGAAGACATGGTTTAAAGTAGATAGTTTGACGGCAGTTTCCAAATGTGTTTCGACAAACTCAGGCTACTTTTTTCGTAAACGTTATACTGGACCCACATCCTTAATTTAAAACGTGTGAGTGTAGGTAAATACCTTCTTCTCGAGGTAAGCGTTGGCGTCGGTGGCCTTAGCGCCGGCCGCGACCGCCTTGTAGGAGCAGTAGTAGCCCGACGGGTCCGTCTTGTACACGCTGGGGCCCGCCTCGGGGTCGTGCGCGATCACCATCATACCTGCGCAGCCGCGGGGTCAGCCGGGGACCACTTGTCTCTGCACCGTTCTTACCCGCGCTCAGATGTGACAACTTACAACACGCACGGATATGTTTGTCTCTTTCTCGCGGAATAAAAACTGTGTAAAGACAATTCGTCTCCGGCCCGTGCTAGCTCTGCTGGAGAGCCATTTTCGGAGGTCACGTGAATCCAAGCGAATGGCTCACTTCCCTCGGTGGCGAGAGACGTTAACGTCAAATATTAGCCCGTATTCAGAAAAATCATAGATTCGAGACATTCAATATTTATCTTCCAGTGAAGCGTGCTCAGTACGAACTCCGCTTATTATTAGTTTAATGGAAGACAAACAGTTTCAAATCAAGATAATAAGCCTTATAAGTAAGTACAGTGAGTCAAGTGCTGAGTTATAGTATGAAATACTAGCTACGCCCCGCAGTTTCATCCGCAGTTAAAAAGTATCCTATGTGCTATTCTAGACTATAATGTATCTCTGTGCCAAATTTGTGAAAGAGTAACAAACATCCATCCATCCATCCGTTCTTACAAACTTTCGCATTTATAATATTAGTAGGATATAATATGAGGTAACATCAGAATCTTGAAATTAAGGCGAAGCACTCAGCCTATAAATAAACGGAGTCCTTACGACGCCCACTCCGCTCGCAGTGGAAGGCGGGCATAAGGCTGAGTTATCAAAGTTATAAAAATTACTACTACCTTGTTCGTAAAATGAGGCACTACCCAGGAAAATAGGCCAAAAAGTGAGGGGCACAAGTTAGTAAAACGTAACTAGGAGTAAGTAGGGCGAATAGGCGGTTGTACTGACTGCATCCGAGCGGGCGCATCTCGGCGTTCTGCGTGTACACCTGCGAGATGTCGGCGATGCGGCGGCACAGCACGTGCAGCGGCACCTCGCCGCCGTACTTGTACTGCCAGTTGGCCGCCTCGTAGCGCGCGCGCTGCACCTGCGACTTGCTGTCCGCTGCGACGCATTCATTGTGTTTCATTAGCCACTTGATCGGGCCATTGTGCGTATGCTCGCAACACATGTTACGATTTGCAAACGTAAGGGCTCTGACATGCTAGCTATTTGGAAACGATTCGAAAGCGAGGCGATGCGCGGCGTGATTGCCACAAGCTCGCACTCTTCTCTCATCCTGGTCCTGTGCCAATCTTGTCCAGCAGTACCAGTATGAAACTTTGTTCTATTTCAGGAGTTGATTTAAGGTTTATCAGATCAGGTTATCGTTCAACTGAGACGTCACGATGAAATAAATGGATTGACGAACTTGTACTGCTGGTACGTCGGGACGTTGATCGAATTCACTTGCATTTTGGGGAACAATGCAAGATAGACTAGGACTTTTACAGACTTCCAAAGAGGACTTCTCAATTCGAAGGGTATTTGCAATTAATAATTCCAATGGCAAAATTGATAGAAAAAAACAAATATCGTGAATTAATTATTGAATGAATGAATGAAGCATACCGATCATGCCAGTCATGACGCATCCGATGTGGTTGGTGAGGCGGAAGAGGTGCGTGACGGAGGCGGGGTCCAGCAGCCGGTCCGGCACCTTGCGCTGCGCCGCCACCACGGCCGCGTCCGTGCCGCGCAGCGCCACCGACGTCAGCCCGCCCTGGTTTATGGCCTTCAGGGCGTACTCTGGGAACATACCACCACTCTAATCAAACTACTGTTGTACTACAAATATGTAGGAATCCTAACCTATGTGATTGTATTATTTTCTTAATTCCTAATAGTATTATCTAATCTTCTTTTTCTTCTATCCATACTAAAGTGTTTTTCATTAAGGACAGGTAGATGTTGGATAAAACAAATTGAATATTTTATTTTTATTTGAGAGGCCCAAACGTGTTGTGTTTGAGGTATTTAATGAGTTTTTTTTACTTGAAAGAACCATGTGAGCAGTCATGTATGGAATATAATGTTATTTATATATGTACATATATGTCATAGATTCTCACAGATCTCACATGGATGCATGAACTTGAGTGATAGTGATGGTTATGTTGCTTTAGAGGCATCATTCACAAATTATTGTGATACATTTGATTTTGGCTGGTTGGTTGGTTTACTTTACAACTTCTTTTTACAGTTTTATTGAGAACTAAACTTCGTGTGGGTTGCTGACATTTCTATACAGCAATTTTGCTGTTAACATAGCTATGCAATAATTCACCTCCTTGCTTAAGATGATTAAGGCACAGCATGCGCAACATTTACAATATAACACTAACCAACAACTGTTTTGAAGTTAGTGTTTTAGCAGTTGGATGAGCTGCTTAATCATGTTACATGGCATAGTTTTGTAGTTTAATTAACTGAATAATAAATAACAAAGATAAGACAAATACACAACCACATAGCACACTAGCCACATCTACCTGCCTATTGAAAAACCCTAATATCCTAATTCAAAGATCAAATGTAAGGGAGAGACAGTTCGAGAACCTAAAAATAGACCACATAAATTAGGTGCTGCATACAATTTACCATAGTCACAAACAAATGCAACCAGTTGCAACAGTGACAATTATTATTGTTTCGTTTTTGCTATAGTCTCTTGTATGTTTCTCTGTCTTTGTTATTGACACACATAAAATAATACTGTCAATGGAGCTGTGGTGTCTGTTAGCTTGTAGTTATATTGGGTCCACGCGCTGTGTACTAGAAATTAGACTAGTGCTGTTGTTTAATTATTTTGACATCATAATCCTATAACTTCATAACCAATAATAAAACTATAAAAAAAAAGTGAGTTTGTTTGTTTGTTATGCTTTTATGCCTTATCTACTCTAATATTTCTCTATTTTCAACTCTACTATTTCTCATAAATATGAATGAGTTTATAGCAAAGTCAAAATCTTTATTTGCATATTAGTGGTACATGGTCTTAAGTATTACGTCCATCCATAAACAGTTGTAAGGCGTGCAAATTATTACATACATATGTATTATATACATATCCATCCTGAGAATCTGATTATACATTGTCCGTGTGAATTATTATATTAGAAATTAGAATTGTATTAGACATATTATATTATAAAAAATGTTTGTTGTATTATAACAATTATTATAGTTGTATCAAAAAAATATTGTATTTTACATCATATGCAAAAAAATTAGTCAATTTATATTTGAGGCGAGAAACCTTTAATGTTATTAAATAAAAACGTAACTAGCTACAGACACATGTCACCCATCCTTACATTTTATTATTTTTATTATATTTATATAAATGTGACGACATTTTTTTTTTAATTTCATCTGTTTCATAAAAACATTCATTAACCAGCCACTTCTTCAACCGAACACAAAACTGCCTGTATGGGAGTTTTAACAACTCCTCTGGAAGAGAATTGAAAATCAAAGCAGCCATATAAATATGTACAATTATTCCTGTCATTAAAAATCTGTCAAACTATTGATGGATTTAGAGAATCAGGACTTGGGGACTATTAATTTCAAACCTTACTGATACACCTTGTATAGCCTCTGAACAATTAAACAGTTTTTTTTTCTTTTGACATGATGTTGTCTAATGAATCAATGAATGATAGCACACACGAAAAAGGATGACTCATTGTCCCGTTACTCTCGCTACAGCTAGAGCGCTACACGAGCGAGCGAAAGGCACGATCGGCTAGTGCCACATCTTTCTCTCTTCCACATGCGTCCGACAAGATTTCATTAATGTTTGTCACAATAAACTATCGTCCGTAACCAACTTTGAAAACAACCATTTTTTTTCTTCTTTTGCTTTTTTGGCCTCTCAAGCCAGAGGGAGAGGGTTCGGACCCAGCCGAAGGCGCACCAATTTGTTCATTGTGTGAACATATGTGCTTACTATATATGGGTGAATATACAAAAATTGGGTAACTCAATGTCATCAGCCAATATATACAAAGTCTTATTATATTTTATTGAAATAACAATTTATTTTAAAACAATGAAAAGTCCTTTATTTGGTCACCCAATTTCACTTTTTCATTTTAAATAGAAGTTAATAAAAAAACAAATTTAATACCTAAAATGTCAGTCCTTTGGTATGTCACAATCCCGAAAACCAACAATCAAGTGACTATCCATTAAAAATTATCATTGATTTAAGAAAACTTACTAATTTACTACAATCTGTAATGTACACAGTATTATATACTACAACTTTCATAATGCATTGTTCTTCATTTTATTTAAAAAAAAAATAAGAAACTTTGTGTTCGTTTTCATTCGTCAGTCCGTTGTGTGTTCTTCAAATTTGAAATTCGCGCTAAATATCACCGAGTCAAGGTCAAATCCCTGTTTAAGTTTTAATGTTGGTAATGAAGTTAGTTGCGGACCGCACAATTTGACGGCCACCATAACTGTACCAGTTCTTGGGTTGTGTTTGTCGTCTATACACATGCTGAGCCAGTCAAAATCTCAGTCCTGTGGTGAGTCATTATTTTTTTGTTAATCTGAGGTTTATTTTCATTTATACATAGGTAACTATGATTTGTTAAAATGTAGTTTATTGATATTCGAAATTACCAGAAAAAAACATTAGTTCTGATTAAAACCTCAAATGATGTCTTTTTCGTCAATCCGTTGGCGTCAGTCCTTTGTCAGGTTTCGCGCCAGAAGACTGACGTGTCTCCATAGTACTGATGTTTTTTTTGTGTTTTAGAGCACTTTTATCTTAATTGCTACCATGTTTAAGCATTTCTATTTTATATTTCACTTTAGAACATCATGCGGCACGCTAAAAGTAATTTGACTAGGGAAGAAATATTTAAAAAAAAAAGATAGAAGCCGAAAAGGCTCGCTTGGCAAGAATTAAAAGTGACCCCATTAAATTAGCGGAATACAAAGAAAAACAAAAACTTTAGTAGTTAAGGAAAAAAGAGAAAGGACAAAGAAAAAATGTTGAAGACATGACACCACGAGACCAACGAATAACTAGAAAAAAATGTAAAAATTATTCATTAGACTACAGGCAAAGAAAACAGCTATTGAAACAAACCACTAATAATTTTATACGCCAAAATACTTCTACTGACGACGAAATACCACCCATAGTTAATGAAGCAATCAGACCTGTTATTAACGAAGACCAAAGAGCAAAAGAAGCTGAAAGGAGAAGTGAAAGACAAATTTAGAAACAGGGAAATAAAAAAGATGGATGCTATAGTTTCAAAGTTTAAAACTAAACTAAATGCTCAGCGTCAAAAATATAAACGAGTCAAAAAACAGCAAAAAAAAAAGTAATAAAATCTGTTGAAAAAACACCAAAGACGAGAATTGAATACATGAGTGAAGATATAACTAAAAGGAAAGAATTAGTGAAGAAGGCCCTTTTTGGGGAAGTTATTAAAACACAATTAGAAAAAAACTACACTAAACTAAAGACTCATGAAGAAAGAAAAAAATTTAAACAAGTTATATCTGGAAATGTAGTAGACAAATACAAACTATGGAGAATAAAAAACAAAGTAGTCACCTATAAAAAAACTGGACATAACCTGACAAATAAAAAAATAAATAAAAGTAAAATCAGAATGCAAGGATTAGTGCAGGAATTTTTTGAAGATGATTCTAACAGATTTTTGTTTTTATTGTTTGTTTGTTGATTACTTGAAATATTGAGTAAAACTAAGTCAAGGTAGTAAAAGCTAAGTGAATAACGTTAGGTTAAATGTCAAAAGGCTGTATTGAAAATTGAGATAGTATTTTCTCCCTGTAATACATATTAGTAATTATTTTTAATTGTTACTCAGTGATTTTAATACTTAAAAGACATGTGCTATTATTAAAACTAAGAGATTTGTACTGATTTTTATTAAATTTCATTATAATTCTTACAAAATTGTATATTTTATCAGTACTGTGTTAGCCTCGTCAGTCCCCTGGCAATCAAATTCAGAAAATTTTAAATATCTCACAATCTATTTCAAAAAGTGACTGGCCCGGTTTGGAACAATATATTCATTAGATTAGCCATCATATGCACCCGAATTTGTTATAATTTGATTTAATTACTATAGTAAACAAAATATCCTCAAAAGTTACCCAACTTTTGTAGAATCACCCATATATATGTCATCTGCTACATGTCTGGACCCCGTGTATGGCGATGGGCTCGCCCCCTGTCACATTTGGGACTAAATATCGTCCGGCGAAGTGTGGGTGTTGTACACCTCGGCCAGGCCCCTCGGGGGAGAGGCGTGACGATATGTTTTTATCTACTCAACCGATCATCATGAAATTTTGCATACAAATGCTATCATGATGTTATAGAAAAGGACTTAAGGTACTTTTCATCCCAAAGAAATAACGGTTACTGCGGGACCGCGGGTGAAACCGCGGCGAGCAACTAGTATTTCAAAGTTAGAATTTACCCATAACCTGACACTGACCCTACGAAGTCATTAACCATGACAAGGCTCAACTGTATAGGTCAGTAAGTTTCAACAATGACTTAACATTTTTGAATAGGATAAGCTCGATTATGATATTCGTACAAAAGTTATAGGTAAGGCCAATTTTATTTTAGATTAATAATTTATTAAGATAATAAGCAGAGTTTAAAGGAATGTTGGTTACCGCGTTCGCAACTGTTGCGTGAACTTACTTACCGACTTGATAGAGTCTTCCTTCGGGGGAAAAGATAGTAATGTGTCTATCGAAACCTGCGCTACTTTCACGTGCCATTTTATACTGATATTAGTAATTAAAAACAGAAATTTACTTAATACAATAAAACTTTCGCGAGCAACTACAATGAATCTTTATTTTTTAATTTTGACAGCCGCTTTCTTAATTACTTCATTCCATTTTTTTATTTCTTTACCATGGATACTATGTGCTTCAGTCGAAACTTTAAAATTAATAATTCATGACAATGATGATGATGAAGGAAAAGGTGATGACAAATGAATCTCTTTTCTTTTCTCATTTCACTAAAGCAGTGGATAGGTACTTTAATCGTTCAACTGGGGGGCTATTCCTGCGTGTGAGATGAGATGAGACTTTATCTTGGTCACTCTCACACCTATGACGTTTCAAACGAGAGCAACAAGGACAAAAAAGGTGAGATGAAAATCTCAAATCTCCGAATAGGGCCACAGGTTAATAATTCACCATTAAACACTCACTTATTTCTTTGTTTCTTCATTCTTAATTTTTTTTGACGATTTCAGAGATTAAATATATTCTCTTTCTAAGCTTCATTTTTCCCCTTGCCTTTTTTTTGTTACTTGCATTATCTAAGTGTATTGTTATATTATATATTGTTATATTATATTTACACATTTTCTTTCATTACTATCTACCCCACCAGGATTATTTCTCTTCTTTTCTTTTTATATTACTATCACCTCCCTCACTGTTGATGGCAAAATTGCCCCAAAACCCAAAGGGGCAGAAGCCACATAAAAAAAAAAAAAAAAGTGTATTGTTCTTGACTTTCACCAATCACAAATTATGATAAGTTTGTGATTGGCTGATATGTGACGATCCTACATATTCCTACAAAAAGAACAACAATTTTGTGACAGAAATTTGGTGTTACCATAATATTAGGGAAATATGTGGTTTTTCAAACAGAATAATTACTTTATTTTATTATAATTCAATAACAATTTTTTGTGAATGGTAATAATAAAGACTATTAGTTTAATAGATAGAAGGGGCTATTAATTACTTAAAATTCTACTTCTCGATTGTTTACCTACCATATTAATTAAGTAAATATTTATGTAATGGTAAAACTTATTTTAGAACACAATATTATGTATATCTAATAAAATTATTGTTTTGGAGTAGGTTCGTATAGCATTTTAGAACGAAATTATCATTAATAGGGACCCACCGTACCCACCCGTAGCTCTCTGCGAGGAAGGAGGATTTCGGACTTTTATAGTATTTCTTTTTAAACAATTCGTGTGAGTAAATTATTTCCTTTGTCACAGTCTTTTAGATAAATTAAAAAAAATCGGGTTCAGACGAAAGTTACCTTCTCAAGTAAGCAGTAACTGCATACTTCAAAGGCAATTGGGTGATATAATCTTAATAAAATATAACTTTTTCAACGTATTTTAATTTATTACATTTTACTTTTAAGACAAATTATTCAAACATTATAAAATATTAATTAGGTAGTGAGTCATTATCTTAAGAATAATATCTAGGTAATAGTCAACATGATTAAATAATATATTTTGAATAACTAAGATAGATTTAGATCTATTCTTATTATTTTGTAAGGTGTAAACTACTTAATTAAAAAGGGAATAGACGATCGCTAGCTTTTAAGGTATACAAACAAAGTAGAATAAAAAAAAGTTTGCAATAATAACATGATTTAAATGTTATTACAAACGTTTTGTATTTAGAACACAACATTATTTTTTAAGTGATGAAAGTGATGCGAATGATATATTTGTCAGAGGGATTTAATGTTTTAAAGCAGATAACTTGTTCAATATTTATTTCATTCCCATTTAGTGTTTTATATAATTTGCAGAAATTTTAGGGATAGCTGACGAGTTAGCGACCGTTTATCACCTTCGATTATAACTCTACCTCTTCCATATAGAATGGCGAATTAAGCTAGTTGGCTGCGACAGGTACACCACGATTGTTAACAAAGTCGTGGAAAGCACCTAGTACCTATAAAACACGATAATAATTATCATTAGTAGTTTTGATACAATTGCTTTAAGACTAAATAGGCATACCAACATAGGTTTATTTGAATCGGATACTCTGAAAATGCTCCGATAAAATCAGGTAGGTAATCAATCAATTTTTTTAACGATATTTTTTTAAAATAAATACAATAACATAGTTTACAACCATCCATATAAATAATCCCTATGCTTCTGGTTATAAAGGTTAAGCATCCACTGATTTAATTAGAGTGATATTTTTATTTCCTTATCAAAGGCGCAATTTCATTTAACCGTTTACAATTATTGTCCATCCAGCTCAGAAAATCATCCGATGCCTCAAATATGTGTCGACAAACTCCCACACATTGAAGCAACATTAAACAATCACCTTCTGCTCTATGAGCATTCTCTGGCTCTCTTCCAAGCATTGTTTTGTAGATATCAGTCAATTTAAAACTTTCAGGGATTTTTATCGGTTTTACAACTTTGTTGACTTCCGGCTTCTGAATCGGCAAGTTCTGTGAACTGTCATCAAGGGATTCACAAGAAATATCAGACAAAGATGAGCATAAATTGTCAATTTCTTGCAGGTCTTGAGGAGTGACGTTAAGTTCCGGCCATGTATCTTCGTCGTCGGTAATTTCGCCATCAGAAATAACAATTACTTCCGCAGTCTGTGGTTGCAGCGGTATCGACACTGACTTCTTTTGCTCCAAGATCTTTTTTTTAAACATCTTCCTAAAATATGGCAATGAATCTCCGCATAACAAATCTTCGGGCAGCCTCACATTTGCATCTGCACATTCCGCGAGCAATATCTTGTAGTCAAATGAATTCCCGTTATGCGCCACTAGACATACAGGTTTGGTCAGATCATCCAGGAATGACTTGACTGTATTAAATTTTTGTTTAAAAGTTGGTGAGTATTTAACTATGTCATTAGTTATACCAGTAATTTCAGCAGAATGTATCGGTTTTTCTGGATTGAGCAATATAGACAACTTACTTACTGGGGGAACAGTAGTGTCTTTACTTCTTATGATATCACTTCTAGTGACTGCTACAAAACTGAGTTCAATGATTTTCGTACGATTGCGTTCTTGATATGGCAACCCAGTTGTTTCAATGTCAAAAAATACAAAAGTGGCGCAAACCACCATTGTTCCAAATATTTTTAGTCCTGGCAGTAAGTACCCTACTACGTTTTACTAGTTGAATGCAAGTTTTACAGGTTGATTAACCAGTCTTAGTTTTTTTAGTTCTTAGCACTTTTTGAATACCTACATAACATAGGTCTCGAATATTAATATCACAGACTCGGACAGTCGGAGTAGGTACCTACTCTGTCTGGCACTAAAATTACCACTTCAGCCTAGGAACAAAAAATATTTATGATTAATCTAATTTATTTAGGACTTCAGCACAATCACACACACGACTTGATACGTCCACCCGCGCCGCCCCTGCCACTAGTCATTGTCATTTATCACATCCCTTTTTTTAATTTTAATTCTTGACCATGGATTTAAGTCCTCCAGTCGATATAATATAAGACAGTGGTTTCTTATCACCTTTTTTTCTATTCCCCCATACAGGGGAATTTGGCGTCACACGCCTTGTGGATTTGCCAATGTCAAGTTAATTTTGTTATGTTAATGATGACTGTAAAAGTATTGGTATACTTACTAGTGTGTCAAATACTACACATCATGTTAGCAACACATACAAAAGAATGCAGTCTATGGTCTGCTGTGTCACGTTTTGCGAGCGAACTGTCAAAGGAATGTAGCGGATGAATGAATGAATGAATGTAGCGTAAGGAATGACGGAGTAGTGGCTGAGTCGCCCGCCCCGCCAACCGGCACTTTTGGCTGGACCACGGAAGAGGACGGATCTCGTTGTTTTTCATTGGTGTCATTCGATTCATACTGAAATTGCCTACAAATTGTACATGGTTTGGATTATTGGAGGTATTAGTTGTTTACATTTGCATTAGGGTGGTTTTGAATGCCGTCCCTTCAGAAATAGTTTACAATCATAAGTACTAACCTGTGGATCTTTTGTTAGCCACGAAATATAAATAAAAATTGCTGAATTCACATCACATGATATATTCTATAACTGTTTTACATATTCATTTAGTTTATAACATTTTCTCATCATAAATTATATTCTTCAAACATATTGTTTCAGAATAAATTAAATAAATAATTAATAACAAATAGTTTAAAACTGTCACTGTCAACTAGTGATTTTGACATTGCGGAGAGCCCCGCGCGCGCGGGCAATCAGTGTGTGTACCTACTGTACGTCATACTTGGAATTGGAATGCTACCAATTATAAAATTAAACTCATTACGTAAATCCTGTTAGTTTACTTACACATATTTTCTTTCATGACATTTTAGACAGCCATCCTAAGTGATCATAACCGACAATCAATCATCTATCAACTAAATCGTATTTCGAACCTAGAATAATTCTGACTATCAAAGTAGGTTGGTATTTCTACAAAACGAAACCTTATTTTAACAATGACGATGATGAATCCCTCCCCTTTTCTCATTTCAGTAAAGTGATGAATACTTTACTGAAACTTTATGTGGAGTATTGTAGAGAACACGAAAAGTCACGTTTGTATCATTTGAACACACTCGTGCATACTATATAACTTTGAAAAGTCAATAATCCACCGCTATATGTAGAAAAGGCCGAGTGCCTGGCCGACAGCCTCGAGGCGCAGTGCAGCCCCAGTCTAGACCAAGTCGACCCCGCTCACCGCGAGTCGGTGGACGCGGTAGTCGACGAAGTCTCCTCCCTCCCTCCCCTCTCTTCCCTCGAGCCGGTCACGGCTTCGGAAGTTGAGTCGATCATCAAGGACCTCCACGCCAAGAAGTCCCCAGGTGCAGATGGTATCACCAACAGAGTGCTTAAGCTCTTCCCCATTGCCCTTATCCATCTCCTAGTAAGCATCTTCAATGCCGCCATGACCAACTGCATCTTCCCCGACCCCTGGAAGACTGCCGATGTTATCGGCATTCGAAAACCAGGCAAGAAGGCTACCGAGCCTTCTAGTTACCGTCCCATCAGTCTTCTCAGTTCCATTGGGAAGATTTACGAGCGCATCCTTCTGAAGCGCATCTGGTCCCATGTCAGGGAGAATCACATTCTCCCAGACGAGCAGTTTGGATTTAGGTCCAGACACTCTTGCGTCCAACAAGTACACCGCATCACGGAGTACGTCCTAGAAGGTTTCAATCAGAGACCTTGTGGCTTCACCACTCCCAAGCCCCAGGGGACCCTAGCGGTTTTCCTCGACGTCGCGAAAGCCTTCGATAAGGTGTGGCACAACGGGTTGATATACAAGCTATATCAACTCGCGTTCCCAGACAGTCTTGTGCTCATCATCCAAGACTATCTCACCCATCGAAGCTTCCGCTACCGCGTCGATGGAACTCGCTCCTCCCCTCATCCCATCAGCGCCGGCGTCCCTCAGGGCTCAGCGCTAGCCCCTATCCTCTTCTCTCTCTACACTCACGACATCCCTCGGATTCCAAAAGTAGAGTTCGCGCTTTTCGCGGACGACACTGCCCTCTACACCAGAGGTTGGAATCCCCTCCACCTGCGTGGCCGACTTCAGCGAGCCCTTCGCCAGCTTGGCGATTGGTTCAAGAAGTGGGCCATAACGGTCAATCCCGACAAAAGTGCAGCCATGTACTTTCACTCCACCAAGCCCTTCAACCGGGAGCAACTCGTGCTTCACGGTCAGCCCGTCCCTTGGGCTACCTCCACCAAATACCTTGGCGTGACCCTCGATAGACGACTCACCTTCTCGAAACACATTCAGATAGTCCGGGACCGAGCCGCCTTCATTCTAGGCCGACTCCACCGCCTCGTAGGCACACGGAGTAAATTGTCCCTTAGGAATAAGGTGACTATTTACAAAATGTGTATCCGCCCCGTCATGACGTACGCTTCAGTAGTGTTCGCTCATGCCTCCTCCCTAGACCTGGACAAGCTCCAGGTCCTTCAGAATAGGTTCATTCGCAAGGCAGTCGGAGCTAGCTGGTACCAGCGTAACGCCGACCTGCATTGTGATCTCGAACTTCCCTCCATCCGTCAGTACATCAAGTTTCTCTCCCGGCGCTACTTTGATAGAGCCCCTCACCACCCCAACCCTCTTGTCACTCGCACCGTGGACTACTCCGTAGATCCCACAGACCCTCCCCCTCTCCGTAGGCGCCCTAGGAACATCCTAGGCGACCCGGACGACCCCATCGCCGTCGTCACGTCGGCGGCGCTGGGGTCGTCCGACCCGGCAGCTCCTTGCAACAGGAAGTATTCAGTTTTTGGTATAGGCGTCGGTTACCAAAGGTACACTGTCATACACCGACCTCGCCGGCGAGGTCGAAGACTGCCTACAAGGTCTGTTAGAAGATCGGTTAGTTAGCTCGTAGTGTTCGCTTATTTTACGCCTCAGTTTCTTGCCTGTTCTTCTGAGGTGAGGTTCCCTTTCCGAACAAGGCGGTCGAGTCATTGTTAATAATAATTTATTTTGTTTTTAACCTTAACTTCAACCGTCCCCGTTAGGGCCCTAGAGCAAGCCCCTTCTGGGCTGCCAGGGCAATTCGACGCCCCTCCCTCGGCGACAGCCCAAGCTGAGGCCGTACCTCAAAGGTGCCCTTGCGCTCGTCGCCCATAGTTGTAAGCATTTTTGAGGCCCTGCGCCATCTGCGCTTGCCTAATGCCCGGTACGCTGTCGAGGCCTCAGTGGCCAACAGCATAGAGTCATCCATAAAAAATAAAAAAAAAATAAAAACCACCGCTATTACTCTTTAACACTCGAAGAATCACAAGATTTAGAAAATAATACAAAATGACTACAATACCTTTTCGGTTATTTGTTATTGACATGACACAATTGAATCATGATTTTAATTTCGAGTTTTGACCCTTTTTCACGATTGTGCAAGAAAGAGGGTTAAGTATACGAGCTACGCACACGTAGGTACAGTGGCCCTATTCGGAGATTTGAGATTTTCATCTCACCTTTTTTGTCCTTGTTGCTCTCGTTCGAAACGTCATATGTGTGAGAGTGACCAAGATAAAATCTCATCTCATCTCACGCGCAGGAATAGCCCCCCAGTGTACTTCCAACATTCGCCGGGTTCGGTTGTTTTATTATTTTCGGAGTCACTCACTCCTAGCTAGCTAGCTAGCTACCCTTATCAGCTACCCCAGCTTAGCTTACTGTTCGGTCCAGTACCGTAACAAGGGTTATGTTTTTAGATTGTATGTGTATGAATGAAGTTTCTTTGGCACGCTCTACGGCTTAAACAGCTTGAACAGTCCTATGAATATGGCATAGACATAATATAATAGGGCATATTCTGTGGAATATGGCTATTTCTTTGTTGCTGTGGCAAAAGTATTCGTAAAACATTATTAATGAATCGTTTTATTAATACTTTTATCTTTTATTTAAAACTAGCTGCGACCCGTGGTTTCACCCACGGTCCCACAGGAACCGTTGATTTTTCCGGGATAAAAAGTACCCTATGTCCTTTTCTGTACTCTAAACAACATGTATGCAAAATTTTAAGACGATCGGTTGAGTAGTTCAGACGTGAAAGCGTTACAAAGAAACAAAGAAAATGAACAAAGACTCACTTTTTCATATTATATGTACCTAGTACCTTTGATTTTAGTCTAACCTCAAAGCAAACACTCATTGACTTCGTGTTACTTAACAACGCCATCTGCTGTTGTGTCGTTAAAGCAATTAGTTGCTCACAAAAATTAGTATTATTATTCGCCAATAGATGTCAGGAAGAGTCATATTTTTCAGTTGAGACTACTCAAACGCCTCCTTTTTGTTATTTTTCTTCCAAGTTTATGTTTAAGTTGATTATCGATAAAACACGAATAAAATGACATTTTCTAAAAATGATTCCTAGCTAGATCGATTTATCGCCCCCGAAACCCCTTATATACTAAATTGTATGAAAATCGTTGGAGCCGATTCCGAGATTCCAATTATATATATATTTATACAAGAAATATTTACAAGAATTGCTCATTTAAAGATAGTAGTACCTGGATGACCGAGCTTTGCTCGGTATTTTTTTTTATTGTGTTTTTTAGAAAATAAACAATTGATTTTAGTCTAACCTCAAAGCAAACACTCATTGACTTCGTGTTACTTAACAACGCCATCTGCTGTTGTGTTTGTGAGCAACTAATTGCTTTACAATTAGTTGCTCACAAAAAATAGTATTATTATTCGGCAATAGATGTCAGGAAGAGTCATATTTTTCAGTTGAGACTACTCAAACGCCTCCTTTTTGTTCTTTTTCTTTCAAGTTTATGTTTAAGTTGATTATCGATAAAACACGAATAAAATGACATTTTCTAAAAATTATTCCTAGCTAGATCGATTTATCGCCCCCGAAACCCCCTGTATTGTATGAGCATAACTCGTTTGAGCATTGTATGAAAATCGTTGGAGCCGATTCCGAGAACGAGATTCCAATTATATATATATATACACAAGAATTGCTCATTTAAAGATATAAGATAAGATAAGCGGTACCATGCCATAGGTGGCAGCAGTACTCCAAGCAAGATCGAACCTGTGCTTGATAAAGGGTACGAAGCTATTGAGGAGTGAAGCTATTGTGTCACCTTGGAAAGGACACCAAGTTTTTGAGCAGCAACTTTGGCTTTTGACTCAATGAATGAACCAAAGTTCAATTAGGACGCCGGACACTTAAGAGTAATGTCACGCTGTCATCCATCAATCAGCTGTCAATGTCAAAACCTCAATAAAAGAAAAAATATTTAAAATATAAATAAAAATATATAAAAAATATATAAGATCATATATAAAAGAGCTCATTTTATAGTGCTGTAACTCGATTTAGCATGTTATTAACGTTAATTATCACCAAAGGGCACTGAAAAGTAACATCAAAATAATAGTAACGTCTGGATAAAACCATTTTACACACAAATAATTTTATATTATTACTTAAGTATTAACTGATTAAAAGATTGAGGAAAATATAAGAAAAAGCACTAGTTTTAATTGATAATCTGTATGATTACCCGCTACTGATACCGCTACGATGGACAACTTTAGGTGTGTGAGCCTGTATGCTGCGCCGCTACCTTCCTGGGCCCGCTCAGCCTGCGCTTGCTGCGCCTGTGCTATATTATGTAGTTCACAACATGCAATTTATACTGTTGCTGCAGCTATTGGTACACCTGCAATCAAATACATTTTGCTTTCTATAAAACCTTATAAAATACTGTCTGTTAATTTGTTTGAGGCATTATTCTTGGTAATTTATTATCATAGCCTAGTTTAACCCTTGTTGTCGACTTCCAAACGGTTTATCAGGTGTACACACACATATCAAATTGTTTCATGTCCTGTGGACCTGAAGAGTAGGTAGTAAACATTTTCCTCCTTAATAAACTTAACAAACACTACAGCTTGAATAGATATACAGTGTTTTTTCTTTTTCTTTCTGTTTATTTTCAACTCAATTAAAAAGGCAAAACATTGTGTTACTATTCTAAAGCTAAGTATACAATGTTTAGTAGTAAAGGCGTATGTGTTTGTGTATGTACTTGCAAAGTGTTGAATGAAAATGTAGCAATCCCCAAGAACTACACTGTTGGGATGTTATGAAGACTCAATTGAACAATAATAATGTACCTACCTAATAATAATGTACCTATTATATTAGTTTATACTTACTCTTTTACTTTGTTTATCTCATCTTGAAATGGTTTAAGGCCATTGTAACTTTGCCGTTGCCGGATTCCCTTAGACTGGGATATGACACGTCCACTGTCTCCTAGAATAGTCTGATGAGACTGTAGTATACCTAGAATACCAATGCTGCCGAAACCTATTGCAATTTTATTACTTATTAATTAAGTATTTAATTTTGTAAACATTATATTTGTAGTTAGACTTGAGACTTAAGACTGTAAAGCTTTGGTTTACCTACTACTATCATTGGATACTACTATCATTGGATAAAATAACATACTAGCCCTCTTAGCAATAAACGTTGTATGGCCTCGAAATACCTAAATTCACAGTTTTGCTAGTTTTATTTACATAATTTTTTTTAAGACAAAACACTGAAAGATTCATGCTAAGTGAGGGTTCTACCATAGTGACAGACCATTATGAAAGCAAGAAAGCGACAATGTTACAAGGCTTTACCGCGAATTAATTTTAAGGTTGTTTGATAAGTTTTTAGGTTATGTACTTCTAAGCTTTTGCATGGTTTTCTTATCTTAGTTTGAACATCCTAAGTATCAGAGAAAGCGTAGCTTGTGAGGAGTAATTAGTTGGCGAGTTAACTCCTTAGACTTGAGACAGTCTGTACCGTTTAACAAACGGCCAATCACTCATAGAAAATGCTCCATTTTATTGCATTAATTTATTTTTTGCTTGGACCCGAGCCCTCATAAACTCTCTCCAATAAATCCATGTACCTGCGCACTCGTTGTATTTCATTATAAGCTGTCGTCTGAAGAAAAATCAAAACCAAAGTGACGAACTACACTCCAACGATCGAAAAACAGTCGAGCAATCTCAACTTAAGACCGGCCGCTCGTTTGACAGCGGTAACGGTCCAGCTCACAGACATATAATACAGTAGCAGACGAAACATAAATTGCTAGTTATTATTATACATATAGATTATCAGTTTATCCTTTTCATTCCTCAGTAACAATTCAGTAATGGTATCTCTTTCACTTACCTATTGCAACATGATCTCACACATACACAAGAGACCATCCGTAGCCATGCCGCCATGTATATCTTAGGATGGTTGTCATGACAACAGCACGTGAAAGTTTGGTTGGTTTGATGACATTTATTTTAGTAACAAAATATAGCTTTTTTGATGATTTTATTGCAAGAAAATCGGTGAACATGGTAGAGTGCAGTGCATACCGATGTGAAAGTGCTTCATACAGCAAATCATCCATTGGATTTTCTTTCTATCGGTGAGTTTGATGGTTGCATTTTTGCTCTTAGAATTCTATTCGTTTTCTCCAAGAAATTTAAATATATGTTCAAACCAAAGGGTTTCTTTCGCGGATAATCTATCTTAGATGCTATTTGTTAGTGTTTTTTTATTTGAATTAGAGTAATAAGAGCGTAATAAGTAAAATTAATGGGGGTGGGACAAAATTTGACAGCTCAAGTACCATTTACAAAAACAGGGAGCGGATTGTGAATCTATAGGAATAAAGTTGATAACATAGACGAATAACGAATAAATAAAAGTATTGCTTAACTTTTCCTTTGTCCATTGGTCAGTATCAGCCATGCCAGAGGCCACTGGGCGGCCTAGAAACTCTGACATCAGGACTTGCCACTCGGGTTATACGAACTTGCTTGCTTAGTGTCAAACCTTTACCTTGGATAGAGTAAATATAGGTTGAAAGATGTCTAATTGAAAGATATTGACTGAGTCACATACGAGTATAACCTTTGTTCCAGATATTCAACGAATAAAAGTAGTGGAATGCCTGAATAAAAAAAAAACATGAAGATCCAGGATTGACAACCCAGTTTGGCTAGTGTACTGTACTCAAAGCACTGGCTTGATTTCAGTAATTTTCGTACAAGATTCCGTCCTGGAACAATTCCTACTTTGTTTGAATTGCCTATAGCTACAGAAGGAAGTAAGTAACCATATATAAAAGTATTTAGTCACTCCCCTTTTAAGTAGGTATAACAGTTTTGTCTAATTATGACCTAAGATAATACAATTGTATTATTCCAAAACAAATAAACGAGTGTTGTATGTGTACTTTAAATTTAATTTCTACGTTACCTATAACTTGATAGGTGTTATTTAAACCTATAACCGCCTAAAAACCAGTGGGCAATTATTAGACTTAGGCTTACTTGGAGAACATAAAATCTTCACAGATCACCAGTCTTATAATCTGGATTACAAACAAGGAACAACGAACATCCTTAATGCGGCCCCTTCTAAGCTACATGTCTATGTGTGTTTTCATACCACGCTGATAAATACCTAATGTTTAGTCTGCTACTGTATTATATGTCTGTGGTCCAGCTGCGATCGACTAGCGTTTATAACTTTGGTAAAGCCTGCTTCCTAAATCTCTCCTCCTACACCATTGGGCAAAACTCTGGGAGACATCTCAAAAGATTAAGGGTAGGTATTATGCTGATATCCAACCGAACATCCCTACATACATAATCCCTGGTTTTTTTAAATTCCGCTCAACCGACAAACGTACAACCTCAACTTTATGCCGTCTTCGAATAGGTCACGCGTGCACTCCGGTTCATTTGGCCAAACTTCTATATGATATATCTCTATATGATATCCTCCCTCCCGACATCCCCCGTCCTACTTCCTTTAAATGTCTACTATCATGTTCCTCCCACCCTAAGCTGTATAATATTCTTTGTAAATTTATCCGTGTTAATAATATTAAGCTGTAAATATTAAATGTTTAAGTAAGTACTAACTCAATTATACATAGTTTCTGTATAATACTAACAAATTGTGTTGTCCTTTCTGTTTTAGTGGAATCATCTTTTGACCGCTCAAACTCCTTGGGATTCTCCCTCAGAGACACCGTACAAATTAAAAAAAAAAAAAAAATACCCAAACTCCAATAAGTCTATGAAACTAGCATGAAACGGACATTGGCAGAATTGTGACAACTAGACACAGAAGCCATTAACCAAGAATCTAATCTAATCTATTTTTGGTAAAACCATTAACGCGATACTAAAAGTCGAGAAACTTCAACGATGCGTTTACGTTTCAGCTGTAATTTTTTAGCGCGTTTGGGCCCCTGCACATATTTGTAAAAGTTTAATGTGACGGCTTTTTCAAAATTGACTTGTAATCAATGTGTGCGTGTTGTGCACATATACAACAGTAGCGTAGTTTGTGGATGGTTTTTGGCTTCACCTAAACTAAATCATACGCCGTGCGCCATCTTATTCTCTAGGTTGATCTGAGCCATAGAGTAATACTATACGGAAATAGAGCGCCCTCTGAAGTACGAATTTTGTCCCCCGTGCGCCGCCTAGGAGTTTGCCCTGGAACTATTTCTTTGAATGTGTGCGTGCGCGTGTATACACACGTACTCATGTGTGCATATTTTATTCATGTACCTACCTAGCCACAGAGTACTTTGTTTTATAGGGAAATAGAGACCTCTCTCGGCAGCTAAAACAAGCAACACCTGCCAGCGCCATCTGTATTCGTGTCATGGACTTACTACATACATAACTATAACTATATCAATGATTCGAATAGCTATAGCTGTAGGTAGATATATTACAGATTAATGAAACTTTTATATTATTATTTTGTTATAGGGGAAACAATGAATTATTGATGGCTGGTAATCACAAGACGGGCCATATTTTTAATGCATTACTGGCCCGGCAATATTTTAAGGGTGGCCGGGCTATATCGTCATACATTTCTAGCATGGCTGATGATGGCCGGGCTACCGGCAATATTGCCGGGCCCATATTGCAATAAAAACATGGCTCGAATAAGGAGCACCTTTACATAATTATAAACAAAAAAAAATCAACAAGTATCAGCAATCAATAATAATTAATGATGATAAAAATATGATATACATGTAACTCTTTATTCAAAAACCTTATGTAAGTACAAACAAAATTATAAAACTTTTAATACTTAATACTTATAAAACAAAACTAGTCTTAATAGCCTACATTCAACATAATTTTGCTTAGGTTTTAGTTTGGTGAGATTTTTTAGGTTTGGTTGGTTAGGTTACAGGTTATGTGCCGGGTTTACCATAGAAAATACGGGTTGTAGGTGAGGGAGGCATTAAAACACTGATTTTACACAAAATAATCGTAGGGTGCGCGTAGCCGTGAACGCTTCGAACTCAAGACTCAAACTTTTTATTACCAAAATAAAATATCACGGTCGCCGTCTACCCTCACCCTGGCGAAATCCGTCATTTTAATGTTTTTCACACATCTACTCGCCCACAGATGGCGTTAGTAGTCAAGTCGAGATGTAAGTATTTAAAAAAAATTACATTTATAATGTTGTGACGTGCGTCGTCTACACGGGTTTTACTTTATTATATTGACCTAATACTAATATAGCTCACTTTCAGAATATAAGCAACACTTTCTTCAAGACAACGACATCATTTATTTTGTAGGAGTCCTAGGATCTTATTTCTAAGACACAAAACTTCGAGTCTCTATCTCAGTTCCAGGAGTTTCTATCTCACCACACAGAATACACATTCAACACCACACTAACCGGAGGAGACACACTCAACTTAACGGACTAGTAAGATAAACTAAAAAATTCGGCAAATTACTGTAGAAACAAACAGAAAACTTAAAAATCATCCTATCAAAAATATTGGTCGGTCGGAACGGTCAAGTCAATTTTTTTTTTTTTTTTTTTAATTATTCATGACCATGGATACTCGTCCTTCAGTCGGATTCTTAGTAATATTTTTTCCTTCAGTAACAGATGATGGGATGACTATGATGAGGTGATGATGAAGACGATGAATCCCTCCCCTTTCCCCATTCCAGTAAAGTTATGGATACTTTACTGAAACTTTAAGTGAAGTTTTGTAGAGAACACGAAAAATCGCGTTTCGCGATGTTTGTATCATTTGCCCACACTCGTGCACGTTGACGAACCGGTAAACGTTAATAATCCACCATTATTACACTTTAACACTCGAAGAATCACAAGTTTTAGAAAATAATACAAAAACACGACACCATCTTTTCGGTTCCCGCCAAAACTCTCCGGTCAAGTCAACATCAGCGAGTGTTGCCAAGTCAATGAAATAAGAAATGGCTAGATTGACTAGACAATAAATGAAAGGGGCTCTATGACCATGCGAACTGTCGTATGCGATTGATAGTATGGCCATCTGGGCCTTATTCTTGCGCGTGAGACGCTTTCTGGTCCTAGTCTTTCTTGTTTGAAAAGTCGTAATGAGTGAGAGTGAAAATAACGTCTCATCCATTAGGACAGAGGCCGATAGTCACGTGACGTAACAAAACTCCTAGAAAAAAAAAATGTTAACTTTGTTGATTGTGAATGAATTCGTAATTTCTTTACATCACACTTTAACGTTCTTAATTTTTAAGAAAACAACACGGCATCACAAACACTTTTAACACAAACTCGTTAATTTAATCAGAATGTTATAAATACCATAAATACGTTTGAGTCTTTGTTTTTAACTTAATGGCAAAATCCTCCATTTGGTGCCGTCATAGCTTGTTTTCTATTTGTTACTTTTTAATTTATTGATTATTTTATATGTACGACATATTAAGTTAAATGCTACAATAAGTGCCAAAACTTCTAAAAGTATCGCTAATTCTAGCGCAAAAAGTGCAAAAGTGGTAGCACTGAGGCCAGTAGAGCAAGCGCCCTCAAATTGTTTTGACATTTAGCGTCACACATCATATTCTTTATTAACCAACTATTTCAAGGAGACTACCACCATACTGTTATGGTGTGGACATCAAGTACCTATCAATTTTAGCACAATGTCTTCTCAAGTAGCGACATCTATATTTGTGTCATAGAAATACGAGATTATAATACTTCTAAATCAAAATTAGTACATTTATGTTACGGTTCAACAGTACTTATATTCAACCAAAATTAGTATAGTTATAGTCACCCGGTCATTCCGGATTACCAATAGAAATGTATGAAGATTGAAGAGTCTGTACCTAGCTCTACAAGCGACTACTGCCAGTAAACATAGGGCTTACTAAGAGATATCATCCCCTGAAATACGCGTACTGGAAGTCACTCAGTAATAAAAAACAAAAATTATAATATGTAAATACCTAGCAGGTTATAAAAGTGGCTACTGATTAAAAACTAACTTTTACTAGTACTCCTATACTCGTTCCATCATGTATAATTTTTAAATAAAATAAAATTGGTAAATACTGAGCATGACTATTTATTCATTTTGATATGTTTATGTTTAAAATAATACATTTGTGCTTTTTTTTAATTTCGTCCTCTCCTTCATAATTTAATTTGCCGTTTAAAATTCTGTTAATGCTGCGGCACCAGCTATAAATAATAACATTTAACTATAAACTGAATATCACAAAATACGATCAAGTAAGCGTCCACGCACTACCACTTAAAAACGTCCTTTCACGAATAATTGGGATTTCAACAGTAGACGGAGGAGGACCCGACGAACTGTGTGAAATCGGTAAAGAACAGCACAAAACAACGACGAAAATCTTGAAAATTTTCAAAATTTTGAAGCGCAATGGCAACAGAAGAAAAATAACCGTCTCCCCAAAATTTTGATTTTTGTTTGACAACAACTGTTTGAAGCTTGACATTGACGTATGTGAACTCTTAGATTGCAAATAGCGCCATCACATTTTTTTTTTTTTACAATTAACCTAATGTTTTCGGGGCTTATTACCAGATGGCGCTGTTATAAAAAAATACAAAAATTTACATTTGTATGGCCGTGTCCTACCCCTGATCTGAGCTATCAACATAGAACGTCATTTCACAATTTATATGACCAAAAGCTTGTCGCGAGATTTAGGGACTCAAACATTGAGAACGTTCATCATCATCAACAGATACGTTCGTAACGACGTGATTTCTCGCGATACTCGCATGGAATCAGTGGGGGAGTTCGTCACTCGCTTAGCGCGTCGCATGTAGGGCAGGGCTGACAACGGGCCATACCCCCACCTGCACAACATCGCGCCATATCACAGACGTCCACCCGATGCTCCACAAATGCGCCCGCTTCCACGAGAACTCGTACCACGAAGTGAAGAAAACTCTGAAACAGAAAAATAAATACCTACACAGCCCTATAAAAATCGTGGCTAACGTGACCGCGGGGTAGTTGCCCTGTGAGCTGAAGCCAGGGCAATGGGCTGCATTGTGCCCGAGGCCCTAACCTAAATACCCTATAATAAAAAAAAAGAAAGGAGGAAAAGATAAAAAAAAAACTCAAACAATGTCAAAAAAAATTGTCAAACAATTGTCACTGTCATTTTGACAGTAGCATTTCTTTGACACTGCAATCTGGAAACTGCTGTCTGGAAATAGTCCGTCCGAAAAATTTTCGCACGGGTTGTATTTCAAAAAATTTAAAATTGTAATTTAACCACACTTTTGTATCCACACCGCTGAATCAGCCTGAATCTCGCGACTAAGTTTTATTTAAATCATCTAAATTGTGTAAGTACGTTTAAGTTGATTGATAGTAAATATTCAAAACAAACATCGGGAAAAGTGTTTCACGAATATCTTAACAGATCAAGTGGCAAGATTGTAAAATAAACATAAATCATCTTGGAACAAAGTGGTGTACTGCTGCCATTGTTGAGTCAGGAATTTCGAGAATTAATATAATATTTACTTAATTAGTGTAATATATTAAACACATCAATTAAAGTGTTTTAATATTTTTTGAGACTTGGATGATGTGAAACAAGTGAGTACTGAACATTTTCGTGTACCGGGTCGAAGAAATTCTAGGAAAGTGGTGAAAGGTGAGTGTATTTTGTTATTTTATGGTGTTTTCTCGATATCGGGCATAACTACAGCCTTGCTCAAAAGTATTAGGCACCCCCATAAAACACGTGCAACCTTCAAAATATTGAAAATTTAACTAATCTGTTTAACAATAACTTGAGCGGCAATATTAAAAGTTCATCTTAAACAATAGATAGAATACTCTATCTAAAAGGTACCAAGCACCTGGTCAACCAAAAGTGGGATTTTATTTTTTGAAAAATTGTGTGTGCTCCTTGTTACGTCTTCTTTTGACTTTCATAGTGTGAAGAAGCAGCTGTGTGTGATTTTATTGTGAAGTAGAGACAGTGTATGTTGCGAAATGCCAAAACAACGCGAGCTTGACATCGAAAAACGAATACAAATCCAGATTTAAACGAAGAAGGCAAGACTCTAGTAGAGATTGCCAAATTATTAAAATGTTCACAGTGCGCAATACAATCTGCTATTAAAAGGTTCGCTGAAACTGGCTCTCACGCAAACAAAATAAAAACGGGCCGAAAACGGGTGACTTCAAACGCCAGAACAGAAAACTTTTTCGTGACTATCAAAAATCGCAAAAAAACCTCTTTTGAGCTCCCTGCAGCTTTATCAGAGGATTTTGGAAAGTCTATTAGTTCTCAAACGGTGAGAAGAATGCTCGCTGAAGCTGGCCTAAAACGTTGCATAGCCAGGAAGAAGCCAAAGAACAAAAATAATCGCTTGGAATGGGCTCTACAACACCAACATTTGGCTGAAGAAGATTGGTCCAAGGTGGTGTGCTCCGACGAATCTAACTTTGAGGTAAGTTAAAATTTATATCATTACACTTTATTACATCAATAATCATAATAATAATGTTGTATCCTCTCCATCCTAAGGTTGCCTGGAAGAGATCGTTTTTAATGATACGGCCGCCAGTTGTTATACTATTTAATTAAGTTTTATCATTATTTTTCTCTTGCTGTTTTGTTATCTGTGGTGTAAACAATAAAGAGTTTATCTATCTATCTATCTAATTTTACCCCATTTAACTTTTTTTCGTAATAATATTAGGTCCTTACGTATGAAATTAGCGTTTTGTCGTACTGATCAATTTGATCTGAAATATCTCCTCTTTTGTTAAGAATTCGAAATTCAAATTAATAAATTCATTTAGCTGGTTTTTTTTTCTTTGGAATACAGTCATTCATTTGTTATTTTCCTCATTATTTTTTCTTTGGCGTCGCTTATTACCGCGCAATGGAAAACATGAAATATCGGTATATTTAAGAGTACGAGTTCTACCGTGGCACCAGTGCTGCAGAAACAGCTCGAAGAATTAATGATGTGTACGGCGCTGGTGTCGCTAAAGACAGCATGGTACGTTTTTGGTTTCAACGTTTTCGTTCTGGAAATTTCGACCTTAAGAACCAACCCCGTGGACGGCCGGAGATCAAAGTGAAAAACGAAGAATTAAAGGCTATTGTGGAAGCGGATCCATCACAAAGCACTTCAGAGATAGCAGCAGGCTTCGGGGTAAGTGACAAAACTGTATTAATCCACTTGAAGCAAATCGGGAAAGTAAAAAAACTCGAACGATGGGTACCTCATGAATTGAGTGAATCGAACTTGCAAACACGGGTCGCCTGCTGTGTTACTTTGCTCAACCGACACAATAATGAAGGGATTTTAAATCGAATCATTACTTGTGATGAAAAGTGGATATTGTACGATAATCGAAAGCGCTCATCGCAATGGCTGAACCCTGGAGACCCAGCCAAATCCTGCCCTAAACGAAAATTGACTCAGAAAAAGTTACTTGTAAGTGTTAGGTGGACTAGCGCCGGTGTCGTTCACTACAGCTTTCTTAAATCTGGCCAAACGATTACGGCAGATATCTATTGTCAGCAACTGCAAACCATGAAGGAAGAACTAGCTGTTAAACAACCGAGATTGGTCAATCGCTCTAGGCCACTGCTGCTTCACGACAACGCAAGACCACACACAGCACAACAAACAACCACTAAGTTAGCTGAGCTACAATTGGAATGTCTGCGACATCCACCGTACTCCCCGGACCTTGCTCCAACAGATTACCATTTCTTCCGGAATTTGGACAACTTCTTACAAGGAAAAAAATTCCACTCCGATGCAGCAGTCCAAACCGCCTTCAAAGAGTTTATTGATTCTCGCCCCCATGGTTTTTATAGTAAAGGGATCAATGAACTACCCATAAGATGGCAAAAGTGCATAGATAACAACAGTGCATACTTTGATTAATTAAATATATTTTACAAAAAAAAATCGACTTTTTATTCCTCCCGTACAAAACGCCAATTTCATACGTAAGGACCTAATATCAAAGTTCAATCTAGAACATTCGGACATTACAAAAGATTGAAATAAACACCCTATTATTCAATAGATAAAAACATCTATGCAATGCAAAACATATGCAATAAAGATTATTATTATTAATAAAAGTAAGTATTTTTCACAGATTTAATTTGGTGTTGTATGTCTCCTTAAAATATAAGTTTCGTAAAAACTTTTGATTTGGAACTTGGATTTTTTTGAAAAAATTGTAAATCTCGTAAGGATTTTGATAAACATTAGAGGGAAATTCACATTGTCATCTGGCACCACTGAATCACGAGTAGGGTGAAAATTGAATCAAGTAAATTAAATATAAATTTGTTATGTGCTATAGCTGTTAGATAACTGTGAAATGCGAATATCTTATTCATTTCATGTGTATTACCTACATATACCTGTTTATAACATAGAGAATCAATTTCATAGAACATATCCTTAGAAGTAGAAAAATAAATGTTACTTCGTAAATCCAGTTCAGTTTATTGCAAGTTGTAACATAGTGCGTACTGCAAGTTAAGAAATATGTATTAATTATGTAAGTAAATAGGTACTTGGCAGTCAGTCACTCGGCTCGAAGCCTTAATTTAAAATAAATAAATAACTGTTACTCAACTATTTTTCTTGTTATTGTTACAAGAAAAGTCTTTCCACATTAACCACTTAAAGAGCTAAAAAATCACACGCAGATGAATAAACTGACCAATACCTACATTTTTTACAGGAACTTGTGTCGCTCAAAGTACTCCCAATAAACTACATCAATAAACTTTTCGGAACGCAAGAAATTGGGACTTAACCAGCTGCGAAAAGATTTGACACGATGACTGCGCAGAGTGCCCAGAACTTGCTTGGCAGCGAGCTGTGTACATTGGATCCCGAGATAGCAGACATACTCCACAAACACGTGGTCATCGACCACGAGTCGAGGGAGCCGCCGCCGCCTCCCTGCCTAGCACACCACGACGACCTCTCCGCCAGTTGTAGGAACTGCCATGAGAGCAATGACTCCAAAGAAGCCAAGGGGGAGATCAACGTAAGTATTAACCTATAAGATGATAAGCAAGCAGCAAATAATGATTAATCATACAATAGCACCATTACTTCATTATAGTTCAATGTCTGAAGTTGAACACAAAAGCAACTTTTTATTTGCAGGCACAACTGGGCATGTTTAAATGTAAAGGAAATTTGGTGAAACAGTTAAAGTCAAAGTATGTTAATTCAATTGGGTATCAAAGATACACTTATGAACGTCATATTTTATGATAGACTTGACCGCGTTGTTCGGAAAAACCAGCCACTACTCAGAACAACAGACAATAAACTGAGGGGCTTTAATTTTTTTTATCTTATAAAAATAAATAAATTACCGTCTCACAACTTTTTGCTTACAACTAGCTAATTTCATATTATATCTATCTATGTACTAGTGGCTACTTGGCGGAAGTGGAAGGCTCCAGACATCTTTGTCTTTTAAATAATTGTAAACTTTATAAAACCCTCTTTTCATTAATGTAGTTTTTACATGTGATTAGAATTTTCCTTCAGTGAGCCCTGTTATATTTTTTGAGATTTGTATTATAAAAACGAACACAATTGCCTAAAAATGACTTATTTGACTTATGTCCGTTTTCACCAACAACCCCTAAATTTTAGTAGGGAACACCTAGGCCTAAATAGGTGACACTTAGCAGCGATTTGGTTTTCACCAACGTTTAGGGGATACTTATATGCTAAGGGAGCCCCTTAATTTTACGGGCCGGAATGTCGGGCCCTTTTCGAATCCTTAGCTACGGGACACTTTAGTCCTGACGAAATTGACAAACTGCTAAAAACTGCTACAAAATTAATTTGTGAAATGTTTATTTTATTTC
Source organism: Peribatodes rhomboidaria (assembly GCA_911728515.1). Lineage (NCBI taxonomy): Eukaryota > Metazoa > Arthropoda > Insecta > Lepidoptera > Geometridae > Peribatodes > Peribatodes rhomboidaria. The sequence continues at coordinate 312,533 of OU452179.1, read as the reverse complement.
TTGAAAAATATTTATGTTTTAGTTTATGTAATAGCAAATACTTGTTGGCGCGACCTCGGCTTTATCGTGAAAGTGCCAACTTCTTTTAGAAATACATATTATGACAAGATATTGGTTATCCCTAAATGAAATCGTGTTATTTTTCTCGGACAAAACTGAACAATCAGAATTTCTTGATGATAGGTTTCTCAGGGGTCCTACTTTGGTACTTTATAAGGTCCCGGTAGGTACCTTATTTTCAATCATTCGTCATCTTCGTAGATAGCGCGGACCGCTCGCTTTTGCAAAAATAAAAATGGCCTTTACATCAGCAGCTGAACCTAACAGCAAAATACCATATTATGACATTATGCTGTGGAAGTGGGCAAAGTAATGTAAACCATCCGAGCTGTAGTTATATCCGTCAGTTGCCCTTTTTTTTGCATTAAGTAACAAATTGTTCGCAGCGAACCATCTCGAAATAATAGTCAGTACATTTTTCACATGCACAAGCTCACTATCTTTCCTGTCTATTCTAATAATAAGATATGTATCATCAGCAAACAGAACTATGTCTGTTACGTCCTTAACCATATACGGCAAATCATTTATATACGCTAAAAATAAGAACGGGCCTAAGATAGAACCTTGTGGTACTCCCATTGTAACTAAAGATCCGGAAGATGTGACGCCATTAATTCCCACTTTTTGTTGTCTATTAGTAAATATGACTCGACAAGATCGAGAGCGATTCCACGAATTCCGTAGTGGTATAATTTATGGATCAAGGTACGGTGTTTTACACAATCAAACGCTTTAGAAAGATCACAAAAGACACCGATGGCATCCTGTGAGCTCTCCCAAGCTTCCATCACATGCGTAACTAATCGGACTCCAGCATAATTTTTTTTTTGAATATGTTAAACTGAACTGATTTTCGTTTAAAATACTGTGAATGTTAAAGTGAGACAAAAGTTGATTAAGTATGATCTTCAAATATTTTGCTCAAAACTGGAAGCACAGAGACGGGTCTGTAATTCAAGGGATCCATTTGAAGAAAGGTAGGGGTAATTTTGCTATTTTTCATTAAATCGGGAAATGTGTCTCTCATGTGTCAATACACAGGTTAAATATGTCCATGACGTGTTGTGCAATAGTTTCTATTAAAGACCCTTAACTTTTTACTGATAATCCCCATAGATCTTCACTAGATTTAAGCTTTTGAAAGTTTTGATAATATCAGAGGTAGATAGTCCCGCGAGAAGTGTTCTTTTAGAAAAGCCTCTACTACAACTCGTTTAAACATTTTGGTGGCGTAAAAGGGTATGCTAGAAAAGAAAATATGTTCAAAAGAGTTGGCTACACATTTTGCATCAGAAACTGGCTGATTCTCAACTACCAGCACATATTCTGAATCCCTCGACTTTCTTTTCTCCGTCTCTGTGTTGATCGTCTTCCAGGTAGCTTTTATTTTATTATCTGATTTGTGAATTTTATCTTTTATAAACAAAGCTTTAGCGCGAATGCAAACTGACTTAAAATCTTCGAGTAGTTTCTAACATATTCATGAAAATCCATACTCGAAGTCTGAGATTTCTCGTTATATAAATCAAACATAACGTCTTTACTTTCTCGTATACTCTGATCGCTCAGTCACCAAACAAATTTTTTTAATTGAATTTTATCTTTTTCTTTGGACATATTTTATTAAATTCAAATGTGCACTCACTTCTCTGTTGTTTCACTTAAAAGTTTAAACTATTGGTCACAATTATGTTGTTATTAGTACATTTACTAAAAACTGTGACCTTATCTTTGTACTTCGTTAGATTTCCTATAACTGACTCAATATTGTAGGCTAACAATGTAACAGTCAAGTGTCTGCATTTCTTAGGATAATAAATGTTGTCCTGTGTTTACTTACAATTTAATTACTTAAAAATAAATTGATTGCTATAAAAAATAGCAGCTTATCACTATGACGGAAAATTAATGTATTCAAGATAATTCAAGAATAGATGTGGTTATCTTGACTTCCGTGTTAACAGGTGTTAACAGAGGAGCAACTGTTAGAAAGAGCAAGAAATAAGATCAAGGAAGAACTATGCAAGTTGGTAAGTTCTAATTGCCGCCTTATAAAGCTTAAAGTAAAATTCTGATGCAATCAAATTTATTGATAACTCCGAATGTTATCAATAAATAGTTACATCTCACAGTTCTGTAGTAGTAGTACTGTCTAGTACTGAGACTTGTGTGACTGACTACCTTGGAAATACCATTGATGCCTTTGCTATTTATTACAACCACATACACATATAAAACACCTTAATAAAATGAAAATAGGCAAGAATGCATTTCTAGTAAAACTGCATACACACCCCCTTAGCAATAAACATTTTATAGACTCGGAATAGCTGCACAGTCTTTTGTCTTTTTCAATTGAGTTCAAAAATGTAAAAGAAAGAAAAGAAATAAAGTTTTAATATACATATGCGTATACACATTGTGTAACACAAAATCTAAACAATAACAATATTTTTGACTTAAATGTTGTGTACAGTTGGTGTACATATGTAACAAAATCAAAGGAGAAAAAACATATGTTACAAGGCCAGGTAACCTTGTTTAGCGGGTGTGTATGGGGTCAAGATAGCGGATTTCACTTTTACCATCTGATCTAGATGCAGGAACTATCATAAAATCTGTGTAATGTGTTTCTTTAAACGTTTCTTTCTTAAAACGTTTTTATTGTCAAAATAAAAGCGTTTGTAGTGTGACATTAGACACATTCTGACAACATGTAGTGTTGGTAGATTGAAATTTGACTGTTCCGTTCAGAAAGTTGTTGTTAGTCTCCCACTCTAACCAAAAGAAAATGTTTTCCTCTAAATAAGTTTAAATCAACGAATTTTGGACAAGAGATTAAAAAACCAACGTAGTTTAATTAATACACAGACTTCCAATACAGTATTAGATGTCTGTGGATTAATATTCCTTTTCTAAAACGTAAATTGTATGTGCAATATTAATATTTAGTGAGCTTCCTTATAAAATACGAGTAATTATTAAAAACTATTTGGACAAAAAAAAATTTTAAACGAATTTACCAAAAGTTGCCAGACGAAAAATAAGAAGAGTAGAGCATGTGTGTAAATACCCAATGCTGATTCTAACTTTATTGCTCAAACAATAGTTACACATTTGTATAGCGCTATTTACTTGCTACTCAATGTAAGAACATTGGTTTAGCAGATGGATATGCATTTTTATCTAAGGCTGTAACAGCCTTAGATATAGCCAAGGGGGTTAGTTTTTAATTACCAAGCAATATTTCATTAATGAGCATAGCGCAGTGGTTTAAACTGCTAGAGTACAAAATTGTATGTGGAGCTGGCACTACTACTGTTGCAAGTGAGCAAACAGTCTGGTCATGTCAATACACAGTTGGATAAGTAAAAAGCCAGATTAATTCAGGGTATGGGCTGTGTACAGGGTATGCAACAAAAAACATACATTCAAACTATAACATTTTTGTTTAAAGCATGCCTTGAGGTACGAGTAGAGTATAAATAAATTGAGTTCATCCAACTAATATCAGCCAAACCTACCATCCAAATTCAATCTAATACATATTATAAATGCTAAAGTTTGTTCGTTTGTTTGTTTGTTACGCTTTCACGCCCTAATTACTCAACCAATCATCATGAAATTTTGCATAAATATACACATTGTCAGAGGTACAGAAAAAGGGTATAATCTCGAAAAAAGGAAGGATTTCTGTGAGACCGCGGGTGAAACCGCGGGGCGCAGCCAGTTAGTGTGTACACCTTTGTTAGTGTAATTATTGCGATATTATAGGCGTCGTTTCACAATGAAAGAAACAAGACCAAGAAAAAGACAAAAAAGAAGTCCAAAAAGAGCGAAAAAAAGAAGCGGAGACGATCGTCGAGCAGCTTGCGGAGCAGAGACTCCGAGGACTCGCGCCGCCAGGCCCCGGCGCCGCGCGCTCGAGGCGCCTGCTCGCACTCCTCGCGTGACAGGTGGCGCTCCTCACGCGACCGGTCGTGCTCCTCACGCGACCGGTCGCGCTCCTCACGCGACAAGTGGCACTCCACACGCAACCGATGGCGCTCCACACGCGACCAGTCGCGGTCCTCACGCGACCGGTCGCGGTCCTCACGCGACCGGTCGCGCCCCTCACGCGACCGGTCGCGCCCCCCACGCGACCGATGGCGCTCCACACGCGAGCGTTCGCGCTCCGACTCCAGAGGCAGATATTTTAGTGACAGACGGAGGTGAGGGCACTTCCACATAACTCTTAATGACTCTCTCCCCATAAAAGTGTCGAATTTACACACTCTACATTAAATTACTTTTTTTATGCTTTTCCCTTCAAACCCAAATCCTGAACCAGCCACTAGATGTTACTGGGCAGTTTCGACCGTTAATAATTTAATAAATTCTATTTTCAGCTACGTCAGGCCGACAACAGACGGAAGACCGATCGAAATATACAGGCCCAACATATCGGAGTGGTATCAGTCTCACCGGCCACCGGTCGACAACCCCACACACGGCAGAAGAGAACGCGAACGGCGCATCGAGAGGGAGCTGGAAGTGAAGAAAAAATTAAAAGCGGAGGAACGAGAGAACCGTGAAAACCGAATCGCCGAGGAGAAAACGGAAGCGATCAAGAGAGAAGCCGTGAAGGACATTCTGCTCGACTTGGAGGAGCCACTGACCGAGTTGATAGAGGAGAGCGAGGCGTCGGACGAGGCCAGGAGGAGGGTGCTGGTGCAGATGTTCGAGAGCGTGAGCGGGCGCGTGCGGGCGCTGCGCGTGCGCGCGGGCGAGCCGGCGGCGCGGGCCGTGCGGCGCTACCGCGCGCGCCGCAGCCGCCGCCAGGACGAGGCGCAGCTGGCCGCGCTGCTGGCCGCGGCCCGCGCCGCCCTCCCAGGTCTCAGCTCTACTAATATTATAAAATGGAAAGCAGATGTGTCTGTCTATTTGTTTGCAGGCTTGGCGTGGCTGACTGGATCTGAATGGATCTTGATGAAAAATTATATTTTGGTACAGTTCTAATAGAAAAAATATACTCGTAATAAGCTCCTTCTATACTAAATGTCATCAAAATCCGTCTATCAATTTGAGTGTGAGTAAGTAACGAAAGCACATTAACTCGCACACACATTTACTTAAAAAAAGATTCGGCAATAAGTTTTCACGTGTAAGTACATCGCCGAGTCACTGTTTCTTAAAATTATCTAAAAAAAAATCTTCAACGATTTCTATGAGGATGGTATTATGTCAAATATTGCCAAGCAACTCACCTGCTTCTGATTTTTTATTATATATTTTTTTTTGTATGTAATTGTCTTGTAGTTTTATTTTGAATAGGTATCTGTTTTCATCGTAAAATAACGAAGAAAGGAGGTATTGTCAAAATACTGCTTTTATGCGCCAGTTTTTCCAATATGACGTCGCAAGCGGCAACAAATACGAAACGATGAAATTCGGAAAGAGCACATCAAATACCAATACAATACAATACCACCTATATTTCTTAAAACCTGTGCCTCACAGCTGGCGGAGCCGCTGCAAATCATCTTTAACAGATCACTTAAAAACGGTAAATTTCCTACAAGGTGGAAAATTGGGTACATAACACCGATTCATAAAGCTGGAGATCGTAATGACATAGCCAAGTATAGGCCGATCTCAATCTTGTCAGCGGTAGGGAAATTATTTGAGTCGATGGTCCAGAAAGTACTAAATTCCCACTTCAAACCTCTGTTTGATTCACATCAACACGGATTCTTACCAGGACGGTCCACAGCATCTAATCTATTTGGATATGTGAATGACATAATTGACGCTGTTGAGAGAGGTGGTGAAGTCCATGCAATATACACTGATTTTTCCAAAGCGTTTGATATTGTCAACCACAAAGCTTTAATCCAACAAATTGGACATGCTGGTGTTTGCGGTTCATTACTACGATGGTGCGAGTCTTACCTAAATAATCGCTCACAGCTGGTCATCGTCCGTGGCTTTATGTCCCCAATAAATAAAATTCCTTCGGGCGTGCCACAGGGATCGCATCTTGGCCCCTTGTTCTTTTTCCTCTTTATAAATGATCTCTGTTCTACAACAACTTCCAGCTATAAAATGTTCGCTGATAACTTGAAAATTTACAGAGTAGTATGCTCCAGAGGTGACATTATTAGTTTGCAAAACGATCTCGACCTTATAAATCAGTGGTGTCATAAAAATATGATGATCTTGAACCCGTAAAGTGTCACCACATAAAATTTAGTCGAAAAAAAAACCCGCTCTTTGCCACATATCATATTAACGTAGAGCTACTTAAAAAAGTGACATCAACTCGAGACCTGGGAGTTATTGTTGATCAAAAGTTAGATTTTAGAGAGCATATCGATCATATCGTTAAAAAGGGGTCGAGACTGGCAGGCTTTGTATTAAGACAAACAAAATCATTCAAAAACCCTGAAATCCCTATTATCCTATTTAATTGTTACGTTTGTAGCCTTGTGGAATATTGTAGTCCGATCTGGAACCCTTTTTACGCTGTCCATGACAAAAGGATAGAAACCCTCCAAAAGAGATTTTTCTATCATCTCACGTATGCCAACAATGAAAAAATAATCAATGTCAATTAAATGTCAGATTAAAATAAAATGTAAATTTTTTACAATCATAAAAGAAACAAGATTAAATTACTATTACAATTCAAAAATGTCAGTGACAATATATATGTAGTTTACTTATGTACCTAATTCTTAATTATTTAAGTAAAACGACTTTGCAGCGCTTTTCGAAGTCACCTCACAATATGTCAAAATCTGTTCAATAATGTTATTCCAAGGACCGTCAAATGTATCGTACTTTGGATTAGCGTCAAGGAGAGCATTGAATGTGGCAAGGGATCGCAGTATCGGAGGCATCCTATGTGCTGCCGTCCTACACCAGCGCTCAGCAAACAGTTTAAGTTTCCGAAACCGAAGGTAGTCGTCGGGAACATACAGACGACAGAGCTGGTCATTTAGGTCTGGCGCATAATTTTACACATCACCATCAGCTGGTCGTGGGACCTCCTAACTTCTAATGAGTTGTATCCTAGGCAACCGAGCTGAAACTCTGTGTAATCCATAAAGTTACCAATTTTCAAAACTCCCGGAAATTGCTCACGATTGGGTCTAAAATCAGAAACGTTTGTTTGCTACACTGTACATAATAAAGATCTTGAATAAAGTGTAAAGTTCCAACTGGGGACCCATGTCGGGATTGCAATATTTGGTGGGTTAAACTCTTACATCATCTCGCTCTAAGGTTGCTCTAAAGTCCGTCGTTCTGTTTGTAAAAACCCATCACAAGAAGTAAGGTTTTTCAAATAATTGATACAACTACAAAATCTAGACTTATTTATTTGCATTGTACCTTCTGCTTAAAACATCATCAGTGTTCAGTGTTCATCAAGTTCATAAGTGTATCTTTGATACCTAAATTGAATAAAAACATTTTGACTTTGACTTTGACTTTTGACATCCCGGGTGTGGCGGTAACAGCAAGTGACAAAGACAACGGCGTTCATAAGACCAGTAATGTCACTCGGATAAATTCAGCCTCATTGATTAGGAAACAAGGTGGACTGTTATTTGATAGACATTAATAGTTTAGACAAGGGCCGATATCGAGTTCTTCCGAGTAGTTCCGAAGATCAAACTCAAAATGTTTTTACTAAATTTGGGTATCAAAGATACACCTATGAACGTCAAAGTTTTCAAAGATCAAAGAATCGTCAAAGATCCGGGGGTTTGTTCGGGTCTTTGGGTGGTGAGTCCCGTGTAATTTACTTGAAGAAATTCTTCAATGTTTTTTCCGTTCACCGATTTAACTATGTATTTAAAAATATAAATGTATATCAGTGTCTGGCAGCCACAGGACAAGCTTTGCTTAGTTTAGGGTCAGACGACCCTGTGTGCAAGTGTTCCGATATTTATTATTTTTTATTCGTTTGTTACAGAGCTATCTACCACGGTCCTCGACGAACTGGACGACATCTTGCAAGGGCTAGACGTCGCTCAGGTAACTACTTTCTGCTACATCCTGACCCCCCTACAATGCGCCCCGTGAAAATCTGTGAAACCTTCAAAGTACTTGCACTATTTAAAAGTATTCTAAGCGCCGGTGTCCACCCAAAGTCTAGATCGAAACTCTGTCGGTTTGTCTAATTTAAAGTATTGCAAAATTGGACAACCTAAAATTATTTCTGCTATGTACTGGGATTTCATCCCAATACTTAAAAAAGTATCACACAGCCTTAGTAGATACAAAAACAAAACTGTTTATTGACATCAAGTAAATATAAACGAAATATTCAAATAATAATAATAGGTGCAATGGTCTATTCTATGGTGTGTGCTAAGCCTAGCCAGGGCGACTTATCCATTAACATCATTTCTATGTATTTGTAGCTCAGTGAAGGAGTGGAGCCCAAAATAGAAGTGGATGACATAAAAGAAGAGGAGGGTGAAATCACCAATATAGTAATTACCATCGTGCCGACGGCGGCGCCCGCGCCCCCTCCCGCTCCCGCCCGCGAGCTGTACACCATGTGCGACAGAGACTACGGATACTACGTCCACGTGACTGTACGTCGCGACAGAGTGTTTAGGTACTACCTCACCATCAAGAAGTTATTCAGTAAAATGAAACCGTACATGTACAAACTGACGGCGTACATTCAAACTGAACTATTTCTGTATGTTATGAGGATAAAGCTGGAAGCCCAGATAAAGGAGTTGCTTCTAGGGGTGGAACCAAAATTGAAGGCTAAAGATGTTGTGAAGTTATACAGGACGAAATATCCAGAGGAAACCGACGAAGAGGCAGTCTTTGAGACGCTCTGCGCCGTCTGGCGCGGAGAGTACAACGATACAGGTAACCAATGAGTTTAGATCTTTTCAAATCAAATATGTCTTTATTCAATTGGGTATCAAAGATATTATGATACATTTAGGAACGCCAATGTTCTAAAAGGACTACCGCCTTGTTCGGAAAAAAACCACTACCCAGAAGAACAGGCAAGAAACTGAGGGGCATATTTTTTGTAAAGAAATTGTTTCACAATCATCAAAAACTTGTTTTCTTATGTCTGTCTGTTCTCATATCTATCTGTTCCTGTGTCGTCTTTATGTAAGAGTGTCAAACGGAGCAACCGATTTTGACCAACTAAATATAAATTTGTTTGGAAAGGTGGCTGGTCCGAGAGCTGTGATTGTTGGGGCTATTTTATCTTTTAAGTGATACTTGTTACTGTCAGATTTACTTATTAGATCTATTAATTGTGAAACCAATGTGTTTCCACAGATGATATCGACGAATCTTCAGAAGGGAATCTTGTCATTGTCAAGAAGGAGAATGATAATGAACTAGAAGTATCGAATCTTGACCTGGACAAGTCAGGAAAAGATAATGACCAAGAAGTATTGAACCTTGACATTGTAAAGAACGAAAAAGACAACGACCAAGGAATATTGAATCTTGACATAGCCCAGAAAGAAAAAGATAATGACCAAGAAGTATTGAATCTTAGCATAGTCAAGATAGAAAAAGATAACGACCAAGAAGAATTGAATCTTGACATTGTCAAAAATGAAAACGATAAAGACCAAGAAGTATCGCATTTTGACATAGTCATGAAAGAAAATTTAATGCCCTAGAAGTATTGAATCTTGACATAGTCAAGACAGAAAAAGATAACGACCAAGAAGAATTAAATCTTGACAAGGAAAACATGTTGCTCAAGAAGGGTTGGTTGTTTTTTTTATAATTAGTGGTTTCTGGCCCTTATGGTTTTAGGGCAATGAGGGAGGTGATAGTCATTGATATGACAAGCCCGGAGAGAAATAATCTTGGTAGAGTAGATGATACTGTAAGAGTAATGAAAAGAAATAGAAAGGAAAACCAAAGATGGGTGTTATTAGATTAAATGAAATTAGCTAATGAAAAATGTTTTTTTTTGTTTGGCAATGAGAGTAGAGAAGAAATGTTCAATGGAAGCGGAATTTTACGCATAGTGATGGTAGAATAAAAGGATGATTTACTATGAAGAGGGCAGCTAAAAATATATGATTTAGCGAACCAATATCCAAACCACAACAGCAATTAGGAGAGTCTGCAATTTTGAATTTAAACAATTGAACTAGACGACATCTTGCAGGTGCTAGACGTCGCTCAGGTAACTACTTTCTGCTACATCCTGACCCCCCTGTCGGGGCGCATTGTAATGCGCCCCGAGAAAATTGTGAAACCTTCAAAGTACTTGCACTATTTAAAAGTATTCTAAGCGCTGGTGTCCACCCAAAGTCTAGATCGAAACTCTGTCGGTTTATCTAATTTAAAGTATTGCAAAATTGGACAACCTAAAATTATTTCTGCTATGTCCTGGGATTTCATCCCAATACTTAAAAAAGTATCACACAGCCTTAGTAGATACAAAAACAAAACTGTTTATTGACATCAAGTAAATATAAACCAAATATTCAAATAATAATAATAGGTGCAATGGTCTATTCTATGGTGTGTGCTAAGCCTAGCCAGGGCGACTTATCCATTAACATCATTTCTATGTATTTGTAGCTCAGTGAAGGAGTGGAGCCCAAAATAGAAGTGGATGACATAAAAGAAGAGGAGGGTGAAATCACCAATATAGTAATTACCATCGTGCCGACGGCGGCGCCCGCGCCCCCTCCCGCTCCCGCCCGCGAGCTGTACACCATGTGCGACAGAGACTACGGATACTACGTCCACGTGACTGTACGTCGCGACAGAGTGTTTAGGTACTACCTCACCATCAAGAAGTTATTCAGTAAAATGAAACCGTACATGTACAAACTGACGGCGTACATTCAAACTGAACTATTTCTGTATGTTATGAGGATAAAGCTGGAAGCCCAGATAAAGGAGTTGCTTCTAGGGGTGGAACCAAAATTGAAGGCTAAAGATGTTGTGAAGTTATACAGGACGAAATATCCAGAGGAAACCGACGAAGAGGCAGTCTTTGAGACGCTCTGCGCCGTCTGGCGCGGAGAGTACAACGATACAGGTAACCAATGAGTTTAGATCTTTTCAAATCAAATATGTCTTTATTCAATTGGGTATCAAAGATATTATGATACGCTTAGGAACGCCAATGTTATAAAAGGACTACCGCCTTGTTCGGAAAAAAACACTACCCAGAAGAACAGGCAAGAAACTGAGGGGCATATTTTTTGTAAAGAAATTGTTTCACAATCATCAAAAACTTGTTTTCTTATGTCTGTCTGTTCTCATATCTATCTGTTCCTGTGTCGTCTTTATGTAAGAGTGTCAAACGGAGCAACCGATTTTGACCAACTAAATATAAATTTGTTTGGAAAGGTGGCTGGTCCGAGAGCTGTGATTGTTGGGGCTATTTTATCTTTTAAGTGATACTTGTTACTGTCAGATTTACTTATTAGATCTATTAATTGTGAAACCAATGTGTTTCCACAGATGATATCGACGAATCTTCAGAAGGGAATCTTGTCATTGTCAAGAAGGAGAACGATAATGAACTAGAAGTATCGAATCTTAACCTGGACAAGTCGGGAAAAGATAATGACCAAGAAGTATTGAACCTTGACATTGTAAAGAACGAAAAAGATAATGACCAAGAAATATTGAATCTTGACATAGCCTAACAAGCAAAACATGTTGCCCAAGGGTTGGTTGTTAAACGTTAGAAATGGCGCATACTATTGTTTAACCAGAAAAAACGTTATTTTTAAAACGTTTTTTTTTTTTTATTGTAATGTATATGTTTAACATACGTTAAAAATAACGGTTACGGTAACCGGTGCTTTGCCCACTGGATAACGTCAATTTCTAAATGTCAAACAGCTGTAGCCACGAGCAACCCAAATGACTTTGTAACCGATTTTTGAATAATGAAACAATGTTTTGTATTTAACGGACGTCTAACGAACATCCTAAGTAATCGTTACTATTTGACGTAGGTTTGTTACGTCAACTAACCGTTTTAAAAACCTGTCTTTAAGGTTCTCATTGGAGCGTCTTGGGGTCCTCGACTGGTGGGCAACGAGTGAACCTCGCGTGGTCAACCAGTGAACCTCGCGGGATCTTTCCAAGTAGTCTGTCAGCGAGTGTCGCTTGTCCTCGCGTGACCACTCGCGGGCGGCGCGTGGTCAGCGAGGGGGCCACTCGACGTCCGCGCGTTTACAGCTTAGGGCCGGGGGAATCACTTATTATTAAGGCGAAAGTTTGTGCGTGTTTGTTTGTGTTTTACTTCTTTATGCTTAAACGGATGGATGGATGGATGGATTTTGATGAAATTGATGTGAAGCTAGCATGGATTAGCACACAGGCTCTTTTTTAACCGCTGGTAACACAGCTGGTAATATGTACTACTGAGAAGATATTAAACAAAAAGAAGATATTAATTATTGTGGTTGTGATATTATTACAATACAACATACAATAATATTTAAATGAGACTAAACTAAGTTTCTAATGGGCGGCCTTATTGCTCAAAGCAATTTCTCCTAGGCAACCTGTATTATTAAGGTGCCTCTAGTCTAGACGGCCCATATTTTACTGCGAAATTACCGACCGTAGCCCGACCACCTTCAACCATGCTAGATCACGTTCAACTATATCCGGCCGGGCCGGTCTACACTCAACATAATATGACATATCGTGACGCCTTTCTCTCAAAGGTGTGGTACAACACCAACACTTCGCCGGACGATATTCAGTCCCAAATGTGATAGGAGGCGAGCCGGTTGACTTACAATACACACATATGTTCACACAAAGAACCGATTGCTGGGTTTGAACCCGCTCCCTCTGGCTTGAAAGGCGAGCCTTCTCCAACTGGGCTATCATTGCTCAAGTTATTGTCGCAATATTGCAAGCAACAGAATAACAGTACAACTACACATTGCAGTAAAAATATGGCCCGTCAAGCATCTTTAGATTAACGTATCTAGTTACTTAAAAATTAAAAAATATTTATTGCCAAAGCTCAGATCAAGCTAGAGGAAAAGATGGAACACTGCGTTATATCTCACTTTTTTTTATGATGACTATATACTGTTGGCAACTGAGGCCTCGACAGCGTACCGGGCATTAGGCATGCGCAGATGGCGCAGGGCCTCAAAAATGCTTAAAACTATGGACGACGAGCGCAAGGGCACCTCTGAGGTACGGCCTCGGCTTGGGCTGTCGCCGAGGGAGGGGCGTCGAATTGCCCTGGCAGCCCAGAAGGGGCTTGCTCTAGGGCCCTAATTGGGACGGTTGAAGTTATGGTTAAAAACAAAATAAATTATTATTAACAATGGCTCGACCGCCTTGTTCGGAAAGGGAGCCTCACCTCAGAAGAACAGGCAAGAAACTGAGGGGCGTAAAATGAACGAGCACTACGAGCTAACTAACCGATCTTCTAACAGACCTTGTAGGCAATCTTCGACCTCGCCGGCGAGGTCGGTGTATGACAGTGTACCTTTGGTAACCGGCGCCTATACCAAAAACTGAATACTTCCTGTTGCAAGGAGCTGCCGGGTCGGACGACCCCAGTGCCGCCGATGTGGTGTGCGTAACTATAGCTTCTAGCTGTAGTTTTTTTGCGTCAATGTGTGAGTGTTGTGGACATATACGACAGTAGCGTAGTTTTTGGATGAATTTCACATTTCTAAAATAAACGTGGATGTCAAAGTTAAAATCTTATACATTTTGAAATAAGGTTTACAGCTATCTATTTGGTTAATATTTACTTACTACTTATTATTCAGATTTTTTTTCTGAACTATAAAGAGCTGCTATTTTCCTATAAAATAATATATCCATAACTTAACCTTGAGTGTACATTCGCAACTAGACTTACTTAGAAAAAACAAGATTAGATTTTGTAAAAAAAAATAAAAGAGTTCTTACTTAAGTATTTTACTGATTTAAAATTAATATATTACCTTTACATATTTAATTTTTATACAGTTCTGGAATGGAACAAAATAGTTAAACCTTAAACTGAGCATTCTTGTATCCGTGGAAGTTTTCAGCATTGCTATTTACAATCATAGCACATCATAGCTCGTAGGCCCCCTGCTATCACGGTTCACGGTTGGTTCCTGCATTTGTATCCACAAATTTCAGACTCAAATTGATCTAATCTCAGTTTGTCTACTTTTATAAATTTGGAATAGGCAATCGAGTTTAAATCCGATAAAAGAATGAATAACGTTAAAAACTTATTAATACGGACTGAGATTCTAATAATTTGAATTTAAGAATTATTGCCAGTTTACGTGAGTGTCGATTACAATACCTGGCAGTGTGAATTCATTAACATGTTCTAGTTTAGTGCCATGAAATGTGAAGTGGATGTTAAGTGCTGGTTTCTGATGCGGGTGAAAAGAAATAATTTTAGTTATAGGCAGATTAATGCTCATCGCTGCTAGCTGAAGTCAAGCTTGTCTCGCCACCTATTTCGACTCGCAGGTTCGGCTAACGGACTATACAAACTATTATTACATAGAGAGTTTTAGGCAAGACAATCTAGCCATTCCCTAGTGATGCGCTTGCCAACAAAGGACAAATTGACTTTTATATATGTAGTATACCGTTCACTTTGGGAAAAATTATAATCATTTCCTATATTTTCTCATAAATCTGTCCAGTATGTCCTAAACAAGATAATTTAAATCAGTCATGTAATGCAGAGCAAAAGTAAAATATAATGTTTGATACATTAAGTAACATTGTGATTTTTTGTTTGCAGATTGAATTGTGATGGAAACCTACACTGCTACTTAAATTTAAGATGCTTTACTTAATATTTTGGAAGTAATCTGTTATTGTTTTAAGGACATTCTAATGAGTACAAACAGATTTTGAAAAAGCATGCAGCGAAAAAAAAAAAAACAGTTTTTTTATTGTATTATGTCTTGTTATTTAACATACTAGTGATGATAGCCTAGTCGCAGAAGATACGCCTCTCAAGCCAGAGGGAGAGGGTTTGGACCCAGCCAAAGGCATGCACCAACCACAGAATATGCTCTATTACATAGGTCCAGAAGGATAGTCTTCATACAAAACACGATTTCGAAACGTGTCAAATTTATTTTGGTACCCTACTAAAACCTTTTTTTCTATACGTGATGAACTTGCCATTAAAAGAGGTTACCCGATTTAGTTGGGTAAATTATATAACGATCAGAGTTTAAAGAAATCACAAGACCGGAAACAAAGTATTAGGCCAGCTTAGTCCAGAGCTAAACTACACACAAAGCCTTACCCAGATCCATTCATGACACTATTCTACAAACTAATATTATAGATTGTATGTAAACCTTAACTAAAATCAGAGTAGGTAAAAGGTAAGAATTTAAGTAAAAATCAAGAGTACGAGTTTGCGTTAAAATCAATAGTAAAGGGATTACTATTGATTTTATCTTATTTACACATAAATTTACACACTATCATTATTTACATCATACATTTAAGTTATTTTTTCGGCAATAAAATAACATTACATTTACATAAAAATAAAACTGACGCCTGCTTGTCAGGATATTTCACTGTTACGTATATTTCTTTCTTGCGAAGGTGCACAGAGCAAATTGTTATAGGGGCGACGAAGTTTTCACTAATTTTCATTTTTACTTTGTCGAATTATTTTTGTCCACTGATCGGCTAAACTGGATCCTTAAGAAACCTAAAGTTTATTAAAGGGAAAATATAAAAATACCTTGTGGCAACACTTTTTTCAGCAACTTTTCGCTCTGTTGACATTAAGAATTAATTGCAATTATTAGCTTTTTAAAGCATATAAAAATATATTTAAGACTTACGGATGATATGTGACGTTGCCTTTTTTTACTGTTTTGGATATTCTGAAATTTCGGCATAAGTGGACCACACAGTTCACCATATTTATTGGTTAGTGGGGAGACGTAACCGCTACTGGATGACATCGAAGACTGACTAGTGAATTGGTTGACTTTCAATAGTTTGGTTTACTTTTTTTGGAATCATTATTTTTGACCGATTAGGGGTCTTTACTCTATGTCTATGGCACCAACTTATTCATTGTGTGAGCTTATGTACATATCTAATGTCATCTGCTAAGTAACTGGAGCCCGGTATATGGCGACAAGCTCACCGCCTGTCACATTTAGGACTGAATATCGTCCGCTAAAGTGTGGGTGTTGTACACCTCTGCCAGTCCATTCAGGGGAAAGGCGTGATGATATGAAATGTTATGTTCAACATGCAATGCCGAAAAATATTTGTATTGTATACTTCACTTTGGTAAATATGGTCCTTACGTATGAAATTAGCGTTTTGTCGTACTGATCAATTTGATCTGAAATATCTCCTCTTTGGTTAAGAATTCCAAATTCAAATTAATAAATTCATTTAGCTGGTTTTTTTTTTTTTTGGAATACAGTCATTCATTTGTTATTTTCCTCATTATTTTTTCTTTGGCGTCACTTATTACCGCGCAATGGAAAACATGAAATATCGGTATATTTACGAGTACGAGTTCTACCGTGGCACCAGTGCTGCAGAAACAGCTCGAAGAATTAATGATGTGTACGGCGCTGGTGTCGCTAAAGACAGCATGGTACGTTTTTGGTTTCAACGTTTTCGTTCTGGTTATTTCGACCTTAAGAACCAACCCCGTGGACGGCCGGAGATCAAAGTGAAAAACGAAGAATTAAAGGCTATTGTGGAAGCGGATCCATCACAAAGCACTTCAGAGATAGCAGCAGGCTTCGGGGTAAGTGACAAAACTGTATTAATCCACTTGAAGCAAATCGGGAAAGTAAAAAAACTCGAACGATGGGTACCTTGCAAACACGGGTCGCCTGCTGTGTTACTTTGCTCAACCGACACAATAATGAAGGGATTTTAAATCGAATCATTACTTATGATGAAAAGTGGATATTGTACGATAATCGAAAGCGCTCATCGCAATGGCTGAACCCTGGAGACCCAGCCAAATCCTGCCCTAAACGAAAATTGACTCAGAAAAAGTTACTTGTAAGTGTTTGGTGGACTAGCGCCGGTGTCGTTCACTACAGCTTTCTTAAATCTGGCCAAACGATTACGGCAGATATCTATTGTCAGCAACTGCAAACCATGAAGGAAGAACTAGCTGTTAAACAACCGAGATTGGTCAATCGCTCTAGGCCACTGCTGCTTCACGACAACGCAAGACCACACACTGCACAACAAACAACCACTAAGTTAGCTGAGCTACAATTGGAATGTCTGCGACATCCACCGTACTCCCCGGACCTTGCTCCAACAGATTACCATTTCTTACGGAATTTGGACAACTTCTTACAAGGAAAAAAATTCCACTCCGATGCAGCAGTCCAAACCGCCTTCAAAGAGTTTGTTGATTCTCGCCCCCACGGTTTTTATAGTAAAGGGATCAATTAACTACCCATAAGATGGCAAAAGTGCATAGATAACAACGGTGCATACTTTGATTAATTAAATATATTTTACAAAAAAAAATCGACTTTTTATTCCTCCCGTACAAAACGCCAATTTCATACGTAAGGACCTAATACTAACCCCCTTAGCAATAAACAGTGTATAGCCTTGGGATAATTATACAGTGTTTTGTCTTTATCTTTCTTTGTTGTTTTTGAACTCGATCGAAAATGGCAAAAGACTGTAACTATTCTGAGGCTATACAACATTTATTGCTAGCTTCAATAGAGTTCAAGAATAAAAAAAAAAGACAAAACTATATAACTATTCCGAAGCTATACAACGTTTATTGCTAAGGGGGATAATATTTACAGCTTAATATTATTTTTACAGACAAATTTACAAACAATATTATATAGCTTGGGGTGGGAGGAACATGATTGTAGATATTTGAAGGAAGTAGGATGGACTATGTCCGGGAGAGGATATCTTATATGGAGGAAACTTAGATTGGGACAACTGAAGCAGATGTGATCTGTGTTATCTTCATCCAACCCACATTCACAGATTGAGTGCTCCCTGATCCTGAGTTTGGCTAAATAAACCAAAGTGCACGGGTGACTTAATTGGAGACAACTTATGATCATGCTCATATGTTTCTCGGTTGAGCGGAATTTGAAGAACTAGGGAATTGTAGGGATACATAGTGGGTTGGATATCAGCATATCTACCCTTGATGTTTTGGGACGTCTCCCAGTATTTTGACCATTGATTTAGGAGGAAAAATTTAGGAAGAAAAAGGCCATGCGAGTATAATTGATGTATTCAAGATTCCATAAGCTGCCTACAATCTATCTTGTCAATCCCTTTTCACTCCTCATTTCGTTTCCCTGTAATTTGTTAAATTAAGGAATCCCTCATAAATTGTTGTAAAATAGGTTGCACTCTTGTGCAAAATTGGCCACCTATAAAGGATCTCTTAGTGTACTCAGTAAAGATGATAAGAGTAGTTGAGATTATGCGACTTAACATAGAGGATAGCTTCTAGAAGGGCAATCGCTTCTCCAGTGAATACTGAGAAGTAAGATGGGCATTTATAACTAAGACTTATTCTAGCTGATAGTATGCAAACAGCTGCTCCCACGGCACTGACTGTCGATAACTTCGACGCATCAGTGAATATGTTTACGCCAACCAGCGTAATGCGATGCGATCCTTTGGTAAAATAGGATAGTCCTTGTCAGATCGAAATGAAGTGGATTAATGGGTTGAAAAGTGAGAGGCAATAATTTTAGGTTTAAAACGTTGACGTATAGAATTTTTTTTTGCCCGTAGGGCAGGCTAAAGCCAACATAGCCATACCGTCTTGTCATCCGTTTGATTTTTGTACATGGGTTATTAAATTTAAGATGATAGCGGAGAGGGTGATGAAAAATTAGATGAATCCCTCCCCTTTTCCCATTTCAGTCGTGGATACTTTACTGAAACGTTAAGTCGAGTTCTGTAGAGAACACGAAAAGTTGCATTTCCTAATGTTTGTATCATTTGCCCACACTCGTGCACGTTAACGAACACGGCAAAGGTTACACAATTATTACACTTTAACACTCGAAGCATCACAAGTTTTAGAAAATAATACAAAATCACGACACCATCTTTTCGGTTCCCGCCAATGACCCTCCTTGACGTTTAGAAACGTATGACGTAGGTATTCAAATACTGAGTTGCCAGTTTTGAAGAAAAAATATGCTTACGGGACCGAAGTGGCAACAAATGAGTCGCGACCCACTATCTCACTTACGTCTCGACTGCCTCCGACCACTCGAGACATCTCGGGCCCCAGCCATCGAGATAATCTCGATCTCTTGCGACGAGAATGAGGCATCTCGATTATAGGCATTTTTTTCGAGATGAGATGGAATCTCGAGTTGTAGGAATAGCCCTCCTGGGGGGCTATTCCTGCGCGTGAGATGAGATGAGATTTTATCTTGGTCACTTTCACAGAACTCCGAATAGGGACCCTATTCGGAGATTTGAGATTTTCATCTCACTTTTTTTCGTCCTTGTTGCTCTCGTTTGAAACGTCATAGGTGTGAAAGTGACCAAGATAAAATCTCATCTCACGCGCAGGAATAGCCCCACTGCATCTTGATAAAATTTGACATGGAGGTAGCCTATACCCTAGATTAGCACAAGTTAGTTATTAAACCACGGGGTCCAGCTATTTTGTTTATATTTTAAAAAGTTAAAAATTATTGTAAGTAAGTACCTATTTCATTAAGTAGCAATAATTAATTTTAATAAATAGATAGTGGCTTACTGACAGCTATATTTAACACGCCCCTAACGTGGAATTTGTTATATTAGTAAGATAGAAGATTCAGACTTAATTTTGGTAGATTTCTAGAAAAAGAGTTGTCACATTGGTTGTTGGTAGATATATGTGAGTTTTGGCGGGAACCGAAAAGATGGTGTCGTGATTTTGTATTATTTTCTAAAACTTGTGATTCTTCGAGTGTTAAAGTGTAATAATAGTGGATTATTAACGTTTACCGGTTCGTCAACGTGCGCGAGTGTGGGCAAATGATACAAACATTGCGGAACGCGACATTTCGTGTTCTCTACAAAACCTCACTTAAAGATTCAGTAAAGTATCCATAACTTTACTGGAATGGGGAAAGGGGAGGGATTCATCGTCTTCATCATCACCTTATCATCATCATCTGTTATAAATGTATCACTAATACTAAGTTAGGCATTAAGGACTTTGTATCCAGTTGCCAATAAAAATTAAAAAAAAAAAAGTAGATAAATGTTGTGACACTTGTGACCGTTACTGTGCTAACTGTGCTTAGTAGATGTCAGAAGGGCGAAGGAGGTGGTTGTGTGTATTTGAATTAGTGTTTCATAAAATTTTACATTTTCTAAAGATTTCGTTTATTTATCAAATAAAACTTGTATTATTTTAAAGCGTTTCGTCGGGATCGGAAGTATCTGATTTATTGCAAAGTAGCGCGGCGAAATTTAAGTGACCAAAATGCAAGAAACCGTTACGAGCCCTACGGAGAGGAGATCCTTGTTGTCATCGTTCCTGGAGGTCCTGGAGACGCGGGAGCGGAAGGCGCAGGCCGACCGCCAGCTACACGAGGAGAAGTACCTGCGCAGGACGCAGAGGATCTATGATTATCATGGTTCGTAGCCCTCTCTTCCTTCAGAGCATGCGAATATTTTGCCGCGTTTTTTTATTTGTCGTCTTTATGTTACTTAACTTAGCACTTTAGCAGTCGTACCTATATTATTTAAAGTTTACTGGGCTATGAGATAATATAATTGAGCAAGAATTAAATTATGTAAAAATTTAACATTGTAGCTTTTTTATTTATTTAGTCTTTGTAAGGCTTATCTCAGTACTTATATCAAATTGTTTATCGTTAATGTTTAAAAAATAATAGTGACGATTTTAAACCTATGGTACCACCAGAATAATTCTATATGTTAATAGGTGGGCGTTTTTCAAAAAAGATGTACATTCGCGAATATATGGCGTCCAAAACTTTGGTTCTGTTTTTATAATTTATATATGTACGTACTTGAGTAAACGGCGTATTTGTTTAATGAATACATACTTAAGTTACCAAATTTACTATTATGTGCAACCTAACACTCGTTAGTATTAATTTATTATAAAAACAAACGGCAAAAAAGTGTAAAATCTTCATGTCCCACCTGCATGATTAGAACTTTCAAGTCTCAGAAAAACTTACACGAATTAAATAGCGCCACTATTTTATATTCTGTAGACAAATGTTGAACTTGTAAATACGATTTAGAGCTCTATAATGTCGTAATTGAGCTTAAACTAGCTCAAAATACTGTTTATGTGTTGTCCCAGGAATATGGCCGAACCGGAATTCCGGCAATAGTCACGATACATTTTTTAATACTTAGACAAAATATTACCCTAAACTATGGTTATTTTTAGTTTTTGCGAATATTAATCTTTACTGCAGTATAACCGGTATTTTGAAACATATCTCAGTGTAGTCAGGATCTGTGACGAAAGCGGGCGCGACACGTTGGTTGCGAATTGAAGTTCCAGATAGCAACGGGATTTTATGAGGTATGTAGCAGTTTATCAAGTTATTTGCCGTAATACAATCACAAATGTGGTATTAAACTATTGTATAACAAATCGCAAGGAGCCGTTAAATGAATACAACAGCTTAAATTATTGTTTAAAGTTCAGTTGGTATCAATTCGTCACGTCAGGTTCGTCACGTATTGTATAGACGGAATCATTTTGTGACGCACCGGAACTATTAGGCTGGGGCTATATTTGACGAACAGTACAAAAAAAAAATCCTTTAATTATTCTATTATAAAATTTGGTACATGTATGTTTGTCATCACTATCTTTGAAACGGCTAAACTTATTTGGATAAATTTGAAATATAGAAAGCTATCGACAGGTTTTTTGTTCTAATCTAACTAAATTATTTTATTTGATTTAATTTTAGTTTTGATTGATTTGTCATGAGGGTAAGTTGTTATTTGGAATGGCATTATAGGTATTATTATTCAAATTAGTAAAATAGTAAGAAGTTGTGATCAAAAAACGTAAACAAAGACTGTTAAAAATAAAATTATGTAGGCCACATACTATGCTAGTACTTAACTAAATAACTATATAATTAAAATAAGAGTTAATATTCTCTCAGTTCTCTAAGTGTAAACATAGCTTATTTTTTTCCAGTTAGTCTCGTAGAATTCCAGAAAGTCACTGTCCCAAATTTTTATGTAGACAATAACAAATACAATTCAATAAATGTTTAGTTCTTTGTTAATATATGTGGTTGTTTAGGACACTGATGTTGTATATTTATAATATTTGTTAGCCTTAAAGTTGACTGTCATTAAGAAAGTATGTAAATGTAAACTTTTTAAGGTCAAAAGTTCCTACTGTGACGATCTCGAAAGAAAAATTGTTGCTACGCAATAATTATTGTGTTTTATCTATGTTTTGACTTGGTGTTTCAAAGATTTTAAAGTTATTTAATGATTAATAAAGATAAATTAAAATAACAACTCTTATTATTCATTTTATTAACTTTTTGCTATTGTGACTAACCGGAGCAAATGCCTGTGAACTCTTACGTAAAAATTAAGATTATCGCGATGTGTTTCATAATACTGTTATTTATTTTTGAATTTTACTTAATTTAAAGTACTTGTTATCAAATAAGATAAAAAAATACATAAAAATTTCAAAAAATCAAAATCAACTCCGGTTCGTCACGTGTACATCTTTTTTGAAAAACGCCCAGGTACTGGATTGAGTAGGTACTAGATTAGAATATCCAAATAATTAATTTATTATGTACCTAGTTAGATAATTAGTAAACCAATATGGGAGGGTCCGAGTCGTTTAAATAAACAAATTCTTATTAAGGAAACACATAAATATAATGTGTAGGTTGGTTTTGACTTTGAAAATGTTAATTATAGCTGGTATGAAAAGTATCCAATTGTCACTCTTTATATTTCTACTTATCACAGTTTTTTTTTTCTTTTTCAATGCTAATTTAAGAAATCCTTTATTAAAATAATCATTTATTGAAAGGAATTGTAAAAAATAGTAAGTAAAATTTTGTTGTAAATTATAATTTGGACTTGCAAATGTTACGAGCATGGCAATTACCACTCATAGAAAAAATAATAGTATGAGTACCGCTGGCCACATGACAGTGTATGTTACTATAATCAAAAAGTGTAAGTTAGTAGTCTAAACAAAGCTAGAAAAATGATGATGGGGGAATCACCAACAAAGCCAAGCAGAAGCTGGTTTAAAATGTTGGATTTGTCAAAGATAAAGGTAACCATAATAAAATAAACAAACCACTATTCCAAAAGTTGAGTGGTGTAGGAATGTGTGCCATTAAAAAAAGGATTTTTGCTCACTTGAAAGGGCACATATGATGCTTTTTAACGGCTGGTGGTCTTGCAGAGCACATTCAGAATTGTATTTCAAGTTAATTTCAAACTGTAATTTTTATTCTGCAAATGACTTTGTCGAGTGTATATTAGTTAATATCTGCGGCCATAGTGTTACCTGCAGATAAAAAGTAGCCTATATGCTATTCCAGACTATAATTTATTCCTGCCAAATTTCATCCATATCCGTTCTGGCGTGAATAACAAAACAAACGTCCTTCTAACCATCCAAACTTTGGCCTTTGTAATATTAATATATTTGGCATTCCTAGTGTGATGTGATTTTGTAGTTTGATACCTAAGGGTGGCCTAGACGGGTCATATTTTTACTGCAATACTGGCCTGGCCATTATCAGCCATGCTAGCAATGTATGACTATAAATGGCCAGGCCACATTCAAAATATTGTCCCAATATTGCCTGGCCAGTATACCAGTAAACATATGGCCCGTCTAGGAACAACCTGAGACTCTGATCCAAGACCTGAGACCTGAGAGTGATTAGATTAGATTCTTGGTTTAATGGCTTCATCTGCTAATTTCCGTTTCATGCTAGTTTCAAAACTTTTTGGAGCATGTGGTTACTAAAAGATATGGATGGTATCTTTGAGGGAGAATCCCAAGGACTTCGAGCGACCGACAGATGATCACACTAAAACAAAAAGTACAACACAATTTGTTAGTAGGATACAGGGTGTTACAAAATCCCTGCTGCATCGAGTAACAACTGGAGGTTGCAATAATGCTAGCTTAAATTAAATATGAAACCCATACATCCACACTAATATTACAAAGTCGAAAGTAACTCTGTCTGTCTGTCTATTTGCTGTTCACGGCTAAACGGGATCTTGATGAAATTTGACAACAAGTAACAGTATTTCACGGGGAAGGTATTTGGATACTTTTTTCTGAAACAGCTAGTCTATATAAAAATGTAAGCAGAAAGTAAGGCAGTGTGCGCGGTGCAGATCGCCAGCGGCGGTCGGCGGTGGAGCTGCGGCGCTGCGTGGAGTACGTGACGTCGCACGCGCACGTGCTGGAGGCGGCGCTGCGCGGCGCGGGCGCGGGCGCGGCCGCGGCGCCGCCCGGCGACGTGCCGCTGGGCGCGGCGCTGGTGCGCCAGGCGGCGGCGCTGCAGCGCTGCATGGCGCAGTGCGTCGCCAACGCCGCGCGCATCCGCGCCCTGCTGCACGCCGACCGCCACCCGCAGATGGACTCGCTCCTCGCCAAGATGGTCAGTCGCTCGCTCACACGTCGCGATCTCTTTCAGGAGCCTGGCCACTCGACGACCTCGCCCGACATGTGACGTTAATGGTGGTACTACCAGTGTACATTTGGTAGGCTGTGATACTACCGTGTGGAAGGCAGATTACAGTGAAACGCACCAGCTCAATCAGTAGCCGACCGAGGCCACATCTTTTGGGGACGCGGTTGTCGACCATGTAGCAGGCGCTAAGTCCCTTCAAGACGAATGTAAATAGACATCTTGTCGTAAAGACCTATATTCTGACGATGCTCCTGGTATTGCTGTGGTGCATAGAAACTTAAAATTCATAAAATAGATGGTGGACAATAAGTTCCAATTCAGTCAAGTATAGAGGGACAAATACTATGCTACTATCCTCACCTCACGTCACAGGACCAGATCGTAGCAGCAGTGCTAGCAGTTTGTTATCAGGTAAATTTACCAAATTCAAATCAATGTATGATCAAGTGTTTCCGGGTGGCGGCGGTAATTAGGACGCGTTAATTAACACCGATATGTTATACCTACCTATCGATACAGTCCCGCTAACTCGTTCGACACGGTCCGTCCAATATCGTTGCCTAAAATAAATCTGTACGTCATAGTCGAGCTATAACAGTTGTCATTAAATTATCAGTTATGATTCTGACACTGGAGCAAAAATCAATCAAAAAGATTATGTATTCACCTTTAAGTAAACATCTAGAGGCAACAAACAACAATTTGAGATATATCTGAAACTCAAAACGAGCTCCTGTATCTTTAAATTAGCTCACGCAAAAATACGTGACAAGAGTTACGTATCATATTGTACTTTTGAAACACTATTAGAAGCTAAAATTGCAATGCTATCAGCACGTCCGAGTCAGGAAATAAGCGCATCGACGGCGAGGTCGGTTCCACGAACCGGAGATCTTCGAAACGTCGGCTGGATAGCCGACTCATCACCATTAATCAGTGATCCACGCCAGCACTCATGACCTCACCGTTTGCGGTAACCAGCTGATTAGTGCTGGTGCGATGCCGATGAGCTAATGACGCGGTGTGTCGTGCGCGGACGCAATAAGTGCAACGCTCTATTAGAACAATGGTGGCAGCTTGTTACTGCACATTTATCAGCGATGTTGTGTAAGCTGCAGCCGTACTGGGCTCTACGCCGCCCCGCCGCGCTTGTCCGAGCTAAAATATAGATATTTTTATATCCTAATTACCTACTTAAAACATGCTTTTTGCCTGCGGCTTCGCTAGCATTTCACTAAGGGGTAATGTAGCTTTCTAGTGGTGAAAGAATTTTGGAATCGGTTCAGTAGTTTCAGAGATTACTTCCGACAAACAAACTTACCTCTTTATAATATTAGTAAGATAGATATTGACGCAGCGATCTAAGTGGTAAGCAGTAAACCGCGATATCGGGACCACTGTACTACCTACGAGTATAACTGTCATTCAATTCACTAAATAACCACTAGAGCCTGCGCTCTACAGATTTAAGGACGAAGAGCTACCTGCCCTGCCAAAAGCAATACAAATGTATACACATAGGTAGATTGTAAATAATTTGTTATAGCAAGCAGTATATTGTACGTTGAGGTAGACCGCACGAAATACGCAACAACGCACGCAGCCTAGTTTCGCTTTTCAGTGAGCGGTAGAGTCGGTCGGTCGGTCGGTGTCGAGTGCGTGAGATTCGCCTGCTTTACTTGCATCGTTTCGTAAAGGCGACCGTTTCGTTTCCCACTGCATTCGGCGCACATTGTCTTAATATTCAACGCTAGCTAATTTATGCAAATGCATTGTTTGAAAGGACGGCCCGCCTTGTCTGCGTACCCTTGAGTGGTTCCCACACTGGAGTACCCTTGCCTGCGTTGCGTTCCGACGCCCGACGCCGTTTGATGCGCTCTTGTTGAAGTTTACGAGTTTTTGGGTTTATGTCTAACCTTGCATTGTAAAACAATCATGCATGGACACAGCAAACATTCATTTCAAAATACGGATTACAAAAAAAAAACTGCCACTTGTTGTTCTATTCTATTGTTATCTCGATGATAGAGTAAATCATGAATTGGTGTAATTATAGCAGGTCATTGGCGCAAAGATAAGATTAAAATAAAGAAGTATGTACTTAACTAGTAGGTATTATTAGGACGGTTTTTGTCGCTGATTAAGTTTGCTCCGTCATATTGTGTGAGAACAAGTCAAATTGCTTCCGCGCTCAGCATCAAGGGCCGTCGTAATTATGGTTGATTGGCCACAAAAACGGTATGTTTTGAACCATTTACATGACATGACATTAATATCCGGATTTATGGTTGTCAAGGATTTTGATTATGTTTCCGCCTTATCCAAAATAGTCAAGCTTGGCTCTGACGTTCTCTTGCTTATTTCTAAAATGCATGATGTTTGCTTGATCATCCTCCGCCTTCTAGAATAGTCGATATGTAGCTATGCGTTTGAAAGTTAACAAGTTCATCGATACTGGTGGCACTGACCCGCGGTGTCCATCATAATTATAGGCCTTCTAGAAGACAATTGTACGTTTACCTAAACAGTTCCTCGCATGGCATCGTCTCGCTTTGCTCTGATATATTGTCGTTCGACGTGTAGTTCCAGACGCGTTCCAGAAACGGAGTCAAGGAATACTTGTCGCGGAATTATAATTTGAAAGATATATCGCGTTTTCATGTTTCGCGACAGTTAGCGACTTCCGCCCGAGCAGGATATTGCGATATGAGATGTTTCATCGCTCTCCATTAAAAGTCATTTCATAATTTAATCTATTCCTGTTTTAAAATTTTAAAATGAGTTGTAAAAGACATCAAAGAGGTGAAAGATGTAGGTTAATATCGACTGTGTAGCTAACAAACGAATGAAACGTATATTTGTGGGGCTCGCTCTGCGGTTTTCATGAATTCTCGTCGAGAGAAATTGTTTTCCCGAGCCGGGCACCTGTTGGTTACTCGGTCGGTCCCTTCTTGCATTTTGCATGAGCGGAATATTAAAGCTAGCCACACCGGCGAGGTCGGAGCCTGCTCCGCGCAACTGAAAATGTATGATTCGGGGCTCTAGCGCTCGTTACAGCACAAAAAATAGCTCAGCAAATAAAGCTCTTACGATGATGAGAACAGGTTTAGCTTTTGAATATTAAATTAAATAAAGTTGTTTGCGTCCAGATATTTGGGGGTTTCCACTCCAACGTATATGCAAATGAGGGAATAAATGAATGCATAATCGTTGATCTCGGTTGTCGTTTCCATTTCGTCCGAGGCCGTGCGACGTTGCTCGGTGACATTTCTCCGACAGCCTGCCTGGCGGCGGCCGCCGGACCCGCCTGTGTTTGCACATCGAGCCAGCAGCGTCTTGTTTAATGCAGCTCTTCAACAATCACTTATACAAAAACCTAGTTATAGTTAGTTTGTTTATACACTAGCTGCGCTCCGCGGTTTCACCCACGGTCTCACTAGAACCGTACATTTTTGGGGGAAAAAAGTACCGCATGTCCTTTTCTGTATTTACCCGTGACGACGTTTATGCCAAATTTCACGATGATCGGTTGAGTAATTAAGGTGTGAAAACGGAACAAACAAATTCACTTTCGCATTTATAATGTTAGTTAGGATTAGGATACATATATTTGAGTGGGTATAGCAGTACTAATCCTACTATCCTATCCTACTAATATTATAAACGCGAAAGTTTGTAAGAATGGATGGATGGATGATGGATGGATGTTTGTTACTCTTTCACGCCAATACGGCTGAAAAGATCTGGATGAAATTTGGCACAGAGATAGTATAGTCTAGAATAGCACATAGGATACTTTTAACCGCGGGTGAAACCGCGGGGCGCAGCTGGTACACAACAATATTAACAAATAACAGCTATGAAGTTTAGGCGGACCTGCTCCATTCATTTTCATTTCGAAAACTTAGAATTGATGAAGGTCGTTATAACTCCGACTCGGACTGTTGCCGGGTGCTGTTTTCTCAGTATTTTCTTCCTTTCCTAAAATTATGAGTTATCTCTGGGGCAAAAACGTTTTATAAACACTCATAGGTTTTAAAAATATTCCAAAATTATTCAATAGATAGGGGCAGTAACTTTTGTCTCTCTACGTATTTTTTTATTTTAAATACAGAGTTAGATGGGTAATGAATGATTTTTTTGATTTCACATTGTTGTAAGACTTTTAAACATTGGGCAGGTAGTGTAAGCTGTATGTCGGCTATGAATGTGTGTCGGCCCGTCGAGGACGCGACCCATCACGTTAATTACAGCGCCGTAACCGAACCGTCGAATATTTGGGCGGGCCCTAATTGAACCATTAGCGAGGGTACCTCTAGCTCACTGGGTCTTACCCAGTGCAGCTATCTCAACAATCCTAGCCAGGAATTCAGCGGCCGATGGCACACGCCACTGATTTCTAAACCATTTTAATTATATTCATTCCGCCTTCTTAAAACCGCGGCGCAGCGTACCTGATTATGATGCGGAATGTTTTCGGTCAGTCAGTCTCTTTGTTCTGTACGGAATTTAAGCCAATAAACTTGGATTTAAAAACCGTTATTGCTACAACACCTTTTCCATTTCACCGAGAGAAATCTCACGGTGAAAAATGACTCGGTCTCTGTCTAGTGTGAAATGGTTAAGTAAAGAGTTGTGATGTCGATCTTTGACCGATGGTCACGCGCTCAGTTGCTGCGAATCGTCGCAGCAGGCACGACGGTGACCGGCGTGGCGCGGGCGCTTGCGCCGGCTGCCAAGTGCGAAGGCTCGGCACGAGCGGTCGCGTGATCACAGCTCGCATGCACCACCCCTCGTTACCTGCCTCGTCGCATGCTTCCTGCTTCGTTTAAATTGCCACGAACACTTTCCACGGAGTTAACCTTACAAGGGCCGCCTTCCGCTCGAGGGTGGAGGTTGTACCGAATTACCGATAAACACGTAAAATGTATGGTTTCTGCAGGCACGCCCTTTTCCTTATTGAGTTTTGTAACTTTATACTCGAGGCAGTGATTGAGTCCAGGAAGCTTAGCCTAGCTACCTCGTTTCACGCTGGCCGCGGCACTTGTATGGGTTATATTCTCTATAGCGTCGATGCACGCACGACGAGCGGCTATAGACGGGCAGCGGTCGCCGCGTCCCGCAATCCAATCTTTTTGATTAAATCGCAGCCGAGTTTCTTGTTTCATCTAATCTTTTAACTTCTTGGGAGCCAATTTACATTCGAGCGCCACAGGCGTATGGAGAATAAAAATGGAAAAAAGTCGCTCATAATTTCATAACTACGTACTTACAAAAACTAGCGCTAAGAAGAACATTCAAGTTCTAATACAAATCTTTGTTATCATGATATCGTAGTGTAGGCCAGAGTAATTAAAGCTTTTTAGGGTAGAGATTATAAAGTAGCTCTCATACGTTATACAAAAGAGCTAGTTAACTGCATAACGGCAGCTCCGGCCGGGGCGGGCCGCACTCAGTAATGATTAATTGGCGGCAGTGATTGCGATTAGCGGCAGTAGGCCGCGGGCCGGTTTGTTGGCCGGCGGTGCGTTCGACGACCCTCATTACGCTATCTGCTGCGCCGTGTTCACGGTCACAAGCCGCCGCTCTACCTAGGAACAGTTTGCACTAGAGCAAGGCAACCTGATTGCTTAAATTTTCTTTGGAGTCAATTACTCAATTCCCACCCCAATTTAGGTATGATTAACGTTCGTAGCGGTGTAATCCCTCGGCTGGGTTATTGCGCCGTCCAGGTCGACGAACTTATACCCATTTCCACCATCAGGGTCAATTCCAGCGCCGTTGACTCACGACGGCCTATTTGCGCGCTCACACTTCATTACTCGTCTCAGAAGTGGGATGAAGCTCGTCTCTATTGCAGGAGACAAAGAGGTCACGCGGTACTTTTATTGCTCTTCGATACTTCGATTTGTTCGCGCTTCGGTTTTATTGGCTTTGCGGTTAATGAGCTCTAATCAGACAATTTCATGAGCTGTCTCTGTGATTGGGCTATTAACACGATTCGGCACAGACGTTCGTGGATTTGGTGAGGTCGTGTCGATGACAAGGCGCCTGCGACGTCACGAGAGGTATTGGTTTTGGTTCTTTTAGAAAGTAAATCATGGTTTTCAAAGTTGCGCATCATAATGTTTATACAAGCATTGTCATTGAAGGCTGTGAAGTGTGAAATCGGTTGTCGTGCGTAGATCCGCGGGAGCTGAACCTGCGCCGGGACGTGGTGTACTTGACCGCCGCCGCCGGTGAGCTCCCGCGCGTGGCCATCGCGAGACCCAGCTCCTCGCTTTTAGTCATGATTCATGACCGCCGTTTCGATGTGGCTTTTAAGCAGAAAAGGTTAACAAAATCTGCGAAGCGAATTGCTCGAAGCTATTTCAACATCCAATACCATGTGACTTGTTTCACCTGCCTAGAGTGCTCACGGTTGTCCGTTCAAAATGTTTTCCGATTGCGGTTTGTTAAAATTAAGTGAAAGTTCGTTTAGCTCAGTAAACACCATACCATGGGTACGGTTTCCGTTACACCCTCCTTCGTACTTCCACGTAACCCACGATTCCTAGATTTAATCTCTGCGCTGTGATTAGTGGGAGTGGAGTGCCACTTGCGCCTTCCTCTATTACAATCAGTATTACGAGGTGTCGTAAAGTTAATTAAGCACTCAGTCTGGTCGATAGATGAATGCGCGCGTCCGGCGCGGCGCGGTGGCGCTGAGATCACACCAGGGCCGGCAATCAGCGCACATTATCCAATTGAAGGCCGCGCGATGAGCGACGCCGCGCGACACCAATTATGACCCTAATGCGACGCGACGGGTCACACGCATTATCAGATTAAGATCTTACACTCTTTGTGACCGTAATATGTGGTAATGGTAATAGGCTGCGGAGCCTTAAATGATTGATGGTCACATTAAAGTTCTGAGCTGAGTGTTCTGACAACGAACGAGCGTTGAGAGAAAAAAGGATCCACAAAGAGGACGACAACGTTAGTTTTCACTTATTCTAAATTGCAAAGCACCTTTTTTTCGTTTTATAACGACGAAGATCGCGTACTAACAAAGACAAAAAATACTTACATGAAGACTCACATGTCTATAATACTCGTACTCCACATCGTATACGTATCCACTACGTTGGTACTCGTACTCATAACGTTTTTACATGCGAAGGAAAGCTCATTAATCTTTATTATTAGCAAAATAAATCGACATTTATTGCTTGAGGTCAACGCGATGCCGTTACGAGACGAGTGAGCAGATCGCGCGAAGTTGATTCGGAGCCGAATGAGGCAAAAAGTGAAGAGGTTCCTTTCATGAGCAGCTCTGATAATCATCGGCGGAACATGTCCGCTGTGCGGCTGTTGTGTGATATCATATTTCATTTTACGCATCGATGCTAACGTTTTGTAAGTCTACCGCACTCGTAACGAACTGGCCATCTAGCCTGGGGATCAAATGTCCCAAAATTTATATTTGAAAAGGCGCTCCAATTATCATATTTCGACAGAATGACGTCTCTAGGTAATAAACTATTCAAACTGGAATCTGTTAAATTATTCAAACGGAACGGAAAATTCGAAACACGAAGACACGCGAAAATGAAGATCTTCGAGAATGAAATATTGATAGAGGATCCAGCAATTTCGCAAATATTTTCATGCATAATGCAGAGGGGTTGCGAATTCTTTTGTATGCTCGAGCCAGACGCATCCTTTGTGATTTTTTTAATATTCTTCAAGGCTCGCTTTGAAAGGCCATTAGTAGAGTTTATTGCTTGATGAAGAGCCAAGGCTCGGCCCAGCCAGCGCCGCCGGGCGGCGTCCACCGCCGTCCTGCCGGCGCGCGGCTGGCGTCGCGTGTCGCCTCCCTACCCGACCGACACGGGCTAGCCCGGGACACCACCGCCCTCGACGAATGCATCATAACAGACGACTGCTTTCGTATTTCATTAACTAATCGATCGTGTTGCATGTCTCGCTACCATCGTGCATATTTCATAAAAGCACTTCGTTGAATACTGCAAAAAAGAAAAAGTAAAAAATGTTTAGATGCAAAAAACCAATAAAGCACAAGAGGCCAATTATTTTAGACTTCTAATGCGCCAGGAAGTCGTTTTTATTGACTTAGTTTAAAGGATAATGAAGGTTGCTGGTTAAGAAGGTCGTTTTATACAAAAGTACCTACTCATAATACTAATATAGTGTGCTAGCTGTTACCCTCAACTTCGTTCACATTTACTCAACAAACAGTATCCAAAAAACTTTATCGTGATATATACGAGTATAATTATATTCAATTCAAAAATTCAAAATCATTTTATTACATGATACTGTAATGTAAATGATTATCAAATTTCATTAACATCCGTTCAGCCGATTAACTGTGAAAAGCCTGCAAACAGACAGAGTTACTTTCGATTTAAAATTTTCGTGCGGATTTCTATTTATCGCATATGCCCCTCAGTTTCTAGCCTGTTCTTGTGTGTGGCTCTTTTTCCGAACAAGGTGGAGACTCATTTTTTTAAATTCTACGTACATAAGTGTATCTTCGATACCCAATTGAATAAAATCATATGGTTTGTGGTTTAGATTGTCGGGTTGAGACGAGTGACGTGTCTGGTTGTGATGGCGCGTCAAAGAAGAAATGACTTAAATGAATGTGCCGTGCTTCGGTCACCGGACACGGACAGGCCTGCGTCCACCTCTACTTGCTACTCCACCGACCACCGACCGCCAGTACTCATTTACGAAAACGTATTGAAAATAACTCACAATAGAGAACGGTTTACCTTAATGTGTTTTCATCAGGAGTCAACCTCCTCCATCCTTTGTATTTGGACGTGTATTGTGCTCGTTAATGTTTGTGTTTGCCTTAATGATTATTTAGTTTTGTCTCGGCGTACGGCGTATCGTATCGGCGACGACCCGATTATACGAGTAAGTCGTCGGGGTAATTTGTTTAGACCAATTACTTGTTATCGACGGATTATAGGTAGTCGCGCGATCGTCGGTTATCATGTAAATAGTCTACGATACCGGTGAAAGCGTGCGACTGATAAAACAATGAAATTGGGTTATCAGCCACGCGACCTCCATCCGCGCACACCTGCCTCTCGACCGAGCCAACAATTTGAACTCTTTGTTAACCGCGACCACCATAACGAAGTATTGTCTGCGATATCCGGAAAGCCATACATTATACTCATTTATGTATACTTTCACCGTTACTCAATATGAAAATGTGCTCTTTGTTCGATCGGTGCGTAGCTGAGAATTGTTCTCGAGCGGTCGTCGCGCGCTCGCGTGGAGGCGTCCACCGAGCGGAAAATATCGAACAATAACGTGTTGCGAGACAATGAGCGTAAACTGGAGGCTGGATCGGGATTAGCATATAATCGGAATCGCTTTCTAATGAGGGTGCGGGGCCGGCGGGCGGCGGCGCGGGCGGCGGTGATGAGAGTGAAAGCGCAGGACGCGGCGCGCAGGCGGGCTGTGGGCGCCGCGGCCGCAGGGCCCAGCCGCCCACGTGCTTAGCACAAGGGCAATGGGAGCTGGTATACTTGAGCAAAACGCTGTGTAAAGCATCAAATGAATCTGTTAGGCAAAAATAAAATTGTTGAAAGCATCAGTGATCGCTTAGCTTGGGACTGTAGGCGCCGCGCGCCTACAGTTATTGCGTTTACTTCATCCATCCTTTTTTTCTCGTCAGTACAATTTGTGCATTGTAAGCTGTAAATACTACATGTACTCAAATGCTCGTCGCCGGGTCAGAGATCAGATTTAAATGCAACACTGATGACCCGCCATTGATTAGTGCCAATACCAATGAGTCGCGTCGTGACTCGACCCGCGCCGGCGATCGGTCATCGGCTGCGAGCGCAGAACTCGCCCAGACAATGTCACAATAATCAACGTGAACAGACCCCTGGAGCCGAGTCCGGCCGGGCCGTAGCGGTCGGGGCTCGTTTGGGAACCATTAGGTAGGCGTTTAGCTTCAGTTGCGATAGTTGTTTCGAAAGTAGCCCGGCGAAGCGGCCGGTCCGTCCGGCCCTTGCCGCCATCACGACCGGTTCCATTATCCCTGCAAGGACAAGTTTCTAATGCAAACGTTTTACATAGCTGTTAGGCAATGATGGTAGAGTCAGAGGTAATGCTCACGTGGGCGGTCAGCTGCACCCGGCGCCTGGCGGCGCAGCGGCAGCGCCTTATCGCGACCGCTCGAGATCTGCGATCCGACAACGATAAGCGGATTAAACAGTTTTGATTGCTCTGTATTGTGACTGATGCAACTCGTAGCATCATTCCGGAGTTCAAAATAGTTTTAAATGAATTTTATTTTGTTTGTAAAGTTTCTGTTAAGTTATGTTTATGCGATTATAGTCGAATATATCATAATTCCATGTAATTTTTAAATTGGTCACAGCGTCCATCAAGGAACCCCGGCAGACAGACAGTCGCGGTAGGTGTTTAATGGGTGCCGTTATGTATGACCTAAGCGCCTCTTTATGATCCAACCTTTTATTTAAACTATCATCGTTATAGCTTTACTGCTTTTTTATGACATCATACCTGATGCAGTTTCCGTTTATTATCTTCCTGTATGTACCTGCTTAAGGCCTTAAGAGGGCCGCGACGCTCTGAAAA
This sequence comes from Peribatodes rhomboidaria, assembly GCA_911728515.1. NCBI lineage: Eukaryota > Metazoa > Arthropoda > Insecta > Lepidoptera > Geometridae > Peribatodes > Peribatodes rhomboidaria. The sequence continues at coordinate 277,152 of OU452179.1, read as the reverse complement.
TTCCATACAAACGCGCTACTCAAATTTTTTGAAAACCATTTTCAGATTATGATGAAATTTAGCATGTACAATTACATTAACTATATCTCCGCCCCTATGTTCTTGGTTTTTTTTAAAACGTTCTCAAGCGAAAATAGAGGTATAAAAAATATCCGCATTTTAAGGGGTTACTTTTGACTGGTTTATTCAATAGATAGACAAAGCAAATCATTCATTCCATTACATAGGGAGGTTGTCTACATCATTAGCTGTTAAATGAATCCATAATACAAGGGAAATTCTTAGTTACTTAAGAATGATTACAGAAGTGCAAAAGTCATAAAAAAAATTTAAATTGCACTTTGTCACTCTGTAGGTAACTTTAGAAGCTCGTCAGTATCATTGCTCGCTCTCTTCGCTCGTCTTCTTCTTCTAGACGAAATGGCTATAGAATACCTTAAGCCAATGCGAAGTTAGTCTAGGTCGCCTAGGTCGAAGTTAGTTAGGTCGCCGGACTCCTAAAAGAAATTCGCCCATTGATGTTAGTTACATCGGCGAGTCTAATATATTTTCAGTTTATTTGAAAACATATGATTGAAGCTTCCCGCCATTAACTTTCCAACAATTTCGTAATTTGCACTCATTTCACGGCGTTTGCGAAATGCTAATGTCGTATGTCTGTCTCGCGATCCATTTGCACTGAATGCGCCGCCAGAACCGCCATTAGGGAAAGTGACAGCGTCGTCTAATCGCCGAGAAAACTGCAATCATGTACTTAGTGCCGAGACCGTGAGACACGCTCAACATGTCCACTTGACTCACGACACCTTCGCTTCGCCGCTGCAAGCGTTCTAAAAGCGGTTTACCAGCGAATCCTTTTAATGGCATTGTTCTCGGGAGCGAGCGGTTTGAGCTAATAAACTTCGCTTGGACAAGAACAAAGAAAGTGGAGCGCTGGTTTACGATCGCTCTCCTCTGCGATGACCGACCGAGGCGGCGCTTCCAAGAACTCAATTAAATGCTGCTTAACGAGTAAATTAACCATTTGATGAGCCGTTGACCTCTTGGCGAATTAAAACAAGCAAAATTTAAAAATTTTCCTCAAGATGTGCACGACAGTAAAACATGTAGGTAATTTTGTTTGATATTAAGGGCACGTAGGCGACGGTTATTCGGTTCAAAGGTTTGCTAAGTATCCCGTGCCGCGGCGTCGGTCGGCGTGGTATTTACGTACTAGATGAAGGTCGGGCCGGCTGAATTACAGCGCTCTACTTACTTACTGGTGTGTGGGGACTGATCGAAGCTAACACGACATGTACCTAGTAATTGAACGGAGCCTTCTGATTAACCCTGTAATATAGCTGACATTGAAGCAATTTACTTACGACTACTAATGACGATGATCATCATCAGTCTGCTCTCGATTCTAGTATATAGTTATAGGGTCTTCACTAGTGACAGTAATGTAAATACCTACTATTAATAAATCTTAACTAATATTCTACTTATAATATTGCTGTTGAGACTACTGTACTCGTACATACTTCACCTTTATATGTACATATGGGTGAATATACAAAAATTGGGTAACTCAATGTCATCAGCCAATATATACAAAGTCTTATTATATTTTATTGAAATAACAATTTATTTTAAAACAATGAAAAGTCCTTTATTTGGTCACCCAATTTCACTTTTTCATTTTAAATAGAAGTTAATAAAAAAACAAATTTAATACCTAAAATGTCAGTCCTTTGGTATGTCACAATCCCGAAAACCAACAATCAAGTGACTATCCATTAAAAATTATCATTGATTTAAGAAAACTTACTAATTTACTACAATCTGTAATGTACACAGTATTATATACTACAACTTTCATAATGCATTGTTCTTCATTTTATTTAAAAAAAAAATAAGAAACTTTGTGTTCGTTTTCATTCGTCAGTCCGTTGTGTGTTCTTCAAATTTGAAATTCGCGCTAAATATCACCGAGTCAAGGTCAAATCCCTGTTTAAGTTTTAATGTTGGTAATGAAGTTAGTTGCGGACCGCACAATTTGACGGCCACCATAACTGTACCAGTTCTTGGGTTGTGTTTGTCGTCTATACACATGCTGAGCCAGTCAAAATCTCAGTCCTGTGGTGAGTCATTATTTTTTTGTTAATCTGAGGTTTATTTTCATTTATACATAGGTAACTATGATTTGTTAAAATGTAGTTTATTGATATTCGAAATTACCAGAAAAAAACATTAGTTCTGATTAAAACCTCAAATGATGTCTTTTTCGTCAATCCGTTGGCGTCAGTCCTTTGTCAGGTTTCGCGCCAGAAGACTGACGTGTCTCCATAGTACTGATGTTTTTTTTGTGTTTTAGAGCACTTTTATCTTAATTGCTACCATGTTTAAGCATTTCTATTTTATATTTCACTTTAGAACATCATGCGGCACGCTAAAAGTAATTTGACTAGGGAAGAAATATTTAAAAAAAAAAGATAGAAGCCGAAAAGGCTCGCTTGGCAAGAATTAAAAGTGACCCCATTAAATTAGCGGAATACAAAGAAAAACAAAAACTTTAGTAGTTAAGGAAAAAAGAGAAAGGACAAAGAAAAAATGTTGAAGACATGACACCACGAGACCAACGAATAACTAGAAAAAAATGTAAAAATTATTCATTAGACTACAGGCAAAGAAAACAGCTATTGAAACAAACCACTAATAATTTTATACGCCAAAATACTTCTACTGACGACGAAATACCACCCATAGTTAATGAAGCAATCAGACCTGTTATTAACGAAGACCAAAGAGCAAAAGAAGCTGAAAGGAGAAGTGAAAGACAAATTTAGAAACAGGGAAATAAAAAAGATGGATGCTATAGTTTCAAAGTTTAAAACTAAACTAAATGCTCAGCGTCAAAAATATAAACGAGTCAAAAAACAGCAAAAAAAAAAGTAATAAAATCTGTTGAAAAAACACCAAAGACGAGAATTGAATACATGAGTGAAGATATAACTAAAAGGAAAGAATTAGTGAAGAAGGCCCTTTTTGGGGAAGTTATTAAAACACAATTAGAAAAAAACTACACTAAACTAAAGACTCATGAAGAAAGAAAAAAATTTAAACAAGTTATATCTGGAAATGTAGTAGACAAATACAAACTATGGAGAATAAAAAACAAAGTAGTCACCTATAAAAAAACTGGACATAACCTGACAAATAAAAAAATAAATAAAAGTAAAATCAGAATGCAAGGATTAGTGCAGGAATTTTTTGAAGATGATTCTAACAGATTTTTGTTTTTATTGTTTGTTTGTTGATTACTTGAAATATTGAGTAAAACTAAGTCAAGGTAGTAAAAGCTACGTGAATAACGTTAGGTTAAATGTCAAAAGGCTGTATTGAAAATTGAGATAGTATTTTCTCCCTGTAATACATATTAGTAATTATTTTTAATTGTTACTCAGTGATTTTAATACTTAAAAGACATGTGCTATTATTAAAACTAAGAGATTTGTACTGATTTTTATTAAATTTCATTATAATTCTTACAAAATTGTATATTTTATCAGTACTGTGTTAGCCTCGTCAGTCCCCTGGCAATCAAATTCAGAAAATTTTAAATATCTCACAATCTATTTCAAAAAGTGACTGGCCCGGTTTGGAACAATATATTCATTAGATTAGCCATCATATGCACCCGAATTTGTTATAATTTGATTTAATTACTATAGTAAACAAAATATCCTCAAAAGTTACCCAACTTTTGTAGAATCACCCATATATAGTTTGAAAGCAATAGACAAATATTTATTTGTAGCAGAAACAAAAAGATGAATATTAAAATTAAAATAACACAATAATAGAAATAGTTTTGCTACAAACCGGCCCAAACTCCGCAGACAACCGGTGCTGGTCTTCCGTTGGGACAATATAATTTACTTTACCGTACTTATACATACTTATTATTAATAATAATGATGATTATGAGACACTACACACAACCTTGAAAAAAAAACCAAATCCTGGGACTAACCTAGCTACGAAGCCTGTTTTTACCCGACTGCTCAAGAAAGAGGGGTTATGTTTTTCGAGTGTTTGTATGTATGGACGTAAGTATGTATTTATGTGGGTATGTATGAGGTTTCATTGGCACGCCCTACAGCCTAAACAGCTTGATGGTTTTCGTCATGTGATGTGTGACTTGAATCGTCTTGATAGTGGAAGGGTACAATATTTTGTAGCTGGGTTTTTTTTTTTAAATAATGTTACTTGTTTGTCTTTAATTTTTGGTATGTTTTTATTGTTTTCTCTTACAAAAATGTTCATTCTATTATATTCTACTAGCTGCGCCCGCTGGTTTCACCTGCGGTCCCACAGGAACGGTTAACTTTTTCAAGATAAAACGTACCCTATGTCCTTTTCTAAACTTCAGACAACGTGTATGCTAAATTTCAAGACGGTCTGTTGACTAGTTGAGACGTGAAAGCGTTACAAACAAACAAATAAACAAACAAACTCACTATCGCATTTATAATATTAGTTAGGACTAGTAACGAGAGAAACCTTAACCACTGACCTATTCCAAATCAGGCTGCTCAATTTACTAAGTACCTGGTAGATTACCATTAGCAAATGATAAAACACTAGCTGCGCCCTGCGGTTAAACAGTAGCCCAAGTGTGAGTCGAGAGTATAAGCTACTTTCATTTTACCAAATTACATCAAAATCCGGCCATCCGTTTGATTGTGCAAAAGTAACAAGCAAACACACACACAACCTGTCGCATTTATAATAACTAATAGAAAACACAATTAAATGGATTTTACTACTTCTACATATCTAGAATAAAAGGTCTGTTCCCACTAGTTCCATTATATTGATAATAATTTATGCACTTTGTTTTCTATGATCGAAATATTAGGGAGATATGCTCACTGCTCAGGCACATGCTCAGCTTCTGCTGTTTCTATAACGTATCACTTAAATTAAGTTAAAAAGCATGTTTTAAGTATAAGCTACAATTGCGAAGCTCTATATGTGGTCCCTCCATTAAAAATCCATTGAAGCGCGCACCTTGCACCTTGACCTTCGCGCGGTGACCTGAATCTCGCCAGAGCATTCTAGCCTGTGTTTTGTACGTAATCTTCACTGTGAACTGCTTCAATACTGATCAGACACCCTCGCTCTCAAGTGAACACGTAGACAAACATTGCCTGCGAGTACTCAACTTCATCAAAACCTCTTTATTTTGCGTTCAAATGACAACTTATGGTAATTTAAAAAACGTCAATGCAAATAACGCGCTATTTTGACAAAAGCTTCATCACATACTCTTTGTTCATCACATTTATTGTTCGGTCGTTTTAGTTCCGCAACTAATATTAGCTAACCGTCGTCGTTCTGTTTGATAAATAACGTCTCATTTATTAGTAGAAGCACCCGCTCGCTCGGTGGCTTGATAAATACGAGCTTCATACATAATGCGCTCTGTCAGCGTCGTCTTGGAGAGAAAGAAGGTGTGGGAGAACTGTGCGAGGGCTGGCCGCGACACCTGCGACTTAGGTCCTGTTGGCAATTATACCTACTCGTACTTGTATAATGCAAGTTCCCTTATGTTTTTTTACCTTTATAAGCACAAAACGGATTAAAACCCGTTTTACAATTCTAAAGTTACTCTTCGTAAAACAATTAGGTTGTTAATTCTTTTGTCTCGTCGAAGATAAACAATTGCTTTCATTGAGCGAAAGCATCATGTACGTTGACATTGTGCATTATTTGAGCAGTGACCCACATAAAACTGGTATGAGGGGCGAGCGGCCGCCGCCGGCCGACACACGCGGTGATTGATCGGCCGTCAATGACGCGCAGAGTGCGGAGTGCGAGACCAGGCAGCAATCGGACCCGAACGACTGTTCATTTCGCTTGCACCTAAAGTGAAAGGAAAGTGGGGCGAACTGGTATGACGGCGCCTTGTCTCACAGGTCCTTGATGACAGAGATCATTATAATTGTAAAAGATGCCGCCGCTAGTGACCTCAATGTGACAATGGACGGCGGTCACCTACCATGTCGGTCGTGGCTGTGATCACACCATGTGGAGGCGGCGCATAGCTCATACTTAGTTAAAGGCAGGCGAGGCAATCGAGATAATTAGTGTGTGTCCTGTGGGAATGAGGCTCGCAGCGGCAGGTCAGGGTCCGCGGCCGTGTCGTGGGATCGCGTCACCGCTATATCTGCGCGAGCGCCGGTCACCGCTCTGCATCACTCCAGCTTACGCAGCGCACCTCACAATTAGGTAATGATCCTACAACTGCCGAATTTGTTTATGTAAGAGTGTAGAGTAGCTCTGCGGCAGATACTCTGCGCTTTCATAACATTGTTCGCCAGTTCGATGATCTAATTCGATTCGGTAAACTTCACGCGCTCGCTTCGCTGAATTGGAGCTTTTCACGGCCCTCGCTTCTCAGCGACGTGGGCGTGTATTGTTTAGGAAGACATTCTAGATGATCCTGTTATTGATGACATAAAGATATTCATAGCTAGCCTTCGATCATGCGTTTTATAGTTCAACATCCTGTTTACATTTTCTCGCATACGTAATTCATAAAACAGTGTTTATGGTCCAGAATACTGCAGCGTGGCAACAACTTCTATTGCGCTTTCACTGGTGTAAAACGTGTCACTTGTCTCCAAGCGTCCTGTTCTATTTGCTACTTGCCTGTTCGATGTAGATGGGGGTAATAAAGTGGAGGTTTTCTCTGTTTACTGTGGCGGTGTCCCGCGTGGCTGTGCCTATGTCGCGTCACCCCGTGCACGACGCGGCGGCGGTGCCGGTGCGCGTGGGCGCCGCCCAGCGACTCGAAAATAGTGCAGCGACCGCGGCGGCCGCGACCGTGACCGCCATCATCTCTATTTATATTCCGCGCGTGCCGACAAGCTACTAGGAAGTACCTGCTGGCCGTAGGGCCCGCCGCCGCCCGCCGATATCACTGATTGCTCAATCTGATGCGGCCTTTTACGTTGCTTTTACGAGCGCACTCGTATGTAACGTAGACTGGACTCTCGACTGCCAATGATCCCCAGGCGCAGAGCCTTAACGACCAGGAAATAACAAATACCATAGCGAATACGATAAATAGCGCTTTATATAAACTTAGCCGCTCGAATTGGACAAGGTTTCGGCGAAAATAGAACCACGTGCGAGGGCCCGGAGCCGGCAAAAAGCTACAATGGCTCGCCGTGACTTGGCAATCCGGTCGCGGCAAAAACTTCGGTGCCATCGATCGCACCTCGCGCCCGACGAGGGCGATCGCACCCCGGGGCCCGCGCGCAGTTCAATAACAGTCACTGCGGGCCCAGGTGCATCGACATCGGTCGCGTATACATACGTGTTATCCAAATTGTACGGTTTTCCAGATTATACGGAGTCATGTCGTAAAGTCGGCGCGTGGTATCGCTGCGGTATCGTTTCCGTCGGAACTTGAGCGCTGTAATTTCCTTAATATCGCGCTATGATAGCGCACCGCAGTTTCAGCTTTACACGTTTGCTCTTCAGTTTATCGCTTTCTGCGGCTATGATGACGTCGCGTTTATTATTTCATTTATAACATACCTTTAGCCTCTTTGTTAAGTAAAGTAATTTTTAAAGTAAAGTATTCTTATGAGAGTGTACACTATTTTTACTTGTTTCCCCCCTATTGAGTTCGCTTAAATGCTATAGTGACAGTTCATAAATTAGTCGGTGACCCGGTCAGCATCTGATGCTGGTAAGATAGCCGTTGCAATCGAACTATCATCATAGTAAGATCAGTATCAGTTTCACTTCAGCGTATTTAAGGGTTGGCACGGGCAGTTTCTGGGAGGAGCTTACACCCCAAGCTGGATGTCAGTGCAGGAATTATCGCCCCCATCGCGAATAATAAGAAATAGTAGGACGAGTAGATTGTCAGTGCCGGTGTGTTGGTTGCAGGAGGCGGAGCTGAGCTCGTGGACGTCGTTCCTGCACCGCGCGGTCGACGCCACGTACAACACGGAGATCGTCATCGACAACTTGCACAACATGATCGGTGAGCGCACACAACGTGCATTACACTGTTTGCCCTCTACAGAAACCGCACTGCAAGTATTGCAACACCTGTGTTCCGGAAACATCGAACCAGAATGTGAGGAATGAGCCAAAATTGTCTATACCAAAACTACCCCTAGAATGAATCAATGAAAAGGAATCTTTATTTGGTCCAAAGACATTTTACAGGTAAGAATGTGCCATCGTCTGGAGTGAGGGTAATCTGTGGTACACTCCTATTTTTTGTTTAGCTAAATTATTGTAAGTAACTTCACTATCTGTGACGCCGCCGTGCGCACGAGTCTGCAACAGAAGGCTCTCCGAGCTAGAGCGTTATTGAGCTCTGTATGAACCCACATGGCCCTTGACAAAATTAAAATGATGATCGTCATTAACATTGTCTTGTGTCAGTATAATCGATTTGTTTGTGAACCGCGAGCGACGCCGTAGCCCTCGGTCGACATTCCGTAGCGAGGCGTGGGCGGGAGCTACGGTACGCGGAACCCGCCACTACGAGATTTTCCCTATTCACTACTAACAGCCAGATTTACTATGTTTATGTCGGCGACCTCGAGTGTGGTGTCACTGGTCGCCGTCAGGAAGTGCGTGTTATAACGGAGCTCGATGGGAGCTCTTCATTAGCTGCGGCGCGACTCATGTTGGGAATTGAGACGTGACTTGTGAATCATCTTAGACATTTGGTATCTCGGTGGCTCAGTTGGTAGTGAACCTGCCTTCTGGTCTTGGGGCTTGGGTTCGATCCCTACATAGGGCAAACCTTAATGTGATGTTCATTTGTGTTTGTTCTATGTCTGGGTGTTAATATCTATTTGAGTATGTATTTAAAAATAAATAATGTATTTATATCAGTCTTTGCAGCCATAGAACAAGCTTTGCTTAGGTTGGGGTCAGACGACCGTGTGTGCAAGTGTTCCGAAGACTTATTTATTTATTAGTACTTGTAGTGTCAATAATTAAGTAACACTAACTGCGCCTCACGGTGTTACCCGCGCTCAAAGAGCCTATGTGATATTTCAGACCGTAGTCTCTCTTTGCTCTCTTTGCAAATTTCATCCAGATCCGTTCAATCGTTCTGGCGTGATTGATTAACAAAAACCCATGCATCCATCCAAACTTTCGCATTTACAATATTAGTGTGAAATATAATTGAAATATAATGCGAGGCCGATCCTTGACCTGGCACTTTCAAAAACTGTGACCTATTTTAGTTATCGTGCAACCCTATACACGTTGGTGCAAGGCCCGTCGAGAGCCCGCACGTCGTATCTCCGTCTGTTACTAGGCAACCTTCTCCCTACATTAACGTTACTGAAACCGAACACCGCGTCTGGCTCGTAAAAATACTACTTGTACGCTAATTCACCTCTCGAGTCGAGGAAAAATCTTTGATTGTGCGTCTGTTTCTGTATGGAATATTTTATGAAGATGATGTATGCAGTAGAGATTGAATTAGATGAGTTGGCTCGAATAGATTTAGGCGCTACTTGGAAGACTGCTGCACGACGCCGGGCACATGTACTACGTACTAGCTGCGCCCCGCGGTCTCACTTCCGGTTCAAGAGTATCCCATGTGCTATTCCAGATTATACTTCAGCTTAGATCAAAAATGCTTTCGTACGTCCGGATTCTGTCTGGATCTCTGGCTTCTTCTACATCGCATTTCTAAACCGATTCCCTTGAAATTTTGTGACTACGTTCAATTATTATATAGAATTTTATTGTCGACTTAGTTTTTGGAATTTTTTTCCAAAATGGCGGAGATAAGCTATGATATTTTTTTTATTTTTAAAATTTTTTAAAAACTGACTTTGCAAAAAAACTGTTTAATTATTGAACCTGCTCACAAAATTGCACGAGAATTGGTTGAGGAATGCGACCTGTAGATAAGAACATACGCCGGCCGCGTGTTCTCCAGCTCGCCGAGCCACTAGTCTATCTCAGCGCCACATTTCGTCCAGATTTGTTTAGCTGGAGTAACTGAGAAACAAACACCATCCAAAGTTTCGCATCTGCCTACAATACTATTGATATGTAGTAAAACGCCGTAGTAAAACGGCGCGTTAGACGCCGGCGCGAGCGTGTCAACGAGCCGTTCCGCGCCACCGCGCCAGCCGATCTGCTGTTCTTATGTTCATAGGTTTATTTACATGCAGTTTACCTGAACCAGGATTATTTGAGCCTTGTTATACGCTTACTTGTAAGTTTCCATGAAAAAGAGGCTTGTAAAATCATAACTTATTCTCAAGTATCTACAATAACGTTTTGGAAAATAAACAGTATCTGAATCTAAATAGTTAACCTTATTGCGAGTTGCAGTGTTCCTAGCTATCCGACGTATCTTAAAAAGGCGAAGATCCGTGTATGTGTTTGTTACTTCTTCACCCTCAAACAGATCGACAGATTTGCATGAAATTCGGAACGGAGATAGATAACTTATGCGCTGGTTGTCACCACATATGATACTTTTAAACCTCGGTAAAAATAATACACGTCACTTCGTAAATATAGAGCATAGTTTCATTTGTACAACATATTGCACAAACATAGTCATTCTCCTCGAATCCTATAAGTTAATACTCGTATCGAAATGCCACCCGTGAATGGAATGGGGTTATACGTGCCAATAAAAACAAGGTATGTGGTACTCAAATACGTGTCGTCGTCCTCCACTTCGTATCCCACCTTCCCCCGTCCTCTCGGGGGTGATGAGGTGCGTGCTGGTGCTGTCTTGACTACCTTTGTGGCTCAGTTGCTAGCGAACCTGCCTTCTGCATGAGCTTGGGGCGTGGGTTCGATTCTCACTTAAGGCAAACATTCCTGGGAAGAAAATAAAAATGTGTGTGTTCTCCTATGTCTGGGTATTAATATCTATTTAAGTGTGTATTTAAAACGGCAAGCCTACAAACAGAAAGACAGAGCTACTTTCGATTGTGCACTAAGTAAGTAAGGATAAAGATCTACCGCCGCCGCGCGCTCTGTGCGCCCGCGCCGCCTAGGTGATGTCGGCAGTACGCTCACTGTGCTTGCCACTTGGGAAAATTAGCTTTGTTAGCTGTTTCCCTCAACTAGAATGCGAATTGACGTTTTGCAAATAGCGTATTCTACTCCGCGGTGTGCAGGCGGGCGCGGCGCGCGGGGCGGCGGGTGGCGCGCCACAGAGTAACTACTAGTGGCTGTGTTCCGATTGCCTTTGCAAATCGAATAGATAACAGATTGGAGATGGAAATAAAAATCTTCAGATGTTCAAATTGTTTGTGTTAAATGTGAGTGTAAGCAAGTGGAGAGAAGTGAGCTCTGCCAACCCCTTCGAGAAAAAGCGTAACTGGAAGTAGAAAAATGTTTGTTGAAATTGCAAGAACTTTGGAAGCGTCTTGCGGTCAGACTTTTATTTCATCGGTTTTTCTTCTAACATCGTTTTTAGTCGGGCGCAGCTGGCGCTCGGTTTTTGTTACGTGACTATCTTATGCTGTTTGCATGACGATTAACAACATTAATAGACTAACGCGGTGGGCAACTATTAAAAATATTGTTGATCGCTATGAATCGAACTGGCTGCGATCAGAATCCCATACTGTTAAATTAAGTACAGTTGATTTAACAGTAGGATTCTGATTGATCACTTATTGGTCACACAGGGTAAATAATGATTACGAGTATCATCATTACAATCATTTACGTTCCACTGCCTACCCTCGTCGAGGGTGATCAAGCCGTTATCCACCACGCTGGCTCAGTGCGGGTTTGGTGGATGACACCCGTCCGAGAATCATTCTTGTGGGACGTGCCGATTTCTCACGATGTTTTCTTTCACCGTAAGAGCACGTGTCAAATTTGAAATGCACGACTTTTCTATGCGAGAGAAGTTCATCGGTCATCACGAAAGCTGTTCTTCCAAGATTAAGTTAGAAATGAGAAACTAGGCACTGGAGTAAAGGTGTATCGTCGCGTGTTGCAGCGGAGCAGCGGCGCTGCGTGCGCGAGGTGGCGGCCAGCAGCGTGTTCACGGCGCTGTGCGGGGACGCGGAGGCCGCCGAGCCCGCGCCGGACGGCGGCCCGGCGCCGGCCGCGCCCGCCGAGCCGCGCACGCCGCGCCGCGCCGCGCCCGCCGTGGCCTGCAGCACGCCCATCGCGCGCGACTAGTCCCGCCCGGGACCCTCGGCCGCCCGGCCCACCCAGCCTCTCGGACATCAATACTTTCACTATTTTACTCGTATCGAAAACGAGCGCTCGGAGGACACTCGGGCTCAGGATGAATTGCTCGGCTTCAAAAGTCAACATTCTCAGGGACTAGTCTGTGACTGGCTAGAACGATTATAATGGTTAATTCGATTAATTAACGGCGAAACAGCGAGCGAGGTGTCGCTGCTTATAGGTAGTGGAACGAGCGCCCTCGGCACCGCCAGCTGACACCGCTATTGCCTCAGTGTAGATATGATAGTGGTGTGTGTACGCGCGCCCTCCCCCCGCGCCCCGCCGGCGCTGCTCGGCCGGCGCCGGGCTCGCGGCGCTCGCGCGGGGGGAGGGGAGGCTCTGCACGGAATGTTGCCTGCTATGCAGCTATTTAAACGGTTGGAAATATTATATTAAAAAAAAAAAAGTTATGTTTTGTGTTATCAAATTATAATATTTGAGTGTAATCGATTATATACGAATATAGAAATACGAAAGGGCAGTGTCCGCATTGTTTGGATTGCAGATGCTAGTAATTTTCGATTATTTTCTTCGCTTCGAGTTGGTCACTCGTCGGTCGTGGCGAGTGAGTCCCGACTCGAGCGCCGCTCCGGCGTGCGCGTACGCATCGCTCTCCGCTCGTTCTCGCTGCGAGGGGAATGTCGTGTTGTCGCCTGTCTCGTTAGCTTATCGATATATTGAAAACCACGATATTAACTAAAAATCTATATTGAATGTTTCGATTCTCCATACTATTTGCAGTAGTTAAGTTTGATATAAGTTAGTTAGTACGAGGGCGGTGCGACGATCGTCTGCGTCGCTTTGTTTAGGTACTTTTTGGATCTTTTTACAATCTGTCGTTTAACTTAGAACTAATCTCTATTATCGTGCGATCTGATTCGTATCTGTTTGCCTGTTTCGCCTCACATTGCCAATATATTCTTCATATTTATCATGGTGTAGTCTGCGGAGAGCTCGGCCGGCTCTCGCGACGCGACGTCTAACGCAGTATTATATCAAATATATTTGCATTTGTAATACATATTTAATATGTAAATGTGCTCGTTAACGTTCTAGTATTATATGTAACGCATTTATATTCGTTATTGTGTGTAATAATTATATATTTATCGGAGTATACTCGATGGTTGCCAAATTTTGATTAGTGTATCGAGCGTTCTCGGTGTTCTATCGTATAGTGTATCTACCTCTGTATCTGTAAGCTTCGCGAGCGGCGGGGGCCGGGCGAAATCGGCTCAATTAACTCTCAATATCAATTTCAAAAAAGAATGTATCATTCGAAGCTGGTTACTAAATGATAACACAATATACATTTTAGCTAAGTACCGAAGGGGTCTTATTTGAAATGAGGGCGTTAAGTCCTGCACTGACGTCCTGTGTGGGGTGTACTGGGCATGTCCCGGCCTGCATGTTGAAGTACGCGCTGGCGTAGTTGTGCCACTGGCGTACCGAAGGTGTCATTTTAAATACGAATCGAAAGATAAGTTGCATTCTCTTTCAAGCGATTGAACGATCGAACGTTAGCTGCTGATCGGAGATAATACGAGCCATGTAAATGTCACGTGGTGTTATTGTCAACTCGTCCAGTCAGAAGCTTACGGTTGAGCGCTAGTGGTTGTGGTAATATAATCGTTTGGAAGCGATTGCAGGAGGTCTAGGACCCCTGGTTACAGGTTTTAGTGACATGAATAGGTCGAAATGTTTACGATAACATTTTTCCGAACTGTAACAGTGTGTGTGAGAACAACACTCATGTTCATGGTACTAGTGCCACCTGGGCCGCGCTCAGAGCATGCATCAGAGTGCATCCAGATTACAAGTTTGCCGTTCAGTACATTAGTGTGTACCAACCGGGACACAACTGCCTGTTGCAACAAACAACAGTCGAAGTCGATGGTTAAAAAACACCAGACTGACGATCATCTGACATTTGTGTGTGGAATATTTTGGCGGTTTTGTTTATATTTATAACCTAATAAAAATCTTTAATTGTAGTTTTTATTTTACTTTCAAATGAAAAAATGGGTGGTTATGAAATGCTGGAATTATTTAATGTAACAGCATTCAGTATTTTCTTTTGTGAGTTGTTGAGCGTCGCCGGCCGCCCGCGGCTCCTCTTGTTATATTTAATGTTAGTCGCGATGTGATATCTCAACGAAGCATATGAACGCGTTGTATTCGACCCGTGGGACCTTGTTCTTGTTATTGGAATATTACGCTAATATTATTGTGTATTGTGTACGCGTTGATTGCTGCGACTGCAGTCGCACGTCTTCAATGTTTCGATGTAATCGTGAGCGGCGAAGGCGGATGTTAGGCTGCGCTTCTACTGAGGCAGAGCTGAGCGGAGCGGTGTATGATTGACCAATCACAATGCTCGAAATCTCCTCTCTACTTCAGTCAACACTGTGGTTGGTCAATTATGCTCAGCTCCGCTTTAGTGGAAACGCACCCTTACAATCCGTTCAGTATCGGATGATCGTTGACAGCGTCAGTTCCCTGGCGGGACTCCCTCAGCTCGGAACCAATCACGGATTTAATCAGTCCGTTTTTACCCAACCCCGCAAGAAGGAGGGTTGCTATCTGTCTTCATCCGGTGGCGAACGGACAGCATCTAGATTTATATTATAGTAGTTATGTAGCTTAGAATGTTTAGATCGATCTATCAATAGTTCTGTCTCTTCGTTTGGATCGCCTCAGGCAGCGGAGATCTCTTGGCGTTCTAGACCGTATGAATCGCTACTAGTTATAATTATGATGTTATAAATAAATGTGCTGCTTATGTTCAAGTAACGCGCGAGTATCGGTCGCCGGACGAGGACCAGGTGCGTCTCGACTCTCAACATTAACGTCATCTGTGATTCAAATTGGCGCCTTCACCTCGTTTGATACGCGATACTCATATTGATTATATAAAATGAAATGTTATTGTAGATAGTCGATAATTACGTTAATACTTTATATTCTATCCACTGCCAATGTCTCAAGGTCGATTTACACCAAACGAGCGAATGCTCATTCTATCCCCACTACGAGTACATCAAATTCTCCAAGTGTAAACAGGCGGAGAGCATTCTTTCGTTGTTCTTAGTGCGTTCGCAAACATTCTATAGAATATTCTAAGAATGCTCGCTCGCTCGCTCGCTGTAAACGGCGCAAGAGCGAGAGAACAGCTGCTTAGAGCAGTCTAGCGTGCTCGCGCCACGGAGCGGTCTCATCAAAGCGTTCTTGTGTTCTAGTGATTGCTCTAGCTCTAGTTCTGTGTTTGTTTGATGTAAATGGATACGTCTAGCTTTCGTTTCCACTAAAAGATTACGAAAGAATGCTCTTGTTCTAGCTCTAGCTCTATGTTCGTTTGATGTAAATCGACCTTCACGTGAATGTGTTCAATAGTGTAAATGAATGCTCTCTGCGTAATGTGACGCTGTAGGTATGTGAAGCGCTCCTCGACTCGCGGAGATCTCGTGCTCCGTACATATACATATTTAGTGTACTATGAAAAAAATTAACCATACAGGATATTTTTCACGCAGTGCCCAAACGTTTATGTACTTACAGATAATTAAAAAAATAAATAAACCATTTCTTTATTTTAATAGACTTTGGTGCAAAAATATCGAAATAATTTGACCGGAAAGTATCCACAGCAAAGCGATAGTCATGGTAACCCTATGACACGCGCGGCCGGGCCGCAGGCCGCAGGCCGCAGCGCCCGGCCGCCGGCCGCGCGCCGTTATCACACGGTGGGAAATTTATTCTTAAATTTCGGAGAAAGTTTGACAGAAAAATATAAAAAGTAACATGCTTATTATTTCAGTGAAATATATATTCTATTGACGATACTTACCGATTGTGTGATAAAAACTTGGGCACTTAAATAAAATGATCCTGTATGATTGATCACCTGCTCTCTTCGTGTTCGGAGTGAGCACCGGCCAGTCGCCGGAGCGCAGCACAGAGCCACCTCGAGGACAAAGTGTTCCGAGGGCGCGCTTCACTCACAGTGTCTCCCGGATTCGCTCCACATTCCAGATTCCACATATTTTGTGTACGATTTACTTAACGATGCAAAATAAAAGATGTGGCTATTTAAAAATACATTTTTATTTATTCCGAACCTAACGCTAAACTATAAGTTACGATCATATCTATAAATTATACAGTTACTTAAATTATTCGGCCAGGAATAGAACTGTCATCAGCTGTTCAATTAGACGAGTCGCCGGCTCATTTAAACTAACTGTGTAATTATACCGGGTGTTCGGCTAGAGGACGGACATATTTGAATAATAATTTAGAGCTTACATGGTACCAAAAAATCTGCCATTAAAAACATCACATGCTAGAGCAAAAGCAAGTTCGGTTCCTTTCATGGCATCTGATTGCTTCTCTCAGCTGGAAGCTACCATACAAACCTATAAACCAATTAAAAGCTGTGTGATCTGTCAGTTGAACGATGCCGTTATGTGGGTTTATAATTGAGTATCCTTTCAAAGTACGTCCGTCTTACGCCAGCACCCTGTACTGATACAATGAAATACATACAAGTACCTACAACACTAGGTATAGTCAGACTCATGTCGGCAAGGCTCGTTCCATACAATCAGTCTGCCATAGTTAACATACTATTTATTAGACTCTGCTCATATTTAGAAATAAATAGTACATGAAAGTAGATGTAAAAATTGCAACTGAATAGGCCTATAATTGCCCATAATAGTTAAAGAACCTTGTTCAGTCATAATTTTTTCTTCTTAGATTTAGTCATTACCTAATACAACCGTTGTAAATAAAGTACTACAGTACCCCTAGCACAAAAGTACTGCAGTACCCCTAGCACAAAAGTACTACAGTACCCCTAGCACAAAAGTACTGCAGTATCCCTAGCACAAAAGTACTGCAGTACCCCTAGCACAAAAGTACTACAGTACCCCTAGCACAAAAGTACTACAGTACCCCTAGCACAAAAGTACTGCAGTACCCCTAGCACAAAAGTACTACAGTACCCCTAGCACAAAAGTACTGCAGTACCCCTAGCACAAAAGTACTACAGTACCCCTAGCACAAAAGTACTACAGTACCCCTAGCACAAAAGTACTACAGTACCCCTAGCACAAAAGTACTGCAGTACCCCTAGCACAAAAGTACTGCAGTACCCCTAGCACAAAAGTACTGCAGTACCCCTAGCACAAAAGTACTACAGTACCCCTAGCACAAAAGTACTACAGTACCCCTAGCACAAAAGTACTGCAGTACCCCTAGCACAAAAGTACTGCAGTACCCCTAGCACAAAAGTACTACAGTACCCCTAGCACAAAAGTACTGCATTACCCCTAGCAAAAAAGTACTACAGTACCCCTAGCACAAAAGTACTGCAGTACCCCTAGCACAAAAGTACTACAGTACCCCTAGCACAAAAGTACTGCAGTACCCCTAGCACAAAAGCCATTCGTTAACCATAATCATCATACTCTACCGCTGTCCCAGATACATTTTTCTATCGAACTGAATTCGTACACAGTGCGAATGGTACAGTCATTGTGCTAGGGCTGTAACACAGGTCCGCGAACACACAGCGTTAGGTACTACCGTCTTGTAACGACGACATAAGGATGATTTATGCTAGACCACGCCGAGCACGAGCCGAGCCTCGTACAAAGCACGACTCGGCTCGGTGTAGCATAAAATTCATCCCAAACTCGTAGTACGGCGCGCACGCGGTTCCTTACTGGTAGCACCCGATTCATGAAGTTCTGTTTTACTCAGGTGTGCAGATAATTAAGAGTTTGTATGTGCAGCAGGACAATTCAGCTAACCTTCGCCGATGCTTAACTGAACCGTTGATATTGTTTGTCATAAAAATTCGGACGGGGAACGGCTTAGTATCACTAATGTCTCACAAAATGCCAGCGGGACTACCGATGGCACGTCTCTGTAACGTTAGCCAAAGCTTGTGTTTTTTTTATGACACGCACTTCAGATAAGCATCGGCTGTAGTTAACTGACCAAAGGGCAAGAGTTATGGTACAAGAATGATTTTAAACATTCTCTGCTATTTAGATATAATCGTATCTCCTGCGAAATTTATCTTTGACCACGTTCCTCAATGGTGTCATTGAGGAACGTGGTCAAAGATAAATTTCCGTGTCCAACGCTTAAAGTACTCAAGTATTGTAGGAGTGTACGAAGTATGAGCTAAACTCAACATCTATGTTGCTGAGAAAATTTCTCCCTTAGAACGAATCCATAAAATGATAGCGTCGGACAACGACGAGAATTTCAATTATTTACGAACGGCCTCACAAGGGTTTGTAAAAAGTTGGCAGTACAGTGAAGTGGGTCCACTGCGGACAGATACAGACTTAATATATTTACATTGTGTTTGGAGCACCTTATGTTATTTTAATTCTATACGTATGGTTAACTACGTATGTAAGTATATTATTCATTTCAATAATAAAGTTAAATAAATACTGAAAGAAATGGTACACAGGCAGAATATTTAGATTACGTTTATCGTAATATGGTACAAGTAGGTACTTTATCGGTTTTAAAGAAATTGGCACGATGATTTTTACATTAAATTAAAATTTGTGTAATTAGGTACCTACGTATTATGCTTATCTTACAAGTAATTATAATTTCTGAAGCCAATTCTAAACGTACTCAGTCCCGCTATAATAACTAGGTATCCTACTATTTACAGTCAGACCTGGCTGGCTCCGCGCCTCCGCTGCAAAGGTTACAAATGATACATATCCACATAATACTTAATGCGTTTTCATTCAAACTACGATGAAACATTCAAACGTAGGGAAATGTCAATGCCCATGGCAGTAGGAATGCGGCGGAAAAACTTAGTAGAGCTATTGAGAGATCCGATTAGCTACGGTAGGCAGCGATGTGTACTTGGAAACCCTTCCACTACTCAGGACCCCCGCACTTCTGAGCTGCTGGAGCTTAGGTATAAGCTATTGAACGCGCAGTTAGATAGTTTAAACCATGCCGCTATTCAGAGTTACGAACGATCTGTGGGGATTGTTTCCGGTGTAGTATTTAAAATTTCAAAATTAAAAAGCTTCATTTACTCAGATCCCAGGAAAGCATGAAACTATTTATGAGCGTTCAAAATTTTTGCTTGTCATCATAGAGGTCCTCACCTACCAAGCGTAATCTGTTAAACTACTATTAGCCAAATTTTAGTCTAGTAGGTAGAAAATTATATTCATAACGCTAGTATTGCGTTTGTAAAGCCTCTGACGGCAGCAGCAGACGACGACACCTCTAGCTTGTAAATATTTGTATGAAACGCGTTCCGCAGCGAGCGACATGGAGCTAGCTGCATCAGCCGCTGGCTTCATGTCGCTCGCTGCGAATCGCATCTCATACAAATGCATAAAAACTAGAAGTGTCGTCGTCTGCCGCTGCCGTCTGCGGTCGGGAGCGGAATAGTACCTTTACAGAACCAAGAACGGGGTAGCATTTAATCCATGAAACTCCGTATTCCTCCCTCAGCTCAGAGGTACTGAGATTCTGAATAGTGGAAGCGTTTCCATAGAGGCGGCAGTGCGGCGAGGGTCAGGCGCGCGCGGCGGAGGGGTGCGGCGGCGCGGGGGGCGGCGGCAGCGGGCGCGGCGCGGGCGCGCGCGGCGGCGCCAGCACGGCGTGCGGCACGCACACCGTGCGGCTGCCGACCTGCAGCGGAAACATATCACTATTTATTTTTTATTTCACGGAACGAACAACAGCTCGGTTACAAATGCCTCATAGATATAGGTACTTACCTAAAACGGATACATAAGAAGTAAGTATAGATTAAAACCTAACCAAACGCAGTTGCCTAAAAATGACTTATTTGACTTAGTCAGTCTAAATCTCGGTACAACTATCCTATCCTTATTTCTAGTGTTATAATTGTGATAGTCACAGTTCAGTTTAAATTTATGTACTTAGATTTTTGCGAACGTACATAATATTTTCAAAGATACACAAAGAAGGTAAAGTTAATATATTTATTTCTTTAAATAAATCTCTCAATGATTCGCGGGGACCCATTTCGTTAATAGCGCGGACCGTTCGCTTTTGCAAAATAAAAATGGCCTCTACTTCAGCAGCTGATCCCCACAGCAAAATGCCATATGACATTATGCTGTGGAAGTAAGTGGAAGTAAACCATCCGAGCTGTAGCTATATCCGTCAGTTGCCTAATCTTACGAACCGCACAAGCAGCAGAACTAAGTCTCCCAGACAGAGCACTAATATGTGGACCCCATTGCAGTTTGGAATCAATGCTTATACCCCAGGAACACCGTCGCCTTATCTATGTTAAGTTTATCGCCCTCAAGCACTACGTTTGGTTCTATATATCTAACATTAGGCATGGAAAACTTTAAACACTTAGTTTTTTTGCATTTAGTAACAAATTGTTCGCAGCGAACCATCTCGAAATCATAGTCAGTACGTTGTTTACATGCACAAGCTCACTATATTTCCTATCTGTTTTAAAAATAAGAGAAGTATCATCAGCGAATAGAACAATATCTGCAAGGTCCTTAACCATATACGGCAAATCATTTATATACGCTAAAAATAAGAACGGGCTTAAGATAGAACCGTGTGGTACTCCCATTGTAACTAAAGATCCGGAAGATGTGACGCCATTAATTCCCACTTTTTGTTGTCTATCAGTTAAATATGATCTAGAGCGATTCCACGAATTCCGTAGTAGTGTAATTTACGGATCAAGGTGCGGTGTTCTACACAATCAAACGCTTTGGAAAGATCACAAAAGACACCGATGGCATCCTGTGAACTCTCCCAAGCTTCCATCACATGCGTAACTAATCGAACTCCCGCATCTGTTGTTGATCTACTTTTCGTGAAACCGAACTGATTTTCGTTTAATATACTGTGTATGTTAAAGTGAGACAACAGTTGATTAAATATAATCTTTTCAAATATTTTGCTCAAAGCCGGAAGCACAGAGATGGGTCTGTAATTCGAGGGATCTGACTTACTACCCGATTTGAAGATAGGGGTAATTTTGCTGTTTTTCATTAAATCGGGAAATGTGCCTCTGTCAATACACATGTTAAATATGACCATGAGGTGTGGTGCAATAGTTTCTATTAAGGACTTACTGATAATCCCCATAAATCTTCACTAGATTTATCTAGTGTATCTGAACCGAAAGTCTGGTATATCCCGCGAGAAGTGTTCTTTTAGAAAAGCACCTGCATCATCTGGAGGCGAGTTAAGCGTTTTGGTGGCAACACGATGCCTTTACCACAATAGGAAATGAGAAATGTAGTACCCGCTAGAACTGATATCCCGAAAAAAAACCTTTTCCAGAGTAATCTTTATTGATAATACTTTAAATATCTTCAAATCGGGTAGCAAGTCCAATCCCTCGATTTACAGACCCGTCTGTGCTTTCAGCGTTAAGCAAAGTATTTTAAAGAACTATTGTACACGCGAGGGTACAAATAATAATCGACGTCAATTGAACCAAACTGTATATTCAGTTTATAACGAAGACAACATATCAACCGATGGTCAAGAACCACCCAATGCTCCGGGCGAATCTCGCTTGCGAGTTTTAAAATGTTGCTTGCCAAAAATACTCGCCATCTAGCGGAACATTGCAGAACTACAAACTAACTTTAACATACCGCCAACCAAGGACGAATACAAAATTTTGCATTGCAAAAAGTTGGCATCCGCCCACCGTGAAACTAACTACCAGTACAACAACTGCCCTTGGTGGGGGTTTACAAATTTATGAAGAATTATTACACATAGAACACATTACACATAATCCGCCGAAATTTGGAGAAAGTGGGGGAATAAAGTGCCACGTAGTACCGTTGTTGGCTAGAGTTTCAACTATTTCCTAAATAAGACCCGATTTCTCTCAAGCTAAGAATGTTTGTAACTCCCGAGATGCTCCAACGAAATTTGTGCCATTGTCGCTCCAGAGGTCCGTGCACTGGCCGCGGCGAGCGACAAACCGTTTGAAGGCAGACATAAACCCTTGAGACGTTAGGTCATTAACGACCTCAATATGTACCGCCCGTGTGACCATGCAAACAAACAAGCAAATGCAGCCCTTGTATGCATGATGGCCTCTACCTTTTGATGTCCTTATAAATATTGGCCCAGCATATTCTACACCACTAGTTTTAAAGGCTCTTGATCCTTGCCGCTGGTAACTGTCCCATCAATGGATTTGGAGCGGTCGCGTTGTGTCTAAGACATGTAACACATTTGCGAACGAAAGACTTGACAGTTGCCTTAGCTCCCAAAACAAAGAATTTTCTGCATAAATATGTCAACATGAGTTGAATACCTCCATGAAGTGTTTTTGAGTGTGCATCAGCTATTATTAGATCTGATCTGTTTTTTTTTAAATATAATTGTGGTAGCTAAAATTTGAGGTGAGTACAATTTATTTCATTTTTTTATTTCATTTTTTTTTTTTAATTTCTCTATTAGCTCCAAATCAGTTAGTTAGCTCTGATTTGTATCTAATTTTGCTTTGCGTGTCCTGCAGATGTATCAGAGACCAAACTCAAGTGAAAACATCCGATCTAAAACAGAGTTTACAAATGTTATGGTGGTAAATAGTTACCATTTCGGGAAAAACCGTAAAGTTAACAAAAAAAAAATCGAAAAAAAAAGGGATCAAAGATTTTTATGGCCAACTTTTATTCTCCAAATGGGCCCTCGAATACGCCCATTTGGATTGTCGGACCCACCATGTCTACCAAACAACCGGTATAGGTCCACTATTTATTTAAAACTGAACACTGGAACACGCCTAAACATACTTACCTCAAATAAATTGTTTCTTTCTTTCTTTCTTTCTTTACCTACCAGGCAAAAAGGCCGTAAGTATCTCAGATGAGTTTATTCTGTTTGTAAGTTTTTGGGTTGCACAATAAAGTGTTAAGAGTCCGGCGACCTAATTAACTTCGACCTAGGCGACCTAGACTAACTTCGCATTGGCTTAAGGTATTCTATAGCCATTTCGTCTAGAAGAAGAAGACGAGCGAAGAGAGCGAGTAATGAGACTGACGAGCCTCTAAAGTTACCTACAGAGTGACAAAGTGCAATTTCATTTTTTTTCAATGACTTTTGCACTTCTGTAATCATTCTTAAGTAACTAAGAATTTCCCTTGTATTATGGATTCATTTAACAGCTAATGATGTACACAACCTCCCTATGTAATGGAATTTATGATTTGCTTTGTCTATCTATTGAATAAATCAGTCAAAAGTGACCCCTTTAAATGCGGATATTTTTCATACCTTTATTTTAGCTTGAGAACGTTTTTAAAAAAAACCAAGAATATTGTTAAAGTAATTATACATGCTAAATTTCATCATAATCTGACAAATGGTTTTCAAGAAATTTGAGTAGCGCGTTTGTATGGAAATTTCAGAGCGTCGCGGCCCTCTTAAGATGTAGCAGTGCATGTACCTGCACGGCGACGTGTCCGCGGCCGGCGGCGCCCACGACCAGCACGGGCAGGCCGGCGCGCAGGCGCGCGGCGCCGCCCTCCTCCGCCCAGTCGGCGCACACCACGCGCTGCTGCGGGTACCCGAGCTTCACGCCGCCCGCCACCGTGTAGGCGCGCGGCGGCGGCAGCGGCGGCGGCCGCTCCAGGTCCAGCCCGAACAGCGAGCACGTGCGCTTCACCAGCGCCGGGTCGCACTTTTCGCCCGGCTCCGGCGGCGGGGTGCCGGCGATGGGCGCGGGGCGGGGGCGCGGCGGGGCGGGCGCGGGCGCCGGCGCGGGCCGGGGCCGCGCCCGGTGGCGCCGCCACGCGGCCTGGATGCACTCGGCGGCGGCCGCGCGGCGCGCGCGCCGCATGCGCTCCAGCACCTGGCGCATGCCCTCGCTGAGGAACACGTGCCGCTTGCCGAGCGCCCAGGCGACGGCGGCGGGCGAGGCGGGCGCGGGCGGCGCGGCGGCGGCCGCCACGGCGCGCAGCACGCCGGCGCACGCCGCGCCCGACTCCTCGCCCGCCGCGCCGCCCGCGCGCGCCGCTCGCCCCCACAGCGCACGGTACCGCGTCGCGAAAGCGCGGAATCTCATGCGGTGCGGGTACCCGCTCGCCATCAATTGCGTCGTTTCCAGGATCTGGAGCGCTCGCACCTGAAGCAAAAGAGCGAAAACGTTCATGAAACATTACAACGATGAAGGAAAAACTAAGTCTGCGGGTACGAAACTTGCGACGGCCGGAGCGACGGCGGGGCGGGGCGGTGCGGCGCGGGGCGAAGAGATAGCGGTGTCTTGCGTGTGTACGAAACATACTTCCGCGCAGTCGCGCTCACGTAGTGTTGTGATAAACATGAATTCACGTCGAAGAGAACTATTGGAGCCCAGTCTCCTAATGAGAGAATATTTATTACCTAGAGATGGTGTTCATCCAATAAATCAACGACGACACAGTTTGGGAGAATTTTCTACACTTTATTTACCTTCAACATTCCCGAAATGGCGTTTTATTTCTTCCCAACACTTTATTATAACTCTTTTGTTTTTATGGTGTACGTTATTACTGTCCCATATAGCCGGTTTTGATAAAATAAAAGATATTAACTTAACTTCATTGTCAATTTCCATAATTTCCATATTATTACTGTGATAAAAATGCAACACTATGTACCCGCGCTAGCGGCGAAACCAAACTAGTTTGTTCTCGTCGCTCCGCGCCGCCACCGCTTTACCGCCGCCCGTGCATCGCTCGATCGCACCGCTCCGCCGTCGCCCGTTTCGTACACAGCGCTTAATGTTTTTAATGCATTTGATTACATCGCCGTCGCGCCGCCCCGCCGTCGCTCCGGCCGTCGCAAGTTTCGTACCCGCAGACTAAGAATTACTTACTTAGGAATCCTCGTTATTAGTATCATATTTCTCGAGTTGAACGCATTCAAGTAAGATTTATTAAGTCCTTATGTTTTCGATTAAAAATTCCATACAAATCAGGTAACCACCTGTCTCTTTGCAAAAAAAAATCACCTGCTTCCTCTCGACACTAGAAGGGAAATGACCGATATTACATTTCTTCTTAAACTAAGTTCAAATCGAATTGATCTTCCCGAACTTCTCAGTTTGTTGAAACTAAATTGTCCCTCTAAATAAGTCCGGATTAACCCACTTCTTAACATCCCTAAAATCCATACTAAGTATAGACATAATTCTTATTCGTGGGGAGAGAGCTTTAAATACAATAGTGTTGATAGGCGCGTGGGATTGAACTTATTCTGTACGAGCATGGCGTCGGCTATTTTTATGTTTTATGTTTGTTAATATTCTAATGTATTTAGTTATTAATTTTTTGTTTTTTCAATTTATTATAAATTCGATATAAAAGTAGTTGTTTACTTAACGTTTGTAAATGTGTTTTCATTTTCTACACATACACACAACACATGAAGCCAATTATAAGTCACCGCGTACGGTGACTTATAATTGGCTTCATGTGTTTATTTTAAGTTAAACAGTTTTGTACGAGCTACGCACACGTACATTATTTATTAAATATAATAAACAATAATAAGTAATATAATAAGTAAAAACTTATTATATTACTCATTTAGCATAGCTAGCATTGCCCTAGTTACCACTTTTGTGTGACAAATGCAATAAGCCAGTGTAATTCCAACATTCGCCGGGTTCGGTTGTTTTATTATCTTCGGAGTCACTCACCCCTAGCTAGCTAGCAACCCTTATCAGCTACCCCAGCTCAGCTTAGCTTACTGTTGGGTCCAGTATCATAACAAGTTTAAATTAATGACATTTAAGTATAAGCTGTTGGTTACCCAAATATGTATAAATAAATAAAATAAATAAAACAAGAATCGATCGAAGTGACCGCCGAGGTCGACTCACCTGTTTGGCGACGGTGGCACGCTCGAATAGCATCGGAGTTTCGGTGGCGTTAGCACGCAGACAGCGCACGAAGTGTGGGCGGGCGTGCACGAGCGTCCGCAGCAGGTTGTCGAGCCGCGTGTGGAAATCCTGCGTGAAGGTGGAATCGGGTGCGGCGGTGGGCGACGCGCGGAAGTGGCCGAGCGCGCTGCCGGCGCCCGCCGCGCGCGCCTTCAGCTCACTGCCGAACAGATGCGTCGCGAACCCGAACTCGCAGGCGCGCGCCTCGAACGCGGCCAGCAGCTCGTCCGGCACCTGGTCGCGGTTGGCCTCCAGGAAGTCGGTCGCGTCGTACTGCACCTCGGCCGCGTAGTGGCGCACGGCGAAGCGGCGCGGGTGCGGCGGGCGCGCGTCGGCGAGGCGCGGGTGCGAGCGGTGCGCCGCGCGCACGCGCGCCACGTAGCGCTCGGGCGAGCCGCGCGCGGCGCACTCGGCGTCCAGCGCGGCCAGCAGCCCGCCGCGCAGGCTCGACACCAGGTCGATGCAGGGCACGTTGTCCGCGTACTCGAGGTCGGGCGCAGCGCGCACGCCCTCCTCGCGGCACGACTCCGCGCTGGACTTAAACACGTGCGTGTTGTAGAAGTGCTGCATAGTCTCGGCGCACAGGTTGGCGCAGAGCTGCTCGAGCCGCGCCGGAGCGCCTTCCTCGAACCCGAACATGTCCAGGATGCCCACGAACCCGTCGGTGGCGTGCCGCACGGCGTCGTTGAGCGCCGCCATGCCGCGTGCGCCCGCCCGACCCCGTGCGCCGCACCCCTCTACTGCGGAGGAGGCACGCCGGGAGGACGCCGCGTCCTGGTTGTGCACCGACTCGTTCGAGTCCGAGGACAGCGTGCCGAGCGTCGACCCGAGCCGTTTGAGGGAGTTGGCGCGCCGCACGATGGTTGCGACGGTGCGGCAGTAGAGCGCTTTGGCGAGAGCGTCGCGCGCAGCCGCAGCTGCGGCGGGCGTGGCAGGCGCGCGCACGGCTGCGGCAGCTCGCGTCGCGCGGCGCGTCGCCAAGCCGCGTAGCAGCGCCGGTGCTGGCACGCCGAGCAATGCGGCTGCGGCGGCCAGCTCGGCCTCGGCCGCCGGCTCGGCGCCGCCCTCCGCGCCTTCCGTAAACTGCACGTTACCTAGCAGTAGCACGGCGGCGAGTACGCGCACCACGTCCAGAAAAGGGATGCCGAGAATTACGAGACAGGTCTTCCAGGCGTGGAAGCGCGCCGCGTCGTCAGGATGCGCGCGACGTGGCGTGGGCGCGGCCAGGTAGCGCAGTTCCTGCGCCGTGTAGCCGTCCAGATGCAGCTGCGCGCGCTCCTCGCCGGTCAGGCCGGCTAGCATGTGGTAGAAAATGTGGTAGTTGCGCTCGGCGGGCGGCGGCCGCACCACGCGCGTCTGCTCCAGGAAGTAGCAGTGGATTTTGGTCCGATACAGCGCGCCGTCAGTCACCTGCACCTCTATAAAGTGCCCCTGCGGAGCGGAGAGGGTCGGTCAGTGTGTGTGGTGCTGGACCGAGGGACAGACGTCGAGGACTAGGAGTAAACTTACAATGCGGCTGGAGTTGGAGTTGGCGGGCGTGGCGGCGGTGCCGAGCGCGCGCAGGACGGTGAAGGCGGCAGCGAGGTGCTTGAAGGCATCGGTCTCGGGCCCGCCGCCGGCCACGTCGAACAGCCGCCGCAGCAGCACCATGGAGGCGTATGTCTTGCCGGAACCGGACACGCCGGACAGGATGATGGCCTGCGGATAGCCGCTATCGGCCTGGTGCCGCACGGCGTCCTGCACGAGCCGTGCCAGCTCCCCGCGGCCCCCCGAACCCCCCGCGCTACCCGCGCGCGCTGCGGACAGTGTCAGCGCGTTGCATGCGTCCGTGTACCCGTTCACCGCCACCAGGATCGGACCGATCATCGTCTGTATGAAAGCACAGAATACTCTTATTAATATAGGGTCTGGCGAAGTTCAGAACGATTAAATATTTTTTTACTGGGTAGATTGTTAGATATTTCTTAAGGAAAAAGGGTCGTCGTGGTAGCGACCGGCAATGATCAGGTAGCTGTACGCGTCTACCTGCTGCCAGCCTTGTATCGAGGTCCGAGCAAGGTGCGCTTTTGTAGCTTTTATCGAAATATTCTTATTTTTTATTACAATAGTAAAATAAGAAAGTCTTTCGAAATAAAGAATTTCTAGATGATTTCCATCGTGTTTCTTTTATGTGTGTAATGAAATATGTACACTGATGATATGATACAGGTCCGTACATAGAACTTGTGTTGATAGAAGCGCGCCTGCAGCGCGCGCACCACGGCGTCCTCAGTGAGTGGGCCACGCAGGTGGATGAGGTCGTCGACGTCCCCGCCCGTCGCGCCCGCTCCGCCGCCCGCTCCGCCGCCAGCGCCCACTCCGCCGCACGCGACCGCGCTGCCACCGGCGCCCGCACTTGCACCTCGCCATCGCGTCTCTATCGAGGGTACATAATAAGCGTTACTCTCGTCTCTCTCGTTACTCTGTCATGCCAATTTGGTCGGACATACTTAATCAAATGTATCGCTTGAAGGACCTGTATTTCCAAAGCAATAGCTAAGGGGGCAGGAGTCATGGAGTAATTAGCATAATGTGAGAGCTGGTTAGTAACTGACCTGGCGGCGGTGGCAGCGGGTGATGTTGCGGCAGCGGCGGCAGGTGGTGCGGCGCACGCGGCGGCACGGCGGGCTGGGGCGCGGGCGCGGGTGGCGGCGCGGCGGGTGCTGGGGCGGGCGGCGGGGCGCGCGGCGCGGCGGGCGCGGGCCCGGCGGCCGGTGCGCCCACGTGCAAGTGGTTGCGGAGCGTCACCAGCTCCGAGCTGAGGCTCAGCAGCCGCCGCTGCAGGTGCACCGCCTCGTTGGACGACGACGCGTCTGAAACAACAACATAATACTATATTTTGAATTTGAAGTAAGAGTCGGCAGAGTTTCATTTGCACCTTAATCCATGACACAGAACTAAAAACATATTAAATTAGTTCGTGTGTGTCTGTGTTTCGTTTCCTAAATACGCAAGTGATGAGAATCCGTCATTAGTAGGCAACAATTCGGTGAACACCCTTAACCACGGCAACGTATAAAATTACTGAAAAGTATGAAGTTTTTGAAGTGCGACACTCGCATTTAAATTTAAGATTGAAAAAAAGTACTGTAAAGTTAAAACGACAGCGCGAAAACCCGGCATCTTATCTGACATTACATGAGTGACTTGAGTAGGAGCCTATATCTTCATTACAATGTAACGTAAGTAAGTGCAAACCTTTTGAAAAAATATCAAAATCCCCTAGGGTGGAAAAATCGACCTTACCACCTGATAGTGTTTAACTAAGTTTGGTGGTACGCGGTACGGTGAGGTCCGTTGGCGGCTGGCAGGGGCGGCGACCGGTCGTCCCGGGGCGGCGCGGGCGGCGCGGCGGGCGGCACTACTGCCGCGCCCTTTCACTGCGCCGCCGCAGATTGTGCAACAGTCTGTACGCGGAGCGTGTTTTGCGAAGCTGAGTACGTGAGCCCCGAGTGGCGTCAAAAACCTTTTTATTGATTTGCAATCGAAGGACACCGTCCTGCAGCCCGAACCCCGCGCCCCGCGCCCCTAGTCACCGCACATCTACACCTGGCCCATTATAGCATAGCTTCAAATGTTCCAGTGCCTGTGAAAGTTTAATAAGTTTCTTCAAACAAGCAGGTGCCTAGTTTGCCCAAAATATGTGCAACCTTCCCGTAACTGAACGTGAACTGTAGTCAACGTGAACCAGCCACGTCGGTCGCCGAGCGGCGCTCGACATGTTATTTTCACACAACTTCGCTGACTAGATTTATGGCATGTTCTGTGTACGATATTTACTGTAGATGGCTCTTGGTAGAGCTCGCGCCAGCTCCTGTACGTGATTGCCGGCAATAGGCCAATTAATCGTAAAGACTGCGGCCGCGCCCGCACCCGGCCCGCTGGCCCTGCCCCGACGCGGCCTATAATGTTATGGATAGGGTACCGGTTTATACTTTATGCTAGTTTGAAAGGAAATTCTAAGCCTCGGCGCATTTCTGTCGAGTCTAACGGTGAATACTCGATCTGATACGCGAGAAACCGGCAACCGACGGCTTTAGTCAACGCTGATGCTGCTACGTATGTATGCTGAGCATATCATTTCTCTGCAGATTTCGTGATCTCAAAGTTTCGGATAGTTAAAACAATTCGACACTACTGACTGAAATCTACTTATTTGTTTTACACCAATTACTTACCTAATTTACCTTAATTTAATATTGTGTAAGAGCTAAAACCAAGCAATAAAAAAAGAGTTATTCCATATGTCGGTAAAAAGACATAGAAAAACTAAAAAAAGACAAGGATTTCTGTACAGTAGAGTAAGTAAGTACATTTAGCAACGCGGATGGTAAAGACAGCAGAGGAGGCAGCGAGAGCACCGGGCGCGCCGTGCGTCCGCCCGCGCGTGCCGTGTGGCCGCGCTCACGAGGCTCAGTACATTCGGTCATTCGGCGCGCAGTGAGCTAGTATAGTAGATACGTGCCTGTGTTAATCTTTACGTCATCTCATGAACCAGTACTTGTTTGAGAATTAGTCTACAATCCTTGTTTAAAAGCAGCGGCTAGTTCATCGTGTAAAAATATAACATTTAAAAAAACTACATGATGGTAACGATGAAATAAAACACCGCGAGGAAAGCGACATATCATTAGAATTAATATATCGACATTATTTGTCAAACATGTGACATCTATCACCACTGCGGCTCAGTCGGTGTCGCTGCAGAGGGGACTGTGATTATTTTATAAATATAAAAATATGTAATAAAAACAGTATCAGGAACATATATTACAGTCAGTGGCGTAGCTACCTAGGGGCTAGGCGGGGCAGTGCCCCGGGGCCCTCAAGCTAAGGGAGCCCTCGAATCCTTACCAGAAATCTCGATCGAACTGAACTTTTGGAAATTTCTCCCATTTTTTAAATAAATATGACAGGTTGCAACCCCACTGTAATCTTGACAACTCAGTTGAGAGAAATTCAAAAGTTATGCCTAGGGAATTCCCCTAAATTCTTTCTGTAGGTTGGCAGTGTTGTCAATTTGACGGATAGTGATATGTGCGTTTTGTTACTCATCGATGTGCGTTTTATTGTGAATTCGAGTTAAGTTTTTTTTACGAGAACGGTTAAAAAATTAATGCTGTATCAGGAGTAAGTAAGCTAATGTCAATAAACTTTTTTGTACTGGTCGACATAGTGGTTCAATTTTATTTGATTTTACCACTCATATTGATGTCCGTTAAGTCAATAAATCGTGTCAAATCTATAGATTTCGGCTACAGCTCATTGTATAACGCGAAATATCGTGAAATAATGCAAGTCACCTGCAGTAGGTACATTAATTCAGGCCCGCGGGCAGGAGATCGTTCATGGTCTCCACCGTTAAATGTGGTAATACTAAAGGTGATAAAAAAAAAACCGGGGATTCCCCAACGACACTTGTAGCGTATCATTGTGTTTCTCTTTCCTTTTACTTTTAACGTCGTCAGTGAACAGTGAGTACCTACCTACTCGAGCACAATATAGTATTGTATTGTTTAAATAAATTAGAAAACTAAAATTATGGATAAAAAGAAGAAGCCCAGTGGTGCATTTAAACGCAAACAACGCCAAGAAAGAGAAGATAGTAAACAAAAATTGCCCAAAATTGACAAGTTTTTTAGTCAGCCTTCTGCAAGTACATCTGGCCAAAATATTTCTATTGATAGTGACTCAAATAATGTGGTAACTGCAGTGTTGGTTGAGAAGCCTACTGAAGAAGATTCGACAATTATTGCAGTTGGAGATACCTCCGCCGCTGATAATGTGAACGTGGATGATTTTTGCATGACACACATAAGAGCGGAGGGTTTGGAGGAACCACAGACCTCTACATTTTTCGAAAATGTGTACGACAAATCTTCTTATGACTTGGGAAACTTCACGAACAAAATATTAAGTGATAACGAAAAACGTCAAATTCTTGATATGGGGCCTTTACAGCCTTCAGGACCTTTTCCAACAGACATCAACCAGAACAATAGGTGTTTTTCAAAATCGTACTACGTTTCGTGTACTAAATATGGGCCAGTTAATCGTTTTTGGTTGTGTTATTCCAAAATACTAGACGCTGCCTATTGTCAACCCTGCTGGTTATTTGCTTCACAAAGGAATAATGTTTGGTGTACGGGAATTCGAGATTGGAAGCATTTATCAGAAAGAATTAAACAACACAGTTGTTCGAGTGGCCATTCGGAAGCATGTGCTGTGTATGAATTTTGGAAAAAAAACGATGCTAATACTATCGACAAGGAACTTGAAAATGAAATTCGCAAAGAAGCATCATTTTGGAAAATGGTTCTTCAAAGGTTATTCGATATCATACTTACCCTAGCAAAGAGTTCTTTGGCTTTGAGAGGACATCAAGAAGACTTAAGTCAGGAAGGATACCACGGAAATTTTCTGTCCTTTGTAGAGCTTGTCGCCCGATATGATCACATTTTGCGGCAAGTTTTGGATATGCCCAAAGGTAATAATAATTATTTCTAAGTTTTTTTATCGTATTATATTGTTTATAATTATTAACTGTTTATCAGGACTTTTTTGAAATTGTGTTTTTTTATGTTTTTAGGATCTACAAGATATCTGAGTGCAACAATTCAAAATGAAATGATTGAGAGCTTGGGGACCAAACTCGAAACCCATCTACTAGAACAAATTAGAGCGTCACCGTTTTTTGCCATCATAATGGATACGACACAGGACATATCGAAGGTAGATCAGCTAAGCATTGTTGTCAGGTATGCAGTAATAACCAGATCGGAAAATGGACAGCCAATTGATATAGAAGTAAAAGAAGTGTTTCTAGGCTTTTATGCAGCCATCAAACATGGCGCAGTAGATTTAGTCAACCAAGTGACAACATTATTTATCGACAAATATATTGATTTAAAAAAATGTGTGGGGCAAGGTTATGATGGAGCCAGTGTGATGAGGGGTGTGTATAATGGTGTACAAAAACATATTAAGGATATCCAGCCTAACGCAGAGTACGTACATTGTGCCACTCATAATTTAAATTTGGTGATAAATGATGCCGTTAGCAGTTGTGTGGAAATACAGATTTTTTTCGCAACGTTGCAAGATTTGTATAACTTTTTCGGAAACAGCATCAAACGTTGGGATCTACTGTCAAAATTCACTGGCGAATCAGACACCACTCTAAAAAAACTAAATCCGACTAGATGGTCCAGTAGGGTCAATACGATATCTGCAATAAAACTTCGTTATTTTGATATTATCAAAGCATTATCAGAAATAGTTCTAAAGAGTCCTAATAAAGATGAGCGTAGTGAAGCAGAGAGTATTAAAACAAAAATGCTAAATTTCGAGTTCGTGTTGCTTTGCGAATTCATGCACAGTGTATTGAACGACATCAATTATGCATCCAAAACTTTACAAAAATGCGATATCAATTTGGGCGAGGCGAGTAAAGTTTTAGCAGAGACCAAAGCAAAGTTGCAAATTTATAGAAATGATTTCGAATTATTCAAGTGCAAAGCCAGTGAAACTGCAAGAAAATATGGTATTGATACCCATTTTCAAGAAAAAAGGCAAAGAAAAGTTAAAAAACATTTTGATGAATTAGCTGCTGATCACCGATTTCCAAACCGAGAAAAAATATTTAAAATTGAGATTTTCAATAATGTACTAGACACAGTAATATCTCAATTAGATACACGTTTTATTGGTATGAGTGCAGTCTGTCATATATTCGATTTTCTAACACCAACATTTTTATTACATGTTGATGAAGCAACTTTATTACAAAAGTGTGACGAATTCCAAAGAAAATATTCAGATATAATAGGCCCTAGTTTTTCACTTCAATTTATTAATATTTACCACCTAGTTTTACCTCAACTAACTCAAGCATGGACTGTTCACCAATTATGTAAGGAAATAATGAGCAAATATGGAGTGCTAGAATGCGACCTAACGGAAGTATTTACAGCAATGTTATTATTCTTTACAATTCCTGTCACTTCTGCAGCAGCTGAAAGGTCATTCAGCAAATTAAAAATAATAAAAAATTATTTAAGAAATAAAATGGGCCAAACTCGACTCCGACATTTATCGCTAATAGCAATTGAAAACAAACTCGACTCCGACATTTATCGCTAATAGCAATTGAAAACAAACTCGACTCCGACATTTATCGCTAATAGCAATTGAAAACAAAACCGCATCAAGCCTGGATTTAAACGAAGTCATTGATACTTTTGCGAAAACTAAAGCTAGGAAAAAATTGTAAATATAATTGCTATTTAGTCAGTTCGTGGGCCCGACCTTTATATAATAAACCCTTGAATCTTCTCTATTTCGTTTTATTAGCCAAACCTACACCAAGTATTAATTGTAATTTATGTTGTTACTGTTTAATATTTTTATTACCTGCCCTGCAGTGCACAAAAAAGAGCTTAAGTAGCCTAGCATTTTTAAAGTATTTGTATATTTCATATTTTTATTTGATAAAACCTAATCAGTTTACATAGCAGTGGGGACCCATTTTTTAATTTACCCCAGGGCCCTTGGTTACCTAGCTACGCCACTGATTACAGTTTAAAAAACTGATGAAGATGGTAAATAACATTTAAAAAAAGTCTGCGAGAGATCAGAGAACAAACAACGAACGTATAGTATTTTCCCTGACTCATATAAAACTCACAGTATTATTGCGTAAGAAAGAATGCGATACTAGAAAGTTCTGCTGCAACAGCAATTATAAAAAAAAAGAAACAAGATAGTCTCGCAGTAGGAGAGGCAAGAATGGCTCAACATCGTTCGCGGCTCGGGGCGACGTCATGAATGACATCGCTCGCTAGCGGTGCAGGAAAAAAGCTGGCGCGGGGCCGGCGCGGCGTGCGGCGTGCGGCGGCGGCGATGCTGCGCGTGCGCGGAATGCCTAGAGCTTTTACTTTCGACGCCACCCGCGCCGCGCCGCTCCACGCGCCTCATGAATGTTAATCTATGGGAGCCGTGTATTACTCCACTACAATTATGGAGGTGCGGAACTGTAACACTACTCCTCGAGGTCGCTCTCATTCATTCCGCGCGCGCCGCCGCCCGGGTGTCGAGTGGGGCGCGCGACCGCTTCCGGTCTCCTAGCGAATAAGCTTGGGATGGACGTGCTTTCGCTTTCAGCATGTTGTAGTTTACACTGTGACCGCAGGGACAAACAGGCACTCTCTGTATTACATGTCACAACTCATATTTATAACCTCCAAATTATCTAATTGTTAACTTCCACTAGTTTCAGTCAACGTAGGATTTTTCTCTGACACAACTTTTCCATTTACATATTTTCTCCACATTCATGACAAAGCAGAGCACATATGTCACAGAGTGTACGAGACTAGTAATTATTAAGTATGCCTACTGTATAAAGCGAGGGGCTCGACATGTGACGGAGCTTATCGGATATTTTGAATGACTAGTTGAATCAGATTTGAGATCACGCTGAATGCGTCGCGCAGTCGGCGCGCACGCAATCCAAAGCACCTGTATGCTGTATGTACGATTACATCCAAATATGTCTCTATGCCCTCCCTGGGTGTTGTATCACAAAAAAATGCTCCTAACTCTTGTAAATTGAATCAGGTGCAAACGTTGCAGAGGTCCTGTAAACATTTTCTAGTAAAGTGGTT
The DNA here is from genome assembly GCA_911728515.1 of Peribatodes rhomboidaria. Lineage (NCBI taxonomy): Eukaryota > Metazoa > Arthropoda > Insecta > Lepidoptera > Geometridae > Peribatodes > Peribatodes rhomboidaria. Next base: position 241,230 of record OU452179.1, on the reverse strand, counting down.
AAATCTGGACAAAAAGTCGCATCCCGCGGCGCTGGTCGCGGCGCGCTGTAATCGCTTCACAATCGCGCAAAAACTAGCAAATGGCACGCGACGACTAATCTATAACGACTACTTTGATCACCGGCGCGGCGTTTAACCGCTGCCTCGCCATCGCCACGTAGGAGGAAAATAAGGACAGCGAAACATCAAATCACCTACATATATATTAGTTTTAGATAAATTATGCATTTAACTTCACATAATAATAATGTATGAGGTGTTACCCGCAACTTCGTTCCTGTTTATTCATAAAAAATAGTAACCAAAAATCTTCATCGTGATATACTATATATACTATAACTAATTACCAAATTGTATCAAGAGCCGCTCAGCCGTGAACAACCTACAAACAGACAGACAAAGCCACTTTCGATTTTACAATACTAGTATGGATGGATTGACCGATCATCATTAAATTTTGCATAACGTTGTCAGGGATATAGAAAAGAAGACACCTCACCTTTTATCTCGAAAAACATAACGGTTCCTGTGTGAAAACGGGTGAAAACGTGTTACGATGCGAAAGTTTAAATGGATGGATGTATGTTTGTTACTCAATCACGCCAGAACGGCTAAACAGATCTGGATAAAATTTGGCACAGAGATAGATTATAAACTAGAATAGCACATAGGATTCTACTTTTCAACCACGGGTGGAATTGCAGGGCTCAGCTAGTAATAGATAAAAGTCAAGTGAGCGCGCGCGTTGATGTCTTTTACTCGGCGAGACGGGCAGGCAGACTAGTTCACGTTGCGCATCCCATTAACTCGCATCACGAGCATGCTGAGTGGCTGCGCCAGCTCACCGCGTGGCTGCCGCGCTCGCTGCCGATGGGTTCGAGCTGCCTGTGCACTTACACTCTAGGTCCACAGGACCCTGGGTTCACAGGACTCTAGGCACAAACCAAATTAAATGAGAGTACAATGTGACTCTATGTCCTAGAGTCACATTGAAAATTCATTTATTTTGTTATCACCTTCATACTACAAATACCAAAAATATGATGTCTTTGTAAATATTTGTCTGTTTGTTTATCTTCAATCACTTCTTCTTCTTCAATGATTTGAGTAAAATTTGTAATAAAGATAGCTTTATGGTCCTATATCATAGAAAGAAATCTGTAGCTCGATTAACACATTATTATTGTAATGTAGATTATTTGTACATCGACAAAATTATTAATTTCTGTTGGATCACGGGTTTAACTACTTATGTAGTTGGTTAAAACAGTTTTTTTTCCCACCGGATCTCCACATTGATACATTTTATCATATGATCATAATAGTTGGAGAACATAAAGCAATACACAAGTATCAAGTAAGTAATTACCATGCGCATGTTTGAAGCGCCGGGGCCTCACGGGGCGCAGCACTATCGCGTAACGGGACACGCCGGCGACCACACTCGGGCACAGAGTCGCCGTCATCCGCGGGCCCGAGACCACTACGGACACTGCTGGCTAAACATTCACCGACAGCCGTTGAACTACTGACTAATCAGTGACGTCACGGGTGCAGGCGTGTCCGGGAGCCGTGACCGGGATACGTCATCTGGTAACAACTCGATCGACGTCCGACCGAGGAGCCGCTTCCGTGCAGAGGACAGTCATTGCATAACTCTACACGTAACTATAGGTATGGTATGTATGTATTATATTCATGTCTTGAAATCCACGTAACCAGCCCGATTGCTCTCACCGTGGCCGATCGATTCGTCGGCACTTTAAATTTTGTCTGCTATACGATCCGAATCTCATATCATATCTTGAATCTCACGTAGTTTTCTGATTTATTTTTCCTGTTCAGCTTAGCTTTTATTTAACTTGCACTTTTTGATTGTGGGAAAAAGTAATTATTGTTCCAGGTAAAAGAGACCACTTTCAAGTTTTGGATCGAGATGACATTTTTTGGTGTGTTTTTGGTTCTGATGACAAATTAGATGATTTTGGTACCATTGGATCTGTGATTAAATCAGATGGTCGACATGTTTGAAACAGACAGTTCAAAGAATGAGCGATTCGTTTGTTTAGTTATCATAAGGGCTTCCAATTACACGACATGATGACAAGGAGCTGATGATGTAGTCGGGAGGACAAGGCTCTTACATATCAAACATTAGGATCCGTTTGAGCACGTTTCATATATCATGATTTAATGAGGAATTAGTGTCATGTTTATATTTATGAAAGGTTTTTAATAATAATAATAATAATTTTTATTTCAGGCAATAACCCATACATTAAACATCTAAACATAATTTATAAAAGTACAAAAGAAAAGTTGTGTAAAAATTCTAAAATAAATTTGACTTATATAAAATACTAGCTGTCACCCCGCTACTTCGTTAGCGTTACTTATATATATACTAGCTTCTGCCCGCGGCTTCGCCCACGTGGCTTACAGAAAATGTGAGACGTTTTTAACTTCAGAAATAAATTTTATAAGCGGTCACACTCGCTCTCAATTGAATACACAAACTGACAATATCCCAAGCAGAGCAATACGGACGAAGTTCTTTAGTTAACTAAACTATCTCTGGAATGAAAAAAGTAGGAGTAGTAGTAGTAATAGTATGGTATCAATAGAACTTAAAGTGTGTGTGAAAAGATAAAATTAGAAGACAACCGAAAGTAGATAATTGACAATTAATAATGTTTACAACGAAAACCTATTTTTTTTTCTTTTTTAGAAAAACCAGGCTGCTCCATGAGCTTACTCTGTAGCAGGCCACGTATAACTAACCGTGTGAAAAGCATTTTAGTCAATTATGAGTTTGGCTTGAGATTTATTTATGGTCATGGCAAAGCAGACTTTGAGGGGAAACTGCACTCTTTTTAACTCGAAGGGGTAGTTCGGTGGTGTTGGAGATATTAGAGGAATCCTCAGCATAAACACAGACTCATTCGGAAACTACACCAGTCAGAGTGCTGGCAACCTTTAGTTAAGACCTTCGAAGCAAAGACAACCCGTAGTAGGTTTTGTCTTCCTAATACTAAAGCAGCTTCTTCTATTGACTTCATCTATTTTTGCTAAATACTGCTTCTAAGATAAGACAGACATAATTGTAAATTTCATCTCCTAGCTCATCTACCTGATTTTTACTGACAGAAAATCTCTTCACTTGCCGTTTGTAATCTTCTGACACCTTGGACTTAATTCTTGTATTTTTCCCTTACTGATTAAGTAGGTTTGAAATTTGATAGAATGTCAGCAATATAGTTCACACATTTTACACGGAGATTCATATGGAAAAAGCAATGATAGCTTCGTATTTAATGTCATCTGCTACATGACTGGAGCCCGGTGTACGTATGGCGATAGGCTCGCTACTTATTACATTTTGGACTGAATATCGTCCGGCGAAGTGAGGGTGTTGTAATACACCTCTTATGGTAAAGGCGTGACGTTTTACCTACTATACGTAGCTACTACCGTTATCTAGATCTGTGCCAAATTCCAAGTTGCTGGCTATTACAGTTTCCAAGATAATCAGCTCACAGACATACAGACAGACAGACATCGGAGTTTCATGATAAGGTTCCTTTCACCATTTTAGTACGGAACCCTAAGAATAATAACAGCGTCGTTTGTAGTGGGTTAATAACTTTCTCAACAAAGTTTTCGGAGTAAAAAGAAGCCCTATTAGACTCTGTCGGTGGATGATGATGATGATGATTTTGGAAAAACTGTGATACACGTGTCTCATAATTTTAATTGAAGAGTGTGTGTTCCAATTTTTAAGTCAATCGACCCAGAGAATAAATAGTTTTATAGAAATTTGAACCCCCCATTTCCCCCTCTTAGAGGTAGTATTTCGAAAAACCCTTTCTTAGTGGATGCCTACACTGTACAAAGAACATATCCTCCAAATTTCATGTTTCTAGGACCAGCGGTTTAGGCTGTGCGTTGATATATAAGTCAGTCAGTCAGTCAGTCAGGACTTTGAATTTTATATATATAGATATAAATATATGTGAGCTATCCTATCTGTTAAGTTAGATCGAACTGCACACGCTGTGCAAATTTGATTGAAATCGGTTAAGTAGTTTAGGAGTCTATAGCGGACAAACAACGTGACACGTAATTTATATAAATTAAGAAAGATAAGAAGAGAAGATATATCACAGTCTTATTTCCGGTTCGCGCTCTGGTGCACTGTCATCCATGATTTAAAAATCGGGCTACCGAGGTAGTCCCCCAGGCATTGCAGTATGCCGTTCTTCGAACATCTCAACCCAGCCCAGAAGGATGCCACTCTAGATCTGATGACGGCAAAGAAATCCGGAACCCGTGCATCGGCGAACATGCTCGACGCGCTGCAACAACGCGGTTTCTTCATGAGGATGCAAAAAGCATCACTGTATTGCACCCTTATGGTATGACACGTTTTGCGTGTGCACTTGGTCCATAGCTGACAGGTGTATAAGCACAGACAGTACGCCTTAGTGTTATTTTTACGTCTGTGTTGCAGCTGGAAAAACGGCGCGCGAGCATGTTACACCGTGCGTATGGATAGGCTCCTTCTTTCGCGTTCCATGTCCATGTCGTTACTCGGTTCTTCCGTCAAAATATGACCTAGAAAAAATAGAATTTAAAATGTCGGACGATCTTCACTGGTGAACCCCTCAAAAATACATTCGGAATTCTCTTCGGGCCTTTTCCAGCTCGGAAAACCATCATCTCAGTTTTAGCGACATTATAATATATGAGACCGTGCTCAGCAGCGTATCTTTTACATATGGCTAGAAGTTTCTCACACCGCTGATCGAGGGGCTGAGAAGCACCATATCATCAGCGTAGCTCAAGTTATTGACGCATACGTCACCTACAAGGCATCCTACCCTGGTGCGTCTTAGCTCCTCTATGAGGCCGTTTATACAAATGCCAAGAAGGTCCGGAGAGACCAAACCCCCTGGCGCACACCGCAGTCCAGCCTATATTCGCTGGAAGTCGAGTCACCCCATCTTACTCCTTTTTTGTTACTATACCTACCTACTTTGTTTTTGTTAATAGTTTGACGAATTTGTTTAGAATGTCGAAAGTCGTTTCTAAATTGTTACATTCAGAGCCTTAGGTACTTTGGACTCGTTTATAGAACACAAAGGTATCTAAACGCGGCGAGAGGCCGTCCCTTGCCCCCCTTTCCTCCTTCCCCTTCCTCTACTACAGGCCGTTATCCACCGGCCTGCCTCACCGCGCCTCACCGCGCCCCTCCGCGGCTCCCCAACACAGATGCACTTTGCATTGCCTACACCAATTATGAAATATTAACAGATTATTTTTATTTTTTACAACCGACCAAGCATGCGTTCAACCACTGGTGGCTCTAGGTATTCAGAAAGCTTGGGATGGTCGACTTCGCAGAAAACCGAACCTGTGAATAGGTGCACAGGTTCGGTTTTAAGAAGAGCAGTTCAGGAGTGAGGTACCGTCTCCTCTTAGAAAGTATATCAAGTTCCTTGCAGCAACTTTGGCTTTGGACTCAATGTATGAACCGAAGTTCAAGTCAGACATAAAACCGGACACCCAAGAACTCAAGATGATCAACCGTCAGTATCAACGGTTAATCATCTCAATCCACGGAATGAAAGCGATAGGGTAAAAGGACTCTTTTTATGTGTAGCAGATGTGCTGACTCCACCTAGCGAGTAATGCGCAAGATATATATCTTACTTGTGATATTACTACATTTACCTATCCTACTTATATTATAAAGCAGAAAGTTTATTACTTTTCACGCTCAAACGGATCGACGTTAATAATATTTTGATGAAATTTAGCATGGAGGTGGCTTATCTGTTGGATTACTGGATATACCTGTATAAATTTTAACTGCAGGTAACACCCCAAGTATTTTATAAAAGTTTGTGTATGTGTGTTTGTTTTTTACTTCTCGACATTTAAACGGGTGGACAAATTTGAGTGAAAATTGCTATGGGCGTAATATATAACAGAAATTGTCTAGATGAACTGCGGGGCGCAGTTCATGATATGAAATGCGATGTTTCTTTCTTTAAAATACATGTTCAGCCAGCTGGTAGAGCACGGAAGATAATCACAACAGCACGGGCCAGCGGCGTCACTGCGCTACTAGCCAGGGTGGCGTGCAATGCCAACCAAACAAATAAGTAGCGTAGCTCTGTATTGTTTATATAGCACCTACTCGGATAATATATACAGTTTGTTTCGATATAGCGAAGACTAGATTCATAGACTCTACAGCATAAAACTATCAGGCATCGAAATAAATGAGCAAAGAATTGGATTTGGATTTCCACAAAAAATAATCCTGACTATTTTAAGAAACGCAGTGATGATCTGGATCATCCTCATGCCTGATAAACGTAATGTATATCAATATGGGTCTAAATTTTTTAAATGTGCCATATTTTTTAAAATGTTAAATGGAGACACGTTTAAAAATTCACTGAGTGATTGGCTTCTGCATAACTGTTTTTATCGTGTGAAAGAAATTATGAATTTATGTAACAAACCCCATTCTTTAACATACAATTATTACCCGACTGCGCAAGAAGAAGGGTTATGTTTTATTAATATAGTGTACTCACAAGCCATAAATGCATGTAGACAGTTGACTAACATAATAACTCGATATATTTCAGCAAATAAACAATTTGATTTAATTTGATTTGACTAAGTAAAAGTCTTTAAGCTCTAACAGCGTACACGAAGCCAGATTTGATGTACTTATGTGTTGCTTGCGATGGTGGCCAGTCTAGTGCCAACGGAGTCCATGTTTACAAAGAAAAAAGCATCACATATCTCACTCAACGTAAATAAACTCTACCTGACCAGCACGGTTCTACGACAAAAGAATTAAAATACTCGTATAACGACCTCACTGGTTATGTTATTGAAATCTTAGTCAAGATAAAGACGGCGAAATTAATTTCATTTCAGGATTGCAGCGAGGCGTTCGATCTGGTCCTTTACGATTTCTTTCTTGATAAGACAAAATGAAGGCTTCGAAATACACTCAGTACGAGGATACGAAACACATTTCAGATCCAAAATCATTTACTTGAAATATGTCCACTTCCTGCAGGATAATTGGCCAATTTATCGAGCAAACATTAACAGTACCAACTAGTGGCTCTGTGGGCCGGAGACCTCGCGGCCGGCGTCTGTCCTCCGCTACAGGTCGCATCCCTCGACCGCATCTGATGAAGTTTTGTGAGCAGGTTTGATAATTATACAGGTTGGTTTTTGCGGAGTCAGTTTTTGTTTTTTTTTCTGAATTGCGGATTTATCATCGATGATGACGATAACCTACTCACGAAATTTCAAAAAAATAGGTTAAAATAAGCGACCTGTAGAGGAAAGCAGATCCAGACAGATATCCGGACAGAAGTCGGACACACGAAAGCATTTTTGTGGAAGCTGAAGCATAGACGCTTCGCTTGCTAACGCTTGCTCTAAGTAAGTTTGTTCGTTTGTTTATTTGTTTGTTATACTATCACGCCTTAACTGCTCAACCCATCGTTCTGAAGTTTTGCATACACGTTGTCAGGGGTACAGAAAAGGAGATAGGGAGAAAGAGATAATTATATCCCGGAATCAGGAGTGCCCGGGGACTGCGGGTGAAACCACGGGACGCAGATAGTCAGCAAGTAAAACCGATTATTTGTTACAGTCCTTGGAAGCCACGCGTTACCTGTCAGCTATCTCGCTAATTAGATTCCAGCAAATTGGGTAATTATTTCTAGACTATAAAGAAAAACATTCACACAGACACACCACGAACATACCTACTTTCCAACGGATCGGATGAGCCCGCACTTGAGAGACCTCTGAGTTCTATGTAATGGCCCGCCTTCCAGCTATTTTTATTACACCAGTTCAATTGAACCTTATTATTTTCGATCCGCTATCCGACGTGAAACGATCAATTTTACCAATTCAGTCTATGAGCTAGGTATCTCCATTCTAAATTTCACTTAATCTCAGTCGCAAACTTTCGCATCTCTTCTCTACAAAGTACGTATTCATGTTCATTTTCATTGATTTCGTAAGCATTATGTACATGTCAAGTTATTATAAGATAATAATTAGGATAGAAGTACAGTGTAGCAAACAATACTATAGTAATAATAATGAAGTAAGCATTGTAAAGTAACAGTATCCCTGTTTTTATGAATTCAAGGAACTCCTATATAAAAGCTGTAGAACGTCTGATCTACAAGTAATATGCGCCTATGTATAAAACAAAGTCGGCTTTCACATCTGTCTGTCTCTCTGTCTGTGTATCCGCTAACTCGTGCTAATCTACGCAACGGATTTTGATGTGTTTTCACCATCAGATAGATATTTTTCTACGGAACTACTATGGGTACTGAGCAAAGCCCGAAAATACGAATAAATTAGCGTGAAGTGTGATTACATACGTACTTACATGCCCAAAGTTTGAAAAACTGAGGCTATTGTTAGACTACTAATGACTCTGTGAGCTGGAGACCTCGCGGCTGACGTCTGTCCCCTCTATAGGTCGCATTTCTCAACCGATTCTCATGCAATTTTCTAGGTAGGTTCGATAATTATACAGTTTTTTTTGTCCAGTTTGACTTGTAGAGCCAAAGATCCGGACATACGAAAGCATTTTTGTTGACGTTGAAGCAGAGACGCTTCGCTCGCTGACGATCGGTCGCTCGGTTACGCAGTATGGTTTAAGTTTGAATTTTAGACATACTTTCAGACACACCTGACACAGAGCGTGGTAAGAGATGACTCCCGACAGCGCGTCGCGACGTCACTGATCACGAGTCTATTTAAAAAGTTGCAGCACAAGCCGCGTAATACATACATGCGACGTATTTTGTGACTTTGTGAGAAGCACATCAAATTTCGTAATGCGTTTTTCCAGGCTGGCAACGTCTAGTGTTCTAGAATACATATCTAGTATGCTAAAACGACATAATATTTTCTTGTAAATATGTTTATAAAATAAACTAGCTGTCACCCCGCGACTTCGTTCGCGTTTATTATTTATATATATATATATATATTTAAACTATCCTATCTCTCAAGTTGGATCGAACTGCACATGGTGTGCGAATTTTATTATAATCGGTTAAGTGGTTTAGGAGTTCATTGAGGACAAACATTGTGACACGAGATTTATATATATTAAGATAAGATGTGTAGAATGCAAGTAGTAAGTATGGCCCCGAAAATCAAACGAGTTGGATTGAATCGAATATTTTGAATCTATGTAATTTACAATCCATTGTCATCGTTGTAGATCGTTCTCTAAACTTCTTCTCAAAAGATAGAAACCTTTTAAGTAGAAATAAGTAAAGATCTGTTACGATTTTTAAACAGATAGTGGCATTCGCAAGCGATGTTCTCAAATGGTAGCAATTAGAAACAAGTGCAGGAGGAGCGCGGTGCGTCGTGTTCTCTGCGAGCCCGAGCCTGAGGCACGCGGGACTCTTCCTCGGGGGACAATTAACATTCTACCGCGGCGGCGCAAAAACTTAATGTAGCGAGCAGTAGAGACATTAACGTGCTCCGCGCGTGCGCGTCTTACACGCACTTGACTATGCTAGCGTAGCGTTAGGCATACTGCCATGGCATAAGCGCAAAGAAAGAACAATTGGTTTGATATCATTAATATTTGACTGTTTATTTGAGAGTTGTCCTTTGAATGATGCTAGTACCTGACCGGCTGTGGCCGAGCAGTAGCTACGGAGCACGTCGAGAGTCTGCGTGAGTCACGGCGAACGCTCCTCCGACATTCCCAAACAAAAAACAATGGAGCCATCGGTAGGGCGCGCTCGGCCGCGCGAGCCGGATCCTCTCCGAGAGCTTACGAATACGCCATTAAACACACACAGACACACACGAGCACGAAGCGGAGCTTTCGAGCGTCGAACACGACACAAAAAGTAATAATCATCACAGTCCGGTCGCGAGCGACGGCGGCGGCGCGGGCGCAGTCGGACCTCACCTTGCAGCTTCTTCTCCGTCTCCCAGAACTTCTGCAGCTCGGTGAAATATTTGTCGAGGATGAACACCTTGGATAGGCCGAGCGTGGCCATCATGGCGGGCGCAGGCGGCGCGCTACCATCACTCGCGGCCGCGCCGCTCACAGCGCAGAGCGACGACCAGTCGCGCGCGCGTCTCTCACGGCACTGCGGCGCCCGCCCCCACCCCGCCCGCCCCCGCACACCCGCGTGCCGAGCTCGCGCCCCGTTCGCCGCCTAAATAGAGCCTACTTTTATCAGTTTACGACGAAAAGTTGTTTTTCTGAGCGTTCGGCGAACGCCTACCGAGAAACTGCTTATGGTGTTTTCAAACTTATCGAAGGAAAGGTTTTTCAGTCAATATAAGCGACATCGTCAAGCACTTAATAGAGCCTGGCTCAGTCGCTTCCTTGTTCACAAGCAGCGCACAAAACTCGGGGTCTTACAACACATTGACGGGCAGGTAGGTATGTGAACCGAAAGTAACTTGATTCGGTGCATTAAACGGGCTTACGAGAGGTCGCAGGTTGCTGGGAGGCTGCGCGGGGCGGGCCGCGGGAGAGAGGGAGATAGTGGTACAGCGGAGGGGAGAACTGGTTTATTTATTAAGCTCGCGCCGAAAGCTATGCGGCCAGTCCTCCCGCGCGCCTCCTCGCCCCGCGTGCTTCGCCTTGCGCCTTTCCCAATTCCTCGCAACAATGTTAATCTGCGGAGCACGAGCGCTCAGTCTCCTCGCGCCCAGCAGCGCGGGCTCTGGCGCTGCTCTCATTCAAGCTGATTCAGTCGACACTCTCATTCGGTGGTTGTAAGAAGGGTGCCTACTCGGGGTCGCCCGTGTGTATGTAATATGTATCCTAATTCGTGTAATGCGACTATTCCGTCTGCATTCCGTCGCACGCCGTATGTCGTGCGCCGCGTTGTCCGCCGGTGCGGGTCATTTATTATTTAAATCGTTTTCCCTAACTGTAATCACGGTTGCCGCGGGCACCAACACCTGCGTTGCACAGTCCTAATCCAATATGTTATTCTAATTCCAATCTTATTACAATACAATGTTGTTCTTTATTTCTCTCACTCACTTTTCGGTTAAGTTTTAAGTTTTTAATTTCATACAAAAATTAAACTTAACTTCTATAGTAAGACTTCCCATCCCATTTTTCCCATATTTTTTTGTATTTAACTAATGCACCGTAAAGAAACCTCACATTTTGGAGCACACATAATTAACTTCTATTAAGCACAAAAAATAATACATAAAAAGTTTTCATTGAAATCGTTTCACAATTACTGGCAAGGGCGTGATCTTCCTAAGGAGGAGAGCGTCTTCCTAACAGTTAACTGCGATCACTGATCACTAGATGAATACTAACACGTAATCGTGAATACAAATATCTTTATTAACCAACAATTTGCACAATATACAAACACTATGGACCCTACACTTGGAAAACCCAGTAACGTGGGCGTGGGCGACTTGAACGACACATTAAATTAATGGCAGAGTAAATGAATATTATGAGAAATAATGTAGTAACACTTTTAAAACCAAATTGGGCAGACTGTTGACTGTTGTTGACATGAGTAACTATTTATTTATTTACAAACAGGGTGATTTTAAGTGTGTGTGTGTGTGTGTGTGTGAAGGTTAAACAATTAAAGATGAATTGCTTTTTCCAAAAGTACCGCGCGCGTTGATGTCTTTTGCAAGGCGCACTGCTCACGCCCTGATTAGACATCAACGCGCTCCTGCGTCACGACTGCTGCTCGACCGTTGATGGCAATGAACCGAACGAAACCTACCGACTGAACTACGTTTTCAAGACATATCCGTACTCACAACGGAGGCTAGCCAGATCCATAATAATCAAAAAGGATTAGATCGAGTGACTAGCTCCGGGGACAGAAGGTCTCTAAGTTGCACATCACAATATTTATCCTTAGAATCTTTGATGGTAAATGATATCGTTTTTAAATGCATGAGCTCTTACTATCATTTATACAATAGATATGACAGTAAGAGCTATATTTTTGTTTTAACTACACCCACCCAGAAATGGATAGGCATAGTAGTGGTGCAACAATCCGCTGGTACTAACTCACGGAGTAGAGGCGACACGCCGCCATCTAGTTCTTAAGTTTGATACTGAGACAACACTGAGGTAAAAGTAGGAAGGGAATAATAGCGCATGTGCCGGCCTCTAGCAGCGGGCGGTTCATTGTAGCGAGAACGATGTCTGCGCCTGCGCCGCACCGCGCACGCGCCGTCGTCAGACACTAGTGGGGCGGCGGCCGACAGGCGGCGCTAGTCGCCCGCGGTAGAGCATCTACAAGGCAGGTATTAAGCCGATAATTGAATGACTATTAAGGATTTCGATGAACTAAAATTTTCTTCCCCTCTACATACCAATTAAAACTAACTTCACTATTCCCTTTAAAAACTACCCATAATTTTGTATTTTTTAAACCAAATATAGTTACATAACCTATCTAGAAAACCTATTTAATAATGATAATTTAAGATTTAATTACTATATAATATAAATAAATATTTAATAATTATCTATGTAATGCATGTACTTGAGCCGAACGGTATCGCACGCGACGATGGTAAGAGACCTGACGGAATGACATTGATTCCCTGGAGTCATGGTAGGCCACTGGTGTGGGATGCCACATGCGTCGACACACTGGCGGCATCCCATGTATCATCTACCTCCAGGACGGCGGGAGCGGCGGCAACATCGGCGGAAACCCTCAAGAGGCGGAAATATGAATCCCTCGGTGATGGATACATATTTCTGCCTTTTGGGGTAGAAACTTTGGGCCCTTGGGGTCCAAGCGCATGGTTGCTCTTCAATGAGCTGTCAAAGCGACTGATAGAGAGAACAAACGACCAAAAGGCTGGTGCTTACCTCGGTCAGCGAATTAGCATTGCTATTCAGCGAGGTAACGTTGCCAGCCTTTTGGGTACTTTACCCGCGGATACTGACTTGAGCTCTGTTTATTATTTGTAATTTGTTATTTTTGTTTGGTTTATTTTTTGCTGCAAATAACAGTTTTGTAGGTTAATAAACTCTTTGCTTATATGCATGTACTGAAATCTATGTTAATAAAGATAAATCGTCGAAATGTTTTTACGTTATATGATTTTTATTTTCTAGCGTTCATTATTGTCAAAACAAGGTTTGTTTATAAGAAAATTTAAAAAATAAAAATAAAATATGACAGTACAAGGGTCGCCGGATCAGCTAGTTCATAATAATTATGATAAATGTCCAAATCTTAGTCAATAAATAAAAAAAACACCCGCGGCATTGCAACGCTAAATCGCGATGGCCATCCATCTGCACCGGAGCAGATTGCGGTATCGGTCTATATATATTTATCGAGGTAATAGTAGGTGGGTGCTGTTGCCGAGACTGACCTGTGAGCAGGACACTCATCGAGCAGGCCTCTCGGCGGTGGCAGCGGCGCGTGTAGTTGAGGCACCGCGCGGTGTCCCGCGGTGGCGCGTTGATGTCTTTTGTACCGCGCATCAACCGCCAACTACTTCAGCGAACACTCGTAATGTTTCCCCTGAACGACAGCTTATGTTACGATTCATATATGATCAGTTTGCATTCAGCGAGGGGTGCTCGAGATTGCAGACGAGTTCGCGTCGCGGTCGACTCGGATCACTGAAGTAACTTGATCGAGATCGATAGCAATTAGAGTATCATCTCAATCAGCGCTAACGAGAGATTGTCACGCGATTCCCGAATACGAGCCGCACACGCGATCCGACCCCATCAGTCGACCACGCGCCGCAAGAGCACGGTACACCAACAGAATCACAACGCACCGCGCGACACCGTGCCACCGCATACGCGGCGTCGAGACACGCGGGGCGGCACCGTGCTGCAGCCGCGCTGCCAACGTATAGGATTGCGAAATCTTTTTCAAGTTTAAAAAAAACGACGTCCGTATCTGACGGGGTTTTGATCTACTGACGTTGCAAAGAGCCGGCGACTAATTAACCTTATGATAATGGTGTTGACGTGAGTGTCCGGCGCCGGCGCGGGCTCGGCTGCTTATCTCCGGCCGGGCTCCGCCGCCGCGCCGGGCCTGCGCTTCAGCCCGAGCTAAATAATAATGCAAAAAGCATTACCGCACGACGATCGCGCGACCGCCAATTAATCTTCATTACCCAAGTGTTTTCTATAGTTAGCTTTTCAATCGCTTTTTTACTTGAATGTTTTTGTGCCCACAAATGTACGTATTTAGAGATTTAACAAAAAATGCTTATTTTTACTGATTTTTGCTAACTTTTGTAGCATTTATCATAAACCAGATAGGATAGGTGGTTCCACTCACGTAGAAAATCCTACAGAGCTGTTATTTTTCTGGGAAAATAAATATACGTATTTTCACTCTCCAGCCATGGACATGCAAGAACACAGCGCTCCGCTGCTCTGTTGCTGCGTGAAAGAACAAACCGAAAAATACACTTTCGTATTTATGTTTGTAGCAAAGTAACGATAGTGCTTAAATTAAACACCCCCTTGTATACGTTGTAGAAAATATATTTTCATATATTTTCATTTTCAATGTAGGGCATGCGTTGACTGGACTGCAAGAGGTCACTGTACGATACTGTTTTTATTTATTTTATAATTGAACATAGCACTGTTTTCCTAGAAATAAATAAGGTACAATGAATCGGGTGACATGTCGCGTGCGCACGGCAGATAGTGCCAATATGGTGCCAATTATGCGTCCGAGATAACGCGAGGCACGCATTGTCCGCGCGACACGTCGCAGCGCACGTCGCGCCGCGGCGCCGCGCGGCTGCGCTATAAATCCCACCGCTTTCACGCGACACCGCGCCACGCCGCTCTACCTTATCCGCTGCGAATGGAAACCTGTCTCATTCAATTAAATAAATTGTTCTATTGCCAATTCGCACGCTTGTGTGCTTCAGGTATAATAAGCAGCGGAAAAATTTTTACTTCACATGCCTTATTGAAGCTCTGAACCGTCAATGGGTGATTAGAGTTAACATCGACAGCTGATGCTCAAAGCGACCTTTGCGCCGCCGCCATGGTACCTACATAGGATCCAGATAGGAGGCGCGAACGTAGACGAGCCGACTCATGTGTTAAAACATAATAAAACATAACATACAGACAAATTTCAATATTTATTGTTAGTGAACAAAACATCGCGCCATGAAGACATTACCCGAAATACAATACTCTTTGTTACAACATTTATTCAACAGCAGGATTTGACAATATTGTTCAGATAAAAGTAGGCTGGCCAGCCTCCGCAGTCCATTGCTGAGAGTGTCCTAATTGCCAAACTAAAATTGTTACTTGTAATTTATTTTTGTTTAGTAATTTATCTATTTTTACTTTTTTTAGTTTTGGCAATAAATACCTTTTATTTACTAAAACATTGTATGAGTTATCGAGCTATGTAACACCCGAATAATAGGTATGGTATATAGGTACGAATAATAAACACAGGATGTTTTTTTGGAAAATTATACTTGGAAAACTCTGCTCATAAAGAGCCTACAAACAGAACAAACTAAAATAAAGTCTTCGTTTGTCAGTTAATATCCAAAAACTTTTCTTCATTTATTATCTTGAGTTGCGCCAATTACTTATGTCTCTTTATAGGCAAAGCGTAACCAGCATTATGCTGGCTGGTTGGTTGTCTGTTTTTAGAATATGGTCTTTAGTTCATTTGGCTGGCTATGAAACTGCATACGAACCCACCACAGAAGGGCAGGCGATGGAGGGGAAGAATAACATCGTTCGAGAAAATAGAAATAACATCGCAAAAGTCGACATGTATAGATAAAATTAAATTAACCGTGTGCTTCTAAAAGACAACAAAAGAAAGCTCAACCCGGTGAGAACTTACCATTGTGCTTGATTGGAGCAGTGCGGGTGTCGTCGGGCGCACGCGGGGGCTGCGAGGCGGCGCTGGCCCCGGGAGCCCTGCCGACCGACAATCATGGCTCAATTGTTAAACAAATAGGGAAAACACGTGATAATGAATTGAATGAAGTTTGGGTGGTGGAGCTTACAGACCTGCGTGATGGTCGCGTTCGGCGCGGTCTGTTCGCGCAGAAGAAGTCTGGACGCACGCGGTGCGCGCGCAGGAGCGCATGCAGTGCGGGCGGGCGCGCGGGCCCGGGCGCCGGGCGCGCGGCCGCCTCGTACGTCTGGTCCGGCAGCAGCATGCCGCGCGCATCGCGCCGCCTGCCACCTGCGCCACAACACAAGACTATGAGATCCGTCCAGCCATACCACCAACAGAGCGGCTCGTTACGCACGGTGACTTGGCAGCCACCGATCGCTGCCGCCGCCGCCCGAGCGAGCACACGGTTCTGATCATGTCTGCCGATGATGATGCCGACGGAGGGCGGCCGCCGCGCGGGCCGGGGAGGGCTCCCGGAATGTCGTCGAGCTTTTTGCCATGATGGGCCGCGGCGAGCCCTCGCTCCTCGCGCGGTCACACAAATCGTCCGTTTACGCTATGCGTCATGTGTCACCGTAGCGCTCGAACTCGTTTGATAATGAGCGCGTGTCTCTCGCTTTGCTTCGAATCCGTGCACTTTCCGAGCACAAATTCCACTTTACATCCTTTGAAGCGATACCGAGCTAAAAAACTATAAAACTTCGCTTCACCCTAGTTTGGTTGGAACCTACAGGCTCCGTGGCAAGTTGTGATGGAGAGTCGACCTTACGAGTACGGCGTGTGCGTCTAACAATGGATCAGTCACATCATGCTCAGTAATTGGAATCCCGCGAATGAGTGTTGCGTCAAAGTAGGTACCGTACATAACGAGATCGTATAAATTGAGACATTGAGTGGAGCAGACAGTTAGCCGCGCGCTGCGCCGGCGCCGTCTTCCCAGGAATCACAGGATCGGGACCGCTGTGAACGGTACGCGTTCTCCGCGCGGCGCCATGCTATTTATATAAATTCGTCATAGTTGATTGAATCAGGCGTTACTTTGCGGAAGTTCATCTTCAAAATTGTTACTTGAACTAATATCTGGTGTAATTCCACTTTAACGTCGCATTAAGTACATCAAGGAACATGAATTTTCTATTCTATTCTTAATTTAGATTTTTTTTTTAAATTATTTTAATGACATTTACTAGAAAACTTCATACAAATTAATATTTGAATCTAATTTAAACGTAATACAATTTGATATTTCAACTAACGAATTTAACAGACCTAATTTAATGAAATCTACTAAAAGACTATACAATTTGATACGAGTATATGAAGCTAATTCAATAAGGAATTTAACAGAAATAATGTTATGATATTTACAACAAAATTTTTATCGAAAAATTAATACAATTAGGTATAAAATTATACAATAAAAAAATAATAATAAAAAAAAACCATATACGTCTTGGACAAAGTGCTCGAAGAATAGGGTTTTTTTATTTTATTTTTTAATGTTGAGAGCTGAGCATGGTGCTTGGAGCATGTGCATGGTGTAAGCATAGGACATTTTCCTGTCATGCGATTGCCACCTGCATGCGGATCTGGTCTGCGTGCGTGTGATAGCACGGTTGTGCCCCGTGCGTGTGGAAGATAGAAAATTGGTATTCTGGGCGTTTAATTTATGCAGACCTACATACGAGTATATCCCACAAAGATACAGTATATATTCAGTGCACCTAGGTGCGAGTGCGCGAACGCTGCAGCGCGGCGCGTCCACAGACATCCAATACAGTAGCAGACCAAACATCAATTGCTAGTTATTATTATACATGTAGATAATCAGTTTATCCTTTTTATTCCTAAGTAACAATCCAGTAATGGTATCTCTTTCATTTACCTGTTGCAACAAGGTCTCACACATTAACAAAATACCATCCGTAGCCATGCCGCCATGTATGGCTAGGGATGGTTGTCATGACGACAGCACGTGAAGTTTGGTTGGTTTGATGACATTTATTTTAGTAACAAAATATAGCTTTTTTTGATGATTTTATTGCAAGAAAATCGGTGAACATGGTAGAGTGCAATGCATACCGGTGTAAAAGTGCGTCATACAGTAAATCATCCATTGGATTTTCTATTTATAAAATAAAATAAAATAAAATTTATCGGTGAGTTTGATGGTTACATTTTTGCCATAGATAAACCGTAGTCATTGATTTTTGCTCTTAGAATTCCATACGTTTTCTCCAAAGAATTTAAATAAATGTTCAAACCAAACGGTTTCTTTCGCGAATAATCTATCTTAGATGCTATTTGTTAGTGTGTTTAATTAGAGTAATCAGAGCGTAATAAGTAAAATTAATCGGGGTGGGGCAAAATTTGACAGCTCAAGTACCTTTTTACATAACAGGGAGCGGATTATGAATCTATAGGAATAAAGTTGATAACATAGACGAATAATGTGTGTGTGTCAGCCATGTCAGAGGCCATCGGGTGGCCTAGAAACTCTGACATCAGGGCTTGCCACTAGGGCTATACGAACTTGCTTGCTTAGTGTCAAACCTTTACCTTGGATAAAGTAAATATAGGTTGACTGCCTCGGTGACTCAGTTGGTAATGAACCTGCCTTCTAAGCCTGAGGGCGTGGGTTCGATTCCCACCTAAGGCAAACATTTATGTGATGAACATTTGTGTTTGTTCTATGTCTGGGTGTCAGTATCTATTTAAGTATGGATCTAAAAATATCTAAGCATGTATATCAGTCTCTGACAGCGGCGACCGTATGTGGAAGTGACCCTAATTTATTTATTATATTATTATGAAAGATACCTAGTTGAAAGATATTTACTGATTGCCAAATAACCTTTATGTTGCAGATATTCAACGAATAAAAATAGTAGCAATGCCTGAATAAAAAAAAACGTGAAGATCCAGGATTGGCAACCTACTTTGGCTAGTGTGCTGTACTGAAAACACTGGCTTGATTTCAGTGCTTTTCGTACAAGATTTCGTCCTGGAACAATTCCTACTTTGTTTGAGCTGCAGAAGGAAGTAAGTAACTAATATACAAAAGTATATAGTCGCTCCCATTTTGTAACAGTTTAGTGGCCAGCACTGGTGTCCGACATGGCCTAATTATGTCCTAAGATACTACAATTGTATTATTCCAAAACAAATAAATGAATGTTGTACGTAGCTGTTAATTTCATTTCTACGTTTCCTATAACTTGATAGGTGTTTTATAACCCTTTAACAGCCTGAAAACCAGTGGGCAAGTAAACCTATGCTTACTTACTTGGTGGAAATAAAATCTTCACAGATAACGAGTCATATAATACTCTTTCTGGTCTTCATAAATGATTTGCCTCAGACAGTGAAATCTCGAGTTAAGCTTTTTGCCGTTGACCTAAAACTATACAGACGCATAACAGAACAGAAAGACGTTGAGGACCTTCAGGGTGACTTGGACCGTGTAAGCCAATGGTGCATTCGTAACAAGATGTGTTTAAATGTCACTAAATGCTTTTTCATCAAGTTTACGCGAAAGCATGTATCTTTTCCGGCAAATTATACAATAAATGGATTTAATCTAGAACAGGTACGATCCATTCGCGATCTTGGAGTGATATTTGATTCACGGTTGGATTTTATAGAACATGTCGACACCATAACTCGAAAAGCTAGGAAAATGTGTGGTTTTATCTCCAGACAAGCCAGGTCATTCCTAAATGAAGATCTGTCAATCCAGTTATTCAATGGCCTGGTTAGAAGTGTTCTTGAGTATTGTTCTGTAGTATGGAACCCTGGGTATAGAAATCATTCGGATGATTTAGAGAAAATTCAGAAGTGTTTTTTGTATCATCTGGCATATATACAGAACAAATGTAAGATCCTAATTTCTTATGAGTCTAGACTGGACTATTATAAGGTTATGACGTTGCATAAACGTCGCGAAATGGCAGACATATTGATGTTGTACAAACTCATAAATGGCCTGGTTGACTGTCCAGAGGTCCTTGAAAAAGTCAATTTCACAGTCCCTCTTCCACATGCGAGATTGGTATGGAAGAATTCATTTGCGCCGTCCAGGTGCCGGACAATATGCTGAAATTTTCACCAATTTGTCGCATGTGCAAGAGCTATGACAAAAATAATGTTCGACTATCTTTCTACATATTTAGCTATAGTTCGCTTCCCGCTGTGAAATCACAACTTCTAAAATCATTCAAGTATTAGACCTAATGGTATTTTTATTTGTGTCAAGTAATTTCTAGCTTTTTTGGTACAAATATTTATTAATATTTTATGTTACTATGTATGTTTAAATTAATTTCAAATATTTTTAGCTTGTTTTTGTTGTATAAATAGTATTAATAGTGTTTATTTTTAAAATGTAGTAGTAGATATTATAGTAGTTTTGTATTTTAATTTTTAGGTTCACTGCTTTAGGAATTGTACAAACTGTTATTAGTTTATAGTTAATATTCCATAGTCTAGATTATAGTATAATTCTGTTAATGAACTAAATAAAAAAAAAAAAAAATCTCGTTTATAAGGAACAACGAGCATCCTTAATGCGGCCCCTACTAAGCTACATGTCTACGTGTGTTTTCATACCACGCTGATAAATACCTAATGTTTGGTCTGCTACTGTATTGGATGTCTGTGGGCGCGTCGCGCTGTCGTAGGCAGTGGGCCGCGGTAACTGTCGCGCGCTGTCCCATATAGTTTTTGTGGCATGTCTCCGATGGTCGGTGTATAAGTAGGTACTACGCATGCGATGCGATGGGCATCTGTATTCTATACATGTAAAATTCGTAGCTACGACTTCGGTACGCTTTTTGTCTCAAGCCTATATGAATTTATTACAAACTAGCTGTGCCCTGCGATTTCACCCGCGTCCCACAGGAACCGTTATTTTTTTCTGGATTATATCTTAATTATTTCTTTCATAAGATCCTTCTCCTGGCAATAACAAACACAACAAAAAATTTTTCAGCGAAAATGTTCCATCTGTTCACGCGTGATGCGATGACCAAGGGAAATAGTGATTCATTTTTAAATATGGAGAAGAAGATAAGCGTTTCTGGTTTCTGATCTACCTTGCCGAGAAGTTTCCTCGGTCGATCGCACTCTGCTGTCTCGGCGCCCGGGCGCAGGCCTCTGACTCCACGGAACGATCAGTCTCGCACCATCACCAGCACTCTTTAGTTAAGTGACAAGTTGCATGACTCCGAATCTTTGCAAAGTAATATATGCAATAACCAATAGAGTCTCCATCGATCTGCGATCGATCGGCCCGCGGGGCGGTATTTGATTTGGACACGAGCAATGTTTAGGACTCCAACAGGTTGCATAGCCTTCTTGGCCCAACAGTCGTTCTCTTCTCAAAATATGACCCACATTATGTAGTGTAGTCGGTAGTGTAGTTAAAAAATGCCGTGGAGAGGCGTAATTAGAGGTAAGCCTAAAATGTATTTTTCTAAACTCCCTAAATGAATTTAGACAGCTATACTATAAAAAACTCTTGGATTACCTTCTTCGAAAATGTAATAGTGAGTTTATATTATGTAGGGAACAAGTAACAAATAAACATCTCAATCAAATGATACAATTAAGGTCGCCTCAAGGCTTTCGACGTTAGGGTGCCAGATATCTACAGAATGACAATCGGACAAAATCAAATGATCTATGTATGTATTGTCAGGTTACCTAGGTAGGCATATCTCCTTTCGCAAGTGCATTTCCAAAAAGTAAAACATATATAAGTTGGATGGTACTCACCTACGAGCTTGTCCGAGAAACCAGTTTAAAGATAGAATGGGATAGTTTACAAAAGAAGTAAAAGGCAATCTCCATGTAATCTGATCAGCGGAACCCACTACGCACCGGAGCGGGCGCAGACGATGCGACACCACGCCGCGCCGCCGTCACACGCCACGCCACGCCACCACACGAACCACTAGGTGCGGGACGACCAGCTTTACATTTCCAAGAAAGCCTAGACTTATTTGTTATTTGGTACCAGTATATAAATTTAGCTCGACGCATCGGATTTTGATGCAATTTCCACTATCAGTTACATAATTAGCACAAAAGGTTTGTACTCCCGTGAAATACCTTGCGAAACCGGGGAGGGTCGCTCATTAGAATAGCTTTTTTAAAGTTGCGTATTGGTGAGTATTTCCCTAGCTAGAAAAAGTAACAAGTGAAGGATATTTTCCCGTGGGATCAGCCGCTGGGCTCGCGTGGCGGCGCGGTCGCAGGTCAGGGACGCGCCGGCCGGGGCGGCGCTGCGCACGCGCGCCCCTCATTACGTAATTATTGGAACTTATCGTGATTTATTCGCGCCAGACTCGCCGACATTCTCACGATCCTCATGCATGCCTAAGTACATATCGACACTACCTAATGGGTGTACCGATAAGCGTAATGTGTAAAGTTTTTTTTTTTATAAAGAGTAGGTCAACATTTGACCACCAACCCGCCTGATGTGAAGCGACATAGTGGCCTAAGATGAAGCACGAAGACTTAGTAGGTACTTATTCACTCTGGCTTTGAAGATACCTAGGTTGTAGTTAATCGGAAAAACAGATGGTGGCAAACGATTCCAGTCCTGAGCCGTTCGTATGAAGGTGGAGGCGAACCGCTTAGTACGTGTAGCAGTCTCGAGGCAACTAGTTTTTCGTCGCCTATTAGCCTCTTAGCTCGCCGCTCTACAGGCTCCAGAGCCTCCAGCTGCTAATTAGCTGAACCGTCGAAATGGTGACAGCAGTACTCCATACACGACCGGACCCGAGCTTTATATAAGCTTAGAAGCTGTCCCGGTGTGAAGTACCGCTTCACCTTGCAGAGAACTCCAAGCTTTTTACCAGCCAGCTTGGCTTTAGACTCCAGGTATGCACCATAATTGAGTGTAGAAGAGACTCTCACTAGAGACCTAGCAGTTCTAGCTGGTTCAACAACTCTACAGGCACGCCCTTAAAGGTGGGAGGGGCCGAAGTTGAGATTTTTTGGTAGTGAACAGACACGCTTGCGTTTTCTTGGCGTTAAACTGAACTAAATTAGCATCGCCCCATTCGGAAACTGCAAACAGTGCCTAATTAACGCGCTCGACCATAGCCTCTCGCTGGGACTCTATTTCTGATCTAAGAGCTCGTGGACTAGCTGTGTACTTCTCCACAACTGTGCTGTCATCAGCGTACCCAAAGATACCGGGCTTAAGCAAGTCGTTGATGTGCAGCAAAAATAGAGTTGCAGAGAGTACAGACCCTTGAGGTACACCGGCATTTATGACCAATTGATCGGACGAGTACCCGTCAATAACCACCCGAACTTATCATTCACACAAAAAGTCCGCTATCCACGTGCAGAGAGACGAAGGTAAACCATAAGCTGAAAGCTTACTTATAAGGCTGTCCTGCCATACCCTATCGAAAGCCTTCGATATGTCTAAGGACACAGCCAGAGCTTCACCGTGTTTCTCGATGGCTTCTCCAAGAGTATGGGTACATTTACTTACAGCCCCTCAGTTGATCCAACCCTCAGTAAGATGCCAACCATCTCAGCAAGTTACCCCTTACTCCGGCGGATTCTAATTTAGTTAAAAGTAAAAAGTGATCTATTTTGTCGAATGCTTTTGCATAATCTGTATATATTATTCAACTTGTGAGTTATTGTTCATTTGCTCGGTTACAAAGTCATTAAGTGCAATCAAATTAGTAACAGTAGACCTATGTTTGAGAAAACCGTGTTGAGATAAGGGAAATGTATTACTCAGAGCTGAATAAAGCTGCTCGTAAACAACCTTTTCAAACACCTTCACAATAACACACAGTTTAGAAATTGGTCGGTAATTGATAATAAAAATTTTTGAGCCTTTTTTGTGTATAGGTGAGATGAAGGCCTTTTTCCACAATGACGGCACATAACCTTCACATAATGATCTTCTAAATAAAATAGATAAGGGATAGCATAAATGGTCAGCACATTTAATTAGCATTACGGGAGGAATTGAGTCAGGCCCAGCTGATTTAGCCATATCTAATTTCAATAATCTTGATTTAATTAGTGGGGGAGACAGGTAAATAGAGGATATGTTTCAGTCAATGGTTGATCTTGTGGTAGATGATGAGAAGTCAGTAGATGAGTGCCCGTCTGGAACTAGAAACGTAGAGTGAAAATAGTCGGCAAAAAAATCACAGATTTCGCTTCCTGAGTTTGCCATCTTGCCGTCATAAGTCATAGAGTTAGGCCATGAATTAGATTTCGATAATGACTTGAAATAGGACCAGAAAAATCTAGGGTTATTCTTAATTGACTGTTCCACTTGGGAAATGTAATACTTGTAGCAGTCAGCTTCTAAAATTTTAGCTCGTTTACTCAGTATAGTAATGGACATCTTATCAGCAATCATTCCATACCGTTTAAATTTAGCTAAATATTTATTTTTTTCTTTTAAAACCTTAATTAAAGGGCTGGAGTACCAAGATTAGACAACTGACGGATATAGCTACAGCTCGGATGGTTTACTTTGCTTACTTCCACAGCATAATGTCATATGACATTTTGCTGTGGGGATCAGCTGATGAAGTAGAGGCCATTTTTATTTTGCAAAAGCGAGCGGTCCGCGCTATCGATTTATTTAAAGAAATAAATATACCTAGTCTAGCCATAAGTTCTGTTACAAATGAAAATGCATTTATTTTTTATACAGTTATGTAATGTTAATAAAAGTTATATTTACACATGTATTGAAGTCTTAGCAAAAATAAAACTACTCTTTTATTCGAAATGACCACCTTTGGCCTTGATACAGGCCTTTAGCCGGTCTGGCCAAGAATCTATGGATTTATGGACTGTTTCCATGGGAAATTTAGGCACTGCTTGCTTCAAAGATTTCTTAAGTGACTATGTCGGCGTGTCGTTTAGAGCAGGCCATGACCTCTAAAACTGACCATAATTTGTAGTCCAGGGGGCTTAGATCTGGGCTAGAGGAGGGCCAGTCTTCAGCCCTTATAAAGTCCGGAACATTGGCTTCCAGCCAGGCTTGGGTAGTTCGCGCCTTGTGACCAGGGTTTTACAACACCATCTAAAACGGTCTCTTGATACACTTTGGCTGAAGTTTTCACCACTTTTTCACAAAAATGAAGCTTTGCGACGCCGTGATTGGATACCCCCCACCAAACCATGACTGACGCAGGATGATGACCACGCTGTACCTTTCCGACCACTTCTGTGGCTTCTTTAGAGCTGCGAGCGTACACTTTGTCGTTTTGCTTGTTGTAGTGCTCTTCTATCGTAAAAATGTTTTCGTCGGTAAACAGGATATTTCTGTAACTTTCACCTGCGTAACGGGATAGAAGACGTTTTGATCTATCCACTCTCTTTAACTGCAGCGATTGATTAAGGGCATGTCCCATATATCGGCGATATGCACCAAACTTCAGATCTTGTTTTATTATACGCGACAGAGTCCTAGCGGGTATCTTCATTTCTCGCGATTAGGTTTCGGCGAATTCTGGCTTTAACAGCATTAACAGCCTTAGTAGTTCTCACGCAGTAGTATCGCACGCGGCCGCCCCGATCTTTTATGGTCTTCAACAGAGGAAGTGTCGGTATTTCTGTCGATACTACGATATACGAACAAACGGCTGATAAAAAATTTGAAGAGTCTTGAAAATGACCGACGGTTCCATACCCACTCTGTGCAACGCAATCACTGCAATCCTGTTTTCTTGAACACCCCATTCCATGTTGTAAATTTAATAATAATCACGAAAAAATATGTGGAATGGCGGGAAATTGTAGTTTTCGACACAAATTGAAATGCAGAAAAAAAAAACGAAGGAGTTTGTATTGTAACAATATTTATGGCCAGACTAGTTATTAACTTTACCTTCTTGCCCCTCAGTTTCTTGCCTGTTCTTCTGAGTAGAGGCTCTTCATCCGAATAAGGCGGTCGAGTCTATTTAAACAAAACTTGGATGTTCGTAAGTGTATCTTTGATACCCAAATTAAATAAAAACATTTTGACTTTGACTTTTATTTCCAAAACTGAGTCGCTAAAAAAACTGCATGTAATATGGACCCGCTCAAAAAATTGCATGAGAATCGGTTGAGGAATGCAACTTGTAGAGGAAGACAGACTCCGGCCGCGAGGTCACAGAGCCACTAGCATGTCTAAAGAGGCAACTTAAACGAATCGGCATTTATTTATAGACTGTAGAAGTATTTACCTAGTTACATGTGTTTAGTGATTGTAGGTACTGCAATAATGAAAAAAAAAACATTTTGTGTTTGTTGGACTTGAACGACTCCCCGAGCGCTGCGGTTGTGGTCGCGCCGTCCCAATACTTGATTCTCGAAACAATGACACCTGATTCTCGAAATACACAAATCACTATAAGCACAAAATTAAAAAAAAAAAAAAAAAATTTTCAACATTTGTTCAGACCGACTTCAAAAAATCAACAGTCACGTGGCTTTTTACATTATTCTTTACTGCCTTTTCGTAACTAAATTGATGTATTCCCTTAGATGTTGTCAGTTTTGGAACCATACCCTGCTTTTACAAAAACTCGATAATATCCAAAGGAGAACGCTCACCACCATCCTCAATTTAGCTTTCGATGATCATACCTGGCGCCAGGCCCCATTCTCTGTAAGGTTTGGAGGCCTTGGCATCAGCAAAATTTCCAGTGTGTCTTTGCCTGCTTTTTTATCCTCAGCACATAGCACGCATCAACTTGTAACAGATATTTTGGCCTCGTCACTTCCAAATTACCAGTTTAGTTTAATTGCTCAGGCTTTGGAAACCTGGCAAAGAGCCTGCCCAGATGGGTTGTTACCCAAAGACCCCTCCTCCCAGCGTCAGTGGGATGAGCCGCTCTGTAGATTAGAGTTCGAAAATCTCGTAAGTTCCCAAACTCCCCTGTAGAGCACGCCCGACTTGTAGCTGCTGCTCGCTGGGAATCCGGGCTTTGGCTTCACGCACTACCATTGCGAAATATTAGCACCCTTTTGGACAACAATAGTTTTCGTTTGGCTGCATCCTTGCGCGTAGGAGCGATATGCCAGGTCCTTCACCGTTGTGTACGTGGAGATATGGCGGACCAGCTCGGCCACCACGGCCTATCGTGCGCTAGGAGCGCTGGCCGTATCCCGAGACACACTGAATTAAACGGTACTATCCATCGGGCTTTCGTTACTGCCGGCGTCCCATCAGTCCTAGAACCTAGTGGACTGATGCGAGACGACGAGAGGACCCTTGACGAGAGGAAGGTGGGACGCCCCTTAGTGTGGGATGCCACTTGTGTGGACACACTAGCTCCGTCTCACCTCCCGGGGACCACTGTCCAAGCCGGCGCCGCCGCTGCCAAGGCCGAGAACCTCAAATGGCACAAATATTCGCGGTTAGACCGTGTCTACATGTTTGTGCCGTTTGCGGTGGAAACTTTAGGTCCGTGGGGCCCAGCGGCCCTATCTCTCTATACAGGGACCTGGCTAAACGGGAGGCGTCAGGTGTTCAGAATGCTGGCATTTATTTCGGCCATCCAGCGTGGCAATGCTGCTAGCATTCTGGGCACCTTTCCCTCTACCAACGGGCTTTTAGATTAGAATTTAGTTAGAGGTTTATGCATTTTTCTTGTTTGATACAGATTTGTTAAAATTTTTGCTATACGCACAATAATAAATGTTAGTCAGAGAACAGGATATTTTTTTATTACGTTGAATTAAATTAATTATATTCTCTAGACAGCGTTATTACCGGCAATAAAGTGCGATTACCGTCGCCGATGCAGTTCATTGCAGCGCCGCCCGCCGCGATAGCTGCGCCCGGCGCCGGACAGTACGCGCACGGAGGAGCTCGTGTAAAGGTTCGGCCAAAAC
Organism: Peribatodes rhomboidaria; assembly: GCA_911728515.1. Taxonomy (NCBI): domain Eukaryota; kingdom Metazoa; phylum Arthropoda; class Insecta; order Lepidoptera; family Geometridae; genus Peribatodes; species Peribatodes rhomboidaria. Next base: position 213,355 of record OU452179.1, on the reverse strand, counting down.
TGAGCGTCAAGTGACGTCAGCCTTGCACACCTACGCTACCGTCATGCGAGAACTCCGCGTCGGCAAGGCGAGACGCAAGTGTCTTGTGCTCAGACGTGTATATATATGTACTGATCTATTTCGTATGATTATTCAACATCACGATAAAAGAAGAAACTACAGAGATGTTTATAGAACAAGTAACATCATTAAAAGAAAAACAAAAACCCGTGTGAAAAAAAAAACACAAAATGTTGTACCCTATGTCACTTCCACTATCAAGACGATTCAAATGACACCTCACATGTCGAAATCCGTCAAGCTGGTCAGGCTGTAGGGCGTGCAAAATAAACCTAATACATACAATAACATGAAAAACGAGTACACTGGAAAGACAGGTAAAAAGTGAGAGAACATCCTTATGTGTATAAAATGAAAGATCCAGGGTATAAGATAAAACATGGCATTCAATTGGTCCGGTGTTTGGAATAGATGGTAAGTAAATAAAATACGTGTTAAATAACCTTTTTTAGTGTTATGGATTTATAAAAGGTTTTCTTCATCAGAGTCAGATTCTGATGTTGAATATGAGACTGACGTAACACAGCAATTTAGGTGTGAACCTAAGCTATAGACGTGCGGCTTTAGTGACAATTTACTGAACAAATGAAGCTTGCGGTTTGCGCTGTAGTTGCGCAGGTGTGCACGTCTTATATCACGTTAATGACGTTCCCGCTCGCGTCCGCGTCCCGCCTATTTGACGCGCAGGTTTGGCTGAACCTAAAGCGATAGATTTAATTGTGGCGATAACTGGGGCCGACTCTCGCGTGTCGCGATTATAACTCAGCCTCTATCCGCAGCACTACAAGAAATAACTGATCCATACGCCATAGCCTGCCCTATAGTATTGAGTGTAAGCCGTTCCTTACTAATGCATGGAACGGCATTCACTTAGACTAGTATCGTAAATACTGGCCATACAGAAAAAACCGGCCAAGTGCGAGTCAGACTCGCGCACCGAGTGTTCCGTACAAACCTTTAGGCATTAAACTTTTGCGAGTTTTAAAATATGCTGTTTAAATTGCTGTTTCTTTTTATTACGTTGACATAGAAATTTGATTTTGTTACAGCTTAAAGGTATTATGGACCTCAGCGCGTTCAAAAGGAAAGGGGTAGTAAGTTTACAAATATTCTTATTAAATGATGTAACTAAAAATGTTTACTTCTCGCAAAATTTTCTTTATCTGCGCTATAAAACGTTGCTTCGTACAAAATTTCAAAATTCTGAGTTCACGGGAAGTACTCTGTAGGTTTTGATATCCTTGCGAGTGTCGAAAATTTGCAGCATAAACAGTAAACTTGACAAGGGACAGTAGACTTGAGTATTTGATATGAATTTCAGCTAGATGCCTCCACGCGTTCCTGAGATACAGGGTCTTGACGGACAGACAGACGGACAACAAAGTGATCCTATAAGGGTTCCATTTTTTTCCGAATATACCTACGCAGAAGAAATATGCCAAACTTTTGCATTAGTAAAAGTGACACGTCAGCTAAACTACGCTGCTATGTAGTGGGTCACCCTAACACGAGTCTCTGGATAATCACTAGCAAATCAAATCAAAACAAAATCATAGATACACAAAAGAACGTCTACGTTATTTAAATGATTGCCATTGTTCGGAAAAAGAGCCCCAGAAGAACAGACAAAAACTGATGGGCATATTTTTTTTTTAATGTGTTAGCAACACGGTTGTAACCACATCAACAGTTCAACTGTTTAATAAATTTGCTCGGAATGCTCTCTAAGCTACGACAAGGTCCTGAGGAGCCCACGCTGCGCTGCAGTACTCCAGAACTACGTACGAATAGTACAATACTTTCAGACATCTAAAACATAAAAAATTGACAACTAACCGTCAATATTAAGAAGCCTAGACTTTAGTTATTCTTGCCATCCACCGAGCGCACATGTGCAGAGAATGTAGCTCTGCGTCCATAATTACTCCATGATCCCTAATAGTACCTACCTATCTGCTTTGTATAATTTTGATACAATATTTAATTTTAAATGTCAGGAACTTTATGTAAAATATTTGTAAGCAATCAAAGCAAAGCGTAAAGAAGTACTTCAGTACAACAAATATTGTAAACACTCGCTCATTCACGAATCCATATGTTTGGTACTGCTCGCCCTAGAGTAGCCCATGTGTTAATCCAAGGTATGAGCTATCCCCATATAAATTTTCATTAAAATTCGTCCATCCGTTTGAGCGTGAAAAAGTCAAATAAACACACGCTCACACACACTTTCGCCTTTCTATACAAGCGGATAATTAAAATAGGATGACTGTGTGTGAAGTGCAGCTTTTTGCACACTTAAGATAAGTAAGTTTTTTTTAATAAATGCACATTTTTGTCGGCACTCACATGGAGACAATAACAACATATTATGTTATTGTTATTGCTTTACACACACAATAAAATAACTCAACTAAAGTACCTAAGGATAGATCCAGACCACTCACCTACTTCCAGGCGGGCCTAATTATTTTGAAAAGTATTCCAAAAGCACTCAAACGTCTGCTCATTACGTCGCACTGTAATTAATTCATCAGTGATCGTAACACGAGCACATCGCCAGGGCTCCGCCGGCCGGAGCGGCGCCGGCCGCTCCCAGCGAGCATTCGAGCACGCGCGCCGCCGTCCTCACTTCCAGCCTCTGCCACTGAGGATTCACTGAAACCTACTGTTTATTCGTACTTCACTGAAAAGACGCGTGCGCGTGCGTCCGACGCGTGAGAGAAACACGCGCGCCGCGGGTCGAGTCGCGCGCGCGACTGCCCCGGCGGCGCCGCGCCGCGCTTTCCACCTGTTATTTTCCTTTTCATTGGATACGAAATCGTCACTGAACACCACCGCACTCTCGAACCATCGAGAGCGAACCTTATCCACAACGCGCTCGAGGCTCGAGTAAACAAAATAATAGCAACAGATCGCCACACCCATAAACATGAGCATGTGATGAAGTATCCCGCATCACCAGCGACGATAGCTTTCACGAATCTACATAATTCCGTAAGGTTGATTTTCTTTTTTTAAATACGGAACCCACTGCAAAAGGTTTTTTGTCCCGTTTTGACAAAAATATCAATAATTATTTATTTACTAGATGAAAACCCGGCTTCGCTCGGTGTGTATTATGTGACTCATAATACACACGTAGGTATTATGTTTTTGTCTTTTTTTTTCTTGTTAATCTGATGTAAACTAGTCCAATGTTAAATAAATTTTTACTTTACTTTACTTTACTTTACTTTACTTTATTTAAACATTATTTTAAAATATTATAAAAGCATTTTATTGTAAAACCAAAACTCAACAACTGTCAAAACTAAAAACAAAAGACGAACAAGCTGTTCGTCTTTAGATAGTTGATTGAATCAGGCGTTACTTTGCGGAAGTTCATCTTCAAACTTGTTATTTGGACAATATCTAGTGTAATTCCGCTTTAACGTCGCATTAAGTACATCGAGGAACATGAATTTTTTATTCTAATTTTGAAATTTTTTAAAAAACTAATTTAATGAAATTTACTAGAAAATTATACAAATTGATATTTGAATCTAATTTTAAACGTTATACAATGTAATATTTCAACAAACCTGAAAAAAAAAAAAAAAAAAAATTTTTTTGGTGGGAGTCTGAGGTGAGCTATTTTATTTTATATGGTTAAAAAGGTACAGTCACAGACAAAAAGTTAATTAATTACATCAAAAATACACATCAAAAGGAATCTCTTTAAACTTTAAGTCCACTTACGACTATACACAACTTATAATTTAAAACTTGACACATTCAAAGAAAAGTACATTAAAATGGATTATAAAATTAACAAAAAGAGAGACAATCATTATCAAAAGAATTTAGAAACAAAAAATTTTATACTTAAATTAATTTTAGACTTTAACTACTAAGTACTTTGTTTAAAATAGATTTAAAAGATCCATTTGAATGCGAAACAATGTTTTTGTCTTTGCAAACACCTTGAGGAGATTCTTCAGGGAAACGTAGGCCATTGTAAGTGTTGCACATCCTGTTTAAGAGACTATACTTCGAGACGTTGTTACGAGCGAGTGGAATGAGAAATAACTGCTCCTTGCGCACTTGACGAGATGGGACTTTGAAATCAATCTTTTGAAGCAACTCACTACCAAAGCTGCCATTAACAGTTTTATATAAGATGCATAGATATGTAATAGTTCTTCGATTCTCTAAACTTAACCAACCTTTCAGAGTATTTACTCAGTCTTCGCCTCAACCCAAGTCTACTAGCTAACGACCTCACAAACTTACGCTAGATACCTTCTGTTCTATTCACATGAACGTCGTACATTGGACATAAATGAAATAAATAAATAATAAATAAATAAATTTAGCAGTTCGCAAGACGAAACCTAACATTTTATTAGCCCTCCCGACAACATAACCATAATGTTGTCTGAAAGAAAGTTCAGCGTCAAGCATCACCCCCAGATCACGCACAACCTCTACACGGTCTAATACGACACCCGCGATGTGTTATGTGCAATTAATGGGCATCCGTTTTTTCGTAAAACTGATTATTTGGCATTTCTTAGCATTTAGTGACATGTTATTCTCTAAGCACCATTCATTAATACGGTCGAGATCTTGTTGGAGTAACATGCGGTCGTTAAATGAAGTAACTTGTCGGAATACTTTAATGTCATCAGCATAAGCCATAAATTTACTATCAATCAGTTCCAAGAGGTCATTAATAAAAGCCAAAAACAGTGTGAAGAAACAGCCAGAAGTGGCTAGGAAACGCACAGAATCATACCCAGACATCGATACTAGTTGAGACCGGTTTATTAGGTACGAGCTGATCCATCTGAGTAGATTACCATGAATGCCCAGGCGGTCTAACTTTTTTATTAATATTGAGTGGTCTACACGATCAAACGCCTTTGAGAAGTCGGTGTATATCGTATCTGTTTGGCTTCTAGTGTCAAATACGCTACTAAGGTATGTGGTATATTCCAAGAGATTAGTTGTCGTTGACTTACCCGTAACAAAGCCGTGTTGGTTAGGATTCAGTCGATGCTTTAAGTGATTAAACAGGTGATCATATGCCAGTCCTTCAAATATTTTCGAGAAACAACCAAGTATGCTGATTGGCCTATAACTTGTGACATCAGTTTTATCTCCGGATTTATGAATAGGAGTAACCCTAGCCAGCTTCCACAACGACGGAAATGTGCCCTCTGCTAAGGACTTTCTAAAGATTATTGAAAGTGGTTGAACAAGACCTGGTGCACACCTACGACCAAAGATTGGGGGAATCGCGTCTGGACCAGCTGACTTGGTTATATTAAGGCTTTTCAGTCTAGATAGTATGTCACTGTTAGAAATCTGAAAAGAGGTGACTGTACTGAAACTAGACGTATCAAACTGCGGAGTATAAATATTATTTGATTCATTATGAAATACTGAAGAAAAATAGTCAGCAAAAAGGTTGACAATGTCAACTCCCGTATTAACTACTCGACCATCATGTCTTATGATACCAGGAACGTCGTTAGTAACCCTCTTGCTCTTAGTGTAACGCCAAAACGCTTTTATGTTAGTGGTCAAGTCCTCTTCAATACGTCCAATATATGACCTATAACAATTTGTTAATTCAGATTTTACGACGTTTCGAAAATAAGAATATGTGTCATAGTCTCTAGGATTTCTAAATAAAATAGGAAATAAAATAGGAATTCTGAACATAATCATCACAACTAGAGACATACTCGTAGCTTACTTATCCCAAGCAACTGAATTAAACTCGATATTACATTGTTTATAATCTGTTCTATGATAACAAAATTAATTAATGTCTACGGATTCAATTAACGAAGGAAACTTACATCGGTATATCAATTGAAAAGGAGGATGATGCAAGTCCATTTTGCTAAGAGGCGGAGCAGCAGATATTGAACAGTCATCTGGTTTATCAATAAGGGCTAAATCTAGAATCCTGTTATTAAAATTATAGTTGTAATAAAGTTGTTGTAGTGCAGTGCTCTGCAGGAGCTCACAAAAAGCCGACGATTTGTCACATATAGGTGTAGTCGGGGAACCCAGCTCCTGAGACCATGTTAGCAAGCCTAAATTAAAATCACCAATACTACAGGTAGTGCAGGATGAAGTGCTGGTGATGTGTCCGCAACGGTTTAGAAAGGCTTTGTAGATATCCGTCGGTAAATAATCAGGTAAGTAAACAATACAAACGTTCATAATAAAACTTTTGCCTTTTGAATTTGCACCCATAAGTTTTCTATTAAATCAAGTTGCCAGTCCCCCTTCACGTGCGCTTCGTATTTTTTAAGTATCCCCATTAACACACCACCGCCGTAAGATTTGTCGAAAGTCCTAGAAAAAAAAGTCAGTCTATCACCTGTCTGTATTGTAATAGAGGAATGCGATGGAGGATTTACAGGCGGAATCGATACAGTCGTTTCTACTTCTGAAATCGGTTCCAAATTTGAAAAATCTCCAAAACAACTGACATCGTCTTGATCAAAATTGTCCGCCGGCAAACGTCCCTTGTACGCCAGCAACTGATCTACATACTTCTTGACCGTAACATTTAGCAACGGTATAAAAACAATAAACATTCTAGAACCAATACAACTTTTACATTATCTCTAACAGAAAAGTTTACTTTCCTTTGTCCAAACTGCTTACTTGGCGTTGCCTGTTTATCTATTACTTTGTTAGTAGCCGTTTTGGACGATGATGAAAATGGAACTTCAGATGTTCTCAATAAGTCGAGTCGACACCGCAGAGGTCTCCCTAACATCAATTGTGCCGGGGAAAAACCCGTAGTTAGATGCATTGAGTTCCTATAATCAAACATAAATTGATTTAACTTGTTCAAAACAACTTTTTGACTATCGGCACTAGTAATCACTTTCAAACCGATAATTCACTTTCATTTATCTACGTACAATATAAACGATTTTTTTTATGACTAAACTTAGTAATAGTTTAAATATTAGAATATATATATGAAATAGATTAGTTATTTTGAACTTGATAAACAAATTGATCTCTTAGGTTTGTAAGTCAGTTAAATATATTATCTCTCACACCCGATCTAACAATACAATTTCAAAGTAACTTTATATTTAAAACTAGTATTTTGGGCAGTGCGCGGGCCGCAAGCGGCCCGCGTTTGTGGTGTCTTGAAGTCGGGGTGCCCTGAAGTCGGGGTGCCCTGAAGTTGGGGTGCCCTGAAGTCGGGGTGCTCTGACTTTGGAGTGCCCTACGTTTCGATTCCCCATTAAATTCGTCTGGGTCAGTAGGTCAGCCTCGCATTAGTGAGCTCAGCCTCCGGCCTCGCATTAGTGAGCTCGGCCTTCGGCCTCGCTGATGTGATCTATTCGACTTTGATTGTGTGGTTGTACTCGACAGCTGCAAGGCTCGGCCTTCGGCCTCGCGGCTGGGGTTCGACCCCTCCGACCATTTTGAATCCTCCATCTTGGATTTTTTTTTACCCCCACCAGGTAGCCCTTCCAATTCCCTATGATATTTGTTCAAACGTACTCCCTAAAAATAAATGAATTAATTAATTCGGGACATTGTCACACACGGTCGCCTGACCCCAAACTAAGCAAAGCTTGTACTATGGCTGCCAGAGACTGATATACATACTTAGATATTTTTAAATACATACTTAAATAGATAATAACACCCAGACATAGAACAAACACAAATGTTCACCACATAAATGTTTGCCCTAGGTGGGAATCGAACCCACGCCCCCAAGCTCAGAAGGCATGTTCACTACCAACTGAGCCACCGAGGCAGTCAAAAAACTTAACGTTTCCGAGTTATTCACGCATCAATTTTGTATGGAGATTTTTTTTTGTATGGGAGTCATGTTTTTTTTTATTTCTCCTGCTTTCAGGTAGAATATTATTATATTTTAATTAAATTTTTAATGTAATACAATATTTTATTATAATATTTTAGGAAACCTTTGTTTCCTAAAATATTAGTTCAAGCGCTTTCCTAAAAATATGCACTGTTTCCGACATACCACCATCAGAGTAGATAAATGTTCCAATTTCGGATATTCTTCGGAGACTGTGGAACACCCTTTATACGACCCTATATTCACTTTTTCCCCCACCTCCCTTTGTACCATTTAGGTTTCTCTGTATGTGAAAAAAAAAACATTGTATAGCAGCTATATTAAAAAAAACACTTTTTCGAAAAAAAATTTCAGAAATGAAATCGGATACCCCAAAAACCCCCGGGTGCAAAAAATCAGACCTATCGGACCATTTTGAAATTTGGCTGCCATTTTGAATCCGCCATCTTAGATTATTATGACCCCCACTGGTAGCCCCTCCGATTCCCTATGACATTTGTTCGAACAGACCCCCTAAAGCACTTACCGTTTCCGAGTTAAATGTTTAAATTTTGTATGAAATTTTTTTTTTTGTATGGCGGCCATGTTTTTTGTAATTTCTCGTGAAAGTTCCAAAGGTTTGCAAACGGAAACGTTTTTTTTCGGAAACGGTGCATATTTTTAGTAAAGCACTAACTAATATTTCATACTTCAAGTGCTTTACTAAAAATATGCACCGTTTCCGAGATACCAGGGCATACCATCATCAGGGTTTGACTTTTCGCCAATGTCAGATTTTTTCCGGAGCCTCTGGACCGAGCCCTACACGACCGCGCTTTCACTTTATCCCCCCACCCCTGTAAGTACCCTTAAGGTTTCTCTATGTCAGTGAGTCAGTCAGTCAGTGGTAGTTTAACTTAGTTTAATTAATTAATTAATAATTAATTAATTGATTTAATTAATTAATTTAATTTCATTAATTAATTGAATGTACAGAATCTATAGTAGGTACTTACCTACACAACATTTGTTTCACTTTTTTCTTTTTACAACGTTTATAATATTTCTATGATGTTAAGTAGCTTGACTGTGTCTAAGTTACGAGTACGCACTAGCACGCCACACTTGCAACGCCCCATGCGCAGGGTATATTACATAATGTAACTTACTAGTTTAAGTGAAGAATATGTAATATCAGCAATGAATAATAAATAAATAAATAAAAAAAATGTACTAGGCTCTTTTACATGGCGGTTGAGTAATTTTTATAACTTTGACGTTATGTGTATCTCTAGGACATTTTGACTTTGACTTTGGGCATATATGCGGCGGGACTAACTTGCAGCTTCAGACCAGCTTCGTGGTGCTACGAGTATATTATTGCATTGTCACCTAAGTTACGTTAGCATTTTAAATTTCAGCCTCAATCGAGTGCCGGGTAAATCTTGTTTGTAACATTTGAACATTACTCATTTATAAGATGTGAAGTTAATTAATAATCCTTTGCGACCAATTTTTGATGTCACTGACAAACGGGGCAGAGGTCCTACGAGCTGGACTAAGGGCCTTCATTAGAGGTAGTGGCCCAACTCCAAGGCTAAAATAAAAAATATAATGTCAACAAAGAAATCAGCGTCGCCATGATTTTATGCGATTTTGTATGTCAGCCAATGGTGATATGGTTAATTTTTGAATGATCTCAAAAATTGCTGAAGCATTTATCCGTTCGGCTTGAACAGAAAGTTAGGGTCAGTTTTTTTGCAAAAAAAGAAACGTTTATTTTTGGATGGAGCCTTTTGTCCGTTTTATGGTAAGTATAAAGATTTCTACAATTTTTGCAGCAAAAAAATTTGCCTATTTGTCATCAAAATAAAAAGGCAGAGTTATAAAATAATGCACTTTTAATCACAGGGCGCTGCCTGGCGCCAGGTCAGTATAACAAAATAAATTAATTACCACAACAACCATACACAGGAACTAACTACAACTAGCGAGAGAGCGGTCGGCGGCGCGGCGTCGCGCGGCATCGCATCGATACCGCGAGCGAGCGCGGCGGAGACCTACCGACGTAGGAGTGCGCGCTCCGCCTCGCGCCGCCGCCGCCCGCCGCGGAATGTCGCGTATCACAGGCGCTCGCGCTCCCACAATAAATACAATCGATATGCTAAACGTCCATAGTCCACGTCGGGCGGAGAGGGGCGGCGCTAGTGCGCCAGCAGGTCGGAGAGGTGCTGCGCGATGGCGGCGGCCGGCTCGCCCGCCAGGATGGAGCGGTGCGTGGCCGGCAGCTGGCGCGTGGCCAGCGGCCCGGAGCACACCTCGCGCAGCCCGTAGTCCTCGCCCAGCGTCACGTAGTTGTCGCGCGCCGTGAACAGCGCCACGGGCGCGGCCAGCCGCCGCGCCGGCCGGTACGTGTCGGCCGCCACCAGCTTGCGGTAGAACGCCTCGGCGGCGGCGGCCAGCTCGGCGGCCGGGTGCGGCGCGCCGGCCAGCAGCGCCACGCAGCGCTCCACGCGCGCCTCCCAGCCCTGCAGCCGCTCCAGCTCCGCCGCCACGCGCGCCGCGTCCACCTCGCGGAACTGCTGCGCGAAGTACGCGAGCGCGTCCGCCTCGTCCGTGGCGGCCGAGCGCGCCGCGCGCTTGCCCGCGCCGCGCCGCGTGTGCGTGCTCAGGTACGCCGGCGACCCGTCCACCAGCACCAGCCGCGTCGCGCACCCGGCCTGCAACGAGTCGGGGCGCCGGTCAGACGCGCGCTCGCCGCGCCGAGCGACGGGCGCGGGGGCCGGCGAGAGGGCTCACCTGTTCGAGCTGCAGCGCCATCTCGAAGGCGACGCCGGCGCCGAAGGAGTAGCCGAGCAGCGTGTAGGGCGCAGTGGGCTGCAGCGCGCGCACCTGCGCCACGTAGAAGGCGGCCAGCGCCGGCATGGAGTCGAGCGGCGCGGGCGGCGCGCACTGCAGCCCGTACACGGCGCCGCGCACGCCGCGCGCCACGCCGCGCAGCACGTCCACCACGCCCTCGATGGGGTGCACCATGAACACGGCGCGCGCGCCCGCCGCGCCCTCCGCCGCGCTCGGCAGCTTCACCATGACCTGGCGCGGGATGAGCTCGCCCATGCGCGCCAGCTGCACGAGCTCGGCCGCGGGCTCGGCGGCGGGCGCGGGCGCGGCCGCGGCCGCGGGCGCGGGCGCCGGCTCCTCGCCGCCTGCGAGGGCGCGCAGCTTGCCGAACGTGAGCGCGCGGATCTCCTGCACGGCCAGCACCACGTCGTAGCCGCGCTCCAGCGTCTGCTTGATCTCGGCGCCCATGAGAGAGTCCATGCCGAGCTCGGCGAGGTTGGCCGACTCGGCCACCTTGCCGGGGTCCTTGATGCCGAGGATGTTGGCGACGGCGTGCACGAGGTCGGCCGTGGGCGCGGCGGCGGCGCGGCGCTTGTCGGCCAGAACCATGCTGGCGGCCACGGCGTGCGGCCGCGCCAGCAGCGCGCCCAGTGCCTCCATGCACGAGGCGATGCGCTGCGGCACGGTGCCGCCCACCACGGCGCTGTCGCCGCCCATCGTGTCCACGATGAGCCCCACCTCGCCGATGGCGCCCCACTGCACGGCCAGGCCCGGCAGCCCGTCCGCCTGGCGCCGCTCCACGATGCGCTCCATGGCGGAGTTGGCGAGCCCGTAGTTGCTCTGGCCGGGGTTCCCCCGCCCGCACGACACGGACGAGAACACCACGAAGTACTCCAGCTCCGGCGCCAGCTCGCGCGTCGCCTCGTCCAGCGCTTTGGTTGCTGTAACACACACGACGATCAATGTAACATTCGGCTGCGTACCAAACGAGGGATGCTCTGAACGGATGCCTGGAAGGCTGGTTCAAATCAGATAAACTTTTGTTATTATTATTTTTAAATTATGATTTAAAAAATCACTTACTTTTTTACATTATCCTAGTAGTTTCCTAACTAATATTATAAATGTGAAAGTGAATTTATTTGTTTGTTACGCTTTCACGCCTTAACAACTTGATCGATATAGATGAGTATATAAGACATTCAAGTTTATTTAGTGATTGTTATTAATATTTATGGTCTATGTATAAATGTTTGAAGCGATGATAGCCTAGTTGGGGAAGACCAGCCTCTCAAGCCAGAGCGAGCGGACCCAGCCGACGGCACGCACTAATTTGTTCATTTGTGAACATACATATGTGCGTATTGTATGTCATCTGCTACATGACTGGAGCCCGGTGTATGGCGACAGGCTCGTCCCCTGTCACATTTGGGACTGAATATCGTGCGGCGAAGTGTGGGTGTTTCCATTACACCTCTGCCAGCCCCCTCGGGGAAAAGACGTGACGATATGTTATGTTAAAATGTGAATCCGTTTTTGATTGTTATTTTTATCTGCAAGTTCATTGTTAATATTTTAATTTGACGGCTGAGAATTTTAAATAAATAAAAATAAAATCGGTCACCATGAGTAATAAGTACCTGCGTACTTATTTATTTATTTATAAATAATTAATAAATAAGTACGCAGGTACTTATTACTAGAAAAAGGTTTACCCTGAAAAAGTAACGGTTCCAGTTAGACCGCGGATGAAACCGCAGGGCCCAGCTAAACAAAAATCTATTCATAAAAAGCCTAGCCATGAATAGTTGTTAGTAAATTTAAAAAAGAAACAATAGAAGGTCGAGGGAGGGCGACTCACCGTCGATCTTGGGCCTGGCGACGAGGCGGAAGTCGTCGGGCGTCTGCTTGTCGAGGAAGGCGTCGCGCAGCACGGCGGCGAGGTTGAAGACGCCGCCCACGGGCCCGAGCGCGGCCGCGCGGCGCAGCACGTCGCGCGCGCCCGCCGGCGCCGCCGCGTCCGCCGCCAGCACCAGCACGCGCACGCCCGCCGCGCGCCAGCGCCGCACCATCCACGCCTGGTAGCCCGTGCGCACGCCGCCGCGCGACGCCAGCACCAGCCGCGTGGCGCCGCGCCCCACCAGCCACTGCGCCAGCTCCAGCCCGAACCCGCCCAGCCCGCCCACCAGCACGTAGCTCTTGCCGGGGTGCATGTAGGTGCGCGGCACGGCGGACACCAGCCGCGCCGGCGCCGGCGCCGCGCCCGCGCCCTCCTCCTCGTTCACTCGCAGCACCACCTTGCCTATGTGCTTGCCGGTCGCCATGTACCTGCGGGACGAGACGTGTCGTGAGAGCGGGGCTCGCGGGAGCGCGGGGGAGAGGGGGGGGGGCGACACTCACCGGAAAGCGGCCTCCAGTTGCTGGTCGGAGTACACGGTGGCAGGCAGCGGCCGCACGGCGCCCGAGGCGATGCCCTCGGTGACGCAGCGCACCACCTCCGCCTTCTCCGGGTGGTCGGCGCCGGCGTCGAACAGCGCGTCCAGCAGGATGCCGTGGAAGGTGGTGTTTTTGAGGAAGACGGCCATGCCGAGCGGGGTGTTGTTGGACAGGTCCAGCTTTCCGATCTCGAGGAAGCGGCCGCCGACGGCGAGGCAGCGCACGGACGCCAGCAGCTTGTCGGCCGCCAGCGAGTTGAGCACGAGGTCGACGCCCCGGCCGCGCGTGCGCTTCAACACGAGCTGCTCGAACGAACAGTCGCGCGAGTTGCCCACGTTCTCCGGCGGCAGCTGCGGGAAGCGCTCGCGCAGGAAGGCGCGCTTGTCGGCCGTGCCCACGGTGGTGTACACGGTGCAGCCGGCGTGCAGCGCGATGGCGATGGCCGCCTGGCCCACGCCGCCCGTGCCCGCGTGCACCAGCACCGCCTCGCCGCGCCGCATGCGCCCGCGCACCGCCAGCGCGTAGTAGGCGGTCGCGTACGCGACCGGCACCGTCGCCGCCTCCTCCAGCGACCAGGCGGCCGGCACCTCCCACAGGAAGCCCTCGTCGGCCAGCACGGTGGTCGCCAGCCCCCGGGCCGCCACCATGCCCATAACGCGGCGCCCGGCGGACGAGCGCCCGCTGAACTCCAGCCCCAGGATGCACTCCTGGCCGGCGAGGTTGCCGGGCAGCGCGTCCGGCGGCAGCTTGCCGGTCGCCAGCATGATGTCGCGGAAGTTAAGCGGCGCGTAGTAGACGCGGCACAGGTCGGTTCCGGGCGCGGGCGGGCGCGCGCGCGCCCACACCAGGTCCGACTCGATCCAGCGCAGCGAGGAGAGGTCCCCGCGCGTCAGCGTGTTCACGTAGGCGTGCTCGACGCGCAGCTGCGCCTCCTCCGTGGCCAGCTCCAGGTGCCGGTAGCAGCCCCAGGCGCCGCCGCGCAGCACGTTCACGGCCAGGTCCAGCGCCACGCGCGCCGCGTACGCCGGCGCCGTGGGCGAGAACTGCTCCTTGGCGCCGGGCAGGTAGTAGGCGCGCAGCGCACGGCCGCCCGGCTCCGCGCGCAGGCACGTGGCCAGCCCCAGCACGCCGCAGTCGGCCGCGCGCGACACCACGTACACGCGCACGTCCTCCGTCTCGGCGCGCCCGAGCGCCTCGCGCAGGACGTCCACCCACCCGAAGGCGGCGTCGTCGGTGACGTCGATGACGACGGGCGGCGCGGCCGGCAGCGCGGGCGTCGGCCGCAGCAGCAGGTACTCGGCGCCGGCGGCGGGCTGGCGCGACACGAGCGCCAGGCCGGCGCGGGCCAGCGCGGCGCGCGCCGCCGGCTCCTCGAGCGAGCGCGCTGGCTCCTCCAGCAGCAGCATGCCGGCGGGCGCCAGCGCCGCCGCCAGGTTCTGCAGCGCGGCGGCGCCGTGCCGCGCCAGCGCGTCCGCCGCCAGCACGATGTGGCAGTCGGCGTCGGGAGCCGCGGCGCGCGCGTCGCGGCCCGTCACCTTCACGCCGAGCTCCTGCAGCGCCGCGTACTGCGCCGCGCCGCCGGCGGCCGCCAGCGAGGCGTCGACGCGCACCTGCGGCTCGGCGTCGAGCGCGGCGAGCGCGGCCGGCAGCAGCAGCGCCTCCGGGGCGCGCTCGAACGCCGCCTCGCACAGCTTGAGTCGCAGCGCGCCCGCGTTCTCGAGCACGATCTGCAGGCTGACGGCGAGCGCGTCACGCTTGGCGCGCGTCGCCTCCTCGGCGGCCGCGGGCGCGCTCTCGTAGGGCACGAACGAGTACCGCTCCAGTTTGGGCGGCGCCTGCGCGTGCGCACGGCGCGGCGCGAGGCTCGTCTTGACGCCGCGCAGCTCGACGCCGCCCGCCACGATCACGTCGAGGTCGCGGTGCATGCGCACGGGCACGGGCGCGCCCGGCGGCGGCTGCGCGCTCGGGTCGATGAGTGCGCGCTGCAGCCGCGTGGGCAGGTACAGCTCGCGCGTGTCCACGCCGATGATGCCGAACTGCAGCATGGTGTCCATGAAGGGGATCCAGTTTCCGTCCCAGAGCAGGTCGCCGGCGGTGCCGCGCGCGTCCGACGCGCGGATGCCGCGGAACACGCCGCCGTAGTTGTAGCCGCGCAGGCGCAGCTCCTTGTAGACGTCGTCCGTGTCGAGCGGCAGCAGGTCGGGCTCGGCGGGCGGCGCGGGCTCGGCGCCGAGCGCGAGGCGCTCGGCGGCCGGGTCCGGCGCGAGGCGCACGGTGCCGGTCACGGCCACGGCGCCGCCCTCGCGCACGTCGAACTCGCCCGTGCCCTCCAGCACGTTGACGAGGAAGCGCACGGGCGCGTCGCGCGGCACCAGCGTCGCGCGCCGGAACTGCACGTTCTCCAGCACCACGGCCGTCTCCTCGGCCTTCTTATTGTGAAGCTTGGCCATCGTGCGCCACACCAGCGTCTGCATGCGTAAAAAGCTTTCATTTTAGCTACAAAATTCGTTTACTATTATTACTAATTTTTATAATGTCTCTTATATTTTATTTTTATTTACTTATACAAAAGAGAAATATTGTTTTACAAAAAATAAAATGTGCAAATAAATGTTTAAATAATAAAAAATAATTTAGTAAATATAAGTATTTGTATGAGGTACTTAATTAATTATGTATTTTAGAGGGTTTTTTACTTGCAACTATTTAAATGTTTAAAAGTGAAAACTTGTTTGGCTTTTGTGTTAATATTTTTTTTTTTTTTTTACAACAGACTAGGCATGCGTTTGACCACTGACTCGCCTGATGGGAAGCGTCGACGTGATCGAAGGTGTAACAAACACACTTGCCTAGGAGATACCTATTCACTTTACTTTTAAACACCCCCGGATTGTATTTAGGTGGAAAGACAGACACAGGTAACGAGTTCCACACCTCTGCAGTTCTTACAAGAAAAGTTGACTTGAAACGCTTAGTGCGTTTTAGCGGAATTTCCACCATAAGAGGGTGTCTTTTACTGGTGCGCCTGGTACAATTATAAAAGAACGGCGATGGCTGGATCAGGTCGTGCAGTTCTTGTGCACACTCGCCGTAGTGTATTCTGTAGAATACCGACAGGCTGGCCACTTCACGCCGGTGTGACAAGCTCTGAAGCTTGGATTCAATCAACGAGTCATTGTTAATAAGCCGTTTGGCGCGCTTTTCGATGGAGTCCAGAGCGTCCAGCTGATACTTGGCGGAGCCATGCCATAGGTGGCAGCAATACTCCAAACAATATCGAACCTGTGCTTGATAAAGGGTAAGAAGCTGTTCAGGAGTGAAGTATTGCCTCACCTTGGAAAGGACACCAAGTTTTTTAGCAGCAACTTTGGCTTTAGACTCAATGAATGAACCAAAGTTCAAATTAGACGTAAGCCGGACACCTAAGAGCTCAAGGCAGTCAACCGTCGGTATCGGTACACCACGGAAAGTCGGCGTCAGAGAAAATGGGCTCTTTTTTGTGGAGAACAGACACGACTGAGTTTTGGTGGCATTGAAATTCACCAAGTTAGCGTCGCCCCAGTCTGATACAGCTTTCAAGGAAGAGTTTAGTCGGGCAACCATAGCCTCTCTTTGCGGTTGGGTATCAACACTGCTGGTTCGGGCACTGGACGTATATATCTCAACAACAGTACTGTCATCAGCGTACCCAAAGATTCCGGGTTTTAGCAGATCATTGATGTGCAGTAAAAACAGTGTTGCTGAGAGAACAGACCCCTGAGGTACACCGGCATTGATTGCCAATAGATCGGACGAGCAGCCATCAACAACTACTCGCAACGATCGGTTCTTCAGAAAGTCAGAGATCCAAGTGCACAGTCCTGCAGGAAGCCCATACGAAGGCAGTTTATTCAGCAGTCCACCATGCCAGACTCGGTCATAAGCCTTTGAGATGTCAAGAGAAACAGCAAGTGCCTCTCCATGCATCTCAATTGCTTCGCTCAATAAGTGAGTGGCGTACGCGAGAAGATCTCCAGTTGATCGATTCCGGCGAAAGCCATATTGTCGATCACTGAGAAGTTCGTTGACTTCAAGGTACGCCAAGAGCTTGTTGTTGATTACCCGCTCCATAGTCTTACAAAGTAAAGACGTTATGGATATGGGTCGATAGTTGACCGGGTCTGCACGATTACCTTTTTTGGGAACTGGCTGCACATTCGCTAATTTCCAGGATTTAGGCACAATACCAGACGAAAGAGATAGACGAAAGAGACTATATCTATTTATAATATATTTATCGTCTATCTACTGTGTAAAATTAGCAGCCGTCTGTTTTCCCTGTACAATAAAATATGATTAATGAAAAACAGATATATTTAATGAAAAACAGCAAAATTACCCCTATCTTCAAATCGGGTAGTAAGTCAAATCCCTCGAATTACAGACCCATCTCTGTGCTTCCGGCTTTAGAGCAAAATATTTGAAAAGATTATACTTAATCAACTGTGTAACTGTGTGTCACTTTAACATACACAGTCTTATATTAAACGAAAATCAGTTCGGTTTCACGAAAAGTAGATCAACAACAGATGCGGGAGTTCGATTAGTTACGCATGTGATGGAAGCTTGGGAGAGTTCACAGGATGCCATCGGTGTCTTTTGTGATCTTTCCAAAGCGTTTGATTGTGTAGAACACCGCACCTTGATCCGTAAATTACACCACTACGGAATTCGTGGAATCGCTCTAGATCTTGTCGAGTCATATTTAACTGATAGACAACAAAAAGTGGGAATTAATGGCGTCACATCTTCCGGATCTTTAGTTACAATGGGAGTACCACAAGGTTCTATCTTAGGCCCGTTCTTATTTTTGGCGTATATAAATGATTTGCCGTATATGGTTAAGGACCTTACAGACATAGTTCTATTTGCTGATGATACATCTCTTATTTTTAGAACAGATAGGAAAGATAGTAAGCTTGTGCATGTGAGCAACGTACTGACTATTATTTCGAGCTGGTTCGCTGCGAACAATTTGTTACTAAATGCAAAAAAAAACTAAATAAAAATAAATAAATAAATAATAACGGATATAGCTACAGCTAGGATGGTTTACTTTGCTTACTTCCACAGCATAATGTCATATGGCATTTTGCTGTGGGGATCAGCTGCTGAAGTAGAGGCCATTTTTATTTTGCCAAAGCGAACGGTCCGCGCAATATTAATGGAGTGGGTTCTCGCGAATCATTGAGAGATTTATTTACAGAAATAAATATATTAACTTTACCTTCTTTGTATTTCTTTGAAAATATTATGTACGTTCGCAAAAATCTACATAAATTTAAATTGAACAGTGACTATCACAATTATAACACTAGAAATAAGGATAGGATAGTTGTACCGAGATTTAGACTGATTAAGTCAAATAAGTCATTTTTAAGCAACTGCGTCGTTTTTACAATAAAATCCCGAAAAATATAACAGGGCTCACTGAGGGAAAATTCAAATCACATGTAAAAACTACATTAATGAAAAGAGGGTATTATAAGGTTAAGAATTATTTAGAAGATAAAGATGTCTGGAGCCTTTCACTTCCGCCAAGTAGCCACAAGTATTTATAGATCCTATAAATAAATAAATAAATTAATTAAATTACCTAGTTGTAAGCCAAAATTTGTGCGACTGTAAATTATTTAGAAAAAATAATGCCCCTCAGTTTCTTGCCTGTTCTTCTGAGTAGAGGCTTTTGTCCGAACAAGGCGGTCGAGTCTATTTAAATAACTTTGACGTTCCTATGTGTATCTTTGATACCTAAATTGAATAAAAACATTTTGACTTTGACTTTTGACTTTGACTTTATTTTTTTTTTTGTGTGCGTGTTCTTTTTATCTAAATTGTATATATTCGTGAAGACCTATTATTGGCTATCCATAGTTTATTTTTGCTGTAAGTATATTTTTTTTGTAAGTAGCGGTTGGTTCTCCTACAAATAAATAAATCGCGAACGATTTCAAACCTACCTATTCTTAAAAACAAAAAATTATAGCATGTCCAAAAGAGGCGATCGAGACGGCGGTAGTATAATCGTACCAGGTATCCGGTGGCGGGGAAGAGCACGCGGCCGTCGATGTCGTGTCCGGCGATGAAGGCGTCGTCGGCGCGCGAGAGGTCGAACTCGAGCACGTTCTCTCCGCCGCGCGGCGCGCCGCCGTAGTTGGCCACGCTCCACTCCGTGCCGTGGTCCCACAGCACGCGCGAGGCCAGCGCCGGCGTGCCGCGCGACACGGGCCAGCGCACGGCCGGGTACAGGCGCTGCACCTGCGGCTGCGCGCCCGCGCCGTACAGCCGGCCCACGGCGCGCAGCAGGTGCGCCAGCGGGCACGCGGCGTCGCGCCGCACCAGCGCCACGTGCGCCGCGCCCGGCGCCGGCAGCGCGCGCTTCAGCACCGCCTGCAGCAGCGCGTGCGGCGCCACCTCCACCAGTAGCGCGCGTGCCGGCACGTGCGTCAGCGCCTCCGCGAACCGCACCGGCGACAGCAGGTTGTTCACGTGGTAGCTCGCGTCGCTCAGCTTGGCTGCGGGGATACCGAACCGAGCGTCAGTCGGCGAGCGGAACGCACGGGCGGGAGGGGAGGGCGAGGGGGGCTGCACTCACCGATGTCCGAGCCCCACTTGTCCTCGGGCAGCGAGGAGGAGATCCAGCGCGGCGAGCGCGGCTTGGGCGCGGGGATGACGCGCTCGAGGCTGCGGCGCAGCAGCGGCGCGGCGGCCGCGATGTACGCGCTGTGGAACGCCACGCCGGAGGAGTTGACGCGGCGCGCGAACACGCCCTCGGCCGCCAGCTCCGCCACGAACCGCTCCACGGAGGGCACGGGGCCCGACACCGTCACGCTGTCGGCGGCGTTGTGGCACGCCGGCGCCACGTCCGGCGGGCAGCGCGCCGCGCACGCCTCCCACGAGAGCCCCACGGCGGCCATGGCGCCCGGCGCCAGCGCGGCGTCCACGATGCTGCGCCCGCGCCAGTACGCCGCCAGCACGGCCTGCTCGCCGGTCAGAGTCTCGTCCGCGTACGCGCACCCTGCAACGCGAGAGGAGTGAGTGTCGCGCGGGCCGGGGGCGGGCGCGCGAGGCGAGCGGCGGGCGGCGCTCACCGATCTCTCCCACGGAGTGGCCCACGATGCCGTCGGGGCGCACGCCGAGCTCGCGCAGCACGTCCACCAGCGCCACCTGCACGGCCGCGATGGAGACGAAGGACGCGACGACGTCGTCGAAGGTCGCGTCCGGGGCCTCCGTGACGATGTGCACGAGGTCGAGCCCGTGCGGGCGCAGCGCCGCCGCCGAGCGCTCCACGGACGCCGCGAACACGGGCAGCGCCATCAGCGCGCGCGCCATGCCCGCCCACTGCGAGCCCATGCCCGAGAACACGAACCACACGGGCCGGGGCTCGCCGCTCTCCATCTCCTACGGACGAAACGCACTTTTTGGTAATTCTACGCTTCTTATGTTTTATGTATATTTATCGAAAAATAATTACGCAATAGGTCTATAATGTATCTATATAGGTATATACTGTTGATTTATTAGGACACTGTCTGAACTTAGGGATAAATATATTCCGTGTAAATGGGTGCGCCCAGCTCAATACCCGGTGTGGTATTCGCCTGCTCTAATCAAGATACTAAAAGAAAAAAATAAATATCACCGTAAATACAAAACCTACATGAACGTCTCTGATCATAATTCTTTTAGGGTCTTGCGTGACCGGGTGAAGAGAGTGGAACGTGAGTGCTATCTAAGCTACATTGAAAAAATTGAAGGCTCAATTTGTGATAACCCGAAAGCTTTTTGGTCATATGTTCAATCAAATAAACAACATAACACCTACCCGTCATCTATGTCATACAAAGGTAAATCTATTGAGTCGGGTGGTGGTATCTGTAACGCTTTCGCTGACTTTTTCAACTCGAACTATTTGCCATCCTCTTCATGTGCTCCCGAAACAGCCACTTTCTATCCCGCTGTGGTCGATTCTATAGCTGATGTAAGCTCTATTTCAGTGTCTTCTCCAGTCGTTTTAAAGTTGCTAAAAACCCTAGACTGCAATAAATCAGCTGGTCCCGACGGCTTACATCCTTACCTACTTAGAAACTGTGCAGATAGTTTGATTTATCCTGTTAGTCTCCTTTTCAAAAGATCGATTATCACCGGGATAGTGCCAAAAATGTGGAAAACCGTTACGATAACTCCTATTCATAAAAAGGGTTCCAAGCGGGATATCTCAAACTATAGACCGATATCTAAACTTTGTGTTTTGGCTAAGATATTTGAAAGGGTGATCCATGACCAAATTTACACTGCTCTCAGACACTTTTTCACCCCGCAGCAGCACGGTTTTCTTAAAGGGAGGTCAACAACATCTAACCTGATCTCATTCACTGATATGGTGACTGCGGCCATGGATGGTGGAGGGCAGGTTGACGCGATTTATACGGACTATAGCAAAGCTTTCGATCGCATTGATCATTCTATTCTTCTTGCGAAATTAAATGCGGCTGGAATAAGAGGTGATCTGCTAAGGTGGTTCACCTCTTATGTTAATGATCGATGTCAAACTGTAGTCCTAAATGGGTTCGCGTCAGCTCCTTCACCTATCCCTTCCGGTGTCCCCAAGGATCAATTCTCGGTCCTCTGCTCTTCATCATCTTTATTAATGATATCGGTCAATGTTTTCATCACTCACACTTCTTGTTGTTTGCTGACGATATGAAAATCTATAGGATGGTCAAGGACAGATTAGACTCAGAGTTGGTTCAAAGGGATCTTGATAACCTCCATAGATACTGCACGTTGAACAGGCTTGATCTTAATATTCTCAAATGTTGTTGCATCACCTTCAGTAGATCCGCTAGGACTCTCAGTTATGACTACAGAATTAATGGTCAGGCTCTTGAAAGAACTGATTCTGTCGTAGACCTCGGTATCACTCTAGACTCTAAGCTTCTTTTTGACAAACACATTGAAAATGTCTCCGCTAAAGCTATGAAAACTTTAGGCTTCATACTTAGGATTACCAAGGATTTCAAGCTTATTAAAACCCTTAAAATATTGTATTGTTCCTTAGTACGAAGTCAACTTGAGTATGCCTCCCAGGTCTGGAATCCGTGCTATGACAAATATATAAACCTTCTTGAAAAGCCTCAAAGAAAATTCCTACGTCTCATTAATTATAAAGCCAAAATCTCCAACTCCAACTTTGACTACGAAGGAAGTTGCAGGCACCATCATATGTTGCCTCTCCATAATAGAAGAGAGGCTGCAGACCTCTCCTTTCTGCATAATTTAGTATCGAATAAAATTGACTGTTCATGGCTGCTAGCTGAAGTCAAGCTCGTCTCGCCATCTATTTCGACTCGTAAAAGACACCTTTGTCTATATATCCCCCGCCATAGTACAAACTATCGTGGTAATTCTTTCTTCTTGCGTACAGTATCTAATTTTAATTCTAACTTTTCTCAGCATGTTGACTTATTCTCAATAAGGCAAAATACATTCAATAAATTAATTAACAAGAAGTTTTTCTTAAGTTAGTAGGCAATTATTTAATTAATTTTATATGAGCACTCTTTTATTCATACGGCTTTGTCAGGTTTCTTCATTACTACTGTTATTTTTATTACTATTATTTTTTCCGTCTATAATAATAATTAAATTTATAGAATCTTTGTTTGTGTGGTAGGTTTTTATTATTATTTATCTTATTCGTATTTTTTGTATTATTATTATTATTTTTTTTTTTTTTCTCTGATCTTCCAGTGTATATGTTATGTTTCCTTTACGCGCTAGCACTATTGTTGTACTTACTAGTGGTGACCTGTATTTGGCCTATTTGTTAATATCTTGATATGTTTTTACGTTTAACCAGGCTGTTTGGTCATCCAAATAAAATAAAATAAAATAAAAATCGTGTAAGTATAGATGTGTTTATTTTATTTTATTTGGATGACCCAACAGTCTGGTTAAACGTAAAAACATACAAAGATACTGACCAATGACTATGAAACCTGATGACTTATGGTACAGTCTCCCTCATTAGTAGTGCTAGCGAGTATCCAGAGTATCCAGCGAGTTCCATCCTGTTCTGTCATGTATTGTATTATATCACTCTGTCTCGTTTTACCCCTCTAGTTCTATCGCTCGCAATGAATCAGTGCTGTTCCCTCAGACGTATAACTTATCGAAATTCAATTTTGATCCAAAAAATATTAGTATGTAGGTATATGTATTATGGAAACTGACTAGTTTTCTCACATTATGATTTTATAATACGGGAATTAATAACACGTACGTAAGACGTGTTATTTATTTTATTTAAGTATTTATTATTCATTGCTGTTATGTCAGTTATTCCGATTATAGTTTGAAATTACTTTAGATTCGATTGTTGTAACCTGTTTGTTATTCTTTAATTAAAAAGCCGTGTCTTAATTTACGGTTGTCATAAGTTGCAAAACGAGTTGCAAAACTGAAGATTTATTCAAACGTTAGTTTAAAAACCAGCTGTCTACTGTTAAAATCATTTTTTGATCACTAAGCGATAAGCGATAGCATTAAATGATTTTTAGTTTAATTTTGTTACCTGAAACAGTAATTAAAGGAACTACTGTTGAATGTTTAAATGTTTTAAGCTTTAGAGAATTGCTACAATGTTAAAACAGAGCGCGAATAATAGTTAAATGAATTTCCAATTCATGGTTTGTCACTTTGTAATAAATGATTACCACTTTCCACTTGTCCACCAGTTGCATACCCATTAAATAATACCCAATACTAAACAGTTTTTTCCCAAATTGTAAAATTATGTACCTTGTCTATAAGATTATTTAATTTTTTACAGATTAGACAAAGTAAGTGGGTACTATTAAATATATTGTATTGCTAGACAAATGGTTCCCATCTTACTATTTGTTATTAATTTGATGTCGTAAATAATGAACGCGTAAAGAGGTATTAAATTTTATCGATATATTATTTTGTTTGTTAGTTGTCGTGTCAATCACTATGTTCATAGCTCAGATTGCGTCATCCAAAGGGTCGGCCAATTGCAAGTGTGATATGCTACCTCGCCGCCTGCCGAGTCGAGTTTTAGGAGAAATTATGTTTATGATCTTTTATGATCTATCAACGGGTTGTAATGATCTGTGATACTGACAGATAGCCCAAATATAGGTTTATAAAGAGAAAACTTTTTTTTCCTCTTTTGTTAATATTTATCGTCTATCTACTGCACGAGTATAAAACAGCAGCAATCTGTTTTCCCAGTATATTAAAATAAAATAGAGGTGGTAGAGACTCACGAATATCTCGTCGATGGGCTCCCCGACGGCGGCGGGGTCGGCGAGCAGCGCGTACCCGCGGTGCGCGTGCCCGGGGATGTTGTGCGCGTGCACGGCGTCCAGCAGCGCGTGCAGCTCGGCGTCGGCCGCGTGCTCGCGCGCCAGCCCCAGCAGCGCGCGCGCGCCCGCCTCCGAGCGGCCCGAGCCCAGCACCAGCCGCGGCACGGCGTAGCGCGCCGCCGCCGCCCGCGCGCCGCGCTCCGACTCCAGGATCACGTGCGCGTTGGCGCCGCCGAACCCGAACGAGTTCACCGCCACCAGCCCGCCCTCCCATGGCGTGTTCTCCGATACCACCTGCGCCGCACGCGCACGTTCGTATTAAAAATTCAAGTTTCAAATATATTTATTTTCGGATAACTCAATGAGATCCATACTGTTAATTACATAATTTGAATTATCTAATATCGTACAGCCAAGATGCGGGAGTTGGAGGTGCATGGATGACCCGTACCTTTATCCTTCCGTCAGCGAGCGCGGGTATGTCCGGGTTGGGGGTGGAGTAGTGCAGGTTGGCCGGGATGACGCCGCGCTCCATGGCCACCACCACCTTAGCGATGGAGCAGAGGCCGGAGGCGGGCTCCGAGTGGCCCATGTTGGACTTGACGGAGCCGAGCAGCAGCGGGCGGTCGCGCGCGCGCCCCGCGCAGAACAGCTCGGCGATCGCGTTCACCTCCTGCGGGTCTCCCACCTGCACGAGGACAGGGCTCTATCATTAGGAGTACGTCCACGCAGCCGCGCGTAGTCGCAGTGCGCGCGAGCGGCGATGCTCACCTTGGTGCCGGTGCCGTGGGCCTCCACGTAGGCGACGTCGCTGGGACGCAGGCGCGCCTCCGCAAAAGTCTCCTGCGCGAGCGCTCGCTGCACGTCTCCACTGGGGAAGGTGATGCCCTGCACCTTGCTTCCGTCGGTGTTCATGCGCGCGCCGCGCATGGTGGCGTACACGCGCCGCGCGGCACCACGCCGCTGCAGCAGCACGGCCACGGCCGCCTCGGAGCGCACGTAGCCCCGCCCCGCCGCGTCGAACGCGGCACAGCGGCCCTCCGGCGACAGCATGCTCAGCCGGTGGAAATTGAGCGAGTTGGCCGGCTTGAGGCACAGGTTGCAGCCGGCCACGACGGCGGCGTCGCAGTGGCCCGCGCGGATGGCCGTGTACGCCTGCGCGAGCGCGAACATGGAGCTCGAGCAGGCCGTGTCGACGGCGTACGAGGGACCCTTCAGGTCGAACGTGTACGAGATGCGGTTGGGGAACATGGCGCGGCAGCAGCCGGTCAGCGCGTAGCCGTTGATGCGGTCGGGGTCGGCGGTCCACAACTCCTCGGTCTCCGAATTAGACACGCCCACGTAGACGCCGGTGCGCGAGCCGCGCAGCTCCGCGGGGCTCACGCCAGCATCCACGATGGCCTCGTGCGTCAGCTCCAGTAGCAGCCGCAGCTGCGGGTCCATGAGGTGTGCTTGCTTGGCGTGCACGCCGAAGAACGTCGCGTCGAAGTGCGCCAGATCTTTCAGCTTGCCGTTGCGCTCCGGCAGCCCGTGCAGACCTGCAACACAAGTCACACACACACATATATATATCTATAGGTACGCACATACTATTTACAAACGAAACGGTTTCTAGCATCCTTTTAAGTTCGACTATTTCGGCTAATTTTCTAAAGAAACATAGTATGCATGTAAAGCCACAGTTATCGAGCTATTTCATGATCATGTTCATATTTCATAAGAGCCATTTCATCAACGATAAAAATGTCTACGATAGTATCGTTTTACGTCAATCAATACGGTTATGTTGTGAGCTTCACTGATGCTTATAAATAAGTCTCAGTAATTAAAAGTGTAACTGTAGGATTGTGGCTACAGCGCTGAATTTGTTCAGCCAACCATGATAACTAAGCAATTAATCTTTTGTTAACGTAATGAACAGCTTGTAAATCTAAAATAAATAATGTTGACACAGGGAGAGTAAAAACTCGCTCGTAGAAGGTTCTGTTTCATTCATTCAAATAAAATAGGTATTTTATTTTTATTTATTAATAAAAACTTTAACTACGTACAATTAAGCAAGTAATTGTACGTATACGTCGTAGTAAAGTAGTAAAAACTGCCGTAGTTACAATACATTTTTATAATAATAAATGAGGACATTTATTTCATTTTTTTTAAATAGCCTTTCACTAAATGAACCTAATTTATTTGCACATTTAATTGTTTCTATGTTATAGTCCCTCATGTTATGTCTTGTTCTAGAAAGACTTAATTTTACTTGTACGTTTTAAGTGTAGTAATACTTATTGGTGTTGTTCCACCTGTCAAAGTAAACTACTTTTAAAACCAAAGTTTTCAAAATTCGAGAAAATGAATACAGTACAATACATCTTTATTGCACACCAAAAATACAAAGTAAAACAAACATAAAGAGAATATTAAAAATAAAATATCATGAATCAAGTCTTCATACAAAAATATTTGTGTCTGATAGTTTTAACATGTTATATTTTAGATTTTTTTTATTATTTATTTACTTAACATTGATCATGTGACTAGTTTTATTATATGGAGGCTAAATTATTTATCTGTCGAATTTAGCAAACTGAGGTATGTTCTAAAAGTTGTTTACTTTGAAGGTTAAAGTACCTATTACTACACCCAACACTGGCACTTTTTACACGGAATTGAAAAGAAGCAAAATATTTGCGTCATAAAGCACTTTCGCAAAAAAACATAATCTAAAATGCAATGGCAATGTAAATTAAACCGAAACTGCGGACATATTATGTTCCGTACGGAATCCTAAAAATAAATCGATTGTATGGAATCTTTTACAGACAAAGCAAGTAACAAAAGTGGTTGATCAATTAATTATCCTTACTAATTGAACTACGCAATTAAACGAACAATGAGATTACGTTATAGATGGTCCGGTTCCAGATGGACTTGTTTTTGCGTATACCTAAACTACATACAGTAAGTACAGGGTGTTACAAAAACGTTCGCATCCAGTATCGACTGGCGGATGCAGTTATGGTAGTTTAAATAAAACATTGACTAAAAATTTTGAACACCCATTGCGCTCCGCCCTCTGAAAAGTGTGAACGCAGCCACTAATCGCGTCGGGTTTTATTTGCAACACTATACACACATTTGTTAACACTACTGTAAAATTGACTTTTTTTCTTGCGTTCTTAAACCGGTCATAATTCTTGCTATTTTTTAACGTGCATTTTTTATGGTATTTTTGCATAAATACCTATATGTAAGTGCTGTCTAAGCCCTTCAATTATACAGCAGGGTTTTTGTAACATACTGTATGCAGAGGCCCGCGGCGCTTGCGCACACGCGGCCACTGTTTGCTCTCTCATTGTCGCTCGCACACGCGGCCACTGTTTGCTCTCTCATTGTCGCTCGCACACGCGAGTGGGTCGTCCTCCGTCACATTTATCATCAGTTTGTCTCTAATATTTTAAAATTACTTGCATATTAAGTAATTCGTATACATAATAATATGTTCACAAGGTCACGTCGTCGATTAACAGACCAACGGTCAGCATTCATAACGACGGCGCCGCCGTGGGTCTGGGGCTCGATATAAGAAGTAGGTAGTACTTACGACGCGAGTCGCGTAAATAATGTAGCCATTCGCATCTCGATCGGCAGCGCATTATTCCATTTGAACTGTATTTTCAATGATTTGGCGATACATCGATCGCTGTATCGCGATGAATGCACGATTTTTTTACAAGTAAGTAAATTTTGAAAAAGCCGTAACAGTACAAATATGTGCAGTTGTAGAATATTAAATCTACTCTAAGGTTGTATATTGGAACGGAAATGGCTAACGTAGAGTTTGGGAATTAATATTAGTTTTCGTGCAATTGTAAATGTTTTTCATGGCAACATTACCACGCGCATACGTTTATGTTTTCATGTTTTCCCCTAGATTGATCTGAGGATTACCCAAAAAATGTTCATGATGATGGTTAGATTAGATGTAGGATGTATATCCAAGGAGAGATTCCAGGTCCTCTACTCTTGATGCGTGAGATGTTTCTTGGTCACTCTTACTCCTATGACTTTTGGAACGAGAGAGACAATGACAAAAATATCTCGACATGTAAGAATAGCTCTCCAGAAGCTAGAAGGACTCTTCCGCGGCCGCGCTCGATCGTTATCGCCGTGGGAACATGCGTTATTTTTACACAATTACTATTATTAATTAAAATAACATTCATGTAATATGTATAATTTTTAAGTGGATCTAATTATTCGTTTGTATGTTTTTATTACATTTTGCTTTAAATAGTATATTGATACTTCCCTAGTTTAAGGTCGGCGTAGAGCAAGCATCCTAAGACGTGTCTACTCATAATTAACGTACCTACTCTAATACTCTAGTCTAGGTATGGGTAGTAGTAGCGAGTGTACTCTCACTATGACGAACGAAAAACGCGAAGTGTTTATCGCTATCGTAAAGTAAAGCAATTATTATTGCAAACACGAGTCTCCGCCGCGCTCCATGCGGCGTGTGTCCATTACAGAACATTGACGGCGGTAGAAGACGCGAAACTAGAGTTCAAGGCGACCGCCGCCGGACGCGCTATCACTCTCCTCGCATCACCGCGCCGTGCCGGGATGCGATCCCGGTAACCCAGTACAACGCATTACTCACATACAACATTTATTCATATTATTTATTTATTGACATACCTACATCAGTATAATTTCATACATGTATAACTTTTCCTTATCCTATTATAATAAAATTTACCGTCGCGGCATACGAAAGCGGAAATGAGACGATGTGAATGAAATCAGGTGGTGACTTAGTTTTTCCAGTGATCATTGAGGCGAGGTAGATAAGGCTACGTTCGTTTACATTATTTCGGGAAATATACCTACGAGCGAGCGCGAAATGCGTGGATGTTTGTTATGCGTCAGTCAGCGCATCACGCCATGCGCGTGACGTCACCGCGCGCACTGCTGTGTAATCTGTGGCGTGTCGGCGCGCAGCCTCCGCGCGCAGGCGAGAGAGCTCTTCTCCTCGCTTTCGTCAACATTACAACATTCTTGTACAGGACGTAGGTACAGTAAGTTTTACGCAGTACGGAATTTGTACTTACAGTAGACTGACATCGCAACATCGCACCGGAGCGCAGCGTGAGGACGGCCTCAGCTCAGCGCACGCGCATTGTACCGCATAATATTCACCACCGGTAGAGTAGGTACCTATCTAGGATGTGCCCGAGTGTGTTGTGGATAGCGTTCATGTGTTATCTGTAGAGGTGTCAATCGCGAAGATTACCGCGAGACTGTAATACTCAAACTGGTTGCATCCGCCGCGAGAGGTGACTCGAGTGTATCGGCGAGTGACGCAACATAACGCGTTAGTATAACCATAATTTGAACCGAGTCTGGTGGATGCATCGTCGTTCAGAGCTGCGCGCGACAGCGGCGCGGCGGAGGCGGCGCGGCGGAGGCAGCGCACGCGATCTGCGCATTTTGTGCGCAAACAAACGAGTGTCGGCAATCAATACAATTGACATTACATCAGATACAGCACTTCCGTGATGGAGCCGCGATACAGCGCCGTTTACCTGCCTACCTAGAATATAGCTAGAAAAACACGAGTGCGTAGACATTAGGGGCCTTAATTTGACTGCAATACTGGCCCGGCAAAACTGCTTATTGTAGCCCGGCCATCATCAGCCATGTTGAAGTGTGTGACTATGTTGTTGCCGGACCTCACTCAAAATATTATAAAGTGTATATAGCCCGTCTAAGAGCGCCCTTAGAGAGCCCTACAGGCTCAGAGGTCTCCCACTAGGGGCTGCCGAACTCATAGGTCTCCCTACCTACTTACTACTTGCAAGTACCACATCATCTCGAAATACGCTCCTCTAGCTAGAGTTAATATAAATAAAGGACGAGTCACCAATTTGTTATTTATCGAGCTGGTACGAGTAACTTGGAACCGACCATGGGAATCAACATTTGTTTGGCTAGACAAATAGCCTTACCTCGAGAACTATCGATTTTAATTTAAAAAGTAATCAATTCGCAAAAGGAAAACTGGTACCTAATAGACACTTTTAAAGTTAAAGTTTTGAAGTTATGCACTTAAGAGTCCAGCCGGTCCAGCGACCACTTTAGACTAACTTCGCATTGGCTTAAGAGGGCCGCGACACTCTGAAATTTCCTTACAAACGCGCTACTCAATTTTTTTTTTTTAATTTATTTATTGATAGGAAAACAAACAGCTGTTAACAATAAACTAAGTACACAACAAAATAAAACAAATAAGCCTAGATAGTTTTCACTAATAAAGTAAGATAAATAAATTTAAAGAAAGTGTTAGGTACATAAATATAGAAATAACAAGAATGGAAATAAACTAGATACAAACATAAATATGTAGTAGAAAAACGTACCTACATAAAACCCAAAGTAAAAGACTGTAACATAAAGCTGCACCATTTCAATTTATAAAAAATAGTAAAAATTATAAAAAGTATACAATAAATATTTTAAAGTAATTTTGTCTTCATTAATGAGGATCGGCCGCAGACATATATATAATTTTCGTATTGCAAAAAAGAGCAATTCGTGCTGTTTACAATTTAAGACCTAGGATATCACTGAGGCAGAAATTTAAAACTTTTAATATCTTGACCGTGCCGTCTCTTACATCTACGAATGCATTATGTATGCCAGAAAAAATCTATGTGACATTAATAAAAAGCCTGAAGCGTCACACTATAAACACAGACTCGTATTTCCTAGGTGTAGGCTTCAAAAAACAAATAAATCGTTTCTCAGAAACAGTGTACGTTTTTACAATGTCATTCCAGAACAGTTGTTAAAGCTTAGCGAAAGCAAATTTAAAAATGGCATTAAGAATTATTTGATGAGCCTAGCATACTACACTGGAGAAATGTTTATTAAAGACAGAGTACAATGGAAAAAGTCGGTATTAAAATCATTACAGACTTCGTTTTTAATGTAATTAATATTATGATAGTTTATTAATTGGACCTAAGGTTTTTATTTTTTATTATTATTATTAATCTGACAAAGCCTCTTTACAGCTGCAAATTTGACAAGGCATTTTTACAGCCGATATCCTATAATGTACTGTTTCATTAAATTTTAAATTAATAATATTATGTAATCTGTAAATGACGTTGTCAAGTGTATAGTAGTTATATCTATGACCCGAATAAATGAATTGAATTGAATTGAATTGAGGACGTTTTATAAAAAAACCAAGTACATAGGGGCGGAGATATAGTTAATTTAATTGTACATGCCAAATTTCATCAAAATCTGACAAATGGTCTCCAAGAAATTTGACAAGCGCGTTTGTATGGAAATTTCAGAGCGTCGCGGGACCCTTAAAAGTTTACTTATGTTACTAAAGAAGGATAATAAATATTTGGCGAATAGGTATTAGATATGTAATCTTGAAAAACAAGCAATGGTCGCTGAATTGTACAATTATTTTGGATTCCTTTTTGACGATATCCCAACAATTGATGGGGTAAGTACCTACCTACTCACTTGTGATATTTTTTACGATAAATTAAGTCGCGTAGTAACTATACTTAACGCACCTGAGTGTAATCACCTGGGTGCATTGAGTGCACTTTTAGTAAACTTTGTTCACCCGGCTCACCCAGGTGATCAAGGGGGCATTAAGTATACTAGAAAAGTGTATGTAATGTAACGAATGCACCTGAGATACCTACCTATCGCCTTAGAACTAAAACATATCACTGAGTGGAGTCTTTTTGGAGAGCGACATCGCACCAATAATTACGTAGAGGGGATATAAGTAAGTATAGTTTTTAACTGAAAAATATACCTACCTGTCTATATTTTGTTTTTCATTAAAGATGCCTAGGTACGAGTATACCTACATACAGGGTTATCGGTATAGGGTATAGTAAGCCAAAAGGGTGTCATTGTATTCATCATTATTAACTACTTTACTGTGGAGCCATACCATAATCTACAAAAAAAACAGCTGTTTCATATAAAAAAATTGTTGATAGTTGACAAATTGTATGAAACAGCTGTTTTTTTTTTACGATTACGAGGTTGGCCCCATAGTAAAAGTTGTTCATAATGATGAATACAATGACCCCCTTTCGGCTTAGTACACCCTTTCCTGATAACCCTGTATAAACACGAAGGCTGAGTAGTGAACCAACTAACTTTAACTGAACTGGCCGGTTAAGATTCGGTCATGGGCGTACCCACGATGGGGCAGATATCTGCCCCACCTTGGTCCCTAGCTCAAAGCACAAAATTTAGGTTTTTCAAGTAAAAAAAGTAGTAAAAAAAAGTAAATGTACTTACCTAGGTACATTTACTTCTGCCCCACCCCAAAAAGTCTAAGTACGCCTATGGCTTTAATTATAGTAAAAATTAGTTATTGAGGATAGTTATATCAGTGTTGTCAAAATGACATTTGATGTAGGTAGACAGGTATAACACATAAGTCATCTTGAAGGCTGTCCCGCGAATCAAGCCATGTATATCGAACTATAAATGATAGACGTAGGTAATTAAGTAAGTACCTAAATAAGTGATTAAGTAAGAATTCAGATTCTTGTTTTTATAAATAGGTACTTAGTTTAAAACTGAAACCATTTCAAGTACAAAAATCACGGTTACGCGATTACCTACTTCCCGTATCATTAATAGAATCATGGTTCCCGGAAACCGAATACTTGCGAAGCCAGAAACTCTCGTCAGGCGACTCCAGGACCAGCAGGGCTATTCTTACGGAGTGAGATCCAATCTCACCTTTTTTCGTCCTTGTTGCTCTCGTTTCAATAGTCATAGGTATGAGAGTGACCAAGATAAAATCTCATCTCATCTCACGCGTAGTAATAGCCCCCCAGTGCGCTGAGCGAGCTGTCCATAAGCATCGCCAAATGCTTCGACGCGACGCAAAACAACAACCAAATGATACCTATATAATTGTTTCCGCGAATTGCGTCGGTTCATTATTAGCTGAGAAGATCCGCATCCTTCGTCCGCGTGTAGCAGTGTTTGCCTCCGACGTAAGCCTGGTGTTTACCGTCAACTTTACTGTTTAGCACCTCGGCCAAAGGGCATACGACGTGACCCGATGAGACGTGATTCTACATCTAACCGACTCGCTTCAGCTGGTTGATGGATGTGATGTGCTTCCACCTGCTTCGGGAGCCTCATCTCTGTCCACCAGAGACCAAGTGACGCCACGGCTTCTCTACTACCTTCTCGCAATCATTTACTAATACCGAAGTCGCGACTCCCAAGCAGCTCACAGACCACTAACTTAGATAAATGTCCATTGATTGGGTGGCTGCCTCTACCTCACTGAAGGTGGTTATTACCTAAACTCATTCATTAGCAATTGGTCCGATTCGCAAATGGTGCGATTGATTTGTAGAAACTCATCCCAAAGGAGAGTTAAAAATGTTTGTTTGGCAGGTCTACATACATTTATTCAGTACAATACGTTTGTAAGGCCGAAGACCCCGAAGAATCTCGTGCGATGTCGCGGGCATCAGTTTATTCTCAAATTTCCGCTAATCATTAGTAACACTAATAAAAAAAATGCAAAAGTTTACATATTGTAGAGTTGTGTTATTTATGTTCGTTCCTACGAAAGATACCGTTCCTGTAGGATAGCGTCTGAGTGGAGTGAAGTCTCCGGGGTGCTGCTACTTGTAATAAGAATAAGCATCGCATAGCGTTCCTGGTTTAAATTAAAACTACCTCGATACCACCTTGTGTAGAGGCCACATTAACTAGGTGTACGTCAATGTACCAATATTAAAAAAATACAAATGCCCAACCCAGTTAAATATGTGAGATAGAGCATCAGTTTATAATAATTTGTACGTATGTGTTTATACTGATCCAGCATAGGTATTCACAATCATCTCCGATCAATTATACCCTACTTAATTATACCATATATTATTATAAATATATGGTAAGTATAATTGATCGAAGACAATCATGCGGAAAAGTTTCCTTACGGTTTCCAAAAATTATTTAGATATATTCGGAACCTGTCCGTATTCATAAGTTTTTAAACGTGATTTATTCGATGATCGAATTTATAATCGAGTATAGGTATTTCAAAAATTATAAAAGTAGACTGAGATTCGAACTTTTCGAATTTGAAATTTGTGGGATCCGATCGGAAACGTTTCCGAATGATTGTGAGTACCTATTCAGAATAAATGATATGGTGGAAGTAGTTCATGTGTGCGCTCACCTGGGGTCCAGCGGCGGCCATCAGCCGTGACGAGGTCGACGCCATCAAACAGCTGTTGCGCGAACTCTTCAATGTTGTTGGACTCGGGCAGGCGGCCCGAGAGGCCTGTGAGCACCACGTCGTCGGCGGCGGCACCGGCGCTGGCGCCGCCTGATCCATTCACCACCGCACTCGGCATCGCGTTTCTCTGAAGTCAGCTCGTACGGTCTGCAACACGGAGTGCGACGCGTGAGAAGTGCACGGACAGAGTGATGTGGCGGCGGACCGTCTCTCGGTTAAAAGGGTGAGATAGCGGGGTCGCGGCCCGAGCGGATCCACGTTTCCACGAGACCCCGGCTTATCGGCATCGGCCGCAAGGACGGACAAGGTCGCCGCGCTCTTCCTCCTCGCAGCAGAGCGGCGCGAACGCCGAGCGGTCGGCCACGGTGCGGCAGCGGCGGCGGCCGCGGCCTGACCGGTCAACAGCACTGAAGAGTCTTGGGGCAGCACGGAGCCCGAGAATGACCGAGGCTGCAGCTCGCGTCCGTTTTGACCTCGCGAAGCTGTTATCTACGCGGCGCCCGAGCGTGACCTGCCCGTTCCATACGCATCACAACATCGTCTCGCGAATCACGCGCCCGACCGCTACCTACATCATGCCCGGAGCGAATAATTATGCTGCGTAGATGAATGCGCGGACTCGAATTTGGGTAATGATCGGTTCGTGTCAGTGGCTAGGTGTATACATGTTATCAGTAGGTATGTTTAGCAACAGGATGATTGGTCTCGGATGGGGCACGAGTGCGTCGCTCCCGGTGGCCGCGGCGCCTCCACAATGGCAGCCTTTGTGTGCCAATTATAGGACGCTGCGCTCGCCGCGACACATTATCATCACTATAAAGGGTTATTTTAAAGTAACGAGCGGTAAAGACATCTTGCCGTGTTTTTTGTACCTACTTAAGTACGTGAGTTTTGTTTTTGCTAAGTGGCTATCTGCCGATTTACTTTTCAGAGTGACGTTACTTACTAGGTAGCTAATATTTCGAGCTGAAGGTCATCCGTAAAGAAGTTTGGTAGGTAGGGTACTTATTAATTAATTGTATGTTAGGTAACTACTGTACCCATTTTCCAAAGTTTTTATTGTAGTGACCGGGTCTACCTCGACCTTGTCTCACCAATTTTTTCCCCGCCAGGCAGTAGAGTGCAAAGATCATGCGGATTATAAAGTTTTGCTTGCTGTAAAATTACGTATCCTACTAATATTATAAACGCGAAAGTTTGTAAGAATGGATGGATGTTTGTTACTCTTTCACGTCAGAACGGCTGAACAGACCTGGATGAAATTTGGCACAGAGATAGATTATAGTCTAGAATAGCACATAAGATACTTTTAACTGCGGGTGAAACCGCGGGGCGCAGCTTGTAAGATATAAAAAGATCTAAAAGGAGTAGGATGTAGTAAGCGAGCGAGTTTTTCCGCTTCATAAAAGAAAATGAAATGAATGAATGAAAATGCGAATGTCTACTTCTCAATCACTTTTTCGAACGTACCAAGTGCGGTAAACCGAGAGACACACTTTGTTCTTTTTTGTTAAATTCTGTTTTGGACGAATTTGGTATGAGCTCTGGGTTCGATTTGACAGCTGTCCCCAGGATTAGAACTATTATTGATTGATTTACTCGTATATTTTAGTTTACTATTTGCGTTATAGCTCATCAAAACCTAACCTACAGAGAGTTATGGATATAATATTATGATGGAAGTAAAACTTCGTGGTGAAATATCAACGTTTTTGCGGGATTTTTTAGATTTTTTCGGTTATATAGAAGAAAATGCTGCAATGTGTACATCATTCTTTCGAACGTAACAAGTCGTTACCCTGGGGAAGCTCTTCATTTATTTTTTTAAACTTTTTGGGCCAACTTGGTTATTCTCTTTGCAAGTTACTTGAGAATAACTAGACAAGTGCTAAAATGATAAAAAAATGGTTGAGGACATCAGTATCGTGCGTGACTTACTCTCTTCGCTCTTCGTCTCCTTCCAGATGACAGTGCAATAAAAAAAATTGTCGCTAATGCAAAGTTAGTTTTTACCCTTAATTGACTAGCTAGATTGCACCCTACATTTTACTGTCATTTACTACCTACTACCTACCTATCTATGAGCTTTTCATTCTTTTACCAGATACCTCCAAAACTATAGATCTCATTAAAGATGTTTGTTCAACAGATCTCTAGTGTATTTCCGCTTTAACGTCGCAATAAGTATAGGTACAAAGGAACATGGGTTTCAATCACAGACTACAGTGTTTCAATAAATAAAAATACCGACCAAGTGGTAGTCGGACTCGTGCACCGAGGGTTCCGTACAAACCTGTAAGTACATGACATATTTCAATTTGATACCTCTTCGTGTTCATGGGAAAGAGGTAGTAAGTTTAAAATTATTAAGATATTCTTATTAAGGCGAGGCTTTCCCAGAACTTTAGGTATTTTACTCTACCTCAGGCCGCACTTTTTGGGAGCGCGACGTATTCATTCACGCGACACAAAAGTTGTGTGCGCTGCGCCGCGCGCACGTCTTTCACCCGTCAGTCACGTTATGGTATCGAGTACCTAAACACCCATTTTTAGGAAATCGATAAAATAATCCGTCCGTCATTGTACTCATCCATTTTATGAACATTTTTTATTTGATGCCAAACAAAAGAAAATCTAAAAAATGCCGTTCAAGCCAATATAGGTACAACCAATCTCATGTCCACGAGTTGTTGTATTTTTGATGTGTGAGCAGTCGTGGCATTAGTTTCATTTTACCGGTAGTGTCATATTTCCATTTTATCACACTTCACACTCATAAATACAAAAGATTGCGATTGTGTGTGGAAGTTAGGTACTTACTCGTATTTCACTTATTCACACCTAAACGGCTAGACGGATGAGGATCATATTTGGAACGGAGTTAGCTTATGCCCTGGATTGACACATTGGCTACTTGTTATCCTTATTAGGACAAATATTTATACAGGGTGTTGGAATGATTGTGTAACTACCGGTATTCATTAAATAATACAACATAGTAAATTTCATTATTTTTGGGTATATTGTATAACAATGGTAATAACAATTTTAATTACCTTACTTTACCATTAGGTGCGTACTAATAATATTGTATGGTTTGTTAAATGTTACAAAGTTAAAAAACTACACGATTCAGATATAATTTTGAACAATAATTATGAAAGAATCGAGTAAACTTATACCGGATATATAGGTATACATACCCTGGGTACGAAGTGGCGGACATTCTGCTAGTACTAACAAAACATCCAATACAAAAATATACATTCACAATATTTACATTTATATATACAATTGAGCTATAGGTACGTAGTATTATTATTTGTTCTGTGATATAGTTGTAGAATCGATGGCAGCCTAGTTGGGAGTGGCAATTTTGCTCTGCTGGGTTCGAACCCAGCCGACGGCACGAACCAATTTGTTCATTGTGTGAACATATGTGCGTATTGTGTGTCATCTGCTACATAACTGGAGCCCGGTGTATGGCGACAGGCTCGCCCCCTGTCACATTTGGGACTGAATATCGTCCGGCGAAATGTGGGTGTTGTATTACACCTCTGCCAGCCCCCTCGGGGAAAAGCGTGACGATATGTATGCATGTCTAGCCATAAGTTCTGTTACAAATGAAAATGCATTTATTTTTTTATACAGTAATGTAATGTTAATAAAAGTTATATTTACATATGTATTGAAGTCTTAACAAAAATATAACTATTATTTTATTCAAAATTACCACATTTGGCCTTGATAGAGGCCTTTAGTCGGTCTGGCCAAGAATCTATGGATTTACGGACTGTTTCCATGGGAAATTTAGCCACTGCTTGCTTCAAAGATTTCTTAAGTGACTCTATGTCGGCGTGTCGTTTAGAGCAGGCCATGCCCTCTAAACCTGACCATAATTTGTAGTCCAGGGGGTTTTGATCTGGGCTAGAGGAGGGCCAGTCTTCAGCCCTTATAAAGTCCGGAACATTGGCTTCCAGCCAGGCTTGAGTAGTTCGCGCCTTGTGACCATGTGCAGAGTCTAGTTGGAAACTCCACGGTAGATTTTTAAAAAGTGTATTGCTAAGGGGTTGTACAACACCATATAAGACGGCCTCTTGATACACTTTGGCAGAAGTTTTAACCCCCTTTTCACAAAAACTAAGCTTTGTGACGCCGTGATAGGATACCCCCCACCAAACCATGACTGACGCAGGATGATGACCACGCTGAGTGAAACAGGGTCAATGTCATCCACGTGCCTAAAACAAAATAAAAATAAATATTTATAAGTATGATGTCCAAAAGTTCAAAACATAAAAATTCTAAAAAACCGACCAAGTTCAAGTCGGACTCGCGCACGGAAGCTGTCGTTCAAGCTTGTTGATATGTATGTACATAATTATATAACAACTACATTATAAATAAATGAGCTTTCAAATGACACCTCAAACAACTGATTTGATGAGATAAAACTCGAGATATAAGCAATAATCTACAACGGTCGGCGGCCATCTTTGTGACGTATATACATAGCTTCGCCTGTCCCCGCTATCGCTTCTTACAACCGGCAGTTTCGAATTTCAAAGGCAACGACGAACACATCCATAAAAGTCGTAGGTTTATAAAAGCCGTACTTACAAGATTTACCGAAAAGCTCGATTTTCGCTAATCGTTAAAAACGAATATACAACTTACGAGTTTTCTTCAAAACAGCCAAAATCACGTTGCAGTACTAATCAGGCCTAGATGTGTTCAAATCATACGGCTATAACTCAAACGCTACCAAACACTCGTGTAGTACAGATTGTTCAGTCAAAAATGAAAGTATGAACGACGTCCCCTATCTCACCTAACACCCTATATAATTTACATACATACAGTACAGTCAAAACTTAGCGAAGATCCGCCACCTTGCATGTTACAAAAAGAAGGTAGGTACTTACGTTTCGTCAATTGCAATGTCATCAGAGTTTATTACATTCTCTTGAAGTACTCTTCTGCAAAAAAAAAAAAACGAAGATAAGTATTCATGTAGGTAAGTATAACTACGTAAATATCACTACTAGATATACCACTAGGCCGGGTATTTACTCGTTGTGCAGTTCAGATTGCTCAGTAAAAATGAAAGTATGAACGTCGTCCCGTATCTTACCTAACATCCTGTATAGTTAAAACTTAGCGAAGATCCGCCGCCCTGCATGTTACAAAAGGTAGGTAGGTACTTACGTTTCGTCAATTCCAATGTCATCGGAGTTTATTACATTTAGTTGTAGTACTCTTCTGAAAAAAAAACAAAACTGTAAGATAGGTATTCGTGTAAGTAGGTATAACTATATAAATATAAATATCACTGGTATGCCACTAGGTCGGGTATTTACTCGTTGTGCAGTTCAGATTGCTCAGTAAAAATGAAAGTATGAACGTCGTCCCGTATCTCACCTAACATCCTACATACCTATATAGTCAAAACTTAGCGAAGATCCGCAGCCCTGCATGTTACAAAAGGTAGGTAGGTACTTACGTTTCGTCAATTCCAATGTCATCGGAGTTTATTAAATTTGGTTGTACTTAGTACTCTTCTGAAAAAAAAAAAAAACTGTAAGATAGGTATTCGTGTAAGTAGGTATAACTATATAAATATAAATATCACTGGTATGCCACTAGGGCGGGTATTTACTCGTTGTGCAGTTTAGAATGCTCAGGAAAAATGAAAGTATGAACGTCGCTCCGTATCCGTATCTCACAAGTTGTCTGGGTGAAATAATAAATGGTGACCGACATAGTCAAAACTTTGCAGAACACCCGCCTCCCTGCGTGGTACAAAAGGTAGGTAGGTACTTACGTTTCGTCAATTCCAAAGTCATTGGAGTTTGTTACGTAGTAGTCTTCTGCAAAAAAAACTGTAACTGTAGGTAGGTATAACTACATAAATATCACTAGTAGGTATACCACTAGGCCGGGTATTTACATCGTGAATACACGTAACGAGACAAAAAAGTATCTATGATGATGAGTATGATATTTGAAAACACTAAAACGAATATAAGTAGGTACTAATAGATTTGTTGATACATCATCTGACTACAAAAAGCAATGCAAGAAATGTCGATTCTAGTAAATAAAAACAATGATTACCAATTTAATCTAGTAGAAGTTTATCTACTTACCGACGTTTGCTCCTTGACTCGTACGATTTTCTAAAAGTCAGACTTGAGCATTTTTTTCGTTTATTATGTTTGTTACCCATTATGGCAAAACTAAATGCTTGGTTGGTGTTGGTGTGTGCGGCACTGCGGAGATCACAAAAATTTGGCACACGTCCGGCGTCGACGGGGTCTGCGGGCGGACTGGCGGTCACGCAAACGTGCCTTTTTACCATGAATTCGTGATAAAAAAATCATATAAAATTACCATGTTAACTTTTTAACATTTTTATTTATGATTCCATTTTTTTATTGCATTGTAATTCGTAAAAAAAATAAAAAAGCAATATGATTTGTAAAAATTAAGTCGCAAATCGTGTTTAAAATACCAAATAGAGGTGACTTTGGATTTTTTTTCTATCGAGTGAAGTTATTCATTACATGTATCAGATTTATGATTCCACTTAAAAACATGCTTAAGAATAACATATTTTTTTTTACACAGTAAAAACCATGGTTTATCTTAGAGGAAAGTTGATTCTTGCTAGACGTTTTCTGGCCAGGCTCGCCTTAAGTAGGTATGAGGTAACTAAAAATTTATGCTTTTCGCAATTTTTCCTTTATCTGTGTACTTATCTGTTTTATAAGACGTTGCTTCGTACCAAATTTCAAGATTCCGAGTTCATGGGCAACCCTGTGGGTTTCGATTCCCTTGCGAGTGTCGAAAATTTGCAGCATAAACGGCATAAATCTTTTGATTGCGCTCGCTTAAACATCTGATGTTTTTTTAAATATCTAAATAAATTTAAAAAAAAAACATAAAACACACGTGTTGACTCTACGAGCGCCTGGGCGTGAAAAACACTAAACCGGAAATACATATTTGTTGACAATTTTAAACATGAACTTTCGCAAAGTAACGCCGTATTTGCCCAACTATCGAACCATTTCTGAAAATTCCCGCGGGATCACAACATTTATTTTGCGGGACTGAAAAAGGATAAGATAAGGATAAGGATCAAACCGGGTCAGTGGTAAAGAAAACTAAAATAATAAATAAAATTACTAGATAAGTTTAAGTATAGGTCGCGTCGTGTAAAAATACAGCTGGCGGTCAAGCTGCGCATTAGGCAGATTCGACATTGCAATTTGACGTGTAGACATTTCAATATTTTTCAATAAATGGCTTTGACTTAGGCGATTTATCGGACGGTGGTATGAGGCAACGACCAATGTACGAAGCCACGAGCGAAAGGCTAAATAAAATAAAACAATAGGCCTAGTACTTTCATGCGCGACTGTACCCATGTGTAAACACACCCCGGCCACTTTCTTCCAGCGTTCTTTGTACACGAAAAGAACTCTACCATCATTCCATTTCAAGAGCTCGACATTTTCAATACTTCAACAAAACAAAGTAATATAAAACAAATTGTAATTTTGATACTGATCTACAAGTCAACAACCATCCCATTGTAATTTTATTTTCAACTTACAACTCGAAAAGATTCTGTTTATTTCTTGTAGAATAATCGCTCTGACCACCATGACGACTGCATGAAAAACAATATATTTATAGAAAATTCTCTTGAAAATTTAATTTTTATTTTAATTTTTCTAATTTAACTTTTTTAAATGTTTTTCC
This sequence comes from Peribatodes rhomboidaria, assembly GCA_911728515.1. NCBI lineage: Eukaryota > Metazoa > Arthropoda > Insecta > Lepidoptera > Geometridae > Peribatodes > Peribatodes rhomboidaria. The sequence goes on along the minus strand of OU452179.1, from coordinate 170,706 downwards.
TTTTATCATTTCTGCTGTTTTTCTTGTACCTAGAATTCTCCTCGCTGTAGTGAATTCAAAAGTTGTGTGCTTAGCAGCAAAGTTTTATTCTGCGTCTACTTTTAAAACCCTCGCTGCGCTCAGGATTCTATTTGAACGTCGTCGGTCGTGGATCCATCCTAGAATCCTTCGCTTGCTTAGGTTTCAATGCACCTACCTACTTGCGCCAAAAAACGACTTTGCAGCCCTGCATAACAAATAAATATTTTAACATTTCAGTTTAATTTACATTTTAATGTTTGAGAGCTAAGTTCGTGTGGTTACTTACCTACTTTTCTAAAATTGTATACGTACTAAACTTACTTATTCCGATATTTTTGTACCAAAGTATTCCAACCCAAAAATTACGGGATCTTTTTTCCCAATATTCTATACTAGCTGCACCCCGCGGTTTCACACGCGGTTAAAAAGTATCCTCTGTGCTGTTCTAGACTATAATCTATCTTTACGGCAAATTTCATCCAGATCTGTTCAGCCGTTCTGGCGTGAAAGAGTAACAAACATCCATCCATCTATGCATCCATTCTTACAAACTTTCGCGTTTATATTGTTAGTAGGATTAGCACACATGCGCACTATCCCTATAAAAACTTACCCTTATTGTGTGTGCTTTATTTATCTTGGAACATACTCGTTTATTATATTTACAGGTTTTATTGTTAGGACTGCAGTCAGTTTAATAAACAATTTCTAAAAAATATATTTTTGAAACATTTTTTTGGTCCAAGATCTAGTAGCCCCGAGCCAGGAACAATGTTGGTCAATAATTTCCTCCCGGATGAAAATAACTTGTACAATGGTTAAGATAGATTTATTAGAAAGCCTAGTGGTCGTCAGCTGCGGTGGTGGGTTTAGCAGCAGTAGCCACACAAACACGTAAAAAAATATTTTCAGTCATTTCCTCCATACTGAAATTAGTATCAAAATAAAGCTTCCGCAATATCTTGCAGAAAACAAAAAGTCAACTGCCTCTAGAGTGATGGGTCTAGCAGCGGTAGCCTCCCAAACACGTAATGGTTTTTTCTCAGTAGTTTCCTCCCGATTGTAAATAGCATCAGAATAAAGCTTATCAAATATCTTATAGAAATAAAAAAGTCAGCTGGCTGTGTCGCGGTGGAAAGATCGTCAGCTAGTGCCCTGAAGGTGGCAACACAGGAGCTTCTGTCGCCTATTTAAATACATCAACTGACGAGTTTTTCCTCGGCATACTGCTATATACTTACAAGCTTTCATTTGACCTACCGTGCCTATATGTATACGTGCCTTTATGTGTATGTATGGATCAAATTAGAACCAACTCCTGAAGTTCGATTGGACTAAAATTTGTGTATACTACGGTAGGTATCTTTAGTGGCAGTTCAATAATCTGGTGCCATGGAGCTGGTTTGACTCCATTGGGCTGGCTGGTTTTGGTGCATTTTGGTCAGCTCACGGTCTTGCTGCTAACTTAATCATCATCATCATTAGTCGTACACATCTGAAAATCTTGTTTTTTTTCAAAGTCAAAACGTTTTTATTCAATTGGGTATCAAAGACACACTTATGAACGTCAAATTTTGTAATTTTTGAAAATATATTTTTCAACAAAAATAAATATTATGAGAAATAAAATCAGGAGAAAAAAGAACAGCTGTTCCATACACTTCGTCGACGATCAATTAACTTTTTACATGTAACAGTAGGAATACCAAATTTGAGTGCAATGGAACTTCAGGAAGTGGTTAAATTTGATCTACGTATACAAACATACCTACATTTTTGTTCCGTTTTTGAGTAACCTTAAAAACTCTGTACGATAACCTCGCACTCGAGCCCCAAGAACCCTGTGCCTAGTTTGGGGCTCACCGCCTAATTATTTTAAGACTAAGTATGGTTCTAGTAATCACATTTGTAACTTTATGACTAGCATTTAAGCAAATCTGTTCTTATTATTTTTTGGTAAATAAATATTATTATTATTATATAAGTATACTAGCAAGGCAGAGCAAAAGAAAACTCGTAAAAAGCTAGCAGTATGCCGAGGAAAACCTCGTCTGTTCATGCATTTAAATAGGCGATTAGAAGCTCCTGAAGAAAATGATCCACGTGTTGAGAGGCTACCGCTGCTCGAGCCACCAGTCTAGAGCCACCAGTCTAGAGCCAGCTGGCTTTTTGTTTTCTTCAACATGTTGGATGAGCTTTATTCTGATAATATGTTGAATCGGGAGGAAATTCCTGAAAAACATTTTGCGTGTCTTTACGAGTACGTAATGATAGCCTAGTTGGACGAAGGCTCGCCTCTCGTATTGTATTTAGTACCTACCTACCTACCTGTTTATTTATTCATGGATTCGTACAAGGTATCCATAATGCTAAACATAAGTAAGTTACATGCATTATCCTGTTAGATTAGGTAGGACGTTGCACGTAAAAATAATAAAAATAAATATGAGACCTTAATATTTAGCATTTCAAGTTTAATATCTACTTAAATCTAATAAGTAGGTACCTACCGCAAACTGAACATAATCATGTGCGTATTGAATTTCATCTGACAGGCTCGTCACTTGCCAGACGATATTCAGTCCAAAATATTTGTGACATGGGCAGTGGGCACATATTATGTATATTTTGGACACTCGAAGTGTGGGTGATATACCTATACCTAGTACACCTAGAGGTGAATTTGCAGTCTTGAAAAATATAATGGTAGGGGAGTAGTGCTTTGTTATTTACATTCCTAAGTTCATACGGAACCCCCGGTGTGCAAGTCCAACTCGCACTTGACAGTTTATTTTGTCATTTTGGCCGCATCTATAGTCTGGCCGCCCTAGGCCCAGGCCTGTCGGGCCTTAGAGGAAATACGACACTGAGTACATGTATACCTACACCTCTACCTTCGAAGGAAAGGTGTGATGATTTGTAAAAATTATCTATTGATAGGTACCTATAGGCAATGTTAGTAAACAAGTAGTTCAATAAATTAAATACCTACAAGGTTACCTACCTATTAACTTATTTATTTCATACTAGTTCTTTTGCCCGCGACTTCGTTCTCGTTTTATAGCCTACCTACCTAGGTACCTATGACACTCAGGGATGATTTCACTACAGAATAAGTAAGTAGGTACTCCGTAGTACACTTATTAATTAAGTAAGTACCTATCTACTAGTGAACTTCTGTAAGTTTAGTAAAATTTGTTTGATGTATTGTAATAATTGTTCAATTTCAATGTTCAAACTTTGTTGTTACTTAATTGATTTAATGTAACTTTTTTATTATGCATTTACAGGGTGCTGGTACGGCTGCCTCGCTTTTTACATCTACGATGTTTGTTGAAGCGCGCACGAACGACTTTCAACTTAATCCATCATTGGCTGTGAGTTTAACTGTGATTTTATACCTATACTTTTATTTATAAATAAATAAAAAATATTTTTTATAATGATAAATAATATGCAAAAAAATTGCATCCCTACGTCAGCGGGCACGAGACAGTAGCAACGGCATCCTGCAAATATTTTTTTTGGTCGTTTGGACTGTCCCATCAAAAATAAATACCTACCTAGGTAGATGCATGTGAGGATAGGGAAAAAGCTATATCTGTACCTAGGTGTTATTGCTGTGTTCCACTTTTTTTATTTACATGAGTGTAATTTCAATGTTAAATTTAATTGTTAATCTTTATGAATTAAATTGAATGATCCGTGCGGACCACATCATCATCGTGCGATAATTTTCAATATTAGAGTTGGGTACTATTTACTGATATAAGTATGTGCAATGATTACTAATTAGCCGTATCATTATAATCTATTTCATTATAGGTCAGTGAGCGAGTATTTGACATCGCAGTTAAACAAACCGGTCATCTCGGCTAACTCGCGCCAAGGTCGCGGTCACGGGCGCGGACCGCCTCCTCGCGGAAACTGACAAACATTGCTACAGTTTCCTTATCGCGATCAACAATAACACATCTGGTTGTCCCTTGAAGTTGGCTTGGCCACTCGCGGGATATGTACCCAGGTACCTAGCCACGTACGATTAATTAACTGTTGGTGCATTTTTTTGAGATTTACACTATAGGTACCTACGTAGTAGTATTGATTTGACTGGTGGTCAAGCGATGCAAACTCGTGCAAAAATAATTTATTCTACTATAAAGGATTTTGTTTCTGCGACCGGTTCTTCGCAAGTAATTAGTAGATAAACATTAAGTACCTATATTAGCTATGCCTATATCCTAGGTAGGCTCACATTAAGTACCTATCTAACTAGGTGCCTAGTTATTCGATATAGGCAGTGGATAGGTATTTTACCTATGTATTCCCTTAGGCATGTACCTAGGTATTGAATGAGGACCCGTCGGGTTTCATTAATTTTTGATACTCTATAGGTACCTACTCAGGGAGACTTGATGAATACTTTTCTTTAGGCCCGTGGAAAAAGTGTTGTTCTTTCTTCAAGGAACTTACAATCAATAAAAAAAATCGTCACAGTCTTAATTGCGGTGGGTCCGCGAAGGGTCGTATAGTGTTCCGGTTCGTGGTCGCGGAGCGTCGGGGCTCCGGTCCGGCAGCGGAGCGACTCGGTGTCGGCGGCACGGCGGTGTCGTAGTACGGTTCGCGATATCGACCGGCGCGCGGCGAGAACGTTGGGACGAGCGGCGTCCGGCGCGGCGCGACTGTGACTCGTGACTCAGACGGAGCGGCCCGCGGGCGACTCGCTCCATGCGAGCGGGCCGCGGCGCGGTATCTAATTGCGGGCCGCGGCGCGGCGGGGGGAGGAGGCAGCCGTTGCCATGGTGCGACTCGATCAGGCCACGTGCACGCAGCCAATGGGAGCCGGCGGCGCGCCGCGCACGCCGCGGCGCCGTGCGGCCGCCGCGCCGCCCGCCCAGCGCGCGCCGCCGCCCGGCCTCGCCCGCCCGCCGCGCGGAACACCGATACCTCACTTCATAACCTCTGAACTCGATAGGTTTCCATGAATCAGTAGGTAGGTTCACGTAGTGATCATGAGATTAACTTCATAGCAGTTTTTTTCTCACAGCTGTTTAATAAATATTATGCAAGTAGGTAAGTACCTACTTACCTATAGTTAAATAAAATAAAATAAAAAGTAAGTAGGTAGTAGTAAACAGGATGAATAGTACCTAGATAAGTACACCCATGATCTAAAAAACAAGGTCTAGCATTCCGGGAGCAAACACATCATGACGTCACTCGTCATAGTCTTCCGTCTCTTTGGAACTAGGTTTGTAAATGACAATTCGGTCTTGCTTAAACATCGATTGACGTCACTCTGTTTCGCCCACGTGACCGGTATGCTATACCTGGCGGAGTATATTTTTTTACCATAAGTAGGTACATCTATGTCAAGCTACAAACAAAAGATAATTACAATTTAGGTAGTTACCTCTTAGCTTTATCGACAGGTAAAAAGTAAGTAAAAACCAAACGGTCAGTTTTTACCTGTGTCGCACTCGGCACCACAACAACCCGCGAATCAGAAAAAAGATATGTTTTTTTATTTAAGTAGCTAATTCATTTACCTATAAAAGTACTAAAAAAATAGCTTCTATAGATATATGTACAGAATGAGTCGACGTTATTATTCATGACGTGGTTTGACCACCAACGGCACCAACGCGACAATAGTGCTGTAGATGGAGCACATAGATCTAGAAGGTACTTGTAGTATCGGAAATATAGATGGTGGCAAGGCGCTGAAATGCTCCATTCCATAGTAAAAACAAACCTCCATCCATTCCAATGGCAGGCATAGTGTTATCGGGATAGGGTGTACTAAGCCAAAAGGGGGTTCATTGTACTCATCATTATGAACAACTTTTACGGTGGAGCCATCCTAAAATCTCGTTTCTTTACGATCAGCTGTTCCATACAAAAAGTTCGTTGATGGACAAAATATATGGAAAAGCTGTCATTTTTTTTCTAGATTTCAGAGATCACCCCATATTTAAAAGCTGTGCGTAATTATGAGTACTCTGACCCCTTTGGGTTTAGTACACCCATTCCTGCAGGGCTATTCTAATTGGTCGGAAAGAAAGCAGCTTCCGCTCGGAAACCGCCTTCGGATCGATTCGAATCGTCTAATCGCGATTCACAACTATCCAGTCGAAAACTTTTGACATTTCAAATCGGAACAACAGCTGATTTTTCAGGGAAATCCTTCCGACAGACATTTGCTGTCGGAACCTTTCCCGTAGTTATTTTAATTCAATATTTCTAGCTATTCAAGGATAATTGCAAAAGTAAAACGTAAGTAACGTACTAGTTTTATCCTAATTCTTATCAAAATCGCCTATTGTGTTGTAATTTGATTTATTTATTCGAGGTTCATCCTCGGTGTCTAAAAATTGAAAATTCGATCGAATTACCATTATGTTTTCAAAGTTTCGATAATATCAATAGCGATCGATATCAACCTATTTTCAAGTCTATCTACCTATCAATAAGACAACTACTTTTGGAAGCCAATGTTCGTGTTCTTTGCAAAACTTGACTTAAAGTTTCATTTAACGTAGTATCCACGGCTTTAGTGAAATGTGAAAAGGGGAGAGCATCCTCCGATCTATCATCACCCTTTCCTTTATCATCTTCATCAAAGATTTAGCAACTATAATGTACGGATTTCATACGGATGACTAGGTGGAATGGCCATGTTAGCTTTAGCATGCCCTTCGGAACAAAAAAATAAAAATATTGAAACTGACAATTAATACAAATCTGACATGGCACCAACAATATCCCAGCACAAAAAGGTGTGTTTACAAATTATGTTACGGTTACAAAATAAGCATCATAATTTTAGAAATGTTATTTGTGCGCAATACACAATAGCATATTTTAAAATTTATAGCTCACTTTATTAAATGTCATATATTTTTAAATCCATTATCATATCAACACAATTTTTTTTTAGTTATAAATTTCTACCACGCGGGTTTTTATTCTACCATTATCAAGCTTCCTCTGTAAACATGTAACGGTCTACAATCTATGACGTCCCATTCGGAAAGTCCCGAAGATTACCGAAGTTCTTTCCGATTGAAGTGGTGAACACCAAATTAAAGCTCCATCGGAAACCAATCCGTCCCTCGGAAACGGATTGGCTTCCGAATCGGAAGCATCCGATTTAATTGAGAATCGCTATCCTGGGAGGCATACTCAAGTTGACTTCGTACGAAGGAACAATACAAAATTTTGAGAGTTTTAATAATGAGGTACATGTTCTACAGAATACACCACGGCGAGTGTGCATAAGAACTGCATGCGGAGCTATTCACAATCATTCGGAAACGTTTCCAATCGGATCCCAATAATTTCAAACTCAAATAGTATAGGCACAGGGGGCTAAGGGCTTTGGAGGGGTTGTGCCCCTCCAAAAGTTCCAAGAACTGTCGGCGCTAGGCCAGCAGGACTGAGGCACCTTCGGTAACACCGCCGTAGCAACTATGGCGGATACTATGGCACAGCGGTACCGGAGGCACCACAGCCAAACCAAGCGCCGACAGCGGGGATCGGGTCTTGATTGATACTCGAGGTGGATCACTAAGATCGCTTTCGGGTCACCTGAGTGTATTGAGTCGAGCTTCTAAAGTAGGTATTTTTTTTCCAAATGTATTTGAGACCCCCGGAAGTATACCCTTTTCAATGAAAAAATTATTATCAAAATCAGAAGTCAAAGTCAAAATGTTTTTATTCAATTTAGGTATCAAAGATACACTTAAGAACGTCAAAGTTATTTAAATAGACTCGACCGCCTTGTTCGGACTACTCTGTAAATAGTTATACGTGATCATACATAAAAAAAATTATGCGTCGATTTGTAAACCTCCGCCGTTTCGTCGGTTTATAAAAATATGTGTAATAGTGCACAAGCTTAGGGCGTTTGTGCAAAGAAGGTATGACTATGCATTATAGCTCAAATTTTAAAACATAATTGCTGCCATTGGCAGCAAAATTTTCAAAATTTCTGGGTTGTATATTTTCCGAGTTATAAACTAATACCTACTCGTTTGTGTAAGCTGAAGTGATATCACCCCAGCTGACACATGTTAAATCAACGAAACTATCAAACGTAGAGTTTTGATTTAAAGGGCAAAAATTAAAGCGTAATTGCTTTCAGATTCCTAGACCTCGTAGTTTCCACGTAACAATCAAAAAACAGTTTTCGCGCTCAAAAATTCAAATAGTTGGTTAAAGGCGGCGTTGCCGTTCCGTGCGGTAGATTTTTACAATTCAATTTGATCTTAGCCTGCATAGTTTTAGAAGTCATTTTAACTTGCGTTCAAAATTATTGTGCTATGATCAAATAAACACTTGGATCTGGGGGGCTATTCGGAGATAGGACTTTTTCATCTCGATCTCGATTCCTAGAACTCGAGGGAGAATCTCCTAAAAACAAACCATGTGGTATTCTCAAACAAGCATGAGATGAGATGGGCTTTTCTCACTCAAATTACGTTCCATTTTACTCGACTGTGCTTGCTAAAAACCGGTAAAATCGATAAAACGTATTTCGGGACCATTCTGCTCATTAAAGGCATACAATAATTAAATATCGTTAGGTTTAATCAAATGAACTAATATTATGATAATTATTACAAGTTACAAAAGTGAGAAGAATAAAATATAACATTTTCATTCCATAAAGGATTTGTGGGGAACGAAACGCACTTAGCCAAATAAATCATTGTTTTGTTTACAAATAGAGGTTATTAAAATCTAAAAATCTTTCCGTCATCACGCCTATCTATATTACATACTCTTTGATCACGCCTACAAAAACTATCACGATTAATAACATTAAACACTTAATAGGAACTACTAAGGCTTTCGTTTGTCGTTAAACCCAATGGAATGGAAGACCGGTTTGGAAGTTTTTTCCGAATCAATCGCCCCTATGTACTAATAACTTAAGACCTTCAAAATAATCTAACAGGGATAATAAAGTGACGCCAGGATACTTGTGGAGATAATTGTAAGTATTAAGTACTTTCTTATCACTATGTATGACCACATAATTTGTAAATAACCAAGGTTAACTTAACATAGAAGTCACAAACTTTTTCTTGTTTATAAATTGAAAAATGTTTCAGGTACCTATTGCTTAATGTATGCCGTTCGAGCCTAACACCTACCAACAAACAAGTCACCCAAGGACTCGTACGTGACTAATGGTTTCCAAGTTGGCTTTAGAAACCTGACTGTGGATGAGCTAAACAGCAATCACAACCACTATCAACAACAAATCTGTGGACTTAGTTACATATTTGTATGAACAAAAAATTTGAATTTTCTTAGACCCAGTAAGTAAGTATCTGAGAAATCACACTTTACACTAATTTTAAAAAGGCAAAAGTTTGAATGGAAGTATGTATTATATTAGATAGATGATGGTTGTTCTGAATTAAATTTGGCACAGAGATAGAGATAGATACTATAGGAATAATCTGGATAAGCACATTTATACATATAGATCAAGTAGCTGCGCCCCGCAGTTTCACCTGCGGTCCTGCAGAACCCATTATCTCTATCATCCTCTTCATTGTCTTATCATCATCCTTTTCTGTACCTCTGACATTGTGTATGCAAAATTTCATGATGATAGATTGAGTAGTTGAGGTGTGACAGCAGAACAAACAAACAAATTCATTTTTAAATTATTAGTTAGGATATCTATATTGCCAATCTACCTACCTTACACTCTGCATTAGGTAATATACTTACTAGCTGATCTGTGTACCTATAGCTATACTTCATACCCAGTGCGGTGAAGCTCAGCCCTCAGCTTCTTACATTTAGTGCTTTGCAATGAGGTTCGGCTAACGGACTATACAAACTATTATTACATAGAGAGTTTTAGGCAAGACAATCTAGCCATTCCCTAGTGATGCGATTGCCAACAAAGGACAAATTGACTTTTATATAATATGTAGTATACCGTTCACTTTGGGAAAAATTATAATCATTTCCTATATTTTCTCATAAATCTGTCCAGTATGTCCTAAACAAGATAATTTAAATCAGTCATGTAATGCAGAGCAAAAGTAAAATATAATGTTTGATACATTAAATAACATTGTGATTTTTTGTTTGCAGATTGAATTGTGATGGAAACCTACACTGCTACTTAAATTCAAGATGCTTTACTTAATATTTTGGAAGTAATCTGTTATTGTTTTAAGGACATTCTAATGAGTACAAACAGATTTTGAAAAAGCATGCAGCGAAAAAGATAAATAAATCAGTTTTTTTAATTGTATTATGTCTTGTTATTTAACATACTAGTGATGATAGCCTAGTCGCAGAAGATACGCCTCTCAAGCCAGAGGGAGAGGGTTTGGACCCAGCCAAAGGCATGCACCAACTTATTCATTGTGTGAGCATATGTACATATCTAATGTCATCTGCTAAGTAACTGGAGCCCGGTATATGGCGACAAGCTCACCGCCTGTCACATTTGGGACTGAATATCGTCCGCTAAAGTGTGGGTGTTGTACACCTCTGCCAGTCCATTCAAGGGGTAAGGCGTGATGATATGATATGTTATGTTCAACATGCAATGCTGGAAAAAAATTGTATTGTATACTCCACTTTGGTAAATATACTAACCCCCTTAGCAATAAACAGTGTATAGCCTTGGGATAATTATACAGTGTTTTGTCTTTATCTTTCTTTGTTGTTTTTGAACTCGATCGAAAATGGCAAATAACTGTAACTATTCTGAGGCTATACAACATTTATTGCTAGCTTCAATAGAGTTCAAGAATAAAAAAAAAGACAAAACTATATAACTATTCCGAAGCTATACAACGTTTATTGCTAAGGGGGATAATATTTACAGCTTAATATTATTTTTACAGACAAATTTACAAACAATATTATATAGCTTGGGGTGGGAGGAACATGATTGTAGATATTTGAAGGAAGTAGGATGGACTATGTCCGGGAGAGGATATCTTATAAGGAGGAAACTTAGATAGGGACAACTGAAGTAGATGTGATCTGTGTTATCTTCATCCAACCCACATTCACAGATTGAGTGCTCCCTGATCCTGAGTTTGGCTAAATAAACCAGAGTGCACGGGTGACTTAATTGGAAACATAAGATCACGCTCATGTTTCTCGGTTGAGCGGAATTTGAAGAACTAGGGAATTGTAGGGATACCTATTGGGTTGGATATCAGCATATCTACCCTTGATGTTTTGGGACGTCTCCCAGTATTTTGACCATTGATTTAGGAGGAAAAATTTAGGAAGAAAAAGGCCATGCGAGTATAATTGATGTATTCAAGATTCCAAAAGCTGCCTACAATCTATCTTGTCAAACCCTTTTCACTCCTCATTTCGTTTCCCTGTAATTTGTTAAATTAAGGAATCCCTCATAAATTGTTGTAAAATCGGTTGCACTCTTGTTTAAAATTGGCCACCTATAAAGGATCTCTTAATGTACTCAGTAAAGATGATAGAGTAGTTGAGATTATGCGACTTGACATAGAGGATAGCTTCTAGAAGGGCAATCGCTTCTCCAGTGAATACTGAGAAGTAAGATGGGCATTTTTATCTAAGACTTATTCTAGCAGATAGTATGCAAACAGCTGCTCCCACGGCACTGACTGTCGATAACTTCGACGCATCAGTGAATATGTTTACGCCAACCAGCGTAATGCGATGCGATCCTTTGCTAAAATAGGATAGTTCTTGTCAAATCGAAATGAAGTGAAATATTGGGTTGAAAAGTGAGAGGCAATAATTTTAGGTTAGCAAGTATAAACGTTGACGTATAGAATTTTTTTTTTTGCCCGTAGGGCAGGCTAAAGCCAACATAGCCATACCGTCTTGTCATCCGTTTGATTTTTGTACATGGGTTATTAAATTTAAGATGATAGCGGAGAGGGTGATGAAAAATTAGATGAATCCCTCCCCTTTTCCCATTTCAGTCGTGGATACTTTACTGAAACGTTAAGTCGAGTTCTGTAGAGAACACGAAAAGTTGCATTTCCTAATGTTTGTATCATTTGCCCACACTCGTGCACGTTAACGAACACGGCAAAGGTTACACAATTATTACACCTTAACACTCGAAGCATCACAAGTTTTAGAAAATAATACAAAATCACGACACCATCTTTTCGGTTCCCGCCAAAGACCCTCCTTGACTTATAGAAACGTATGACGTAGGTATTCAAATACTGAGTTGCCAGTTTTGTAGAAAAAATATATTTACGGGACCGAAGTGGCAACAAATGAGTCGCGACCCACTATCTCACTTACGTCTCGACTGCCTCCGACCACTCGAGACATCTCGGGCCCCAGCCATCGAGATAATCTCGATCTCTGGCGAAGAGAATAAGGCATCTCGATTTTAGGCATTTTTTTCGAGATGAGATGGTATCTCGAGTTGTAGGAATAGCCCTCCAGGGGCCCTATTCGGAAATAGGACTTTTTCATCTCGATCTCTATTCCTAGAACTCGAGGGAGAATCTCCTAAAAACAAACCATGTGGTATTCTCAAACAAGCATGAGATGAGATGGGCTTTTCTCACTCAAATTACGTTCCATTTTACTCGACTGTGCTTGCTAAAAACCGGTAAAATCGATAAAACGTATTTCGGGACCATTCTGCTCATTAAATGCATACAATAATTAAATATCGATATGTTTAATCAAATGAACTAATATTATGATAATTATTACAAGTTATAAAAGTGAGAAGAATAAAATATAACATTTTCATTCCATAAAGGATTTGTGGGGAACGAAACGCACTTAGCCAAATAAGTCATTGTTTTGTTTACAAATAGAGGTTATTAAAATCTAAAAATCTTTCCGTCATCACGCCCACAAAAACTATCACGATTAACAACATTAAACACTTAATAGGAACTACTAAGGCTTTCGTTTGTCGTTAAACCCAATGGAATGGAAGATCGGTTTGGAAGTTTTTTCCGAATCAATCGCCCCTATGTACTAATAACATAAGACCTTCAAAATGATCTAACAGGGTTAATAAAGTGACGCCAGGATACTTGTGGAGATAATTGTAAGTATTAAGTACTTTCTTATCACTATATATGACCACATAATTTGTAAATAACCAAGGTTAACTTAACCTAAAAGTCACAAACTTTTTCTTGTTTATAAATTGAAAAATGTTTCAGGTACCTACTGCGTAATTTATGCCGTTCGAGCCTAACACCTACCAACAAACAAGTCACCCAAGGACTCGTACGTGACTAATGGTTTCCAAGTTGGCTTTAGAAACCTGACTGTGGATGAGCTAAACAGCAATCACAACCACTATCAACAACAAATCTGTGGACTTAGTTACATATTTGTATGAACAAAAAAATTGAATTTTCTTAGACCCAGTAAGTATCTGAGAAATCACACTTTACACTAATTTTAAAAAGGCAAAAGTTTGAATGGAAGTACATATGTATATATTAGATAGATGATGGTTGTTCTGAATTAAATTTGGCACAGAGATAAAGATAGATACTATAGGAATAATCTGGATAAGCACATTTATACATATATATCAAGTAGCTGCGCCCCGCAGTTTCACCTGCGGTCCTGCAGAACCATTATCTCTATCATCCTCTTCATTGTCATATCATCGTCCTTTTCTGTACCTCTGACATTGTGTATGCAAAATTTCATGATGATAGATTGAGTAGTTGAGGTGTGACAGCAGAACAAACAAACAAATTCATTTTTAAATTATTAGTTAGGATATCTATATTGCCAATCTACCTACCTTACACTCTGCATTAGGTAATATACTTACTAGCTGATCTCTGTACCTATAGCTATACTTCATACCCAGTGCGGTGAAGCTCAGCTCTCAGCTTCTTACATTTAGTGCTTTGCAATGAGGTTCGGCTAACGGACTATAAAACTAATATTACATAGAGAGTTTTAGGCAAGACAATCTAGCCATTCCCTAGTGATGTGCTTGCCAACAAAGGACAAATTGACTTTTATCTAAGTAGTATACCGTTCACTTTGGGAAAAATTATAATCATTTCCTATATTTTCCCATAAATCTGTCCAGTATGTCCTAAACAAGATAATTTAAATCAGTCATGTAATGCAGAGCAAAAGTAAAATATAATGTTTGATACATTATGTAACATTGTGATTTTTTGTTTGCAGATTGAATTGTGATGGAAACCTACACTGCTACTTAAATTCAAGATGCTTTACTTAATATTTTGGAAGTAATCTGTTATTGTTTTAAGGACATTCTAATGAGTACAAACAGATTTTGAAAAAGCATGCAGCAAAAAAGATAAATAAATCAGTTTTTTTTATTGTATTATGTCTTGTTATTTAACATACTAGTGATGATAGCCTAGTCGCAGAAGATACGCCTCTCAAGCCAGAGGGAGAGGGTTTGGACCCAGCCAAAGGCATGCACCAACTTATTCATTGTGTGAGCATATTGTACATATCTAATGTCATCTGCTAAGTAACTGGAGCCCGGTATATGGCGACAAGCTCACCGCCTGTCACATTTAGGACTGAATATCGTCCGCTAAAGTGTGGGTGTTGTACACCTCTGCCAGTCCATTCAGGGGAAAGGCGTGATGATATGATATGTTATGTTCAACATGCAATGCCGAAAAATATTTCTATTGTATACTCCACTTTGGTAAATATACTAACCCCCTTAGCAATAAACAGTGTATAGCCTTGGGATAATTATACAGTGTTTTGTCTTTATCTTTCTTTGTTGTTTTTGAACTCGATCGAAAATGGCAAAAGACTGTAACTATTCTGAGGCTATACAACATTTATTGCTAGCTTCAATAGAGTTCAAGAATTAAAAAAAAGACAAAACTATATAACTATTCCAAAGCTATACAACGTTTATTGCTAAGGGGGATAATATTTACAGCTTAATATTATTTTTACAGACAAATTTACAAACAATATTATATAGCTTGGGGTGGGAGGAACATGATTGTAGATATTTGAAGGAAGTAGGATGGACTATGTCCGGGAGAGGATATCTTATAAGGAGGAAACTTAGATTGGGACAACTGAAGCAGATGTGATCTGTGTTATCTTCATCCAACCCACATTCACAGATTGAGTGCTCCCTGAGCCTGAGTTTGGCTAAATAAACCAGAGTGCACGGGTGACTTAATTGGAGACAACATAAGATTATGCTCATATGTTTCTCGTTTGAGCGGAATTTGAAGAACTAGGGAATTGTAGGGATACCTATTGGGTTGGATATCAGCATATCTACCCTTGATGTTTTGGGACGTCTCCCAGTATTTTGACCATTGATTTAGGAGGAAAAATTTAGGAAGAAAAAGGCCATGCGAGTATAATTGATGTATTCAAGATTCCAAAAGCTGCTTACAATCTATCTTGTCAAACCCTTTTCACTCCTCATTTCGTTTCCCTGTAATTTGTTAAATTAAGGAATCCCTCATAAATTGTTGTAAAATAGGTTGCACTCTTGTGCAAAATTGGCCACCTATAAAGGATCTCTTAGTGTACTCAGTAAAGATGATAGAGTAGTTGAGATTATGCGACTTGACATAGAGGATAGCTTCTAGAAGGGCAATCGCTTCTCCAGTGAATACTGAGAAGTAAGATGGGCATATATAACTAAGACTTATTCTAGCAGATAGTATGCAAACAGCTGCTCCCACGGCACTGACTGTCGATAACTTCGACGCATCAGTGAATATGTTTACGCCAACCAGCGTAATGCGATGCGATCCTTTGGTAAAATAGGATAGTCCTTGTCAGATCGAAATGAAGTGGACTATTGGGTTGAAAAGTGAGAGGCAATAATTTTAAGTTTAAATTATCAAACAAGTATAAACGTTGACGTCCCTTTATTCTACCATCACTAAGTGTAAAGTTCCGCTTCCAATACACATTTCTTCTCTGCTCTCATTCCCAAACAAAAAAATCATTTTTTCATTAGCTAATTTCATTCAGTCCAATAACATCCGTCTTTAGTTTTTCTTTCTTTTTCCTTTCATTTCTTCTATAGTACCATCTACCCCACCAGGATTATTTCTCTTCTTTTCTTTTAGAGTAACTTTTTACTATCACCTCCCTCACTGTTGATGGCAAAATTGCCCCAAAACCCTAAGGGGCAGAAGCCACTATATTTAAAAAAAAAAAAAAAAAAAAACATTGACGTATAGAATTTTTTTTTGCCCGTAGGGCAGGCTAAAGCCAACATAGCCATACCGTCTTGTCATCCGTTTGATTTTTGTACATGGGTTATTAAATTTAAGATGATAGCGGAGAGGGTGATGAAAAATTAGATGAATCCCTCCCCTTTTCCCATTTCAGTCGTGGATACTTTACTGAAACGTTAAGTCGAGTTCTGTAGAGAACACGAAAAGTTGCATTTCCTAATGTTTGTATCATTTGCTTACACTCGTGCACGTTAACGAACACGGCAAAGGTTACACAATTATTACACTTTAACACTCGAAGCATCACAAGTTTTAGAAAATAATACAAAATCACGACACCATTTTTTCGGTTCCCGCCAAAGACCCTCCTTGACTTAAAGAAACGTATGACGTAGGTATTCAAATACTGAGTTGCCAGTTTTGTAGAAAAAATATATTTACGGGACCGAAGTGGCAACAAATGAGTCGCGACCCACTATCTCACTTACGTCTCGACTGCCTCCGACCACTCGAGACATCTCGGGCCCCAGCCATCGAGATAATCTCGATCTCTAGCGAAGAGAATAAGGCATCTCGATTTTAGGCATTTTTTTCGAGATGAGATGGTATCTCGAGTTGTAGGAATAGCCCTCCAGGGGCCCGATTCGGAGATAGGACTTTTTCATCTCGATCTCGATTCCTAGAACTCGAGGGAGAATCTCATAAAAACAAACCATGTGGTATTCTCAAACAAGCATGAGATGAGATAGGCTTTTCTCACTCAAATTACGTTCCATTTTACTCGACTGTGCTTGCTAAAAACCGGTAAAATCGATAAAACGTATTTCGGGACCATACTGCTCATTAAAGGCATACAATAATTAAATATCGATATGTTTAATCAAATGAACTAATATTATGATAATTATTACAAGTTATAAAAGTGAGAAGAATAAAATATAACATTTTCATTCCATAAAGGATTTGTGGGGAACGAAACGCACTTAGCCAAATAAGTCATTGTTTTGTTTACAAATAGAGGTTATTAAAATCTAAAAATCTTTCCGTCATCACGCCCACAAAAACTATCACGATTAACAACAACACTTAATAGGAACTACTAAGGCTTTCGTTTGTCGTTAAACCCAATGGAATGGAAGATCGGTTTGGAAGTTTTTTCCGAATCAATCGCCCCTATGTACTAATAACATAAGACCTTCAAAATAATCTAACAGGGTTAATAAAGTGACGCCAGGATACTTGTGGAGATTATTGTAAGTATTAAGTACTTTCTTATCACTATATATGACCACATAATTTGTAAATAACCAAGGTTAACTTAACCTAAAAGTCACAAACTTTTTCTTGTTTATAAATTGAAAAATGTTTCAGGTATCTACTGCGTAATTTATGCCGTTCGAGCCTAACACCTACCAACAAACAAGTCACCCAAGGACTCGTACGTAACTAATGGTTTCCAAGTTGGCTTTAGAAACCTGACTGTGGATGAGCTAAACAGGAATCACAACCACTATCAACAACAAATCTGTGGACTTAGTTACATATTTGTATGAACAAAAAAATTGAATTTTCTTAGACCCAGTAAGTAAGTATCTGAGAAATCACACTTTACACTAATTTTAAAAAGGCAAAAGTTTGAATGGAAGTACACATGTATATATTAGATAGATGATGGTTGTTCTGAATTAAATTTGGCACAGAGATAAAGATAGATACTATAGGAATAATCTGGATAAGCACATTTATACATATATATCAAGTAGCTGCGCCCCGCAGTTTCACCTGCGGTCCTGCAGAACCATTATCTCTATCATCCTCTTCATTGTCTTATCATCGTCCTTTTCTGTACCTCTGACATTGTGTATGCAAAATTTCATGATGATAGATTGAGTAGTTGAGGTGTGACAGCAGAACAAACAAACAAATTCATTTTTAAATTATTAGTTAGGATATCTATATTGCCAATCTACCTACCTTACACTCTGCATTAGGTAATATACTTACTAGCTGATCTCTGTACCTATAGCTATACTTCATACCCAGTGCGGTGAAGCTCAGCTCTCAGCTTCTTACATTTAGTGCTTTGCAATGAGGTTCGGCTAACGGACTATACAAACTAATATTACATAGAGAGTTTTAGGCAAGACAATCTAGCCATTCCCTAGTGATGTGCTTGCCAACAAAGGACAAATTGACTTTTATCTAAGTAGTATACCGTTCACTTTGGGAAAAATTATAATAATTTCCTATATTTTCCCATAAATCTGTCCAGTATGTCCTAAACAAGATAATTTAAATCAGTCATGTAATGCAGAGCAAAAGTAAAATATAATGTTTGATACATTAAGTAACATTGTGATTTTTTGTTTGCAGATTGAATTGTGATGGAAACCTACACTGCTACTTAAATTCAAGATGCTTTACTTCATATTTTGGAAGTAATCTGTTATTGTTTTAAGGACATTCTAATGAGTACAAACAGATTTTGAAAAAGCATGCAGCGAAAAAGATAAATAAATCAGTTTTTTTTATTGTATTATGTATTGTTATTTAACATACTAGTGATGATAGCCTAGTCGCAGAAGATACGCCTCTCAAGCCAGAGGGAGAGGGTTTGGACCCAGCCAAAGGCATGCACCAACTTATTCATTGTGTGAGCATATGTACATATCTAATGTCATCTGCTAAGTAACTGGAGCCCGGTATATGGTGACAAGCTCACCGCCTGTCACATTTAGGACTGAATATCGTCCGCTAAAGTGTGGGTGTTGTACACCTCTGCCAGTCCATTCAGGGGAAAGGCGTGATGATAATGATATGTTATGTTCAACATGCAATGCCGAAAAATATTTGTATTGTATACTCCACTTTGGTAAATATACTAACCCCCTTAGCAATAAACAGTGTATAGCCTTGGGATAATTATACAGTGTTTTGTCTTTATCTTTCTTTGTTGTTTTTGAACTCGATCGAAAATGGCAAAAGACTAACTATTCTGAGGCTATACAACATTTATTGCTAGCTTCAATAGAGTTCAAGAATTAAAAAAAAGACAAAACTATACAACTATTCCAAAGCTATACAACGTTTATTGCTAAGGGGGATAATATTTACAGCTTAATATTATTTTTACAGACAAATTTACAAACAATATTATATAGCTTGGGGTGGGAGGAACATGATTGTGGTTTTTTGAAGGAAGTAGGATGGACTATGTCCGGGAGAGGATATCTTATAAGGAGGAACCTTAGATTGGGACAACTGAAGCAGATGTGATCTGTGTTATCTTCATCCAACCCACATTCACAGATTGAGTGCTCCCTGAGCCTGAGTTTGGCTAAATAAACCAGAGTGCACGGGTGACTTAATTGGAGACAACATAAGATCATGCTCATATGTTTCTCGGTTGAGCGGAATTTGAAGAACTAGGGAATTGTAGGGATACCTATTGGGTTGGATATCAGCATATCTACCCTTGATGTTTTGGGACGCCTCCCAGTATTTTGACCATTGATTTAGGAGGAAAAATTTAGGAAGAAAAAGGCCATGCGAGTATAATTGATGTATTCAAGATTCCAAAAGCTGCTTACAATCTATCTTGTCAAACCCTTTTCACTCCTCATTTCGTTTCCCTGTAATTTGTTAAATTAAGGAATCCCTCATAAATTGTTGTAAAATAGGTTGCACTCTTGTGCAAAATTGGCCACCTATAAAGGATCTCTTAGTGTACTCAGTAAAGATGATAGAGTAGTTGAGATTATGCGACTTGACATAAAGGATAGCTTCTAGAAGGGCAATCGCTTCTGCAGTGAATACTGAGAAGATGGGCATTTATAACTAAGACTTATTCTAGCAGATAGTATGCAAACAGCTGCTCCCACGGCACTGACTGTCGATAACTTCGACGCATCAGTGAATATGTTTACGCCAACCAGCGTAATGCGATGCGATCCTTTGGTAAAATAGGATAGTCCTTGTCAGATCGAAATGAAGTGGACTATTGGGTTGAAAAGTGAGAGGCAATAATTTTAAGTTTTTATCAAACAAGTATAAACATTGACGTATAGAATTTTTTTTTGCCCGTAGGGCAGGCTAAAGCCAACATAGCCATACCGTCTTGTCATCCGTTTGATTTTTGTACATGGGTTATTAAATTTAAGATGATAGCGGAGAGGGTGATGAAAAATTAGATGAATCCCTCCCCTTTTCCCATTTCAGTCGTGGATACTTTACTGAAACGTTAAGTCGAGTTCTGTAGAGAACACGAAAAGTTGCATTTCCTAATGTTTGTATCATTTGCTTACACTCGTGCACGTTAACGAACACGGCAAAGGTTACACAATTATTACACTTTAACACTCGAAGCATCACAAGTTTTAGAAAATAATACAAAATCACGACACCATTTTTTCGGTTCCCGCCAAAGACCCTCCTTGACGTATAGAAACGTATGACGTAGGTATTCAAATACTGAGTTGCCAGTTTTGTAGAAAAAATATATTTACGGGACCGAAGTGGCAACAAATGAGTCGCGACCCACTATCTCACTTACGTCTCGACTGCCTCCGACCACTCGAGACATCTCGGGCCCCAGCCATCGAGATAATCTCGATCTCTAGCGAAGAGAATAAGGCATCTCGATTTTAGGCATTTTTTTCGCGATGAGATGGTATCTCGAGTTGTAGGAATAGCCCTCCAGGCTGGTTCTACCATCGCCAAATGTGTTAGTTATCAAAATCACTTACAACAAATACAACAAATATACAAATATTAAATACAAGTTTATACAAAGATTTAAAAATCCCTGAAAATTATAGACAATTCCCAGATATACCTGCGGTCCCACACTAGGCTCAAGGCCCGTAACGTGGAAACCAAGAGGACGAAAATTTATTACATTAAAGAGGTGTCCTAGCGAATATCTACAGTTATCAAAATTGAATTTAAGTATTAGCAATTTAAGTTATAAGTACAATTTTCCTAGTAAGTGTGTTGAGTGTGTGTATGCGTGCATACGCGCGCGCGCGCGCGTGTGTGTGAGTGTGTGTGTGTGTGTGCGTGCGCTCGTGACTGAGTTTGAAATTGTGTAAGGGAATGTTGAAAATCAGGTATGCTCACTGCTCCGTACGAACACGGGTTATTAAGTTTTCGGTGTTTTCGTAGTACAAAGTTAGTAACCATTCACGGACTGCTCGCTTCACTTTCGACGACCTTTCGTTTTTCAATGTAGGGAGAACTTTAAGAGCTGCGTTGTATAGACGTGTAAGGAGTGAGTCTGGATGTCGGTTTGCAAAAGCAGAGCTTATGTTGTTTGTCTATAGCAGCGGCAGCGGCTAGCACGCCGCACGTGCAATGGAAATCGGTGTTGATGTGAGGAAACAGATCGTAGATGAAATAAGATTCAATATCATATTTTATGGATGTATTGTGTTCAACGAAACCTTTTAGTACACTTTGTATTACAATAAACATAGATGCAAAACGATTTTAATAATTATTAAGTTGCACAGACACTTGACGCGGGAGGCCATGAAAATCGAGAGAGTGAGAGAGATATACAGTGTGACAGAGCAAAAACACACAGAGTACACCACAGACCTATAATATTGGGGATACCATTTTATAAATAAATAATATTCCCAATAGCATTATTTAACACTTCCCCTCATGCGTAACATGAATAGAACACTTCAACAATGTAGACCAACAATACTGACATGATACATAATTAACAACTCAGGTTAACTTAACAATATCTACATCGTTTCAACTTCATGTCTAGCATGCCTTCAATATGACAACCAGTTATAAATTGAGAATTACTTTATCTCTGTCACTTACATCAATGACTATGTTACAAACATTCATGGCTCAGCGTTTGAAACATCTTGATTATTGGAACTTCTACATATTCACATTTCTCAAACCTAAGTCAGTAACAAAACAATCATGCTTACAGCTAGTTAAAGGTTTTGTAAACAGATCAGCCACCATTCGTTCAGTAGGCAAATAATTTATAATTACATTCTTTTCCTTAACAATATCTTTTACGAAATGGTAGCATAGGTCAATATGTTTAGTCTTTTTGTGGCAATATTCTTTAGTTTCAAGCAACTTAAGGGCGCTTTGATTATCACTATAGATTCTACAATTAAAATGTTTCTCAAAAATTTCATACAAAAAATTTCTAACAAAACATATTTCTTTACAAGAATCTGCTAAAGCTAGATATTCCGCCTGTGTCGTTGAAAGCGCGACACACCGTTGCTTACGTGACTCCCAACACACAGTAGAGTCACCAATCTTTACAATGAAGCCACTATATGACCTTCTATCAGCGACATTATTGGCAAAATCAGCATCAGCATAAACTGACATGTCAAAATTACCGGATTTTGTAAATACAAGTCTCTTATCAATTGTACCACTCAAGTACCTCAAAATCCGCTTAGCAGCCAGCCAATGATGTCGCGTAAACGCTGTATTAAATTGACTTAGATGACTAAGAGCATACATAATGTCTGGTCTAGAACAAACGGCCAAATACATCAAACATCCTATCAATTCTCTATAAGGATATGTATTACTTGACAACATGTCTTTATCTGTGGCCTTGTTTAACTTATTTACCACCATAGGAGTAGAAACACTTTTGCAATTAGTCATACCAAACCGTTCCAATAATCTTCTTATGTATTCAGATTGTTCAAACATTAAGGTACCTTGGGCTCTGTCCCTATGTATTCTAATGCCCAAACAATTCTTTAATGTACCTAAACTTTTACAACTAAATTCTGACTGTAATACTTTCAACAATTTCTCTTTCTCAAACATACAATCAGAGAACACATAAAAGTCATCGACATACAATGCTACAAATGTCAACTTATTGTCATATTTCTTAAAATAAACACATGGTTCACACATACTTTGTAAATAACCATTGTTAGTCAATAAAACATGGACACTATTGTTCCACAGCCTGCTTGCTTGCTTCAGACCATACAAACTTTTATTTAGCAAACAAACTTTTGTCTTATCATTTAAACTTAAACCAACAGGCTGTTCCATATAAATACGCTCATCAAGTCTAGAATGTAAAAAAGCTGTATTTATATCTATATGTTCTATGTCCATATTTAACTCATTAGCGATACAAAACAAAATCCTAAGTGAAGAATGTCTTACAACAGGTGAGAAGGTATCTGAGTAATCTATACCGGGCTTTTGACTGAAACCTCTTGCCACTAGACGAGCTTTATATATTGTACAATTACCTGAAGCATCTGACTTCAACTTAAAGACCCATTTACAACTAACAACATTGCAATTACTTGGTCTATCTACTATTTGCCAAACATCATTTTTCATAAGAGAATTAAATTCTTCTTGCATGGCAGCTAACCACTTGTCTTTTTCAGGGCTGGCCATTGCCTCCTCATAAGTTTGAGGTTCACTATGAAAACCATTAACCAAAAATGATATGTCAGATGAGTCAGATAGGTCATAGTCTACATACCTGACTGGTTTATTATTTCTAGTAGAACGAACAGGTCGCTCGCTAACACTACTAGGAACCTGCTGTGACGACAAACCTTCCCCTCGAACGACTGTTTCGTTCATGGAAGAAGAGCCACACTGCTCTCCACCATCTTCATTGTCAGTCCCGCTGTTCTCCTCTGCACTTTGGAAGGAAGATTCTTCTGAAACGGGAGACAAGTATAAGTCATTATTCAAACTTTCACAATTGTTCATCTCATTGGATTTACTATCATTATTATCATTACTAATATCACAGTTAACTTTGTCAATTACATTGTCAGAACTATTTAAAACCTTGCTTTGCATTTGCACCTGACAATTTATATCACCGTCTTGAATGTTGCTTTGCATGCCATTCAAGCATTCTTGGAATTGGTGGCTTTGCATACCAATACCATCATAAGTAAAATTATTACATACATTTTGTGTCTCAATATTGCTCTCTGCACAGTGGTTCACAAACTGGTTCTCAAAGAATGACACAGTTCTAGAAATAATGATCTGCTTGGGCCTAGAAGGATCTATCAACCTATAACCTTTACTGTGCTCACTGTAGCCAACAAAAATACAACGCTTTGATTTAGAATCAAGCTTGTCACGTTTCATACCAGGAATGAGAGTCATAGCCATGCAGCCAAAAACGCGTAGATGGCTAACATCCACCTTGTGACCGGACCAAACTTCTTCAGGAATCTTACCAACTAAAGCAGCTGTAGGGCTTCGGTTTTTTAGATAAATCGCAGTTGATACTGCCTCTCCCCAATACTCTTTAGGAAGACGAGCTTCACAAAGCATACAACGAGCTTTCTCAAAAAGTGTTCGGTTCAGTCTTTCAGATACTCCATTCTGGGAAGGGCTATAAGGGCAACTGGTTTGGTGTAAAATACCCTCACCTTCAAAATATCTGGAGAATTCAGCACTACAATATTCTCCACCCCCATCAGTTCGCAGACATTTTATAAAACAACCAGTTTGTTTCTCGACAGTTGCCTTAAAGCTCTTAAATTTGGACAAAACTTCAGATTTACGTGTGATAAAATAGCCAAATGTTTTTCTAGAAAAATCATCGGTGAATGTAAGTAGATACCTGGCCTCACCCAGACTACTGACGGACATGGGACCTGCTAAATCAGAGTGGATAAGCTCCAAAAGTTGATTAGCACGTTTAGCTTCACCCCTAGGAAACTTTTTGACTGCAAGCTTCCCCTCAACGCATGACACACATTTTGGAATGGTTGCCTCATGCTGAGTAAAGTGATCCAAACCGGTAACAAGCTTACGGAGAACACTTACCCCTTTATAACTCAAATGTCCCAGCCGCCTATGCCACAATTCCTCCGATGCACAAATGGGAGCTTCAGTGTCGAGCGAACTTTGTGGCTGTGACACAGCTTCCATGTCAACATTCATGGCAACATCTGACTGCACCTGCGAATCAGTCAGAAAAACACACACATCGTCCAATATATAAATCCCCCCATGTCTAGTGGCAGTAACAATCACAGAATCACCCTTCGAAACATGACACTTATTTCGAGAAAAATTAACAGATAAACCCTTCTCACTTAATTTACTAACACTTATTAAATTAGTTGAGAGGCTTGGTATTAATAAAACATCTGTTACAGTCTGTGACCTATTTCCTAAAGGAATGTTTACATCGCCAACACCTAGACACTTCATGGAATTTCCATCAGCAACGCAAACTGTCTTAACACATTTCTTTAAATTAATAAACCACTGAGCACTGTTACACATATGTGTACTCGCACCGCTGTCAAGGAGCCAGTCTGAGGCCTTAAAAGTTCCGCCAGTTGCTCCTGCCAGCAAAGCTGTCTCATTTTTCTTATTTTCTAAATGCTTTTTAAATCTGAAGCATTTTGCTTTGATATGACCAGCTTTTGAGCAAAAGTGACAAGTTATCTTCCTGTTGGTATTTTGTTTCGTCAGGAGAGCGAGTTCACCACTAAGGTCTCGTTTTCTACGATGCTCCTCCTGCAAAAGACGCATTCTAACTTGTTCACTGCTGACATTTCCAGATGTCGCAACTGCTTCCAGGCTAGAAACCACCACATCATAGTCCTGGGGTAGACCACTCAGTATCAGCTCAGCAACTTCTGCATCTTCCATTATACGTCCTATATCTGTGAGCTGCTGGACCAGGGTCATTATATGTTCTATAAACATCTCCATGTTGTTGAAGTCGGTGTAACATGCACGGTGTAACTTTCTCAGAAGCGTCACTCGCCGACAGAAACCTCTGTCCTCAAAAGTCGAGCTAAGTCTGGTCCACGCCTCTTGTGCTGTCTTAGCATTACGCACATATTGGATACAAGTCGGCTTTACAGACAGACAAATTCGCGCTAGTGCACGCAAATCTTTATTTATATCAACTGAATTGGGATCGACAGATTCGACGCACGACCATAAATCGTCAATTATAAGGGCCATTTTCATGTTAAATTTCCAAATATGAAAATTACTCACGCCATCTAGCTTTTCAAAAGCATAAAATTGTCGTCCACTTTGTTCACTTGCACCACTTCCAGGAGATATCTCAGGTGTACGGCTGCCACCGGATGTACGAACCGCATTTGATCCCGTCGCCATCTCGTCGCAATTCTTGAAGAATCCACCGCCTACGCTCGTCGGCAATAAATCATAGGTTATGCAAACGTAACGCGTTGACTTTGTAAACACGCCGGCACACAATAGCGTTAACCAACACGCTATCAGCCAAACGGAGCAGTAGCGGCGAAGCGACCGCGTTGTCCCCAACAGTCTCATCAAACAAGTCTTCGTTTTCTCTGTTCTGTTCCTCACACAGTTCCTGGGGCCAAAACCTGTTGTTTGTCTATAGCAGCGGCAGCGGCTAGCACGCCGCACGTGCAATGGAAATCGGTGTTGATGTGAGGAAACAGATCGTAGATGAAATAAGATTCAATATCATATTTTATGGATGTATTGTGTTCAACGAAACCTTTTAGTACACTTTGTATTACAATAAACATAGATGCAAAACGATTTTAATAATTATTAAGTTGCACAGACACTTGACGCGGGAGGCCATGAAAATCGAGAGAGTGAGAGAGATATACAGTGTGACAGAGCAAAAACACACAGAGTACACCACAGACCTATAATATTGGGGATACCATTTTATAAATAAATAATATTCCCAATAGCATTATTTAACAGCTTACACTAGCTATCGGCACCCTGAAAATTCGTCTCTTTTCAAGTTCAGCAAACTGGCTAGACTCCTTGGTGGAAATGTGAATTGCGACCGTAGCCTTATGTATGAAAAACTTACGTACCTAATTACTTAAAAAAAAAAAAAAAATTTACAAAAAGTAGAGTAGGAAATTTTAAAAATCTCTCAATCTCTCTCTCTCAATTGAAAACTCTATGAATAAAGACATCAAACAGTTTTGGAAGTTCGTTAACAACAGAAAAGGTCACGTTGCAATGTCTCATACCATGCATTTTAGTAGTTTGTCTTCATCCGATGGTCAGGGTATATGCGAATTGTTTTCGAGCTATTTCGGTTCAGTCTTTGAAGACGGTGCGAACAGTAACGTCTCTCAATCTCTCAATGATGTGTTACTGAATACTACTGAGAACAGAAGTACGTACTCTTTGACCACTGTCTCAATCACTGAGGAGGATATTATTTTAAAAATTAAACGATTAGATAACAAAAAAGGAGCTGGACCTGACGAACTCCCCCCTTCATTCATTAAGCTCTGTGGCAAAGAGCTGTGTGCGCCATTGAAAATAATATTTAGTAAATCTCTTATTAGTGGTACCTTTCCCAAACGATGGAAAACTGCACACATCATTCCCATCTACAAAAGTGGTGATAAATCGCGATGCGAAAATTACAGACCCATTAGCATTTTATCTTGCTTTGCTAAATTATTTGAGTCTCTAGTATATCCTCAATTATATAATCATTTTAAACCATTTCTTTCTGACAAACAACACGGTTTCGTTAAAAATAAATCAACAGTTACTAACCTTCTGGAGTATAAAAATTTCCTCTGCAAAAGTTTCGCTGTAGGTGGTCAGGTCGACTCAATTTACACAGATTTCTCAAAGGCTTTCGATAAAGTTAATCATAGTATTATGTGTCATAAGCTTAAGTCTTACGGCGTGCATGGCAGCCTGTTTCGCTGGATCAGCTCATACCTAAGTAATAGAAGTCAGTTAGTTGCACTAAAAGGGTTCATTTCTTCTCCTATGCCAGTGTCTTCAGGAGTCCCACAGGGCTCTCATTTAGGGCCGCTCCTGTTTATAATTTTTATTAATGACCTTATCGAGCGCTTGTCATGCCAGTGTTTGCTTTACGCCGACGACCTAAAAATATTTAACATAATATCCTCTTCCAGTGATTGTAACAAACTACAAGCTGATTTAGACACCGTCTCAGACTGGTGCATTTTAAACCGCATGCATCTCAACACTCGCAAATGTTTTGTTATATCCCTCACTAACAAGCGAAACAAAATTGTTCATAATTACACGATTAACGACCTTGTTCTTACAAGATCCAATGTTGCGAAAGACTTGGGAATATTGTTTGATGAGCAACTTTCCTTCCGAGCACATTATCAGCATATAACTACCAAAGCCAATCAGCTCCTCGGATTTGTTTTCAGATCTACTAAAGGTTTCAAAAATCCTAAATCTCTTATTTACTTATTTTCGGCTCTCGTTCGATCTGTGTTGGAATATGGAAGCCCCATCTGGTCTCCGTTTTATAAAGTACATATTGAGGCAATAGAAAGGGTTCAAAAGAAATGTCTAAGAATGCTGTGTTATCGCCTGAAGCTTGGTCGCTCTGATCTCAATTATGAATCGCGTTTGTCAAAATTCAATGTTAATAAGCTAGAAACACGTCGAAAATACTTCGATTTTATTTATCTTTATAAAATAGTTAACTCAATGGTCGATACTCCCAATCTACTCTCACAATTAAATTTTAATATCAAATATAGCGTGCGTCGCTCTAATCGTACAAATCGTTTCGCATTACAAGTTTATAATAATAATATTTCTATATATAATCCCTTAGTCAGAATGGCTCGCCAATATAACGAATTGGCAAGAACCAACGCAATACTTGACATCTTCTCTCCTAAATTTATTCTGTATGTTAACGTCCTTAAAAATATCCTTTATCATACGCATCTGGCTCAGACAGGACCTAACTTCTAGTGGATGTGTGAAGTCTGACTGCTCCTCAGCAGACAGACTTTACCTACTTGCTTTGAGTGTTATTATTCAGAGTGAGGACTCTGAGTAGTGATACTCATAGCTTACAATTCATGTTCTTGTGCCACAACTGGAGTGGATTCTTTCTCCGCTCTAATTTAAGTCTATACTTGAATCAGAGCGGAGAGAGAATTTACTCCATGCTTATACATATCCATTAGAATACATTTGAAAGTCAGACCTATCATAATTTGTCGTATGTTTGTAGTCTCCTATATATTATTTTATACGTCATCATGTTTTATATTGTATCATATTGTTTTGTATTGTATCCTATTGTTTTATATTGTAATTCAATAATGTATGTACCTAAGTACTTAAAGTGTGTTATATAAACTTAAGACCTTACTGAACCTATATTGCACACATGTTTTGATGTACAATCCAGATCTTATCTGTGTTTCTGGCGATCCATTAGGATCTATTACTAAGTTCTCTTAGATTGTAACTTGTTTTGTGTGTTAAATAAATAAATAAAAAAAAAAAAATAGTAGGCCATATTCTATCTCTGTGCCAAATTTCATCCAACTCCGTTCAGCCGTTATGGCAATTGAGTAACAATAACTGTTTGCTGTGCGCTGGTGTAGGACGGTAGCCATATATAGGACGGATGTCTCCGATACTGCGATCCCTTGCCACATTCAATGCTCTCCTTGGCGCTAATCCAAAATGCGATTCATTTGACGGTCCTTGGAATAACATTATTGAACAGATTTTGACATATTGTGAGGTGACTTCGAAAAGCGGTGCAAGTCGTTTCACTTACATAATTAAGAATTGGTACCTATGTATTGTCACTGAAATTTTGAAATTGTTATGTATTCTTTTGTAAAATTTGTCATTTTATTTTAATCTGATATTTAATTGACATTGATTATTACTATTCGTTTAATCGGTGCTAATTTGAAATAAACAAATAAAATTAAATACAAACTTCATCCATCCACTCAAATTTTCGCATTTTTATTATATTAGTGTGAGTAGTGCAAACCGGCAGCTGTCCCGCTCCGTAGCCCCATGCTCAGAGTTTGCTGGAAGCGACCTTATTGTTGAACTCAACTTATTGTTAAAAGTAACTTTTACTTTCACTTACTTTTTATTGTTAATTTAAAAAATAAATAATAATGAGAATTAAGTTTTTCAACAATCCACCGAGGGTTTTGTTGAAATATTGATTAGGGTCCCGAATATCACTGATTTTCGAGGTATTCCGCGACCGACCGCAGACGACAGCAGCAGACGATGTGTCGCCTGCTGCCGGCGCCGGGGCGGGGCCGCGACTGCAGACGAGTCTGCAGCGACGGCACGCTAAATAGTCGGGGAGTATGTGTTATTCCTGTGTAAGTGTGACAAGCTTTTTGTTATTAGTTAACAACCTATCCCCTCCTTCACTGTTGCTGGCAAAATTCCCCCAAAACCAAAGAGGCAGGAGCAAAGTTATAAAAACTAACCTCTATTTCTCTAACTCTACGTATTCAAAGAAAATGTTTCAATCGGTTAGAATTTTTATTTATTTATATTAAGGAAAATCAACAGCTGAAATATCTTACTAATAACTAATATAACTAATATAACGCTGCTAGCTGAAGTCAAGCTTGTCTCGCCATCTCTTTCGACTCGTAAATGACACCTTTGTCTATATATCCCCCGCCATAGTATATATACAAACTATCGTGGTAATTCTTTCTTCTTGCGTACAGTATCTAACTTTAATTCTAACTTTTCTCAGCATGTTGACTTTTTCTCAATGAGGCAAAATGTATTAAATATTTTAATTAACAACAAGTTTTTCCTAAGTTAGTAGGCAATTATTTAACAAATTTTCTATGAGCACTCTTTTATTCATACGGCTTTGTCAGGTTTCTTCATCACTAGGTACTGTTATTACTGTATTATTATTACTGTTATTTTTATTTTTATTTTTTTCGTCCATATTAATTCTTACATTTATAGAATCTTTGTTTGTGTGGTAGGCTTTTATTTTTGTTTTTATTTAATTCGTATTTTTTGTATTATTATTATTTTTTCTCTGATCTTCCAGTATAAATGTTATGTTTCCTTTGCGCGCTAGCACTATTCTTGTTCTTATAAGTGGTGACCTGTATTTGGCCTAACTGTTAATATTTCTGTATGTTTTTACGTCTAACCAGGCTGTTAGGTCATCCAAATAAAATAAAATAAAATTAATAAAATAAAAAATAAAATAAAAATATTATAATTTAATAACCTTATTATTTACAACAAGATTTAACTGTTTGTTTTTTTTTTTCGAAACGGAACGTCGCGTAGACTAAACGCGAGAGTCGGTCTCGTGCTCGTCGCGCCGGCTCCCCGCCGCGGGCTCGGGCAGCGTCCAGTCCAGCACCAGCTTGCCGCGGGCGCCGCCCGCCCCCGCGCGCTCGTACGCCGCGCCGCCCGCCCACCACGGGAACACGCGCTCCACCACCACGCGGAACTGCAACACGACACGCGCCGTCAGCGCGCGGCCCCCGCCCGCCCCCCGCCCCCCGCCCGCGGCCGCACTCACCCGCCCGCGCTCCGCCAGCCGGCGCACCTCCTCCAGGTCGGCGGCGCGCGGCGCGAAGTACGCCCAGCGCACGCGCGGCGCGCACGCGCCCGCGCCGGCCCCGCCCTGCGCCGCCGCCGCGCGCCAGCCCTGCGCCAGCAGCCGCGCGCCCGCCGCCGCCGCGCCCGCCGCCAGCCCGCGCTCGTCCGTCTCGCGCAGCAGCGGCGTCGTCAGCGTCACGTAGCGCCCGAACCGCCAGCGCCGCGAGCTCGCGTGCTCGCCGCCCAGCCCCGCGCAGTCCAGCACCGCGCAGTACCTGCGGCCAGAGCGGGCGTGAGCGTCCGGCGCGCCGTGCCGGGCCCCGCCCGGCCCGCGGCGCGCTACTCACGGGCCCGCCTCCTCCAGCCGCCGCTCGTAGTCGGGCGCGTGCCGGTCCAGCGCCAGCGCGGCGCCCAGCGCCAGCGCGTCGCGCGCCTGCTCGCCGGCGCAGCCCGCCGTCACGTGCGCGCCGCGCGCCGCCAGCAGCTGCACGGCCGCCTGCCCCACGCCGCCCAGCCCCAGCACCAGCGCGCGCCGCACGGGCCCGGCCGCCCGCAGCGCCGCGCACGCCGTGAGCGCCGCGTACGGCGCGCCGCCGCACGCCGCGTCGTCCAGCGCCGCCGGCGCCGCGCCCGCCTGCAACACGCGCCCGGTCAGCGCCGCGCGCGCCCCGGCGCCGGGGCCGCACTCGGCGCGCACTCACCCACGAGTCGCGCACCACGACGTACTGCGCGTGCGCGCCGGCGCGGTGCGGCGGCACCACGCCCCAGACGCGCGCGCCGCGCCGCAGCCGCGCCGCGGGCCCGGCGCGCTCCACCGTGCCCAGGAACTCGCGGCCGCACACGAGCGGCAGCTCGAGCGCCGGCGCGGCGTCGAGCGCCCGCAGCGCGCCGAGCGCGCGCGCGCCGTACCCGCGCGTCATGGCGACGTCGAGCGGGTTGAGGCCGGCGGCGCGCACGCGCACCAGCAGCTCGTCGGGCGCGCGCAGCGCCGGCACGCGCGCCTGGTCCAGGCGCAGCTCGCCGACGCCGCCGTACGCGTGCAGCCGCCACGCCGCCATGCGCGCGCCGCCGCCCGCCGCCCGCGCCGCCGCCGCCGCCGCCGCCGGAGTCATGCCGCCTCCGCTCTCTGCCTCACGCGTCTTCTTTCCACGACCAATGACCGACTGGAACTCGATGTCGCGTTTTTAGTATCTGTAAAAATATACAAGTGCGAATCAGACTCGCGCACGAAAGGTTCCGTACCATTATTATTTTATTATATTTTATTTATTTGGAACCCCCGGTATGACAAGTACATTTCCAGAATTTAGTGAATCCAGATTAAATTCTTAAAGTATATTTGCTATCGTCTTCGAATTCCTTACTCATCCGATAATTATTTTAACCTTTGCAGAAAGTTTCATCTTCTACCTCTTTCAAAACGACGTGAAATTGCAGACCTCGTATATCTCCTTAACATTACGAATAACATTGTTGATTGTCCGGACCTCATTAATAAAATCAATTTGAAGGTTCCTCTTAGGGCAACCAGATTTAATGCGTCGTTGTTCATTCCTATAGTGTCAACGAAGTATAGACAGAACTCTTACTTGTGGCGAGCAAGCAACAACTTTAATAAACTGAGCAAGCGACTTGACCTTGACCTGTTTTGCACTAGAGCTTCCTCGGCGAGGCGGCGGCTGAGCAGTGAATTTTTCCTACCTAAGGACCAGCTGCCATAAGTCGTGGAGCGTATTTCCATAATTGATTTATATATATTTTTTGTAATATTTATTTTACTTTACTACTAATTTGTTATTCTTCTTAGTGTTTGCGTGTTCTTCTTATCTAAAGTGTATCTATTCGTGAGAACCTATTATTGGCTATCCATAGTTCATTTTATTGTATATTTTTAATGGAAGTAGCTGTTGGTTCTCCTATAAATAAATAAATAAATAAATTTAGATGACCAAACAGCCTGGTTAAACGTAAAAACATACAAAGATAATAACAGATAGGCCAAATACAGGTCACCACTTTATCCACCAATACCATCCGTACCAAACCAGACAAGGTCATTCCTAAATGAAGATCTGTCAATCCAGTTATTCAATAGCCTGGTTTGGAGTGTTCTTGAGTATTGTTCTGTAGTATGGAACCCTGGGTATAGAAATAACTGGGATAATATTATTAGTAAGATATTTCAGCTGTTGATTTTCCTAAATATAAGTAAATAAATAATTTAGAGAAAATTCAGAAGTGTTTTTGTATCATTTGGCATATTTACAGAACAAATGTAAGATCCTAATTTCTTATGAGTCTAGACTTGACTATTATAAGGTTATGATGTTGCATAAACGTCGCAAAATGGCAGACATATTGATGTTAAACAAACTCATAAATGGCTTGGTTGACTGTCCAGAGGTCCTTGAAAAAGTCAATTTCAGAGTCCCTCTTCCACAGGCGAGATTGGTATGGAAGAATTCATTTGCACCGTCCAGGTGCCGGACAAACATGCTGAAATTTTCACCAATTTGTCGCATGTGCAAGAGCTATGACAAAAATAATGTTTGACTGTCTTTCGATATATTTAGCTATAGTTTGCTTCCCGCAGTGAAATCACATCTTCTAAAATCATTCAAGTAAAGTAGACTTATTGGTATTTTTATTTGTGTCAAGTAATTTCTGACTTTTTTGGCTGTACAAATATTTATTAATATTTTATGTTGCTATGTATGTTTAAATACAATAAATGGAAAAAGAAAAGCATGAAATCAATGATGCCCGAAGACTTATGGATAAAAAATGCTATGGACAGAGCAATAAATAACCCAGCCCCAAAGGAATTGGAAAGATGATCTTAATGAAACCCAGATTAAATTTACCTAAAGCTACCTAGATGTACTAAGGGAACCCAGATCATGTAAGTTAGTTTTACAAATGAATGACAATATAGCCAATAATTTTTTTAGAACAAGAACTCTTTTTTTGTACTCATTTTTTTTTTATTATGCTGTCTTTATACATCAATGATGCATATGTAATTTCCAAACATTGTTTAATAATAACACTAATAGATAATGGACTAAAAAAGTGAAAAAGAAAATTGAAAAAAGCAAGAGTTTTTACATACTAGCACATTTCTAGGGCAACGGTACTAGCGGTATTAACAGATTATTAGCATAAAATTATCCTTCTCCTCGTAGGTTACAGGTCCTAATTAGGTCATCTAATTAGTCAGGACAACGAAAATCTAACCTTTAAAAGATTCGCTCTAGCAATACTCGTTTTTAACGAAACTCAAGAGTAAACAAAACAATCATACAAATGTACACTTCCTAGACATTCTTCAATGCTACTTTTACTTTGTTATTTTTTTAACTTGTATACTAAGCTAAGTTACTTTCTTGCAATTAATTCACACAAACTATTGTTCTTTTTTAGTCATATTTATTGCAAAAGTACAAATCAAAACATATTAGTACAACGCACAGTGGGGCTATTCCTACGCGTGAGATGAGATGAGATTTTATCTTTGTCACTCTCACTCCTATGACGTTTCAAACGAGAGCAACAAGAACGAAAAAAGGTGAGATGAAAATCTGAAATCTCCGAATAGGGTCCCTGGTGTCTGTCATCATCTGTCTGTTGAAATCTGTCATTTATGTCAAGAATAGAAGATATACAAACTCTTTCTATTCCTGGGGCCCTATTCGGAGATTTGAGATTTTCATGTCACTTTTCTTCGTCCTTGTTGCTCTCGTTTGAAAAATCATAGGTGTGAGAGTGACCAAGATAAAATCTTATCTCATCTCACGCTCAGGAATAGCCCCCCTGGTTGGTTGTCTAGGTAACGAATATCAACTGGGTTGTCAATATCATGCGTAAATAAAAAGTCTATTAAAATTCGTATTGGCTGTATTTAATTATTTTCCAAGCCCAATCGTTTACTTTAACATGGTAGCAGAGCGTGAACGTGCGATTATTTAAGAAAAAGTAAAGGGGCTCTAGTTAAAAAGTGGATGTAAGGAGTTTTTCATCTTGGGAAGAATTAAAATTCTGGCATAGAATTTGTTCCAGACGATCTCGATCAAAATGGATAGAGCGATCGCAGAAGCGTCAAAGGTTCAAATCATGCACCTTGATGGGCACAATTACAAACATTGGAAATACAGGATTCAAACAGTGTGCAGAGCGATACCTGGTGCAGAAGAGATTTTGCAAGGAAGGTTACGTATACCTACAGAACCTGCGGACACTGAGAATGATGCAGCAAGAAAAAAGTACGAATCGGATTTTAGGGAATTCCGAAAGGTAGATAGCATAGTTTTGACATTAATGACCTCAAACATGTTGGACGAAATTTTGGATCAAGTCATGCGGTACCAAAATTCCAAAGATGTATGGGATGAGCTAGAACGTCTCTACAATGGAAACTATGAAGACAAAAGTTATGAGCTGTGTTTAAAATTTTTTGACTACAAGAAAGATCCTGTACATGATATCGGAAAGCATATTTCGTGTTTAAAAAATATTTGGCACGAGCTAAACGGCCAAATAGAGGAAACATTGCCAGAAATTCTACTAATTTGTAAAATTCTTGGAAGCTTACCGAACGAGTATTTTGCGTTCAAGTCGAGTTGGCTTCTAATGTCAAAAATGGATCGGACAGTTGAAAACTTAACTTCACAACTAACTGCCTATGACAAAGCATTGAGTAAAGTTGAGACAGAAAATACTAAAGAGGTGTTAAACGTAAAGACACAGAAGAAAATTAAAGTCTTTAAATGTAACTATTGTGGCGAAATTGGACACTTTGTACGAAAATGTCAAAAATGGATAAATGATGGACGTCCACCAAAGCCGTCAAGTGGGAGTAAAACCTCAAATGTAAACCTGACAGTGTTAGCATGTGATGATGGAATACAAACTGATAAAGAGAACTGGTACGTCGACAACGGAGCGACAAGCCATGTAACTAATTCAGGCGATTTCTTCGAAAGCTTCGAGCACTTTAAGAGTTCACATACGGTGACTGCGGCAAATGGACAAACCATTGAAGCCATTGGAATGGGCAATATTCGAGCTGAGGCCAAAGTCAATGGAAAGATAGTACATATACTGTTGAAGGATGTTTGGTATGTACCAAATATCAAGAAAAACTTATTTTCAGTTCTTTCTGTGCACGATAACTCATCAGAAAGTATGTTTGAGTCTACGCCTAAACAATGCATATTGAAGGTAAATGGAGACATTAAAGTGATTGGGACTAGAGCGATCAAAGGTGGACTATATAAGCTAGAGCTTACTTGCATTGCACCTAAAAATCGAGAAGTCAATCAACTGCTGTCAAACCCATTGCAAGTATATCATGAAAGGCTAGTGCATCAAAACAAAAGACATGTTCGACAGATCGTTGAGAAAGAGCTAGGAATCAGAGTAGAGGACAAGCATTCAGATATTTGCGAAGGATGCGTTTATGGAAAGGCTCACAGGCAATCTTTTGGTACAAGGGTTAGAGCCACTAAAGCTGGAGAACTAATCCATACTGACATTTGCGGACCGTTTCCATACTCAATCTCGAAGTTAAGATATTACATCCTGTTTAAAGATGACTTTACACATCATCGACACATCTATTTTCTTCGACAAAAGTCTGAAGCAGCTTCAAAGCTAAATATTTTCTTAAAAGAAGCAAAAGCTGCGGGACACGTCATTAGAGAAATGTTAAGCGATAACGGTGGAGAGTTCGTAAGTGAAAACTTCAAAAATATTTTGACCGAGAATGGCATCAAGCAGAGATTCACAATGCCCTACACCCCGGAGCAGGCAGGTTGCGTAGAAAGAGAAAATAGAACGGTAGTAGAAGCAGCGCGAGCGGTCATGCATGCGCATGAAAAGATTCCTGATGGATTATGGGCAGAGATAGTAAATGCTACTGTCTATGTGTTGAATCGCACAGGGCCATCTAGCGTACCAAACAATTCACCTCATGAACTGTGGTATGGAAAGAAGCCAGCGATCAAACATCTGAGAATCCTGGGTTGCACGTGCTATGCCCATGTTCCTAAAACTAATCGCAAGAAGCTGCAGCAGAAAGCTGAAAAGGGGATCCTGATTGGCTATGAAGGAGACGAAGGCTATAGAATCTGGAATAAAGAAAAACTCAAATTGATTAGATCCAGAGACGTGATATTCGAAGAAGTACCATTACTGGGAAAATCGAAAGAGGGTGAAATTAAGCCAGAAGAGCCAAAACTTCTTCAAAAAAGTTATTTTCATAACTTCCCATCTCTACAAAGTGAAGTTGAAGACGACGATCATAGGGAGGTTGGAGAACAGAATATTACAGAGGATGAAGCTCTAGATGAATCAACTTCATTTCAATCCGCTGATACGGAAGAAGATAATGATTCAAATGATAATGAAGGAAACGAAGCTGATGATCCTGAACTATCTGACGATGATAATGAACATGAAGGAAGTCAAGGAGGTCGGATGATCCTCAGAAATAGAGCAAACTGTAATCCTCCTGTACGGTTCAATGACTACATTATGGCATTAGATGCTAATAATTATTTTGAACCTAAAACTTTTGACCAGGCAATGTCATGTAAAGATAAAGAAGAATGGAAAAAGGCTATTCAAAGCGAAATAAACTCGCTGAAAGAAAATGAAACTTGGGAGCTAACCGAACTACCAAAAGGACGGAAAGCAATTCCATGTAAGTGGATTTTTAGAATCAAGTCTAATCCTGACGGCTCTGTAGACAAATACAAGGCTCGGTTGGTCATAAAAGGCTACTCACAAAAGAAAGATGTAGATTACAAGGATACTTTTAGTCCTGTTGCTAGGAGCAGCACTATAAGAGCAGTCCTAAGTGTTGCTGCTAAAGAAAAGTTGAGGTTAGCACAGTTTGATGTGTCCACAGCCTTCCTTTATGGAAATTTAGAGGAAGAAATTTACATGAAGCCGCCTGAAGGTTTTTCTGAAGAAAAATATGTCTACAAATTAAAGAAGAGCTTGTATGGTCTAAAACAAGCTCCACTTTGTTGGAACAGATGTATCACAGACTATGTCGTGAAGATAGGGTTTAAGCAAAGTCAGTCTGACCCTTGTTTATTTGTAAGAACAAAGGGGAAGGAAAAGATTATTCTTGCTCTATACGTGGACGACGGTCTTATCGCTTATTCAAGTGAAAAACTAGCGAACTGCTTTCTAGAGGAAATGAGAGCACATTTCAAAATAACTGTGAAATCTGCAAGCTATTTTCTTGGAATGGAGATAAAAAGGTTCCCAGATGGTTCCATTTTACTGCATCAGAAAGCATACATCGGTCGCATTTTAGAAAAGTTTGGTATGGATAAATGTAAACCAGTGCCAACACCAATTTTAAAGGCAAGTAATGCTCAAGATGACAAAGAAGTGTCAATGCAGTTCCCATACCGTGAAGCTGTTGGAGCATTAGCATATTTAATGACAAGTACAAGGCCTGACATTGCTTATGCCGTTAGTGTTGTATCTCGCAATTTGGATAAACCTACAAAAGAGAACATTATCAATGTTAAGAGGATAATGCGTTATCTGAAAGGGACAATTGATGAAGGCATTGTTTACAAGCCAGGACATGATCATAACTTAGAATGTTACAGTGACGCCGACCATGGAGATGATATAGAAACAGGAAGGTCAACTTCAGGCATTCTTTGTATGTACGCCGGAGGCGCAATAGCTTGGAATAGCAAACGTCAGAGCACAGTGGCTATTTCTTCCACCGAAGCTGAAATAGTAGCAGCTAGTGAAACTGCGAGAGAAATTATTTGGCTTCAAAAGATTATGAAAGATATCACTTGTGGAAAAATTTCATGTCCAGCTTCACTTGGAGTCGACAATGAAGCCGCGATTCGAATATCTAATAATCCTCCAGAGTTCCATAAAAGAACAAAGCACATTAGAATTCGATGCTTCTTTGTAAGAGAATGCGTGAGTAATGGCACC
Source organism: Peribatodes rhomboidaria (assembly GCA_911728515.1). NCBI lineage: Eukaryota > Metazoa > Arthropoda > Insecta > Lepidoptera > Geometridae > Peribatodes > Peribatodes rhomboidaria. The sequence goes on along the minus strand of OU452179.1, from coordinate 131,143 downwards.
ATAGCCATGCATCATGTGCCTGCTTCCAGACAGGTTGCAGATATGCTAACTAAAGCACTATATGGACCAAGAATAGAAATTCTTAAAAAGATAGCTGGCATCACAAAGAACAGAAGTGGATGTCAAGAATAGAAGATATACAAACTCTTTCTATTCCTGGTTGGTTGTCTAGGTAACGAATATCAACTGGGTTGTCAATATCATGCGTAAATAAAAAGTCTATTAAAATTCGTATTGGCTGTAGGGTCATTACGCTGGATCGCGGCCCTGCGTTGTTTCGCGGCCTTTTAGAGGTCCAACCGTATAAATATTGCAATAATAAGAATTCTATCTCACTCTTGCCAACATGTTGTGGCACTTTAAACAGTTGGATAGTTGCAGAAGGTAATGGCCATTCAAATAAGTCTGTTAGCCTAATCTATGTACCGGAAATAAATCATCCATTTTCCCGGCCGCGCTGTCAGCGCACATACGTACGCAAACCTGCACAAAAAATAGCGAACAGGTCCCGCTTCAAACGCAAGTATTTTAAATTTACGACTACTTAGTTACTAGTGTGATTGTTTTTGAGTGATCATAGTTGTTTGTTTTACGTAATTTTGCATTTAATTTGAGAGTAAATTACTTTAATATCAGTTTAATTTGGTGGCCGCCAACCAACACAATCATTTTTGAGTAAAGTTGGTATACGGCCGGGTGGCCGCGGCACTAGCTCACTGAATGAAATAAGTTTGCTTTCTTTCCAATTATTAATGTAAATAAAGCTTCGCTTTGTGCAATTGTTTTTTATTATCGGGGTTGGTTTAAATGATATGTTTAGTTTACGGCCGCCAAAATATAATTATATCCATTTATAGCTTTAATGTGGCCGCAAACTAACACATGCTAACAAAACAAATCTGGTTCGCGGCCGTCCGAAAATTATATGAAAAATAGACGGCCGATATCTGATGATTTGAAAATAGAGGTGTCAGTTTACGGCCACTTCTTTTACATGTTTGTGACGCGTTGTGTAAAGACAAGAATGAAGAGAAAGAAAAAGCTAAAGAAGCAAGAAAGCAAGCCTTGAAACGTAAGCGAGAGGAAGCAAAGAAAAAAAAGGAATACACAAAGCCAAGAAACTTAGAAAAGAAAATTTTTAGAGCCTAAAGAGTTAACATCATAACAAAATACTAAACAAAATTGTGGCCAATGCGCAAATATCTTAAACAGTGACACTGAAGATGATGAAAACATAAATGTTGGCTGTGATTTTTGTACTAAATGATTTCATTTGAAGTGTACTGAATTGATAGGACTGGCTTATGATGATGTTAAAAATAAACCGCTCAAGTGTTACATGTCCATTATTGATAAAGAATAGTTTTTTTTTATAACTCGTTGTTTCAGTTGATAATTTTGATCTCGTACCAACTAGGTACTTACTCAATTAAAGACTGTATAGACTTTAAATATTTTTGATAAGTACAAAATACATTATTACAGGACAGCTATAGAAATTGTTATAGAGTTTTGGCAGGAAATCGAGTGAATGGGGCCTTGCGTAGCTTTATGCACAGAGAGAATGTTTCTGAAAGAGCACGTATGTACATAGCACGCTCAATGTACATAGAGAGGTACATAGAGAGTGGTCCCCACTCTTATGTATGGAAGTGAATGTAGGGTCTGGCAGAAGAAGCATGAAAGTAATGAATGCTGTAGAAATGAGAAGTTTGAGAAGTATGGCTGGAGTGATCCTGATGGATAAAATGAGAAACAACGACTTTAAAAAACGTTGTGGTGTGGTAGAGGATGTAGTGGTAAAGATTAAGAAAGGGATGCTGGATGATGGACACATTGAGAGAATGAATGAAAGGAGATTGACGAATCAGGTTTACATGGCGAGTGTGGATGGGCAGGGCAAGTCGGTCAGGGTCGATCTAGGCGCACGTATCTCGACCAAATTGAAGACGCTTAGAGAAAGGCCAGGTCAAGAGTACCGGTAACCGACAAGCATGTATGAAAAGACTCATGAAAGTGGAAGAAGCAAAAGATGTGTGCCAGGATCGTAGCAAGTGGAGAGAAGTGTTCTCTCTCTGCCTACCCCTATGGAAAAGAGGCGTAATTATATGTATGTATAGAAATTGTTGAAGACTAATTACCAATAGTTACTTTTAAGATGTTAATATTTAAAAATCTTGACTATTTAAAATACTAGTCTAATACAAGTTATAATAAGAACAAAATGTAAATATTAACCAAACTTAATTTGTTGCATTACAAATTGATTTTAAAATGCATTGTTTTATTTAATTATTTGTAGAGATAGCTATGTAATGTGTTTAATAATGAAAGAAGAATAAATGCAGTATTGATGAAAGAAAGTATAGTATGTCAGAAGTCTAGAAGAAGAATAAATGCATTTGTTAGAGGTTAAGAGTTTCGAGTAAGGAAAGAAAGGAAAGAAAGAACAGGGGGAAGAATTGTTGCAGAAATTAATGATGAACGTGAGAAGGGAGGAGAAGGAAAATGCTGTAGATTAGGATACCTGAATGTGGAAATAAGAGATGTTAAAATAGTGAAGGTAATGTTAGGTTAGACCACAAGAAAGGGACGAATATTGAAGAGAATGTACTTTTTAAGAGTAAAGTCGTTCCAGTGACAATTGCGATCATATGCCAAATGATGTGGGAATTTATGATAGGACCATTATATGGTAAAAAGTGTACGAAATAGTAAAAAACTGTAAAAATTCGTAAGTCAATATTGTACGTAAAACTGGCGGCCGCGAACTAACTCTAGGGTGGCCGCGAATCGAAAAAAAAGGCCGCCAACTGGCATTTTGAGTAAGTTTCAAGTAATTATTTATTTTAAAAAAATCTGTTACAATATCCCTCCAAGACTTGTTTCGAAAATTAACTTGATGATATCTGCTACGCCTACAAAAATAATCTGAACCAGAATTATGGACATTTCATACTAATTTCAAGGATCAAAGTTAGGAACTCGACTAAACGGCCGCCAACCGGCGCAACGACCCTATTTAATTATTTTCCAAGCCCAATCGTTTACTTTAACATATAATAAAATATAAATTACATAAAATCTGAAATCTCCGAATAGGGTCCCTGGTGTCTGTCATCATCTGTCTGTTGAAATCTGTCATTTACTCGTTTAACATTTAGTATAAGTTGTCAAATGAGCCAAAATGACTGATACCTCTGTAAGAATCGAAGTTTTGGCGGGAACCGAAAAGATGATGTATTGATGTCGTGGTTTTGTATTATTTTCTAAAACTTGTGATTCTTCGAGTGTTAAAGTGTAATAATGGTGGATTATTAACGTTTACCAGTTCGTCAACGTGCACGAGCATGGGCAAATGATACAAACATTGCGAAACGCGACTTTTGTGTTCTCTGCAAAACTTCAATTAAAGTTTTTGTTAAAATAAGGTTTTTTTTTGTAGAAATACCAACCAACTTTGATAGTCAGAATTATTCTAGGTTCGAAATACGATTAATTAGTTAGTTAATTAATTATTATTAATTACGATTAGTTGGTAGATAATTGATTGTCAGTTATGATGGCTGTCTAAAATGTCATGAAAGAAAATGTTTGACACCCCGCGACTTCGTTCGCGTTTATTATATATATGTATATGTGAGCTATCCTATCTGATAGGTTAGATCAAACTGCACACGGTGTGCAAATTTGATTGAAATCGGTAAAGTAGTTTAGGAGGCTATAGCGGACAAACAACGTGACACGTAATTTATATATAATAAGATGATGAGAAAATGTTATAAACTAAATGAATATGTAATCACAGAATATGCCCTATTATGCATGTAATATAGTTAGAGAATAAATATCATGTGATGTGAATTCAGCAATTTTTATTTATATTTCGTGGCTAACAAAAGATCCACAGGTTAGTACTTATGATGTGTAGTATTTGACACACTAGTAAGTATACCAATACTTTTACAGTTTTAGTGTATCCATAACTTTACTGAAATGGAGAAAGGGGAGGGATTCATCATCAACATTTTTATTTAATTAATTTTATATGAGCACTCTCTTATTCATACGGCTTTGTCAGGTTTCTTCATTACTACTGTTATTTTTATTACTATTATTTTTTCCGTCTATATTAATACTTAAATTTATAGAATCTTTGTTTGTGTGGTAGGTTTTTATTATTATTTATCTTATTCGTATTTTTTGTATTATTCTTATTATTATTTTTTTTTCTCTGATCTTTCAGTGTATATGTTATACTTCCTTTACGCGCTAGCACTATTGTTGTACTTACAAGTGGTGACCTGTATTTGGCCTATTTGTTAATATCTTTGTATGTATTTACGTTTAACCAGGCTGTTTGGTCATCCAAATAAAATAAAAATAACCCATCATTTGTAAAAACGAATGATTAGTCCTTGACACTGGCAAATGGATATGACGTGCGACGCCAAATTCCCCTGAATGGGGGAAAAAGAAAAAAAAACGGATTAGGATTTTTTTTCCTCCATTCATTGCGTCGTAGATGATGACGATGACTCCCAACTGACTGAGCGCAACTTTTCGTGTTCAGTACAAAACTCCACATAAAATTTCAGTAAAGTATCCACTACTAGGGATAGTACTATTATGAAGGTAGGGATAGTACACTAGGGATAGAACAAGGATTCATCATCATTATTCACTACAACAAAACTAAAAAAAAGTGATCCGATTTTACTTGCAGAACACGTGTGACGCCAAAAAAGAAAAAAAATGGTTTGTGTCTGTAAATGTCAGTGTCATTCTTTTCAACACAATTCGCACGATAAAGGATCAGCTGGGTGCATGTGAAAAATCGGTGAATTTTGTTGTTATTTTAAACCTTTAGATTTGATTATCCCTGTCGTAGATAGAGGCCAGATATAATTACAGTAAAACTAAAAATACTATGTCATAAAATCAAAACACACGAAATGAAATTTGTGAGAAATAACGTAATTAACCACTACAAGAGATGTTTACAAAACGTATACAAATTCAATTTCCTGCGTAGCATCAACGACAAGGTGCTCTATAGAAACGATCGAAGATAACCTGTTTTCAGATTGTGTGGTTAAGATTTGTTCAATTGTTAATTGAGAGTCGGCTGACGAAGCAGTGTGGTGGTTCCAGGCGGAGGAGGTGGACGCAGGCGTTGACGGCTCATGGCCGCGGCGCATAGTGTCGGGCGTTCAGCCCACCGGCACCATGCACATCGGTAACTACTTCGGCGCGGTGCGGCGCTGCGTGCGCCTGCAGGACAGCGGCGAGGATCTCACGCTCTTCATAGCCGACCTGCACTCGCTCACCACTCACCAGGTCTACTCTATTCATTTTATCATTCGTTCACTTTCTCAGCTGCGACTATTTGACTGAGTTTATAAATAAAATAAAAAAATCAATGAAAATTTGTAGATACTTGTAACAAAAGTTGTGTAACTTGTTCAAAAGACTGAACCTTCAATACCTATGTTGATGGCCAAGAACATAAACCTTTTAGACATTTTGTTCAAATCGTACTAAGTTTGTGTTACGAGTATAGATTCAAATTAATTAGGCATGTTGTTTAAAAATGTAATAGGAACATTTTGACTTTATTCTATAAAAAAAAATTAGGGATTAAGCATATTGCTAGATGGATTCGTCCAGCCCCATATCTTGACAATATAATGTATTTGATACATGCAGACACATTGCATAAAGCATTTCGGTTACATATCTTGAGTATTCTTAATTTGTATTTTTCGTGTATAATACAATTTCTATGTGTTGTGAATTTGTGATCAATCTATACTAATTTATATTAATATTATAATATAAAGAGGAAAAGATTTGTAGGTAAGTATATTTATAATGAATTAACACAAAAACTGCGGGTCCCATTTCAAAAATTCTTTCACCATTAGAATGCTACATTATTCCTGATTGACCTATGTCAAAATAAAATGGCTATAAAATGTGAGCGAAGGCACGGGCCAAAACAGCTAGTTATTCATAATTTAATAAATTTGATAATTAGTTACGGTATATCACAAGGTTATGGATACAATTTTCTAAAAAGGTGAACAAAGTTGCGGGCAACAGCTAGTAGCTAATAAATTAACAGGATATTTCAAAATAATACAATAAAATAAAACTTAAGTTTTTCCAGACTAATTAAGTTTTGTACAGGAAATGGTTATTACATTTTGGAGTTTCATATTCATTTGTTTTCTATGTAATAAATAAATATTGTTATCAATTAAAATGTCTGGGAAATTCCATGCAAGTTTATAAGACCGGTAAAAGACCAGTTTCAAGCAGCTATCATCAAGCCTACTTGAGTGCATAATGTCAGGTGGATAACACACTGCTGCATCCCACTGTGGTGTGCGGAGCGACGAAATTCGCATGACGCTCCCCAGTTGGGCTCCTCAAATGCAATCGAGTGTGTTATACCCTGCAGTGTTTTTATACACATCAAAGAGGTGTCCTGTGCAGTGTGCTATAGGCCCAAAACAAAAAATAATTCATCACAACTAATAAATATCACGACTTTATTTGTTTGTTTTAAAACTGCACTCTCAAGTATCGAACCGATTATTCACATTCATAACATCTCGGCGGTGCACATCGTTGCGTCCATTACGACAGTCAAGAGTATTGTGTCGGTGCAGGACGGCGCGGCGCTGCGCGGGCGCGTGCTGGACACGGCGGCGCTGCTGCTGGCCAGCGGCGCCGACCCGGCGCGCGGCGCGCTGTTCGCGCAGAGCGCCGTGCCGCGCCACGCCGAGCTGTGCTGGCTGCTGGGCTGCCTGGCCACGCAGGCGCGCCTGCAGCACCTGCCGCAGTACCGCGAGAAGGCGGGCGCCGTGCGCGACGTGCCGCTCGGCCTGCTGCTGTACCCCGTGCTGCAGGCGGCCGACGTGCTGCTGTACGGCGCCACGCACGTGCCCGTCGGCCGCGACCAGCTGCAGCACCTGCAGCTCGCCGCGCACCTCGCGCGCGCCTTCGCCCGCCGCTTCGGGCCCGCCTTCCCGGCGCCGCGGCCGCTGCTCGCGGGTACGTCCCCGCCGTCGCGCCTCCGCCCCCCGCCCCCGCCCCCGCCGCCGCTCACCGCCCTCTCTCTCCGCAGAGGACGGCAGCGACCGGCTGCTGAGCCTGCGCGACCCCGCCAGGAAGATGTCGAAGTCGGACTCGGATCCCAAGTCGCGGATCCTGCTCACCGATTCCGACGACGAGATCCGGCTCAAGATCCGCAAGGCGGTGACGGACTTCACGCCGGCGGTGACGTACGACCCGGAGGCGCGGCCCGGAGTCGCCAACCTGGTGACGCTGCACTGCCTGGCGGCCGACAAGCTGCCCGAGGAGGCGGTGGAGGAGGCCGAGGGGCTCACGACGGCGCAGTACAAGCGCGTGGTGGCGGACGCGCTGTGCGCGCACCTGGCGCCGCTGCGCGCGCGCTACGCCTGGTTCCGCGCGCGCGAGCCGCTGCTGCGCGACGTGCTGCGGCACGGGGCGGCGCTAGCGAGGGCTCGCGCCGACCAGAGCTACGCGCGCGCCGCCGCGCTCGCCGGCCTGCGCTAGCCGGCTACAGGCGGTGGTGGCGCAGCGCCGCCGCGCTCGCCGGCCTGCGCTAGCCGGCTACAGGCGGTGGTGGCGCAGCGCCGCCGCGCTCGCCGGCCTGCGCTAGCCGGCTACAGGCGGTGGTGGCGCAGCGCCGCCGCGCTCGCCGGCTAGAGGCGGTGGTGGTGCAGCGGCGCGAGGTGCTCGGCCGGGTGGTGCGCCGGCGCGCGCTCCCGCACCAGCGCCACCAGCTCGCGCAGCAGCTCCACGGCCTGCCGACATAGGACCGGTGCACTACTCGCCTCACGCTCCACTAGCGAGAGAATGAGACGACTCGAACTGTTGGATGTTTAACTAGTGATAAGTAGTGTAGAAATGTAATAAAATAAATGCTTTGGCCTCTAATAATGTATTTACCTGTTTTGCTGACAGCTGTAAACTAGTAGACGGATGGCCTGCTAGCTGTCGGAGTGTGGATGAAACGAGTAGTCATCTGAGTTTTCAGGGCAATGAAGTCATGTAAGTTAGCTACGACCTTTAGGCCACCTATACATAGATTAGGCCTTCTATACATTTTGTATGTTTGTTAATTTACATTTAGTTAAATAGTTAATACATCGAACTCGTCTGCGTCCCGTGCGTGTCTCGTTCTAGTCTTTCCTGTATGGCACTTGTTTTCTACGTTTATGTTTCTGGCTTGCCGCTAACTAGTTGTCCTAGGTGAGCGACGTAACACGACCAATACTTCACGCGACGTGTGTCCTATGTCATTCGTGAGCTACAAACGCGACGATCTTATATAGCCTTGAACAAGTATACTGCGTTGTTAATAGAAAATTGATTTATTTCAAATACTTAGCCCTACACCACAAAAATCTTTTGCACTAATAATCTTTCTTAAATATCTAAGAATTTCCTTTGTGTTTTGGATTCATTTAAAAGCTAATGATGTAGACAACCTCCGTATGTGAAGGAATTTTTGATTTGCTTTGTCTATCTATTGAATAAATCAGTCAAAAGTAACCCCTTACAAATGCTGATATTTGAAAAATAAAATACTCTTGAGGACGTTTTTAAGGCGATCCTGGCCAGAAAACGTCTAGCAAGAATGAACTTTCCTCTAAGATAAACCATGGTTTTTACTGTGTAAAAAAAAATATGTTATTCACAAGCATGTTTGTAAGTGGAATCATAAATCTGATACATGATATGAATAACTTCACTCGATAGAAAAAAAAATCCAAAGTCACCTCTATATGGTATTTTAAGGCGAAACGATGCGGTTAGCTAGGAACACCTGCGCCAATAGATGGCGTTGATTATGTAATTTGACGTATTTTATTTTTTTTTAAATGAAAATGCGCATTTTATTTCATGATAATATATTTACCGCTAATAATGAATTATTTGCTATTTTCTTAGGTTTATCTCAGGTGTATTTTAGTTGTAAAGTACTTGCATATGTGCTAGGCAATATCGCGGGCGGCGGTAGACTACTCACGCATACAAACAAGGCTTTGGTTGAATTCGAACGTGGTTGCAACTATGGGATAATTTCGACGTATCTGATATCTTACAACTTGGCCCAGTGGCTAGAAGTTCCGGGACTAGGTATTTAACGTAACCCTGTTCGATTCTTGCAAATTATGTTTCTTTTTGCATTTGTTTTTTGTTCGTAAGTAAAAATCAAATGCTATTCATTAGTGAGCGCATCATTTGAGAACGGTCTGATCGATTATATTCCCAAATGTTTTCATGATTCGAATTATGCCCTGCCCTTTATATACACCGGTGGAACCTGGCGGTGGATCTAAGTGGCCGGAGGGCATATTATGACTGAAAAGTGGAAATGTGTTCGTATGTCCTTATTTCAGGTAAAAATAAAAAACAATCAATAACTGCTGAAGTTGATTTAATTATTAGGATTGATTACGTTTGGATAGATAGACGGATGTTTGTTACTCAATCACGCTAGTAAGGCTGAACGGATCTGGATGAAATTCAGCCAACTAATTCGAAGATTTTTTTTACTTTCTAGCTGCGAACGCTGCCATTTGCACATCACAATGCACATTTCACCAGCTTCGGTAGCATATTGGATATGAAAACTTCGTCGCGCTCTATTTCAAATACGGTGATGTCCTGAGTTGGAGAAATAAAGCCCACAAAATAACATTTCTGACTCATGATTGTTGACAGTAGGATTGATTAGTGGCCAATTTATGTTCCAGAGGTTCTGATGTTGTGGGCTTTGCCTTAGACTTTTCCGGCTCATATTGTGTATAATTGGCTTCTATGTGATTCTTCTTTTTGTTTTCACTGTATGTTTTCACAGGGTCTGAAGAAAATATAGGTGTAAATTTATAGACAATACACGTTTTAGCTAAATCAGAAAGTGATATGATAGTTGGGTGAATGCTTGTTTTCCAAGCTGGAAGGACAAAACAAGTTCAGTACCAACCCTGGGTCTTGCACATCTGGGTTTTTTCAAAGGGACTTTGAAAATACTGAACAGATGTGAACCCAAAATTAATGTGATCAAGACCTATAGAAATTATTTCAACATTTATATTTATAGGTTGAAGTTTTACTCACGCAGAATTTAAAGCAACACTGGAATCGTCTCTTTTCAGATTTTTACACGAACTCGTTTCAGATTTTTCTTGGGACCAGAGTAGTGGTGGTTTCTATAATCTTTTTGAGAAGTAGGTGGTTCCATGGTTTATTTTGGATAAATGCCTTATAAATGAACACCGTATAATAGAAACTAAGAAAGACACTCTTTGTTATAAACAAGAAAACCACAAGACGTCGAGAAAAATCATCGACCGAATGGAATGTCAATGCCGCCAACTGAAATGTCAATGTGGGTAAATTGAGATTTGCGGCCGGCGCGCGCAAGCAAAGAAATTGCAATCAGTGTTACCAACTCCAAGAGTTGAAATTATGTTTTCCATGAAAATTATCGTACTTTCAAACAATATTTCCTTCTCCTACTACTCATTTACTCATAATTATACATATATAATTATGTAAAGCTATATGAGTAAATGTATAATTATGTATTTTTTTGTAATTGATTAAGGTTTATTTTAATAAGCAAAACTTTCATGGAAATACTTCCACATTCTTCTCACGTATTTATTATGTACTAGCAAGTCACTTTACATTCCGATTTTTCTGGGCAATTTTTCCAATCTTTTATTCATAAAACCTAGCATTACCAAAAAATCCAAATCGGTACAGCCGTTCCCATATGATGCGCTTACCAACGAACATTTTTGATTTAGTTAAAACGATTATATTTAGAAAATAGTGACTACATGTATATTTGGAGCTATATTTTCATAATATTTACATGATGGGATTATAATTATCTACTGTTTTTAATTTATTTTCACTCTTAGTTACCTTCGTTCAAATACTGGCAATACGTTTGTCTAATTCTTCAATATTTGATTTTTGACCTGAACGATGCGAGCGAAATGATAACAGAGAGAAGAGCGGCAACAGCGCTTGACCTGCGTATGCCACAAGCTGGCAACGTCGCGCGTTGTCGCCGTTAAAATTACTATTACGTATTCTGTGCCGCTACCAACATAACTAAATGTAAGCGTACGACACTATCTGTGTTCACGCGCACATTGACAAAAATTAACTAAAATTACAATGTAATTTTTGCTACTAATATGTTGTTTTTTTCAACGATATATAATGTACCGCAAATAAAGACCCAGACCCAAGCCAACTTAAGTCATTACAAAGTCAAATAAAACTCTCTTCGCTCATGAATGGTAAAATACGTTTGTATGGGAATCGTTTATCCTTAAACACGATTTGCGACTTCATTTTTACAAATCAGATTGCTTTTTTTATTTTTTTTACGAATTATAACGCAATAAAAAAATGGAATCATTAATAAAAATGTTAAAAAGTTAACATGGTAATTTTATATGATTTTTTTATCATGAATTCATGGTAAGAAGGCGCGTTTACGTGACCGCCAGTCCGCTCGCAGACCCCGTCGACGCCGGACGTGTGCCAAATTTTTGTGTCTCCGCAGTGCCGGAGTGCAATGGGTAACAAACACAATAAAAGAAAAAAATGCTCAAGTCTGGCTTTTAGAAAATCGTACGAGTCAAGGAGCAAACGTCGGTAAGTAGATAAACTTCTACTAGACTAAGTTGGTAATCATTGTTTTTATTTACTAGAATCGACATTTCTTGCATTGCTTTTTGTAGTCAGATGATGTATCAACAAATCTATTAGTACCGACTTATATTCCTTTTTAGTGCTTTCAAATATCATACTCATCATCATAGGCACGTTTTTGTCTCGTTACGTGTATTCACGATGTAAATACCCGGCCTAGTGGTATACCTACTAGTGATATTTATGTAGTTATACCTACCTACAGTCACAGTTTTTTTTTTTGCAGATTACTACATGAAAATGTAACAAACTCCAATGACATTGGAATTGACGAAACGCAAGTACCTATCTACCTTTTGTATAACGCAGGGGGGCGGGTGTTCTGCGAAGTTTTGACTATATCAGTCACCATTTATTATTTCACCCAGACATAACTTTGATAATACGTTTGCTTCATAGTATATGTATACAGGGTGTTAGGTGAGATACGGAGCGACGTTCATACTTTCATTTTTACTGAGCAATCTGCACAACGAGTAAATACCCGACCTAGTGGCATACCAGTGATATTTATATTTATATAGTTATACCTACCTACACGAATACCTATCTTACAGTTTTTTTTTTAGAAGAGTACTATAACAAAATGTAATAAACTCCGATGACATTGGAATTGACGAAACGTAAGTACCTACCTACCTTTTGTAACATGCAGGGTGGCGGATCTTCGGCTAAGTTTTGACTATACAGGATGTTAGGTAAGATACGGGACGACGTTCATACTTTCATTTTTACTGAGCAATCTGAACTACACAACGAGTAAATACCCGGCCTAGTGGTATATCTAGTAGTGATTTACGTAGTTATACCTACCTACATGAATACTTATCTTCGTTTTTTTTTTTGCAGGAGAGTACGTCAAGAGAATGTGTAATAAACTCTGATGACATTGGAATTGATTCAGTCAAAGTGTATCAAGAGACCGTCTTAGATGGTGTTACAAAACCCGTTAGCAATACACTTTTTAAAAATCTATAGTGGAGTTTCCAACAAGACTCTGCACCTGGTCACAAGGCACGCACTACCCAAGCCTGGCTGGAAGCCAATGTTCCGGACTTTATAAGGGCTGAAGACTGGCCCTCCTCTAGTCCAGATCGAAACTCCCTGGACTACAAATTATAGTCAGTTTTAAAGGGCATGGCCTGCTCTAAAAGACACGCCGACATAGAGTCACTTAAGAAATCTTTGAAGCAAGCAGTGGCTAAATTTACCATGGAAACAGTCCGTAAATCCATAGATTCTTGGCCAGACCGACTAAAGGCCTGTCAAATCAAGGCCAAAGGTGGTCATTTAGAATAAAATAATAGTTATATTTTTGTTAAGACTTCAATTCATGTGTACATATAACTTTTATTAACATTACATTACTGTATAAAAAAAAATGCATTTTCATTTGTAACAGAACTTATGGCTAGACATACATACATATCGTCACGCCTTTCCCCCGAGGGGACTGGCAGAGGTATAATACAATACGCACATATGTTCACACAATGAACAAATTGGTGCGTGCCGTCGGCTGGGTTCGAACCCGCTCCCTCTGGCTTGAGAGGCGGACCTTCTCCCAACTAGGCTGCCATCGCTTCTACAATTATTGCAAAGAACTGTATTCTGTATTCAATTGTATCAAAAATATCTATTATAGTTGTTTATATTTGTATAAACAATTATAATAGATATGTATATGCATGTATATGCATATGTATTTGTATTGGATGTTTTGTTAGTACTAGCGAATGTCCGCCACTACGTACCCAGTGTATGTATCCGGTATAAATTTACTCGATTCTTTCATAATTCTTGTTCAAAATAATATCTGAATCGTGTAGTTTTTTAACTTTGTAACATTTAGCAAACCATACAATATTATTAGTACGCACCTAATGATAAATTAAGGTAATTACAATTGTTATTACCATTGTCCTACTAATATTATAAACGCGAAAGTTTGTATGTATGGATGGATGGATGTTTGTTATTCTTTCACGCCAGAACGGCTGAATAGATCTGGATGAAATTTGGCACAGAGATAGATTATAGTCTAGAATAACACACAGGATACTTTTTAACCGCGGGTGAAACCGCGGGGCGCAGCTAGTTATACAATATACCCAAAAATAATGAAATTTACCATGTTGTATTATTTAATGAATACCGGTAGTTACACAATCATTCCAACACCCTGTATAGGTATTTGTCCTAATAAGGATAACAAGTAACTTATGTGTCAATCCAGGGCATAAGCTAACTCCTTTCCCAATATCATCCTCATCCGTCTAGCCGTTTAGGTATTAATAAGTGAAATACGAGTACATACCTAACTTCCACACACACTCGCAATCTTTTGTATTTATGAGTGCGAAGTGTGACAAAATGGAAATAATGACACTACAGGTAAAATGAAAGTAATGCCACGACTGCTTACACATCAAAAATACACAAAAATACAACAAATCGTGGACATGAGATTTGTTGTATATTGGCTTGAACGACATTTTTTAGATATTTTTTGGTTGACATCAAATAAAAAATGTTCATAAAATAGATGAGTAAAATGACGGACGGATTATTTTATCGATTTCCTAAAAATGGGTGTTTAGGTACTCAATACCATAACGTGACTGACGGGTGCAAGACGTGCGCGCGGCGCATCGCACACAACTTTTGTGTCGCGTGAATGAATACGTCGCGCTCCCAATAAGTGCGGCCTGAGGTTGAGTAAAATACCTAAAGTTCTGGGAAAGCCTCGCCTTAACAAAACCAAGAACATAGGGGCGGAGATATAGTTCATTTAATTGTACATGTTAAATTTCATTGTAATCCGACAAATGGTTTCCAAGAAATTTGAAAAGCGTGTTTGAATGGAAATTTCAGAGCGTCGCGGGACCCTTAATATGTCTGGATATCCAGCGGTTTTTAAAAGCTTTTGTTCTCTACATGTACAGTCTACAGGCCGCGTTTCTCAACAGATTCTCGTGAGCAGTTTCGATAATCATATAAAATAATATTGTGGACTAGCTGCGCCCCGCGGTTTCACCCGCGGTCCCACAGGAACCGTTTATTTTCCTGGGATAAAAAGTACCCTATGTCTTTTTCTGTACCTCAAACAACATGTGTGCAAAACTACATGATAATCGGTAAATTGGTAATGGCGTGAAGGCGTTACAAACAAACAAACAAACTCACTTTCGCATTTATAATATTAGTTAGGATTGAGTTCATGGTTTTTTTTTCTTCAAAATAATGGAGGTAAGGGTGATAGTTAGATAGGGTGAAGAATGTCTTAATAAAATGCTTTCCTCATTGCAAGAGTGGAAGGAGGTGATGGGTAGTTATAGTGTAGTGTAGGCAGAGGCTCGATACCTGCGCGACGGCCTCGGCCTGCTTCTCCGCGGCGAGCGCGCTGCGCATGGCCGCCTCGGCCAGCAGCTCCTCGGTGGCGAGGCGCGGCGCCTCCCCGCCGCCGCCCGCGCCCGCGCCGCCCTCCGAGCACATGTCGGCCTCCAGCGGCGAGTGCTTGCGCTCCTCCGAGTCGGACGCGCCTCCCCCGCCGCCGCCGCCGCCGCTGCACCCGCTCGCTGCAATTACCGAAAGATGACGGAGACCACAGAAGCATGACAGATCGAATACAATTATGATAATCATAGTCTATTATTTTAATTCTTAGGGACACATGGTTAAAGGTTACGACGACTCGTTCGGAAGTCAGTCCACCAGTCTCTAGTGGTAGTAGACTCACAGTCTCTAGTGGTGCTGATGAAAATGTTTTGCACGCGCTCTTCGGCCGTGGAGAGGTCGCCGAGCGCACCGCTCGCCGCCGCCTTCTTGCGGGCCTTGTACTTGATATCGGCCCAGTACTGCAACAAACACAGGGGCTCGGTGAGAGTAGCGCGGACCGGGACCGGCGCACGGTGCAATGTAACTCACCCGACACCACTTGTCCGGCGACTTGAGAGCGCCGCCGCTGTCGCCGGCTGCCGCGTTCAACCGCTCGGCGAGCAGCCGCCACAACTTGCTGGAAGTAAACCGCGAGTATACAGAAAGCTTGCCCGCCGCGAACTCAGGGTGCTCTTCCATAAACGACAACAACACGTCTAACTGTTCGGAGCTCACTCTACTCCGCGATAACACACCGCTCATCTCTATCACACATAGTTGTCTCAACGATCTTATTTTACTTTGTCCACTACAAACTACTTCAAAGTCTACAGACAACCAAAGCAATTACCAAACAACAATTTTTTTTTTTTTTTAATTGTTCATGACCATGGATACTCGTCCTTCAGTCGGATTCTTAGTAATAATTTTTCCTTCAGTAACAGATGATGGGATGATGATGATGAGGTGATGATGAAGACGATGAATCCCTCCCTTTTCCCCATTCCAGTAAAGTTATGGATACTTTATTGAAACTTTAAGTGAAGTTTTGTAGAGAACACGAAAAATCGCGTTTCGCGATGTTTGTATCATTTGCCCACACTCGTGCACGTTGACGAACCGGTAAACGTTAATAATCCACCATTATTACACTTTAACACTCGAAGAATCACAAGTTTTAGAAAATAATACAAAAACACGACACCATCTTTTCGGTTCCCGCCAAAACTCACCACCAAACAACAAGTGAGCTCAGTGCTGCCAATGTTTTTTAGGAGCGATCGTACGCTGGCAATAAAAAAATAATATTTTTTAGGGCAGTGAATGTTGAAAAAAATACATAGAATTAAGCTTTTTTTAAATAACACTGCCAAAATTGACACATTCAAATGACATTGGTTTGACACTGCACTGCTTGAAGTAGCCCGTGCGAAGGGTAGGCAAACACAGAAACGAATTTTCTAAACTTTTTAAACCGTCTAATATCCCTGTTTTTAAGCTTGCACCGTATTCTGAAATTGGTTGGATAATATTGAACCAATTTAAATGTTGGGTCAACTGGGGCAATTGCTTCTTTCGAAAATCACTGACAAACTCTTCGCAAATTAGGCACCACCTTAATATTGTTTCAAAAATGAGTTTCGTATGTTGCTAGGACCAGCGGTTTAGGCTGTGCGTTGATATATAAGTCAGTCAGTCAGTCAGGACTTTGAATTTTATATATATAGAGATGGCGTTAGTTGTCTAATTTGTGAAGGCTTAGTCAGTAAATATCAAAAGTCCCAATTGCCCCAGATGACCCTACTTCTTCGATATTAAAAGTGTTATCCCCCGACTACTGAAAGAGTACACCATGAATAGTAATGGGCAAACACAATTAATTTCAAGGTTTTTTGGTGCGCTAAACCACGAATCAAAACAGTCTCATCAACATTAGTAAAACGGGCAAAAAGTCGTACGAATACGATTTAAATCGTACGTCTGGCAACGCTGAGTGAACTGATACTTTTCTTAATTTGCCGTTTGCTTGCTTTGACTTTGACAATCGAGAATCGACATCGACTACGAGAATTTGGCGGGAAATAAAAAATGTGGCGCCACGAAACGTGACTACACTCGAGTCCTGCAAACTAATCAAACTTCACGTGAAACTTCTTTGTTGTCACAGACTTCCAAAGCAGTAGTAGTAACTACTGTTTTGGAAGTCTATCATTGTACCCAGTACCTCTCCACCATTACAATGAAATGGGGAAAGGACAGGTAATCATCATCAGTCATCACCTCTTATGAAATAAATAACTTTAATATTTTAATTGAAGCTTTGATTCCATGATTATTTATTTATTCCTCATTTTAGTAGGTACTTCTATTCTACACAGACTTAACAGAATTAACATAATACCAACAGCGTGGTGCTCATTAATGAATGGCGAATAATAAACAATTTAAAACAAAAATAAGGAACTTGCATCAAAATTTTAATGACAAATTAGGATAATAATTCACCTAAGAATATAGTAAAATGTACTACTGTGACATGTCTAATGAAAAACTATTGTTTTCCTAATAATTGTAATTACAAATTATGTAAAACGGAACGTAATTTGAACCACCAATAAGCTCGTAGTGACGTCACTCCATACGATAAGGGCCAGCACACACTGAAGGTGCGGCACGGCACGCTTCGGCATGTCGAAGGATCCTGTGTTGTGGCATCCCGAGTCGTCACGAAAGCAACCGAATTTCGCTCACTCATTCAGATTAGCGCTGTGCTGCTCTAAAGATAAGCCCATGGTAGGACGCGACGATGAAGCGCCATGCCGCGGAATTACGTAAGACGTTTGGTCTATTCATGTAAATTCATAAAGAAATTACAGTGCACACTTCATTGAAATAAAGTAAAAAAAATTGTACGCGATAAACGTCCTTAGCCGCGTCGTCCCGTGCCCCGCCATTGTGAGCCAGCCCTAAATGTTGACAATGCAAGGACTGACGTCATGCCATAGATATTGTGCTCGTCACGTGACCCTGCTTTTTGGCGCGGACTCTAGAAATTCAAATTTCAAATCTGGGTTATAAATAATTAAAAAAAGGATAATAAAGGATTATAAAACTTGCGAATACTTTGAAATAAGCCAACCGAGATTAATTCTTGTTTATTCACACTTAATATTATTTCAAAGTATTATTATTAGTTCACACAAACAATTATTGTATTTATGTGTCTACGTGTTTGTCCAACCAGTGTGAGTAAATATTCGAAGTGTACCCAAACGGGCAGAAGCAAAAAAAAAGCTCTATGTAAGTCAGCTTGTTTTGAGGCTTAAGCCGCTTCTGCATTTAGCATTACTTCCGAGGCGGTTTTTTAGTAGTCATGGAAACGAAATAAAAATAAACAATAATTGTACAACATGTATGTAATAAAATGAGTTAACCAAAAAGGTAGAGTGTAGTCTCGCCAACAGAGCTTTTAAAATATTATAGGTACCTAGACAATCATCACTATTATTAGTGCCTTTGATCAGTGCGTACATTGCCAGGCACCACCGCACCGTACCCACCGTTAAAGTTTTGTTCCTACTTCTTTCTCTTCTGTGCTCTTTCCTCCCAATAATGGCAATGTTGTGGTGGTGAAACTACGGCGACTGTGCAGGTGTGCAAGGAATTTGGTGGCACCCTGGCAGGGAGATGAACCGGTACGTGGTGTTGCAACAGCTTGGTGACGGAACGTACGGGTCGGTGGCGCTAGCGCAGCGGCGCGATTCCGGCGAGAAGGTCGCTATCAAGCGCATGAAGCGCAAGTATTACTCATGGGACGAAGCCATGAGCCTGCGCGAGGTGAAGTCCCTCAAGAAGCTCAACCACCCGAATATCGTGAAGCTGCGTGAAGTGATCCGCGAGAACGACACGTTGTACTTCGTGTTCGAGTACATGCGGGGCAACCTGTACCAACTCATCCGTGACGCCGAGCGGCCCTTCCCCGAGCCTGCCGTGCGCAACGTGGCGTACCAGGTGCTGCAGGGGCTGGCGCACATGCACCGGCACGGCTTCTTCCATCGCGACCTGAAGCCCGAGAATCTGCTGTGTTGCGGGCCCGAGCTAGTGAAGATCGCGGACCTGGGGCTGGCGCGCGAGGTGCGCTCGCGGCCGCCGTACACGGACTACGTGTCGACGCGCTGGTACCGCGCGCCCGAGGTGCTGCTGCACGACACGCGCTACGGCGCAGCCATCGACCTGTGGGCGCTGGGCTGCATCCTGGCCGAGCTGTACACGCGCCGGCCGCTGTTCCCCGGCAACTCGGAGATCGACCAGCTGCACCGCGTGTGCGCCGTGCTGGGCGCGCCCGACCCCGAGCGCTGGCCCGAGGGCTACGCGCTGGCGGCGGCGCTGCGCTTCCGGTTCCCGGCGAGCGCGGGCGTGCCGCTGGCGCGCGCCGTGGCGCCCGCCTCGCCGGCCGCGCTGGCGCTGCTGCTGCAGCTGCTGCAGTACGCGCCGCGCGACCGCCCCACCGCGCCGCAGGCGCTCCGGTGCGTGTCCGGGCCGCCTCCAGCCGCGCCTCGCCCGCTCGCCGACACTGTTAACCGTGTTCCCTCTCTCGCTCCAGGTTTCCATACTTCGCAGTCGGCGCCGCTCTGGCTCTGCCGCCGCCGGCGTCTCGTGCGAGGAGGTGCCCACTCTCACCTACATATATGTCGACGTACATGTCGTAACGATGATTATTTTTTTGTCAATCGTGTTTTTTTTTTTGGAACGCCACAGGAGCGGCACGGAGATGATGTCACCTGCGGCGGCGGCACCGTCGGCCGGCGGAGGCTCGCTGTTGCCGGAGCGCAGCCCGGTGCGGCCGTCGGCGGCCCCGGCCGGCTCGCTGCCCTTCTCCGCCGCGCAACCCCTGCTGCGCGATCGTTTCGCTGATATACTAGGGTAAAGCAGTGTAGACGGGTCGATTCGGTAATTTATGGAATACATTTCCGATGCGATGAATGAATGAGAAATCTCTGGAACTACACAGGGGCGAGGTGGTACACGAGAGCGGGGCGGGCGCATCGCCGCCGCTGCGGCGCGTGGCGGGGCGCAGCGTGGCGGGCGGCGTCGCGCCGTGGGCGGGCGGCGGCGGTGGCGCGCCGTGGGCGGGCGGCGGCGGCGGCGCGCCGAGGGCGGGCGGGGGCGGCGGAGCGCCTCGAGCCGCCGCCCCCGCCGCCGCCGCCGCCGCCGCGTACCTCGGCTCCGCGCGGTACGTGGCCGGCGCTAGAATCGACACCTCCCTGTTCCGCGCGCTGCCCCTCTCCACACACAGAGGTGAGTGCATTACAGCTCGTCTGAGGGTTCCATGCTCAAAGGGTAAAACAAGACCCTATTACTAAAACTTCGCTGTCAGTCTGTCTGTCACCAGGGTGTCTCGTGAACTTCTAGTTTCACTACCTACCTAGTAGAACCTGGGTCTAGTTGGACAGTTGACATTTTCACCGATCATGTATTTCTGTTGCCGCTATAACAACAGATGCTAAATAACAGAATTAAAAAATGTGGGTTCCCAATACAACCAATGTGATTTTTTTTGCTCGATATTGATATAGGCAACAGGTAGATGCTTGAAATTTTCACAGAATATTTAGTTATAAATAGATAATTAAATTAAAGTAATACTAATATGTATTTAAGTGGGGCTCCCATACAACATGCATGATTTTTTATTGATAATGGTATGGAACCCTCCGTGCGCGAGTGCGAGTCGCACTTGGCAGGCTGTTTTATTTTTCTCGGCTGTATTTTAACTAAAATGTGCATTTGTAACCTCCACCTTTTTACTATGTTCCTACACCCTTTGTGTAGAAACCTTCCACGTCCACCCTGTCTGTCGGCAACTCGCACGGGCTCGTTCCGTTCCAGAGGCGGCCACCGTGGGCAGCGGGGCGACGCGCGTCGACTGGGCGGCCAAGTACCTGCGCTGAGCGCCGCTGCATGCCAGGCGACCGACGAGTACGCATATGCCTGTACTGACATATGACATTAGGAAAACTAATTGTTACATCATTTTGAATGCTTAGTCCAAAGATGATGTAATTTCTAATAGAGAATTTAATACAGGTAGCCACATTATTTATTGTTTGATAATAAGGAAGCATAGATTGACATCTCTCTTTATAACAGTGTAGAGAAGTGTGTGTGTGCGTGCATGTGTTTGTAATGTGTGAATCTCATGTATTTTCAAATCAATTTGCTACATTTGGCTTAATGTTTGTGTTTAGTCAACCCAAACTCACATTTGTTAAGCACCTATGTAGATAATCATGACATGCAGGTCTAATTGTAGACAACTAACCATCTGATGTGTTATCACAAATATTTGTTTAATGACAATAATGTGGCCGTACCGTTAAAACTATTTTTAAAAATAAATTATTTAAGCAATATCCATTGTAGTCATTCATCTCTTTATCATATCATACTACAACAAGATTCACCTCTGCATCTCAGATCAACCCAGAGAATAAGATGGCTCACGGTGTATGATTTAGGTGAAGCCAAAAACCATCCAAAAACAATGCCACTGTTGTCTAAGTACACAACACGCACACGTTGACGCAAAAAACTATGCTACTCGCTTGGTCATTCTTACCTCGACATTATGTGCATTGGTTTATGGTATAATTTCGTGTACATAAGTATACATAGTGCATTATAAAGTGTGGCCAGGACTTTTAGAATATTAAATCTACTAAGGTTGTTTATTGATACAGAAATGGCTAATGTAGAGTTTGGGAATTAATATTAGTTTTTGTGCAATTGTAAATGTTTTTCATCACAACATTGCCACTCACACAAGTTTAATAAAGAAGTGGCTTCAGCGAGATATAATGCAGTGTTCCATCTAAATCTCATTTAAATCATAAATTAAATTTTAAAAAAAAAACAAATTAAAAAATTTAAATAATTTTAAATTTAAAATCTTTTCCTCTAGGTTGATCTGAGCTGTTCATATAAAAACACCTCTAAAGATTTGAATTCCTATCCTTTCTGTGTGAACATGCCACACAGTCCTCTTTATATATTATTTTGTCTGTGCTCAATGTAGGAGGAGCATAATAAAAAAATACACAAATATTATAACCTCATACTGTAATAGATATAATATATAATTATTTACACATTTAGTTTCATATAAAATTTGACAGTGATCAACGAGCGGTATGCAACATACCATAGATGTATATACAAGGCATCATTCGTACTTAGGGTAGGGTTCAGAGTCCCGGTGGTGGAGCGGAGGCGCTGCACGGTGGTGCCACGCGTCGCCCGCCCAGCCGAGCAGCCGCGCGCCGCCCTCCACCAGCCCCCAGGCCGGCACCACGCGCGGCGCCGCGGCCGCCGCCGCGCCGCGGTCGCGCTTCGGCGATGCAGTCGATATGTTCACCGAGACCCCCTTGATGATGTGGTCCTGGCCGCACAGTGACTGCGCCACTTCCGCCTCCATGAACGTGACGAAGCAAAACGCGCGGAAGGGACGCGGGACGAATACGTCTGTCACCTGGCCGAAGGAGGCGAAGTAGTCGCGCAGGTCCTCCGCCGTGAGGTCCTCGGTGCAGCGGCCCACGAACACCTTCCGGTGCGCGGCCGCGCCGGCGCCCCCGGCGCGCCCCGCGGGTATCCGCACGTCGCACCAGCGCCCGTCGATCATGTGCCGCCGCCCGAGGGCGCGCGCTTGCGCCTCGTACTCGGCGAACTTGACGAAACCAAACCCTTTCGAGAGGCCCGTCTTTACGTCGCGCTTCACCTGCACCATGAGCAGCTCGCCGAACGCGGCGAAGTACTCGCGCACGGCCTCCTCGCCCGTCTTCCACGGCAGGCCGAGCACGATGAGGTCGGAGCAGCGCGGCCGCGGCGCGGCGGGCGCCGGCTCGCGCGGGAACGCGCACCAGTAGCGGTGCGCGCTCCAGCCCTCCGCCGGCGGCGACAGGCGCTCGTCCACGAGCCGCAGGCCGCGCAGGCGCCCGCCCGCGCGGTACTTGAGCCCGCTGGCGCCCGCGAACTGCGCCGCCACCGTGCTCAGCAGCAGCGAGCCGTCTTCCTCGGTGGGCAGCTCGATGGGCTCGTCCTGCTCGTCCTCGCTCACCGGCACGTACTGCACGGACATCGCGCGCGCCTCACCGGACCGCCGTCGACCCGAGCTCCCGCATCACGGCGACACTATCCGCCGTATGATTTGCCCATTATGCATGTGGATCTTCAGTCGTTTGACCTTTTTACTAAACAATCAGTCCTACTTCCCGATGAATCGAATAGCTAAGATTACGTTACTGCACGGGTGACAGACGGACGTGACGTGAAGTATGCAGTGCTGCCAGACTACCAAATAAATTTATCCCAAGCGTTTGTTGAAGTAAAATCCACCTTGAAACATGATATTTTTTTTAAATAAGCTCATTTTCTTCTCACCAAGAACATTCCGCCTCTGTATAAGGCCGTAAACGATGAGAGGTCAAAAGTTATGATTTACATAACAAATGTTGTATTTGAGTATTGATTTTCATGATTATTTTCTAGGATATCGTTGAAACAACAATACAATACATAGATAAATAAGTACGTATTGGATTTTTTTGAACTCTCATGACGATATTTTACTGTTGTCTTTATACATGTGATAAATATGTATGCATAGTTTTACGACGAATTTAGCAACACAAAAAAAAATTATATGTTTGTTATTAAAATGATTTTTTTTTCGTTTATTATTAAGATAAATAAAAGATGCGGTTTTATTGATAAATTTTTGACTTAAGTCAATCAAATTTTTGACTTAAGTTTTAACTTAACATTGGTGTGGTTTGTTTATTTCTCGATAGGTGAAAATTGTAAAATAAGCTTAAGACTTGGCGGAGAATCTCGTCTGCGAGTTTTAATTTTATGATTGTGGCTTACAGCGCCATCTATTGAGTTCGTTGAACAATATTTAAAAAAAAAGGTTGTCTGTAGGAGCTTATTTCCTAACGTACCCTGACCTCACTGGCTCGGCAACGCCCACGCATTAGCGTAATCTGGTCCTAGCCCTGTGCACGTCTGCACTCGCCGATGGCTACCGAGCGACTGACTAGGCTTGTGTAGTTCATGAGCTAAGAATCGTTAGGAATGAATCGATTTAGTTCACCAAGTAGTTTCTTATTAGCTCTTTTGAACAGACAAGAACGTAAAAACAAAATTGAACCTTCCTGCACGTTTAAACAGCACACTACAGCATAACGATTCTTAATAGCTCCTTTGAACTAGTAAGAATCGTGATGTTGTAGTATGCTGTATCTATACGCAGGAAGGTTCAAATGATTAGTTACTTGACACTGGCAAATACACATGACGTGCGACGCCAAATTGCCCTGGGAGGAGGAAAAAAAAACACTGACCACCGACATATTTATTTTTACGAAATTAAACTTTAATTCAAAAGTGGTAAAGTCTATTGGTTATCATTATTTAATAAAATAGAATTTTGACAAATGGTGCTATGAGTTTTATTTGCGTGGCAGCGCCACATACATTTGATACTCGTTAGTTTGTCTTGAGTTTAAATAGAAATAATATTGTGCTTCGTATTTACTGTTCGTTTTTTAGAATACTAAAATTGTTATTCGATTAAGTAGTAACTTTTAAAAATAATTCTTAAAAAATATTTGGTTGTGGAAAATAAAAGTATTTAAACTTCTATTGCGAATATTATAGGTATCTACTCGTGTGTGCTGTAGTAGGTACCGTTTGAAGTTTGAATTACCTAACTGCTACGTACAATTACTAATCTATTGCGTACATGACTGAACTTTAATAGATATTTAATTATCTAATTGCTTTGTGTACATTTGGGAGTGTTGTTTAGAGAGTTGTATTGCTAATTGTGGATGGC
This sequence comes from Peribatodes rhomboidaria, assembly GCA_911728515.1. Classification (NCBI taxonomy): domain Eukaryota; kingdom Metazoa; phylum Arthropoda; class Insecta; order Lepidoptera; family Geometridae; genus Peribatodes; species Peribatodes rhomboidaria. Next base: position 106,095 of record OU452179.1, on the reverse strand, counting down.
TTGTCGGCTTTGACTTTATGCTGTTGTGACGTTCGGTGTAGGTATAGCTTAGTTAGCTAAAAAGACATTTACTTTGAATCTAAATGGACGTGAAAACAATATGGCACCAATTAGAGCTAAGCTTACAAAGGTCATAAAATGTTCCACTGTTACTCTGAACTAATAGAGCTAATAGACTGAACTAGTTCATTTGATAGAGTGAACTAGTACGGAGCGATCTGACTAGTGAACGATTAAGCACAAGCCTACGACTGACGATTATAGCCGAGCTAACCGACCAGGAGCGCACGAGACAGTCAGTGTGCGTATGCTTATAGCGCATACATTACACGGACGATAGTTTAACGTGAAAACGTCATAACAGAACATTGATGTAATCTTATCCTCGGACGCATAGGCTAATCGAGTGGAAGAGAGATAGATGCAGCGCACGTCGATCGTGCCTTTCGCTCACTCGTGTAGCGCTCTTGTTCCCATCGACCGAGCGTAACGGGACAATGTGTCATCCTTTTTCGTGCGTGCAGTCGGCGTTTATCGATTCATTAGACGTTGTCACGTCAAAAGCAAAGCTTAGAAAACCGACTTCCCATCCTGTATTCGCCATCCATGGAAGCAATGTTTAGACTTTTGTTGATATTTTCAAAACTACTTGATTGATTTCAATAATATTTATTGGGGACTACCTCTAAAGTATGATCTACCGAACAAAAAAAGAATCATTAAAATCGATACTTAATTGGCAGAGTAATCGCGTAACATACTTAAAAAAAATAACCGTACAGTCGAGTTGAGAACCTCCTCTTTCTTAAAAGTCGGTTAAAATACAATTTTTCCTTCTACTCCTTTAGTTTTATTATTAGTGCTAGACGTTCAACCGAACTGTCCTTGTGGTACCGTGGTATTATGTTGTCCTACAATATGCTGGCCCACGTTTAGCTGCATTGTGAATTTTAGGTCGACCAATTGACCATCCAACGAAATAAAACAATAGTAATTAGTAAAAAAAAAACCAATAGCTTTAATAAAGTAAGATAGAAATAAATAAAGTCTTCCTTTTGCAATTTTTATAAATTCAGTATCTCAACAGCTGACTTCTTCCTATCACCTCTATGCGGACGACTTGCAAATTTATACTCAAGCCCCTCTTGGGCAACTGCATGAGGCGATTGTGACCACGAATTCCGATCTTAGACGCATAAGAGACTGGAGCAAATCATATGGCCTTACAGTCAATCCCGCCAAAACTAAGACAATTATTCTTGGGAGTTCCCGTATGATTTCAAAAATCGACTGGATCCACCTTCCTCAAGTTATCTTCGATGGAGTTTCCATCCCCATTAGCGAAACAGTAAAAAATCTGGGAATACTCATGGACCGACAGTTTTCTTGGAATCTACAATTGGCTGAAGTCAGTCGGAAACTCTTTGGTTCTGCAGCTTCCCTTAGAAGGTTGCGTAACTTCCTTCCTATTACTACCAAAACTGCACTCGTAAAATCTCTCCTTTTCCCAATATTGGACTACGCAGACGCCTGCTATTTGGACTTAACCGAAGAGCAGCTAGACAAACTTGAACGTCTTCAAAATTTCTGTATTCGGTTCATATTCGGTTTAAGGAAATATGATCATATTTCTGAATTCCGCCAAAAGCTCAAATGGTTACCAATTCGCCTTCGCCGTAAATCTCACATCCTTTCCTTCCTCTTTAAAATCTTGTTTTTTCCAACTATCCCTCTGTATCTCAAGGAGCGCTTTGAATTTATTCAAGGGCACTCCGGTTCTTTGAGATCTTCTCGTGACCTCAAACTTAAGCTCCACACATCATCCCACATAAATCAATCATATAGTAAAGGGTTTACTGTGCAAGCTGTCCAGCTGTGGAATGAGCTGCCTGTTGGCATCAGGCAGGCCCAATCACTGCCCATTTTTAAAAATCTCGTTTATAATCATTATTTCGCTCTTTAATAATTCAGTACGCATAATAGTAAATTATATATTTGTATTGATATATTATTATATTTATTTATAATATTTATGATTATTCATATATATTATACTTATTTTTGGTTATTTATTTAAGTACTTATTTTTATTATTATTATTTTAATTTAGTTTTATGTACACCACCTACCCTTTTCGTATTTCCATAAGTTCCTGTCCATCCAAAGGTTACCTGGAAGAAATCGCTTTAAGCGATAAGGTCGCCCTTGTACTGCCGAAACATGTATTTTATAGTTTTTAAGTTTTTCATGTAGTTTTTGGTGTGCAATAAAGTTATATTGTATTGTATTGTATTGTTATATTGTATAGAAGAAAAATTTATCTTTGACCTCTTGTCAACGGTTGGTTCATTGTTCCATACAGTGACTCGTAGAAACTTCGCACAATCACTCATCACATTATTGTTTTTTTTTTGTTCACATTTTAGTGACACAACTTTCGCTTTCAACGTCATTGTTGTTGTTATGACCAGCAGCGCCACCGCGATCCATCGTATATTCGTATTGCAAACTGGTTCCGCTTTGTAATACAACGGATTCTACCACAATACTTTTATTTGAATAAATGTATTATACTAGCTGCGCCCCGCGATTTCACCCGTTTTCCCACAGGAACCGTTATTTTTTTCGGGATAAAAACAACGTGTAACATGCAAAATTTCAAGCCTATCGGTTGTTTAGTCACGACGTGAAAGCGTTACAAACAAACAAACAGAAAGTAAATTCACGTCTCTAGATAAACGATGTATGGACGCCGAGAATGTCCCTTCATCACAAACTGATTAATAGTTTAAGAGAAATTCGACGAGCGTGTTTGTAGGATATCTCAAATCTCAGACCTTCCGATCTCATAAACTTGTGCCTCATCTTACACTCGATCAAATTAATTATCTTACGATATGTGATTGTATTTCATAAAACCCCGACCATCATGAAGACATTGTGTTTAAAGACTCTCCTGAGTAGAGTAGTTTTTTTAAAATCTCCTGAATTTGTGGAGAAAATCTTTACTGGTATTACTGGACGTGTGTGAAGTGCCGAGTGCATGCACCATTGTGTGACATTGACATTTAGCATAACGTCAGTTTATTTATTTCCGTCCTTCAATCGGGCTAAAGTCTCTAAGACCAAACCACGCAGTCATCCGTATGTTTGTCATTAAAGCCGCTAAGGTCCGTTCATATATATCGACATCGAGTGTGCCCGACACGTACCGGCACCGACAAAATAGTATTCTTTCATAAATTTTGTATGAGCGTCTTCACATCTACCGTAATGTAATGTGTTTCAATTTTAACACAATATAATATAGCTATAGATTTTAGAGCTATGGATGAAATAGGTACATACATATTTTTAATAAGCTCTAATCACAGAATAAATAATAGAAGGCACTAATATTTGCCTAGTGATTTGCAGGGAGATAAAATAAAAAATTGTGAAGTCGATATCGATAGCTACTGATGTCTTTATTTTGTTGATAATGACCTACTATGGAGGGTATTACTTAACTTAAGATTTTTTTTTTACTTTTCAACATTATTTTATTATTTGATAACTTTTTCTTAACCTAAAACTTTTTTAACACTTCCTTAAGAGCCTTTAACGGGCGTTATTGCTTTTTCGTCATACAATACAGCGTTTTAACTAATAACAAAAGACTGGGTGTTCCTTTGAACATGGTGTAAACTATTTCTGAAGGGACGGTATTCAAAACCACCTTAATGTAAATGTAAACAACTAATACTTCTAATAATCCAAACCATGTACAATTTGTAGGCAATTTCAGTATGAATCAAATGGACACCAATGAAAAACACAACGAGACCCGTCCTCTTCCGTGGTCGAGCCAAAAATGCCGGTTGGGCGGGGCAAAGTCAAAGTCAAAATGTTTTTATTCAATTTAGGTATCAAAGATACACCTATGAACGTCAAAGTTATTTAAATAGACTCGACCGCCTTGTTCGGATAAAGAGCCTCTACTCAGAAGAACAGGCAAGAAACTGAGGGGCATTATTTTTTCAAATATAAAAAATGGCGCGCGATATTTTCACAAAGCGCGAATGCAGAGGTGGCGCCACCTAGGACTTCCGGTTAGAAGGCATTAAAAGTACGAAAACGCTGGTATTATTATTTTTTGTGTGCCTAAATGTTTCTAGGCCTAGAAACATTTAGGCCCACAAAAATTTTTTTTGTGTGCCTAGAGTGCATTTCCGTTTCCGTCGAAAGTACCAGCGTTTTCGTACTTTTAATGCCTTCTAACCGGACGTCCTAGGTGGCGCCACCTCTGCATTCGCGCTTTGTGAAAATATCGCGCGCCATTTTTTATCATTGGCTTAATTTTCCGAATTTCCACCAGGCAGAAATTAAAGTGATAGCTTCCAGTTAGGTAAGTATTTTAATATGCGTTTTATTTCAGGTAAAACGCTGCTATTAAATAACTTGACCGTAACTGGAAGCTATATATATGAGAGCCTGTTTGGTATTGCCTGGTGGTGCCACCTATAGTAGGGCTATTAAAACTTATTGTTAAAAGAAACGCCAATGTGAGCTGTAAATAATATTAAAAATTATTTCAAATCTTCAAAAATGTTGTTGGAAAAACAACTTAAATAAAAGGGTTTACATAATAATAATGAAACCGGAAACAAGGCATTATGTTTTCTCTCTATTGGTCTGAAACAATTACGTAAATTACCATTAAATAGTACATTTTCCATCTGTAAAATGTATGTCACCAGCATCTGTATAATGCCGTATTGTATAGAATGCTTTGGGAATACATTCCATAGAATGTCTGACACGTTCAGGCAATGTATAAATAATTATTTATGTCATACTTTCCCTTTGCATTAAGTTTGTATACAGAACCATACATAATATGTTGGTGGTTAAAATTGTTTTAAAAATCAACAACAGGTCGTTGATCCAAAAGATTTTGTAGTCTACTATCGCAGGTGACCAACAAACAACTTCTTGGACAAGCAGTGATACCATTTTTTCTGTAGATAGTGTTTAAATAGTCAACCATAACTAAGTGGTGTGACAATTTAAGTGACAGGTTAATGTCCAGATCGATAGAAATATTTTTCAACCAGACCGATTCTGGTAATCGGCAATTGTTTTAAAATGGCAACAACAACAATCGTAAATCATGTGAGTAAAAGATGAATCCGTAAAGCCAGTTCAATATATGTATTTCAACAGTTCAGTAAATTTAACGAAAACCAAGAATATTTATAATTCTAAAAACTTTACTGACTTGACAAATCAGTTACACGTGGGAGACAGCTAATATTAAATAATATACTAAAAATCAATTACATCAAGTTTTAGGCAGCTTATGCCAATATTAATGTTTATAGCGAAAATTAGGTTTACTTTCACATCTCTTAACTTCAATAGGCATGTACTGAATTTTTGATAGTGAGTTTCCAAGTCAATGCATTAATCATCAGTGTTTGTGATGATTTTGTAAAATATATGTAAAACATGAAAATCACGCTAGACTTTCAAAGATAACGTAATTTTATCATGAGCGTAGTCTCATAAATAATCTATCACTTTAATAACACTATTTCGTTTATTATATAATTATCGTTATCAAATGCAATATAGGAAGGATTTCGGCTCCGATACCTATTGCCCTAAGAAAATTGTTGGTAGTTTAGTTAAGCAACTTACGATAAGCCAGTAATCAGGATTTATTTATAACTAACAGTTACACGTCACAGTTCGCAGTGCAAGTCTTTACATTGTAAGATAAGATAAGAAACACCTTTGGAAGAAGGTAGGTAATTAAAAAGCTATCTTAACTTACTGCAAACACATTATATCTTAAAGCGGTAGGTAGGTTTTATGGCAATTTGAAACATACAATTTTCTAATTATCAAGTCACACACAGTCGTGCGAAGAATAATTGATATAAGCACCCACGCCCTACTATTTTTTCTTTCAGAGTCGTAAAAATATTCAACTAATTTCATATTTTAAATTATAATTGTGTAATTCAAATCGTTCATCGTGAACGAGAGGTTGCTAGTGTCAATGCGATAGCGCACTGAGTATGACAGACAATAGGCCACACGTTCAGGTATTACGAGGCTGTTCCAAACAAAATTATTTAAGTACTTAATTAAAAAATAAATAAATATATTTATATACATATATTAATTTGAAAAAGGGGACACGCGTGTGACCGTACTTTGCCTCAAGTTAAATGAGAAAATGAGATTTGATTGTAAACCGAAATAAGGAACATTCGGTAACATAATTAGTACAACATTCGTTCTCGTCACATTATCCGTAACTTAATGTCGTTTTAAAAGCGACTTAAATTGCAAGAATCGACAAGATAAGACATCGTTTTAAACCAAGTAGCAGGTATCTCCGTTGTGATTGGAGTTGCAGGAAATACTGCACAAACTCCCAAGGTTATTGTGCTCATGGAGCACTTTTGTTCGTCAAATCCAGAATAATCAAGTAAGGGGCAAGACTCACTTCGAAATTTTTAAGAACATGTCTCACTTTGCAGTTGATTCAATACTATGCAACCCACCTCGAGGTGGTGACTTACTTCTAATTAAATTATCTTTACACAGGGAACATAATAAATCAAATCGAAAACTTCTTGTTCAAACTGCAACAAACTGGTCTGAAGCCTCGCTTCGAGCGTTTAATTTATCAGTATCTAAAAACTTAAAAGATTGAATCTGGATTCAGCAGTAGTAGTAAAAGCTACGTTTAAGGCTGTCTAGCTGTAACATAGAATATTTTCACGGTCTGTTAATTTATTGATTTGGAACCTGTTTCATTACAATTTTATTCTTATAAGACATTCCCGCGAGGTTAGTTTTTGCAAAGGTATATTTTTATTTCACCTTGAAAAGGTAGTTTATTACAAGCAAGCTAGAGCATCTATGTTAATAGTTTCATGAAGAATAAAAGACAGATTAGGCATTACAACAACAATAAAATGCGTTTGAAATATTTCATCCAGCATATAACTAGGTTTTGTTATGAACATACAACATCATTAAGATCAAAAAATCACCCTGTTAGGATGGTTTGTAATAAGCCTACGATACTTACTTGATACAATGAAATATTGTATTTTTCAAAGAGATGCTCATCGGGTGAAGATGGTTTGTTACAACCAAACAAGTTTGTACTATGTTTATCATGAAATTGATATTTTGCAAATACATTTGCACAACTATAGAGTTTTGCTTTATTTATTACAAGCATACATTGTCTGTTGTATTAACTGCTTAATACTATGAAATATGATATTTGCAAAAAAGGTACTCACCTGCAATGGTGGTTTATTATAACCATAAAAAATATTAAAATACGTTCTGTTAAACGCTTATAGCAATGTAATATCTGTCAAGAGATTCACCCTGCGAGGGCGTATCGTTACAAGCGTACTAAAGAATAGTGTATGTATGGATCGCTTGATTCAATTGCAAATAGGTAGCCTTCCTACGAGGGTGGCTTTTGCAAAAGATTACCTACCCTGCGAGGGTGGTTTATTACAAGCATACAATGATGTATGATGTATTGATTGCTTAAGGCAATGTAATATGATATTTGTAAAGAGATTCACCCTGCGAGGGCGTATCGTTTCAAGCATTTCAGAGTATTTTGTATTGATTGCATAATTCAATGTAAGGAGGTCCAAAAACGGTACTCCTGTATCTCCCTATTATAACCATGCGAATGCACGTTGAACTGATTGTTTGCATAACAATATAGTAAAAAGGAATAAATTCAAAATGAAATACTTGTTCCTCTAAACTTAAACGCAATGTCAAAAGATCAAGTGACATTTTGAGTAATACAACGTGCTGGTTTGAGGTGTAGTAATATTCAAAGGTGTGTATCTGTATGACATTTTGAATCATTTGCCAGAATAACAAAATCCAAATCAAACCTTTATTGTTCCATACTAAGTTTAAAAAACTATTTTTTACAATTATTTTGGACAGCCCTTAAAGCGATCGCTGACCGCGGCGTTTGTCAAACAACACTCAACACGCATGCGATCGTCTTCCCCGTTCTTCAGCCCGCGCCCCGCCGCCGACGGCGGCGCACACGGCTTAAACTTAATTCGCTAAGAAACAATGTTTATTGTTTACGTTGCAGTGGAAGTAGGTAGATTTATAAGATGTTAGATAGGTATTAAGGTTTTTTTTTGTATTTCGCTAATGTTTCACTAATTACTTTGCTAATAACCACATATTAGTACTACACAAAAATGTACGTGTAGGTTCTTATCTTACCTAATTATTATCCTTCCTTGTCCGTGAGTTAACATTGTGATTACTGCTCTTTTGGGGTCACTTTTTCACATAGGTAACACGAAGTTGCGTGTTTTACAACATTCACAACAATCCAAGAACTACCTCAACACAACACACTTATCGCACAGATCACAGAAGAGGTTCGAAGTGCTGTCCTCCCCTCTCAATGCACAACCCCACTCGACGAGACACTGAAGCCATGACATTCCGGAGCATTTCGGGAGCAATCGTGATGAATGCCGGTGTAATACGCGCCACCATTTCCTCCGTGGTATTGCATAGCACGGCATACACGGCATTTTTGACGAAACCCCACAGAAAAAAGTCCAAAGGCGTCAGGTCCGGAGATCGAGGAGGCAAACGACTGTTGCAGAGACGATCTTCCGTCCACAAAACGTTTACGGTAGACCTCACGCGCCGCAAGGCAGTTTCCGACCGCAGCACCAACACATTAAAATATCATCTCGTAATATTCAGCATTTGAAAATGACATCGTATTATAATTTACGCAATCAAACAATAAAGAAGGAATTTTATGACTTCACACCGGGATGGATAGAGAGCAACTAGACGAAACTTTAAAAATTTTATTAAATTATTTTTTGCGGCTAGTAGGGGTAACCATGAGTTTACATAGTATCGAAACCTTTTCTCATTTTTTCTCTTTTCTCGTTTTATTTTCGACCGTCGGAGGAAAGTATCAAAAGTCTTGGTTCTAAAAATCAAATCTCTCTGTTTAAAGAGTTCCGAAAACCGTAATGATCATCAAAGTTAAACAACGGACAATCATCGACATAGGTATTGGCTGATAAATCGGAATCGGCTTAACTTTTTAATACTCACAACGTGCTTGAAATGTCAAAATCTTAAACCAAATAAAGAATTTTGCTAACAGCGAAGTGACGAATCCGGTTTTCTAAGCATACATGAGCGTTGAAAAATGTGTGCCATGATAATTAAAAAAAACTAATATTACAATAATAACTCGTAATACAACAAGTGTCTTGCTGGCCTACCATGCGCAACGCGCCAAAGGTATGTCGCCTCTTATTATCGCGACAGACATAAAATATTATGTTTACACATAGTCTTCTCACGTTCTCGCTTGACAAAAAGTGACGAGAAGAATTTTGTCGAACTTGCATAAATACACTTTAATACCGAACTCATGGTAGTTCCTTGCCGATTTTGTTTAGAGCACCGCTTGTTGCCAATTGTCCCGCGGTACGCTTTGGCGGCTCTCTGTGAGCTCTTTGTCTATTGCCGACAAATGTTTTGATGTTTTCGCGAAATGGCAAAGAATAATTTTATTATGCAGTATGCACAATTTATCTTTTGACGAGCTTTTATTTTTATTTTCGCATGTACCTATGGTGTCTGTCAGTACTTAATTAAATCTTTCACGTTAAATGCCTACTCTTTGGTTTCCGATTGAACTTAAATGTTTTATGTACTTATGTAAGTTGAGTGACTATGCAACAACCTGGTGCCACCGAGATGATCTGATGGAGATGATGGAGTCAGGAGGTGGGTAGAGGAACTCTTCAACGGCGAACAGCACAGACTCGAAATTTTGTAAATCTATTTAATTGTAATAGCCTGTTCTCAACGCCATCATGGCACAGCTGCTACACCCAGGGACGACTTCCGGCAAGGGAACTCTTCAACGGGGAACAGCACGGACTCAAAATTTTGCTAATGCATTTAATGGTAATAGCCTGTTCTAAACTCCATCATGATATGGCTGCTAAACCCAGGGTTTTCGTTTCGTTTTCGGCGAGTTTACGTTCACTTTATTCATGTCGTTGACTAGATATGTAACCATTTAAGTATCTAAAAGATATCTTGCTTTTGTTTCTGTTTAAAATAGTTCTTAAAATGTATGAAGGGACATTTACTCCATTCTGTGTTTTGTAGGTAAAGATAATATTCTTTCTGCGCACTTAGTAGTCTATGTCGGGCAAGACCGGTCATCAACCGAACAGCTGTTTGTGAGCTTATTAGGGTTGCTCCGAGTCAAATTTACGTAAAAGTTTAAGTTGTGATAACTTAAAATCTATCGTGCTTACGATAAGGAGACCTTGCAGGTTTAATTCTATATCAGTCTCGGCATGTGCCGTTTCAGTATTACTACACCCAAAACCAGCACGTTGTATATCCACAAAAGAAAATTAATTTAGAAATAATTTCAAAAAAAAAAAAAATGTTAAGAAAGCCTTTATTTATTTAATGAAAAGTTTTCAGCATACGGCTAGGTGACGTAAGATATTTTCTCCCCCACTATTGTTTGTTCCTAGGTCTGTGATACCTAGATTATGATTATTTCTTACGTCCAAAATAATAGGCATTACCTAGCCTCTAAAATACATGTATTCAAATAATTTGCCATGATGTATCAAAAATGTATAGTAACTAAAGCTATAAAGTGAACGAACTGATAGATCGCTAGATATGGTCGAGTCGTTTGTATGACTCGTAGTTAAGCAATTGATACACTGTTGCAACATTTGAAAACCATTATTTTTATAAAAAGGATTTTTTCACTCACCAACTTTCTTCAATTATCGGCCAGCACGTCAACCAATACCGATGAATTAGTAGAATCGTAAAAGCACGCTGCTACGCACCTTTCACTGAACCACCGCCACGGCCCGTGCTCTGTAGCTTGGGCGTTTGGGCGGCAAACATTTATACGTTTCTGGAAGCAAAACTATGTTAAAAACTGGTGATAATCTTAAAGGCGATGAAAGCCTAGTTGGAGAAGGCCTGCCTCTCAAGCCAGAGGGAGCGGGGTCGAACCCAGCCGACGGCACGCACCAATTTGTTCGTTGTGTGAACATATGTGCGTATTGTATGTCATCTGCTACATGACTGGAGCCCGGTGTATGGTGACAGGCTCATTTGGGACCGAATATCGTCCGGCGATGTGGGTGTTGTATAACACGTCTGCCAGCCCCCTCGGGGGAAAAGCGTGACGATATGATGAATAATCTTAAATATTACCTAAAAACACTTCAATAATGACAAAATACTGGTATGAGGCATCGTTTGACCCCAATATTGTAAGCCACATATGGTTAAAAACATTTAGGCACACAAAAAATTTTAAATATCAAATTAATCGAACGGTAAAACCGTTAAAACAAATTCTACTCACTCATTTTGAACAAATGAAATGAAGAAATGAAATATAATGTGGGTAGGTACTTACTGCGTAAAATGTATACTTAACACAGAGTTATTTTAGGAAAATAACTACATTTCAGTATTTTACCACATAATTATTAACAAATTATCACTTTGTATTAACTAATTATGCAACACGACGCAAGCTGCTAGGGCTACTACTTCGACGAAACTTAAACGCCAATGATAAAAAATGGCGCGCGATATTTTCACAAAGCGCGAATGCAGAGGTGGCGCCACCTAGGACTTCCGGTTAGAAGGCATTAAAAGTACGAAAACGCTGGTACTTTCGACGGAAACGGAAATGCACTCTCATATATACAAGGTGCCCGTTTTACCCCCAACAATATTTTGACAGCCGATGCCAACACTGATGTGGACTTCATCTCCGAAGGTTTGATTCACCTCAGCATGTTAGATTACCAGATAATACGAATCAAAGTTTGATGTAAAATTGACCAGCTGCAACCCTAACATACGAACAGCTGACAAACGACCTTGTCTATCAGACTAAATTTTGCGCAGAAAGATTTTTTTATTACCTAATTCTAAACTGTGAACGAAATAAACATAAATTAAATACCTTACTGAGAATTAAATGCTCTAAAACAACAATCGCTAGATTCGATAAAACATGTTGGAGTCATATCGGGCGGTTTAAAACTCCGATACTAGGGCTAGCCACTTGGCTTACATGACTAAAGTAGAAGAAGCCTAGAATAAGTACTGCGGTATAAAAAGCTTGCCTATAAGTTCCAAGCAACCCCACGTACATCGTAGACCTACGTCTAGCGTCATTTATCACTGGAAATAGGCACCTAAGCTTTTGTTTTTTAATTTATTGTGATAGTATCGTACAAAAATGTACTATCATTTCATTACTTCGACATATTTCGTATAACTTCAAACTAATTGACGCCTCTAGTCTAGTTTTATTCTTTGCCAAGTACGGAAGTCCACGTGCACTTGTCGGCAACAGTCAAACAGAGCAAAGGATAGCGCCTCCCGCTTATTGGGCAGCGGTATTTTACAAATACTGGCGCGGACCAATAAGCTCAACGCGCGAACGCGTAAAAGCCGAAAGGAGAATAAGAAAGCGCCAAAATCTGCGAAATTTAATAGTTGAGGGTTCCGTCATAAATATTTTATTATTTTCGGGACCCGTGTTCGATTCCCTGCCGGGTCCATATTTGAATGATGAATTCGAATATCTTCTCTGGGTCTTAGTTTTAGTTGTACTTGTGCGTTCGACACAAAATAGATAAATAAAATGACCGAGTGGGCAGCTATGAGTGTGAGGCGTATTTATTTATTTTACAAAACTAGTGTTTTTAGTGTTAATATGTAAATACTTTTTTTTAAATAAAAGAGCGGCAAATAAGCAGTCTGTTCGCCTGATGGTAAGCAATACAGCCGCCTATGGACATCTGCAACACTGTCGCCGCTGTGTTACCGGCTAGGTGCTGACGATAAAACTTCATAGGATTTTCAAGTCACAGTCAAGTACCACAAACCCCTTTACTGAGGGTTTTTTACCCGACTGCGAAGAAGGAGGGTTATGTTTTTCGAGAGTATGTTTGTATGTATGTATGAGGTTTCGTTGTCACCCTCTACTCTACAGCCTAAACGGCTCGATAGATTTCGAGGTGTCAATAAATCGTCTTCATAATGCGAGTGACATAGGGTACTTTTTTTTTAAAATGCAGTCGAGTTTTTTTTTTAATAATTTTATTATGATATTGAGTTGCGCCTGATATAAAATGGTGGTGACTGTAAAGTACCTACATAAAAATTATAATTTTAATGTGAAATGTTCAGTGTTCATACTAGTATTATAAAAGTGAAAGTTTGTGTGTTTGTTTGTTACTTCTTCACGCTCAAATGGCTGGACCAATTTTTATGAAATTTAGTATGGTATAGGTAGCTGATACTCTGGATTAACACATAGGCTACTTTTCATCATCATCATCACCGTTTTTCATCATCTCGCGGGTAAAACCGTAAGCGCAGCTAATATGAAATAATTATTAAAATCGTGTAATGTTTGGGAATAGAAATTAGTTTTTTCTTGTTTTATGGACAAAGGCATGGTAAATAGTTCTCTTAAAGACGTCAGCTTGGCACACTCCGATATCATATCCTACTAATATTATAAAGGCGAAAGTTTGTAAGAATGGATGTATGGATGTTTGTTACTCTTTCACGCAAGAACGGCTGAACAGATCTGGATGAAATTTGGCACAGAGATAGATTACAGTCTAGAATAGCATATAGGATACTTTTTAACCGCGGGTGAAACCGCGGGGCGCAGCTAGTCTAGTAATAAAGTAAGCAATTTTACACGACCTTAGGTAGCATGGTGTTTTTAAAGTGCGGAACCCTAATTGTCCTCAAAATATTTTCTAAAGAATTGCAATTTGTTGAAAGATTTTGAATTGAAAGTTCACTCGCATTAGATCATTTCAAGTGTGAGGTTGTGTTGTTGTCTTATTCACCGCTCTTATCTACGATGTTATCACAGTCATCCCAGTATACGAATTCGGAATATTACGACATGATTTTATGTGTTGGAGCTGCGGGTGGAAGTTGTCATGGAGCACGAGAAGTTTACCGGCAACGATTTATTGACGGAAGGCCGCTTTCGGAACAACGGACGCTTCCTTCGTATTCCTGTTTTCGAGGGCTTTGTCTCCGTCTGCACAGCACGGGAAGCGTTCACCCACCACGAAACGAAGGACGTCCCAGTACGCACATCGGATCGAGATTGGAAACGCAGATTCTTCAACATTTCGCTGAAAATCCGCGCACCAGTACACCTCGTGCTGGCGCAACATTCCAAGTGGATCACAGAGTAATATGGAGAACTCTTCATGATGACGGCCAACATCCGTACCATTTTCGTCGCACTCAAGAGCTGCTTTCGTCGGATTTCAGTGCTCGTGTAGTTTTTTGCCAGTGGTTAGAAGGTCGAATTTCTGCCGATTCATCTTTCGCAGAAACGGTGTTGTGGACTGACGAGGCGACATTTACTCGCGGTGGCCTTGCAAATTTACACAATGAACACGTGTGGGCGCACGTCAACCCTCGAGTATCTACTGAAAGCAGTTTTCAGCACCAATGGCGGATCAACGTGTGGGCAGGCATATTCGGAGATCGCTTAATCGGCCCCAAGATTTTGCCAGCCAGCATGAATGGCGCAAGCTATTTAGAGCTGCTCACAGGCGAGCTGGAAGAGGAGCTGGAGAGCTTGCCGTTGGCCGCGTACCGCAGGATGTGGTTCCAGCACGACGGAGCACCGTCGCACTTCGCGCGCAGTGTCCGCGAGTACCTACCTCGACGCACGCTTTCCCGGCCAATGGATCGGCCGTGCAGGCCCGACGGCTTGGCCACCTCGTTCGCCGGACTTAACGCCATTAGACTTTTTTCTGTGGGGTTACATTAAAAATGTGGTTTATTCCGAGCCGTGTAATACCAGGGAGGAAATGATACCGCGTATTACAGCGGCATTTAACCAAGTAACCCCACAAATGCTTAGAAACGTAATGGCGTCAATTTCTCGTCGTGTTCGGCTATGTATCGAGAAGGGCGGCCAGCACTTCGAGCCTTTTTTGTGATGTGTTGTGTCTTGTGTTGTGTGTGGCCGAAAAAATGCCAATGTTACAGTTTAGTACCTACCTAATTCGCATCACTTAAAATAAGAACGTAGATGCTGATTATGGATTCATATTAATGTTATTAAAAGGTTAATGAATATTACAGCCAAAAATTAGTAGGTATTGTATCTTCCGTACTCATTAAATGGGTTTAAACTATTGTTTTTTATTAAAATTTTTGTTTGTTTGACATTTGTAATTGCATTTATCTGATAAATACCTACCTACCTAATTTTAATTTTTCAATTGTGACATTTTTAACTCATTCATTACTACAATCTTATTTGTAGTATGTCTCTGATTTGTCGCGTGTAACCATTAATTATCAATAAATGATGTATTCCTGCCTACCATTCCGTGTAAAATGAAATTAAAATATTAAAAATACTTTTCGTTTCATTTCTTTGCACTGTAAATTGAAAAATGTGCACCTATAGGAAACAAAACATGGATAGATAGGTAGGTAGGTACTTTACATTTGAACACAATGCTCGGGATTAGAAAGCCAGGCTTACTACCTATGTAGGTCTAATAAAATGAGATGCCAGGTTCAATATGTAATAGCAGTTAAGAGCTTCCACACCTAATCTTTGTTACCCGTTCGATTGCCATGCTAGGTAGGTAAGGTACCTATTTGTTCGAGTGCGCGGCGGCGCGGGCGGCGGCGCGCGTCGTGGGGACACGACGGGAGCGGGGGGTGAGGCACCACACGCGCCGCCGCCGCCGCGCCGCCGCGCGCGCGCGTGCGTTTGTTGTGGCGCGCTCGTCAGGGTTGTCAAATAAAAAACCAAATAATGAATTTTTAACTTTGTATGGAAAAAAAAATGTCATGATTTCACGTTTAATGTTTGCTTGTTTGATTCGAAATTTAATGCAGATTAACTACTATAAATATTGTTGGACCTTTCTGCAGCACCTTGTATAGCTTCCAGTTACGGTCAAGTTATTTAATAATAAATAAATTAGTCTCACAAATTTTGGCTTATAACTAGGTAATATCTATAAATACTAGTGGCTACTTGGCGGAAGTGGAAGGCTCCAGACATCTTTATCTTCTAAATAATTCTAAACCTTATAATACCCTCTTTTCATTAATGTAGTTTTTACATGTGATTTGAATTTTCCCTCAGTGAGCCCTGTTATATTTTTCGGGATTTTATTGTAAAAACGAACGCAGTTGCCTAAAAAATAAACTTTTTTGACTTAGCCAGTCTAAATCTTGGTACAGCTATCCTATCCTTATTTCTAGTGTTATAATTGTGATAGTCACAGTTCAATTTAAATTTATGTAGATTTTTGCGAACGTGCATAATATTTTCAAAGATATACAAAGAAGGTAAATTTAATATACTTATTTCTTATAAATTTCTCAATGATTCGCGGGGACCCATTCCGTAGATAGCGCGGACCGCTCGCTTTTGCAAAATAAAAATGGCGCGCGCGGGCGGGCGACTCAGGCGCTACTCCTTCATTCCTTACGCTACATTCACTCATTCGTTCATTCATTCGCTACATTCCTTTGACAGTTCGCTCGCAAAACGTCACACAGCAGACCATAGACTGCATTCTTTTGTATGTGTTGATGATAACAATGGTTATAGGATAAGTATATACTTATATTGGACGAAGAAAAAGAACATTTCCGTCTAGTATTAAGAGGGCCGCGACGCTCTGAAATTTCCATATAAACGCGCTACTCAAATTTCTTGAAAACCGTTTGTCAGATTATGATGAAATTTAGCATGTACAATTAAATTAACAATATCTCCGCCCCTATGTTCTTGGTTTTTTTTAAAAACGTTCTCAAGCGAAAATAGAGCTACGAAAAATATCCGCATTTTTAAGGGGTCACTTTTGATTGATTTATTCAATAGGTAGACAAAGCAAATCAAAAATTCCATTACATAGGGAGGTTGTCTACATCATTAGCTGTTAAATGAATCCATAATACAAGGGAAATTCTTAGTTCCTTAAGAATGATTACAGAAGTGTGTAAGGTTTTCAATACATTTTCCCTAGTTTTTGCGGTAACTTGTCCAAAGTTGCCGTAAAAGCTGGGGAATTAACGCTTTTGACTGGCAACACGGTGCGCACTTGGCAGAGCGCGGGGAGTTTTGGCGGGAACCGAAAAGATGGTGTCGTGTTTTTGTATTATTTTCTAAAACTTGTGATTCTTCGAGTGTTAAATTGTAATAATGGTGGATTATTAACGTTTACCGGTTCGTCAACGTGCACGAGTGTGGGCAAATGATACAAACATCGCGAAACGCGATTTTTCGTGTTCTCTACAAAACTTCACTTAAAGTTTCAGTAAAGTATCCATAACTTTACTGGAATGGGAAAAGGGGAGGGATTCATCGTCTTCATCATCACCTCATCATCATCATCCCATCATCTGTTACTGAAGGAAAAAATATTACTAAGAATCCGACTGAAGGACGAGTATCCATGGTCATGAATAAATTAAAAAAAAAAAAAAAAATTGGCAGAGCGCGGGCTCAGTCACACACTTTCCCGTTGGCGATCGAAGCGTACGGACGTAGGTCGAAGTTGACAGTGACAGTTGGTTGCGCAAACCATAACTTGTGATAAATCGTTTTGAGTGTTTTAATAAACTGCATAGACCTGTATAAATCTCGGGTGTTTTAATTCAAATCACCATTAGAGTCTGCAATGAAGTTAGGAAGATTGTTTCTACATCTCAGAAGCCAGGGATGAACAAAAAAAATTGTAAGTACACGCCTGCAACTTTTTAATCTTATAGTGATAAACTACATTCGTATCTTGCCTGAGAACTTGTGGTTATAGTGTCGGACGTCTGATTTATAGTTAAAAATGTACTCCCGTTTCGTACATCCCAGTCCTGTTAATAATAGTAGGAAAACCGGTATATACTAGTTTTTGTAAATTTTCTTACCGAGCTTTCGATCCCGTTCCACGTATCAAATACGTGACGAGCGCTACCCACAAAAAAAAAAAAAACTACCTACATTTAAAAAAGAAGTTGCCTTCTGGCTCACGGTGCTGCAGCATGACTTTTTAAGGGGGTAAAAATTTCGTTAGTTTTTGCGTAGTTAGCACGGTTTTCGAGATATTTTGTTTTTTTCGTTCGGACCTCAATTTTTCTTAAGTGTATGTTGAACCACTTCTAATGCATACAATTTCATGACACGAGTTTCAGGAAATGGAACCGGGAGATGCACGGTGTGTGGAAACTCCTCGACGCAGCCGTTCACGCTCCAGGCCGAGCTCCTCTCATGGCCATGGTCAGGGCCGCACTCGACGGAGTCGTAGCCACAGCCGCAGCCGCAGTCGCCGGTTGCTAGAGCGCGAAGTGGCGCTAAGGCAAGAACAGGAGCGGATTCGCCTGCTGGAGCTCGATTTACAACGAGAACGATACGCCGAGCAACGCCGACATCGAAGCGAGCGGCGTGGATCACGACACGAGATGAGGCGTGGCAGCCGCAGCCGCAGCCGCAGCCGCAGCCGCAGCCGCAGCCGCAGCTACCGCAACTGCAGCTGGCGTCGCCTGCCTGAAGTGGACAACGCAAAAAGGTCACGTAGTCCTTCTTTTTCTACCAAAGATGTAACCCAAATTATTCAGTCTATTAAAGACATCCTTCCATCGCAGCCAGGCCAGAGCACACAGTTTTCGAACAGAGATAGTAAAAACATTATTCCTGAGTTTAACCCTTCAGAGAAAAACCAGCGTATGGATACTTGGCTAAAAAAGGTAAACGAGTGTGCAAAGGTTTACGGCTGGGATGAAAGGGCCATAGTTCATTTTGCTATGCAAAAACTGTCAGGGCTAGCTAATACCTGGTACGAAAGTCAGCGTTCAATATTACACAATTGGGAGGAATGGCAAGTCAAATTGTTAAACGCCTTTCCGTGCGAACAAAACTACGGGCAGATGCTTGAGGATATGCTAAGGCACAAGAGTAGAATTAACGAACCCATTCAAAATTATTTTTACGAAAAGCTAGCACTCCTCAATCAGTGCGACCTTGCCGGTAGGCGCGCAGTCGACTGCATTATCCACGGCATCAGTGACAGGACCTCGAGGTCTAGCGCTTTAGCGCTGCGATGTGATGAGCCCGATGAGTTATTAAAGTTCCTAATCAGCGATAACAGAGAACTTTATACTCCCCAACCATTTTCTACAGACATAAATCTAAATACGGGTGATGATAAGTCAAGCAATCGGGCGAATACCAGGTTCGATTCTGGCTTGTTTTGTTACAATTGCAAGGACAAAGGACACCCGTTTTCTAGATGCCCAAAGCCTCTAGTGAAATGCAGTCAATGTAACAAAATAGGACATAAGTCTGAACTGTGTCACTCCAGACTGGACACAGGATCAACGAAGGCCCCTTCAGGGTTATAAAGGTATTTGGGAATGATCGTTACGAGATTCCTCCAATAGCGGGGTTTGAAGGAATGAAGAAAAAACGTAAAACTATGGTTGCCGCAGACAGGATGCAACCATGGATTCATGTGGCGTCCTTGAGTCTAGATGATTCGGATAATGAGCAAAGTGCTACGGAGTAAACTGGTTGGTCATTATTGCAAATCTTAATATTATTCGGTTTGTTATTCTTAGGTTGTCCGATATTTAATATGCCCCGTATTCAGGATAAGCATTTGATAATTTTGTCTCGAGATTACAACTACATATTATGTCGCTTTGTGTTGTTTCAGGTCGAGAGTGAGATACTTACACGTTCGTGTCTTGGCCTGAAACCACACAAAGCGCGCTCTTAGAAGTCCAATTACAAGTTTTATATATACCTACTGTGAGTAAAATCGCGCTCAATCATCGCCCGACGTTTTGGCTAGGTAACACTAAAATATATTAAGCAAATCATTATAAGTATGTACATATGTATAGATTTCACTTACCTGTTAATTTCGTTGATACCTATTTAGCTACGAGGCTATAAAATATTTAATTATTTAAAATCTTATATCTTTAAATGAGCAATTCTTGTATATATACAACTTGCTGGTTTTGGGTGTAGTAATACTGAAACGGCACATGCCGAGACTGATTTAGAATTATACCTGCAAGGTCTCCTTATCGTAAACACGATAGATTTTAAGTTATCACAACTTAAACTTTTACGTAAATTTGACTCGGAGCAACCCTAATAAGCTCACAAACAGCTGTTCGGTTGATGACCGTTCTTGCCGACAAAGACTACTAAGTGCGCAGAAAGAATATTATCTTTACCTACAAAACACAGAATGGAGTAAATGTCCCTTTTTACATTTTAAGAACTATTTTAAACAGAAACAAAAGCAAGATATCTTTTAGATACTTAAATGGTTACATATCTAGTCAACGACATGAATAAAGTGAACGTAAACTCGCCGAAAACGAAACGAAAACCCTGGGTTTAGCAGCCATATCATGATGGAGTTTAGAACAGGCTATTACCATTAAATGCATTAGCTAAATTTTGAGTCCGTGCTGTTCCCCGTTGAAGAGTCCCCTTGCCGGAAGTCATCCCTGGGTGTAGCAGCTGTGCCATGATGGCGTTGAGATTAGGCTATTACAATTAAATAGATTTACAAAATTTCGAGTCTGTGCTGTTCACCGTTGAAGAGTTCCTCTACCCACTTCCTGACTCCACCATCTCCATCAGATCATCTCGGTGGCACCAGGTTGTTGCATAGTCACTCAACTTACATAAGTATACATAAAACATTTAAGTTCAATCGGAAACCAAAGAGTAGGCATTTAACGTGAAAGATTTAATTACTGACAGACACCATAGGTACATGCGAAAATAAAAATAAAAGCTCGTCAAAAGATAAATTGTGCATACTGCATAATAAAATTATTCTTTGCCATTTCGCGAAAACATCAAAATATTTGTCGGCAATAGACAAAGAGCTCACAGAGAGCCGCCAAAGCGTACCGCGGGACAATTGGCAACAAGCGGTGCTCTAAACAAAATAGGCAAGGAACTACCATGAGTTCGGTATTAAAGTGTATTTATGCAAGTTCGACAAAATTCTTCTCGTCACTTTTTGTCAAGCGAGAACGTGAGAAGACTATGTGTAAACAAAATATGTCTGTCTCGATAATAAGAGGCGACATAGGTACCTTTGGCACGTTAGGCCAGCAAGACACTTGTTGTATTACGAGTTATTATTGTAATTTTAGTTTTTTTAAATATCATGGCACACATTTTTCAACGCTCTCATGCTTAGAAAACCGGGTTCGCCACTTCGCTGTTAGCAAAATTCTTTATTTGGTTTAAGATTTTGACATTTCAAGCACGTTGTGAGTATTAAAAAGTTAAGCCGATTCCGATTTATCAGCCAATATGGCGATGATTGTCCGTTTTTAACTATGATGATCATTACGGTTTTCGGAACTCTTTAAACAGAGAGATTTGATTTTTAGAATCAAGACTTTTGATACTTTCCTCCGACGGTTGAAAATAAAACGAAAATGAGAAAAGGTTTCGTTACTATGTAAACTCATGGTTACCCCTACTAGCCGCAAAAAATAATTTCATAATTTTTTTAAAGTTTCGTCTAGTTGCTCTCCATCTATCCCGGTGTGAGGCTGTGTGAACTTGGCACCCGACTTTGAAAAAAAAAATTTTTTATAATTTAATTAATAGATTTCGGTAAGTATAACATAGTAGTGATGTTAACTTTTTAAGTAGTAGTGCCAAAAAAATAAAAAATAAAAATTAAAAAAGTCAGCCCCCGACATTGAAAAAAATATTTTTTTTTACGGTTTCGTATACTAAAACGTTGGTAGTTGATTGTAGTAAATTTTTTTTGTTTGTAGTACAAAAGGAAAAAAAAATTTTTTTTTCCTAGTATATTTCCATAGAAAAAAGTACTCATTTATTAGACTTATTTGATAGATTTTAATAAGTACTTGATAGTAAAGAAGCTATTTTAAAAATTAATTGTGCCCAAAACATAAAAAAAAATATAAACAAAAAATATCTTCCCCAAAATTGCAATAACTGAAAAAAATCTTTCACTACAAACTTTTACAAACATCTTTCAGGCAATTTTAGTGCTTTTGGACGTTTGTAGTTATCGTATGGCACTTCGATCAGAACCAATTTAAGAAAACTAAGTGAAAACCTAGATTTGTTCACATATATCGATTTTGAACAATTTCTGTAACTACAAACGATTTTTTTCCACTACAAACCTCTACGAAGCTCTCTCAGTCGTTTTCAACGTTTGTAGTAATTGTATAATACTTCAATCAGAATCAATTAACGAAAACTCCGTAAAAACCTACATTTTGTCACATTTGTCACTGTTGAACAATTTCTGTACAACAACAAACGATTTTTTTTCCACTACAAACCTCTACGAAGGTCCTTCAGTCGTTTTCAACGTTTATAGCAATTGTATGTTACTTCAATCAGAATCAGTTAACGAAAACTCCGTTAAAACCTACATTTGGTCACTTAAATCGCCTTTGAGCAATTTCTGTACAACTACATTCGATTTTTTTTCCACTACAAACCTCTACGAAGGTCGCTCAGTCGTTTTCAACGTTTGTAGTAATTTTATGTTACTTCAATCAGAATCAGTTAACGAAAACTTCGTAAAAACCTACATTTTGTCACATTTGTCACTTTTGAACAATTTCTGCACAAGTACAAACGATTTTTTTTCCACTACAAACCTCTACGAAGGTCGCTCAGTCGTTTTCAACGTTTGTAGTAATTTTATGTTACTTCAATCAGAATCAGTTAACGAAAACTCCGTAAAAACCTACATTTTGTCACATTTGTCACTTTTGAACAATTTCTGCACAAGTACAAACGATTTTTTTCCACTACAAACCTCTGCAAAGGTCCTTCAGTCGTTTTCAACGTTTGTAGTGATTGTATGTTCCTTCAATCAGAATCAATTAACGAAAACTCCGTTAAAACCTACATTTTGTCACATTTGTCACTTTTGA
Source organism: Peribatodes rhomboidaria (assembly GCA_911728515.1). Classification (NCBI taxonomy): domain Eukaryota; kingdom Metazoa; phylum Arthropoda; class Insecta; order Lepidoptera; family Geometridae; genus Peribatodes; species Peribatodes rhomboidaria. Next base: position 82,998 of record OU452179.1, on the reverse strand, counting down.
ACAATTTCTGTACAACAACAAACGATTTTTTTTCCACTACAAACCTCTACGAATGTCCTTCAGTCGTTTTCAACGTTTATAGCAATTGTATGTTACTTCAATCAGAATCAGTTAACGAAAACTCCGTTAAAACCTACATTTGGTCACTTAAATCGCCTTTAAGCAATTTCTGTACAACTACATTCGATTTTTTTCCACTACAAACCTCTACGAAGGTCGCTCAGTCGTTTTCAACGTTTGTAGTAATTTTATGTTACTTCAATCAGAATCAGTTAACGAAAACTCCGTAAAAACCTACATTTTGTCACATTTGTCACTTTTGAACAATTTCTGCACAAGTACAAACGATTTTTTTTCCACTACAAACCTCTGCAAAGGTCCTTCAGTCGTTTTCAACGTTTGTAGTAATTGTATGTTCCTTCAATCAGAATCAATTAACGAAAACTCAGTTAAAACCTAGATTTTCTTACAATTATCGCTTTTGATCAATTTCTGTACAACTACAAACGATTTTTTTTCCACTACAAACCTCTGCGAAGGTCCTTCAGTCGTTTTCAACGTTTGTAGTAATTGTATGTTCCTTCAATCAGAATCAATTAACGAAAACTCAGTTAAAACCTAGATTTTCTTACAATTATCGCTTTTGATCAATTTCTGTACAACTACATACGATTTTTTTTCTACTACAAACCTCTGCGAAGGTCCTTCAGTCGTTTTCAACGTTTGTAGTAATTGTATGTTCCTTCCATCAGAATCAATTAACGAAAACTCCGTAAAAACCTAGATTTTCTTACATTTATCGCTTTTGATCAACTTCTGTGCAACTACAAACGATTTTTTTTCCACTACAAACCTCTACGAAGCTCTCTCAGTCGTTTTCAACGTTTGTAGTAATTGTATGTTACTTCAATCAGAATCAATCAACGAAAACTCAGTTAAAACCTAGATTTTCTTACAATTATCGCTTTTGATCAATTTCTGTACAACTACATACGATTTTTTTCCACTACAAACCTCTGCGAAGGTCCTTCAGTCGTTTTCAACGTTTGTAGTAATTGTATGTTCCTTCCATCAGAATCAATTAACGAAAACTCCGTAAAAACCTAGATTTTCTTACATTTATCGCTTTTGATCAACTTCTGTGCAACTACAAACGATTTTTTTTCCACTACAAACCTCTACGAAGCTCTCTCAGTCGTTTTCAACGTTTGTAGTAATTGTATGTTACTTCAATCAGAATCAATCAACGAAAACTCAGTTAAAACCTAGATTTAGGTTAGGTTAGGTTAGGTTAGGTTAGGTTAGGTTAGGTTAGGTTAGGTTAGGTTGGTCATGGCTGTTTTGGCCGATACTTGTTTAGGATAGCCGGAAGAGAGCCTACGCCGGTATGTCACCAGTGTGGCGGCGCCGAAGACACGGCGCAACACACGTTGGAGGCATGCGTGATGTGGGACAGCCAGCGCGTCCAACTTGTGGCGGAAATAGGAGCCGATGTATCACTGCCAGCCGTCGTCTTAGCAATGACTAACAGTGAGTCGGCCTGGAATGCAGTTCGGGACTTCTGCGAAGACGTCGTCGAACGCAAGGAAGTGGCGGAGCGCATTAGGGAGACTGACGCGTCAAGTCACCCTATGCGCAAAAGAAGAGGCGGACGCAGGCGATTGGCGCATGAGCGCCGAATACCTCCGTAATGGGGAACTCTGGGTGGCAGGCTCGGGGGGGCCCGTCGCCTGATTAGAGAGTTGCCCCGAGGTGCACGATGTGTGTGAGGTGTTTCCACACATCGTTAACAAGGGCGGATGGAGCAAAAGCTCCCCAAGACGGGGTCTTCGGAGACCAGCGCTGCTGGGGCTGCGGAAGAGTGCAGGAACGCACCCGCGGCCTCGACTAATGGCGCAATGGAGGAACACCCCCAGGGTTTTTAGTGGGTAGGCCGCCACTAGGGCGGAGACTCCCACATCACCACACTGCTCCCCCCGGGGCAGGGTGGTACCTATAAAAGGTTTTCCCTGGGACAAAAAAAAAAAAAAAAAAAAAAAAAGGTTAGGTTAGGTTAGGTTAGGTTAGGTTAGGTTAGGTTAGGTTAGGTTCCCCCCCGAATGAGTTCCCGCCTTGCCGTGGCGGGGGGGCTCAGCGGTCGCAACAGTTGCGGCGGCCGCTGCTAAGAGGAACTCGAGGGGCCTTCTCCGCGCGCCCCAGAGCTTGTATCTGGAGCGCGCGTAGAAGGCGGTCCGGGATCTCGCATGTGCCTCTCCTCGGAGAGGCTCTTTTCGAGAGGCCTGGACGAGGGGGCCATCCTCGGACGGATGGGAGGCTCGACCGGCGCCCTGGACAGTCCGGGAAGCGGCGGTGCGAGCCTAGGCGGCCTTGAATGGCTGCGGTACTCGGTCGGCGTCTCGGCCTTATGCTGAGTAGCGGCGATCCGAGGGGCTGGCCTTGCAAAAGGCAGCCTGGAGGAGCCCTCGCTTGTGCCTCTCGTGAGAGGTTCTTGCTGACGGGCTCGAGGTGGGCCTTCTACGTGCGCCTCAGAGCTTGTATCTGGAGCGAACGTAGAAGGCGGTCGTGAGGGGTTCGGCTCTGCTGAGCGAAGGGCTCGCATAGGCCTGGACGAGGGGGCCATCCTCGGACGGATGGGAGGCTCGACCGGCGCCCTGGACAGTCCGGGAAGCGGCGGTGCGAGCCTAGGCGGCCTTGACTGGCTGCGGTACTCGGTCGGCGTCTCGGCCTTATGCTGAGTAGCGGCGATCCGAGGGGCTGGCCTTGCAAAAGGCAGCCTGAAGGAGCCCTCGCTTGTGCCTCTCGCTAGAGAGGTTCTTGCTGACGGGCTCGAGGTGGGCCTTCTGCGTGCGCTTCAGAGCTTGTATCTGGAGCGAACGTAGAAGGCGTCCGTGAGGGGCTCGGCTCTGCTGAGCGAAGGGCTCGCATAGGCGAGCGAGGAGGAGTGCTCTGTGCGGCGGTGCTCCGTGGGCGGCCTTTGCACTTTTTGGTGTAAGGGTGACGTTGAAGGCCTGCGGGGCGCCGCCGTACAGAGCAAACCAAGTCTCAAGGTTCGGGGGTTGCCGAGGAGAGTGTCCGGATTGGGAGTCTGGAGCTGCGTCGTATTAACGCGGCGCAGCTCCGGGCTCGCACCCCGGGCATGGTCAACGGGAAGTTGGCCGCGAGACCCCCACTGGGGAGCTTTACCCACAAATGAAGCCAAACAAAACATGAATTCCAGCGATTTAAAGGAAACTACCCAGGCGGGTCTCCGAGAGGAGGAATCCCGCCGTGCTTCGGCACGCTGCCCCACGTACTCTGGGGGGGGCGCAAATCGCATAATCAATAATAACAACGACGACCACAGCTTACGGCAAACGGACACCGATGGAGAGGAAAGAAGGGGGCACGGCCCCGATGATTTAGAGGAGGCGCTAAGGCGCGATTTAGGTGAAAACACCTTTGAAAGAATGTCGGGTGACGAAGACCCTTCTGGGTCCAAGGACGTGTCAGAAGACTCCGATGCAAGTTTAGCGGCGGTAACTTCCCAGGGTTCTGGGAAGTCACTGTCGCAAAGATGGCGGAAACGCCAGCGAGAGGGGGAGGACGAGGCTACCGTGGGCGAGGATGTGACCTCGCCCAAAGTAGCGTCGTCCCGGCGAGGACGAGGTCGTCCGCCCACAACGGGGCAGTACGTTGGCCTTGCTAAGGCAAAGGCCGACCTGAACGCCGCCAAGGCCGAAGCACTTCGGCTGGAGGCTGAGGCGGACCTGGCCTGGGAGCAACTCCGGCTGTAGCCAGGACGGACGCCTCCCTATACGTCCGTCCCCGGGCGGTAACCAACGTGTCGTCGGCGTAGCAAACTACGTCGACGCCACGAAGGTTAGCGCCTCGCAGCACCCAATCGTACCCTATGTTCCACAGGGTGGGGCCCAGTACGGACCCCTGTGGAACACCGCGGGTCATGGGGCTGCAGCCCTCCCCATTTTTCGTCGGGTAAACTACCTCTCTATGTGAAAGGTAGTCCCCGACGAGACACTGGAGGTACTGGGGGACCCTGTGGTACCCCAGCGCCCCCAATATTGCGCCCCACGGCAAGGTGTTGAAAGCGTTGGCGATGTCTAACGACACCGCCAACATCACCCCACCGCCGGAGCACGCCCTCTCGGAGAGGTCGCGGACATGGGATATGGCATCCACCGTCGAGCGACCTCTCCGGAACCCGAACTGGGTGTCGGCCAAGTCCGGGCCGACATCCTCGAGGTGCCTGACGAGGCGGGCAACCACCACGCGCTCCAGTAGCTTGCCCGCCTCGTCAAGGAGGACTATAGGGCGGTAGCCCGCCGGTTCATCCGCTGGACGCCCCTCCTTACGCAGGAGGACGAGCCGGCCCTTCTTCCACCGCCTGGGGAACCGCCCTTCTCGCAGGCAGCGGTCGAATACCGCCCTCACCCGCCCCTCCAGCTCCTCTTGCACGAGGGCCCACGCGCGGCCAGGGATGCCATCGGGACCTGGCGCCGTGTTCTTGGCCCTCATGCGGAGGACGGCCGCGCCCAGCTCGCCCTGCGAGATCTCGGGCACCTCCTCCTCGATCTCCGAAGCAGGCACCGCCGCGGTGGGAGGGACGAACTCGGTCCCCGGGCTACCGGGGAACAGTCCCTCAACCACCCGCTGGAGGACCACCGGCTCGAGAGTCGTGGTGACCGGGGGGGCCCAGGGGCGAAGCTTCCGCCTTGCCCACTGGTACGGCCGCCCCCAGGGATCCCGCTCGATCGAGCTCAGGAGCTCCTGCCATGCCTGCGCCTTGGCCTGGCTGATGCTCAGCCGCAAAGCCCTGCACGCCTCCCGATAGGTGGAGTAGCGGGCGTCCAGTTCCGCCGCATCCCGCTGCCTCCTCCTTCGGTAGCGCTGGTAGCGGCGTCGCATCGCCAGGCATTCGCGCCGGAGCTCGGCGATCCCCTCACTCCACCAGTAGACCTGGCGTTTGGACTGCGGAGGCCTCGCGCGTGGCATGGCGGCGTCGCACACGCGCGCCATGGCCTCACACAGCCCATTGGCCTGCACGTCCAGGTCTACTGACTCCGAGGGGGGCGCATTCCACGCCTGGACTATGGCTGCCTCCTGCAGCACTTCCACGTCCAGGCGGTTCAGCGCCCACCGCGGACCAACCGCAGGTGACATTCTCGCGCCCGGTCCCGCTGAAGGCGTTGACGAGGAGACGCTAAATCGGATGTACCGATGATCAGACAGCGTCTCCTCGTCCACCAGCACCTCCCAATCCCGGACCCGCGCCGCGAGCTCGGGGGTGGCAAAAGTGATGTCCACCACCGACCCACCCGTATGCCGCACGCACGTGTGCGTGTCCCCGCGGTTGAGGACGCACAGTCCCACCTCCACCAGCCACTCTTCAACGGCCTCGCCTCTGGCACTTGTCCTTGGAGACCCCCACACCGTGGATTTGGCGTTGAGGTCTCCAAGGACGATGACCGGTCGGGGAAGGTTCTGGCCGATCAGGGCCCCTACCTCACCGAGAAACGTCTCAAAATCGGCAAGGGCCCTGTTGGGGGAGAAGTACACCCCCACGACCACCATTCCGCCAATACGGGCCGCAACATATCCCCTACCCTTCACCACACCCTCAAAGGGAGGGGACCGGGCAGGCGACTGGGTAGTGATCGCCACCAAGCCGTCCAGGTCTCCGACCCAGTCAGCTCTGGGCGGGACCCGGTACGGCTCGGCGATCACGGCCACCTGGATCGACCGCTCTGCCAGGCTCTGGAGAAAAATATCCTGAGCCCTGGCAGAGTGGTTGCCGTTTGCCTGGAGGAAAGTAAGGCCTTCTGCCATTAGCTTTCCTCCATACTGGCCGCCTGCTCCGCATGGGGGCGAGTCGGCTGCGACTTGGCCTTGGCCTTAGTCGCTGCCGTTCCTCGTCGCGCATCTACTTTTGACGGGGGCTTGGCACATGCCTTGCCCCCGGAGAGATGGTCCGCCGGCTTCCCCGCTGCTGCACACAGAGTGCAATGGGGGGCGGCGGAGCAACCGCTGGCCTTGTGGCCTGCTTGACCGCAGCGATAGCAATCATCGCTGCGGTCAACCTCGGACGTGCACTGGGCCCTCACGTGTCCCAGGGCAAGGCAGCGGAAGCAGCGGCGGGGCCGGGCGTCTAGCACCTGGACCCGAGCCGCCACCCAGCCCACCAGGAGCCGGCCACCGCCTGCCGCGATCTTTTTGGCGGCAGTGGCAGGGCACCGGACAAACGCAGTGCCCATGCCCGCCGCACCCCTCCTTATGTCCCCGACCTTTAGGTCCTGGGCGCCGCACTCTCCGGCCCTGGCGAGGCTCGCTTGGAGCTCCTCCAGGCCTACCGAGTCGTCAAGGCCGCTCACTCGCATATCTGCGGTGGTGACCGGCCTTGAGACCCGGATATCTCCCTCGGCGCCCTGGAAGACTTCCCGCAGCTTTTGGGCCAGGGAGTCGGCCTTCTCCGTCCTCTCCGTGCCAGGCACTTCCAGGACTCGACCCCCTGTAGCCGCCACCCTCATTTTTAGCGGCGGAAAGTCTGCCAGGTTGATCCGGCCCTTAGCCTCGCCCAGGACCCTGGAATAGGTCAAGCCTTTCTCCAGAGCCCCCGGCAGCAGTGTGATCACCACGGCTGCTGTGCGCTGGGGGCGAAGCTTGACCTTCCGGTCTTTCTTTTTCGGCGCTGGTGGGGCCGGTTGCCTCCCCTGAGGCCGCTCTGGCTGCGCCGTTGTCGCAGGCCGCGACACTCGAGCGCGAGGCCGTCTCCCTCTCTTCACCACCTCCGTCCAGGGCTCTGTCAGGGGTGGCGGCGGTGGAGCGTCGAGGTCCATCTCCTCACGTCCGGCTTCAGGGGCTGGGGTCTTCTTCCCAGTACCCTTGCCCTTAACGGGCTTGGGCTTTGGGCGAGGGACCTGCGGAGGCTCAGGGCGAGGAGCCACTTCCCGGCTGGTGCTAGCCACCGCCTTTTGTTTGCGGCTGTCGGCAGCTAGCGGAGGTCTCAGCCTCTTTTCGGGGAGCAGCCGGTCCGCCATACTCTCAAAGCGGGCGTTAATCATGGTGCCCACTTGCACCATGATCGCCCGCACGAGCTCCTCCGTAGGTGCGGCTGAAGAAGCAGTCAGAGCCGTTTGCTCACGCGTGGCCCGGAGCTCCGCCAGCTCCTTGCGCATTTCGCCTAGCTCACGCGTGAGCTTCGCGTTGGCCGCCTCCATACGGATCAGCTCCTCCGGCACCGTGCGAGCCCGCATTTCCTCCATCGAGTCCCGGACCGTCTGCGCCGCGTCCTTCAGGGCCTTCACGTACGTGCCCTTCAGGTTGCCGGAGGTCCTGGCGACCTTCTCGATTGTCTCCAGAGAATCCTGCACGAGTCTGTGCAGGTCTGGAGAGTCCTCGGGCGCCTCGCTCTGTCCAGCCACTGTCCTCCTTGGTGAGTTCTGGAGAGCAGCAGCTGCCGTCTCTCTTTTCCTCCTCGCCTCCCAGGCCAGGTCCGCCTCAGCCTCCAGCCGAAGTGCTTCGGCCTTGGCGGCGTTCAGGTCGGCCTTTGCCTTAGCAAGGCCAACGTACTGCCCCGTTGTGGGCGGACGACCTCGTCCTCGCCGGGACGACGCTACTTTGGGCGAGGTCACATCCTCGCCCACGGTAGCCTCGTCCTCCCCCTCTCGCTGGCGTTTCCGCCATCTTTGCGACAGTGACTTCCCAGAACCCTGGGAAGTTACCGCCGCTAAACTTGCATCGGAGTCTTCTGACACGTCCTTGGACCCAGAAGGGTCTTCGTCACCCGACATTCTTTCAAAGGTGTTTTCACCTAAATCGCGCCTTAGCGCCTCCTCTAAATCATCGGGGCCGTGCCCCCTTCTTTCCTCTCCATCGGTGTCCGTTTGCCGTAAGCTGTGGTCGTCGTTGTTATTATTGATTATGCGATTTGCGCCCCCCCCAGAGTACGTGGGGCAGCGTGCCGAAGCACGGCGGGATTCCTCCTCTCGGAGACCCGCCTGGGTAGTTTCCTTTAAATCGCTGGAATTCATGTTTTGTTTGGCTTCATTTGTGGGTAAAGCTCCCCAGTGGGGGTCTCGCGGCCAACTTCCCGTTGACCATGCCCGGGGTGCGAGCCCGGAGCTGCGCCGCGTTAATACGACGCAGCTCCAGACTCCCAATCCGGACACTCTCCTCGGCAACCCCCGAACCTTGAGACTTGGTTTGCTCTGTACGGCGGCGCCCCGCAGGCCTTCAACGTCACCCTTACACCAAAAAGTGCAAAGGCCGCCCACGGAGCACCGCCGCACAGAGCACTCCTCCTCGCTCGCCTATGCGAGCCCTTCGCTCAGCAGAGCCGAGCCCCTCACGGACGCCTTCTACGTTCGCTCCAGATACAAGCTCTGAAGCGCACGCAGAAGGCCCACCTCGAGCCCGTCAGCAAGAACCTCTCTAGCGAGAGGCACAAGCGAGGGCTCCTTCAGGCTGCCTTTTGCAAGGCCAGCCCCTCGGATCGCCGCTACTCAGCATAAGGCCGAGACGCCGACCGAGTACCGCAGCCAGTCAAGGCCGCCTAGGCTCGCACCGCCGCTTCCCGGACTGTCCAGGGCGCCGGTCGAGCCTCCCATCCGTCCGAGGATGGCCCCCTCGTCCAGGCCTATGCGAGCCCTTCGCTCAGCAGAGCCGAACCCCTCACGACCGCCTTCTACGTTCGCTCCAGATACAAGCTCTGAGGCGCACGTAGAAGGCGGTCGTGAGGGGTTCGGCTCTGCTGAGCGAAGGGCTCGCATTTAGAGGGGAAGTCACTGTCGCAAAGATGGCGGAAACGCCAGCGAGAGGGGGAGGACGAGGCTACCGTGGGCGAGGATGTGACCTCGCCCAAAGTAGCGTCGTCCCGGCGAGGACGAGGTCGTCCGCCCACAACGGGGCAGTACGTTGGCCTTGCTAAGGCAAAGGCCGACCTGAACGCCGCCAAGGCCGAAGCACTTCGGCTGGAGGCTGAGGCGGACCTGGCCTGGGAGGCGAGGAGGAAAAGAGAGACGGCAGCTGCTGCTCTCCAGAACTCACCAAGGAGGACAGTGGCTGGACAGAGCGAGGCGCCCGAGGACTCTCCAGACCTGCACAGACTCGTGCAGGATTCTCTGGAGACAATCGAGAAGGTCGCCAGGACCTCCGGCAACCTGAAGGGCACGTACGTGAAGGCCCTGAAGGACGCGGCGCAGACGGTCCGGGACTCGATGGAGGAAATGCGGGCTCGCACGGTGCCGGAGGAGCTGATCCGTATGGAGGCGGCCAACGCGAAGCTCACGCGTGAGCTAGGCGAAATGCGCAAGGAGCTGGCGGAGCTCCGGGCCACGCGTGAGCAAACGGCTCTGACTGCTTCTTCAGCCGCACCTACGGAGGAGCTCGTGCGGGCGATCATGGTGCAAGTGGGCACCATGATTAACGCCCGCTTTGAGAGTATGGCGGACCGGCTGCTCCCCGAAAAGAGGCTGAGACCTCCGCTAGCTGCCGACAGCCGCAAACAAAAGGCGGTGGCTAGCACCAGCCGGGAAGTGGCTCCTCGCCCTGAGCCTCCGCAGGTCCCTCGCCCAAAGCCCAAGCCCGTTAAGGGCAAGGGTACTGGGAAGAAGACCCCAGCCCCTGAAGCCGGACGTGAGGAGATGGACCTCGACGCTCCACCGCCGCCACCCCTGACAGAGCCCTGGACGGAGGTGGTGAAGAGAGGGAGACGGCCTCGCGCTCGAGTGTCGCGGCCTGCGACAACGGCGCAGCCAGAGCGGCCTCAGGGGAGGCAACCGGCCCCACCAGCGCCGAAAAAGAAAGACCGGAAGGTCAAGCTTCGCCCCCAGCGCACAGCAGCCGTGGTGATCACACTGCTGCCGGGGGCTCTGGAGAAAGGCTTGACCTATTCCAGGGTCCTGGGCGAGGCTAAGGGCCGGATCAACCTGGCAGACTTTCCGCCGCTAAAAATGAGGGTGGCGGCTACAGGGGGTCGAGTCCTGGAAGTGCCTGGCACGGAGAGGACGGAGAAGGCCGACTCCCTGGCCCAAAAGCTGCGGGAAGTCTTCCAGGGCGCCGAGGGAGATATCCGGGTCTCAAGGCCGGTCACCACCGCAGATATGCGAGTGAGCGGCCTTGACGACTCGGTAGGCCTGGAGGAGCTCCAAGCGAGCCTCGCCAGGGCCGGAGAGTGCGGCGCCCAGGACCTAAAGGTCGGGGACATAAGGAGGGGTGCGGCGGGCATGGGCACTGCGTTTGTCCGGTGCCCTGCCACTGCCGCCAAAAAGATCGCGGCAGGCGGTGGCCGGCTCCTGGTGGGCTGGGTGGCGGCTCGGGTCCAGGTGCTAGACGCCCGGCCCCGCCGCTGCTTCCGCTGCCTTGCCCTGGGACACGTGAGGGCCCAGTGCACGTCCGAGGTTGACCGCAGCGATGATTGCTATCGCTGCGGTCAAGCAGGCCACAAGGCCAGCGGTTGCTCCGCCGCCCCCCATTGCACTCTGTGTGCAGCAGCGGGGAAGCCGGCGGACCATCTCTCCGGGGGCAAGGCATGTGCCAAGCCCCCGTCAAAAGTAGATGCGCGACGAGGAACGGCAGCGACTAAGGCCAAGGCCAAGTCGCAGCCGACTCGCCCCCATGCGGAGCAGGCGGCCAGTATGGAGGAAAGCTAATGGCAGAAGGCCTTACTTTCCTCCAGGCAAACGGCAACCACTCTGCCAGGGCTCAGGATATTTTTCTCCAGAGCCTGGCAGAGCGGTCGATCCAGGTGGCCGTGATCGCCGAGCCGTACCGGGTCCCGCCCAGAGCTGACTGGGTCGGAGACCTGGACGGCTTGGTGGCGATCACTACCCAGTCGCCTGCCCGGTCCCCTCCCTTTGAGGGTGTGGTGAAGGGTAGGGGATATGTTGCGGCCCGTATTGGCGGAATGGTGGTCGTGGGGGTGTACTTCTCCCCCAACAGGGCCCTTGCCGATTTTGAGACGTTTCTCGGTGAGGTAGGGGCCCTGATCGGCCAGAACCTTCCCCGACCGGTCATCGTCCTTGGAGACCTCAACGCCAAATCCACGGTGTGGGGGTCTCCAAGGACAAGTGCCAGAGGCGAGGCCGTTGAAGAGTGGCTGGTGGAGGTGGGACTGTGCGTCCTCAACCGCGGGGACACGCACACGTGCGTGCGGCATACGGGTGGGTCGGTGGTGGACATCACTTTTGCCACCCCCGAGCTCGCGGCGCGGGTCCGGGATTGGGAGGTGCTGGTGGACGAGGAGACGCTGTCTGATCATCGGTACATCCGATTTAGCGTCTCCTCGTCAACGCCTTCAGCGGGACCGGGCGCGAGAATGTCACCTGCGGTTGGTCCGCGGTGGGCGCTGAACCGCCTGGACGTGGAAGTGCTGCAGGAGGCAGCCATAGTCCAGGCGTGGAATGCGCCCCCCTCGGAGTCAGTAGACCTGGACGTGCAGGCCAATGGGCTGTGTGAGGCCATGGCGCGCGTGTGCGACGCCGCCATGCCACGCGCGAGGCCTCCGCAGTCCAAACGCCAGGTCTACTGGTGGAGTGAGGGGATCGCCGAGCTCCGGCGCGAATGCCTGGCGATGCGACGCCGCTACCAGCGCTACCGAAGGAGGAGGCAGCGGGATGCGGCGGAACTGGACGCCCGCTACTCCACCTATCGGGAGGCGTGCAGGGCTTTGCGGCTGAGCATCAGCCAGGCCAAGGCGCAGGCATGGCAGGAGCTCCTGAGCTCGATCGAGCGGGATCCCTGGGGGCGGCCGTACCAGTGGGCAAGGCGGAAGCTTCGCCCCTGGGCCCCCCCGGTCACCACGACTCTCGAGCCGGTGGTCCTCCAGCGGGTGGTTGAGGGACTGTTCCCCGGTAGCCCGGGGACCGAGTTCGTCCCTCCCACCGCGGCGGTGCCTGCTTCGGAGATCGAGGAGGAGGTGCCCGAGATCTCGCAGGGCGAGCTGGGCGCGGCCGTCCTCCGCATGAGGGCCAAGAACACGGCGCCAGGTCCCGATGGCATCCCTGGCCGCGCGTGGGCCCTCGTGCAAGAGGAGCTGGAGGGGCGGGTGAGGGCGGTATTCGACCGCTGCCTGCGAGAAGGGCGGTTCCCCAGGCGGTGGAAGAAGGGCCGGCTCGTCCTCCTGCGTAAGGAGGGGCGTCCAGCGGATGAACCGGCGGGCTACCGCCCTATAGTCCTCCTTGACGAGGCGGGCAAGCTACTGGAGCGCGTGGTGGTTGCCCGCCTCGTCAGGCACCTCGAGGATGTCGGCCCGGACTTGGCCGACACCCAGTTCGGGTTCCGGAGAGGTCGCTCGACGGTGGATGCCATATCCCATGTCCGCGACCTCTCCGAGAGGGCGTGCTCCGGCGGTGGGGTGATGTTGGCGGTGTCGTTAGACATCGCCAACGCTTTCAACACCTTGCCGTGGGGCGCAATATTGGGGGCGCTGGGGTACCACAGGGTCCCCCAGTACCTCCAGTGTCTCGTCGGGGACTACCTTTCACATAGAGAGGTAGTTTACCCGACGAAAAATGGGGAGGGCTGCAGCCCCATGACCCGCGGTGTTCCACAGGGGTCCGTACTGGGCCCCACCCTGTGGAACATAGGGTACGATTGGGTGCTGCGAGGCGCTAACCTTCGTGGCGTCGACGTAGTTTGCTACGCCGACGACACGTTGGTTACCGCCCGGGGACGGACGTATAGGGAGGCGTCCGTCCTGGCTACAGCCGGAGTTGCTCCCAGGCCAGGTCCGCCTCAGCCTCCAGCCGAAGTGCTTCGGCCTTGGCGGCGTTCAGGTCGGCCTTTGCCTTAGCAAGGCCAACGTACTGCCCCGTTGTGGGCGGACGACCTCGTCCTCGCCGGGACGACGCTACTTTGGGCGAGGTCACATCCTCGCCCACGGTAGCCTCGTCCTCCCCCTCTCGCTGGCGTTTCCGCCATCTTTGCGACAGTGACTTCCCAGAACCCTGGGAAGTTACCGCCGCTAAACTTGCATCGGAGTCTTCTGACACGTCCTTGGACCCAGAAGGGTCTTCGTCACCCGACATTCTTTCAAAGGTGTTTTCACCTAAATCGCGCCTTAGCGCCTCCTCTAAATCATCGGGGCCGTGCCCCCTTCTTTCCTCTCCATCGGTGTCCGTTTGCCGTAAGCTGTGGTCGTCGTTGTTATTATTGATTATGCGATTTGCGCCCCCCCCAGAGTACGTGGGGCAGCGTGCCGAAGCACGGCGGGATTCCTCCTCTCGGAGACCCGCCTGGGTAGTTTCCTTTAAATCGCTGGAATTCATGTTTTGTTTGGCTTCATTTGTGGGTAAAGCTCCCCAGTGGGGGTCTCGCGGCCAACTTCCCGTTGACCATGCCCGGGGTGCGAGCCCGGAGCTGCGCCGCGTTAATACGACGCAGCTCCAGACTCCCAATCCGGACACTCTCCTCGGCAACCCCCGAACCTTGAGACTTGGTTTGCTCTGTACGGCGGCGCCCCGCAGGCCTTCAACGTCACCCTTACACCAAAAAGTGCAAAGGCCGCCCACGGAGCACCGCCGCACAGAGCACTCCTCCTCGCTCGCCTATGCGAGCCCTTCGCTCAGCAGAGCCGAGCCCCTCACGGACGCCTTCTACGTTCGCTCCAGATACAAGCTCTGAAGCGCACGCAGAAGGCCCACCTCGAGCCCGTCAGCAAGAACCTCTCTAGCGAGAGGCACAAGCGAGGGCTCCTTCAGGCTGCCTTTTGCAAGGCCAGCCCCTCGGATCGCCGCTACTCAGCATAAGGCCGAGACGCCGACCGAGTACCGCAGCCAGTCAAGGCCGCCTAGGCTCGCACCGCCGCTTCCCGGACTGTCCAGGGCGCCGGTCGAGCCTCCCATCCGTCCGAGGATGGCCCCCTCGTCCAGGCCTATGCGAGCCCTTCGCTCAGCAGAGCCGAACCCCTCACGACCGCCTTCTACGTTCGCTCCAGATACAAGCTCTGAGGCGCACGTAGAAGGCGGTCGTGAGGGGCTCGGCTCTGCTGAGCGAAGGGCTCGCATTTAGAGGGGAAGTCACTGTCGCAAAGATGGCGGAAACGCCAGCGAGAGGGGGAGGACGAGGCTACCGTGGGCGAGGATGTGACCTCGCCCAAAGTAGCGTCGTCCCGGCGAGGACGAGGTCGTCCGCCCACAACGGGGCAGTACGTTGGCCTTGCTAAGGCAAAGGCCGACCTGAACGCCGCCAAGGCCGAAGCACTTCGGCTGGAGGCTGAGGCGGACCTGGCCTGGGAGGCGAGGAGGAAAAGAGAGACGGCAGCTGCTGCTCTCCAGAACTCACCAAGGAGGACAGTGGCTGGACAGAGCGAGGCGCCCGAGGACTCTCCAGACCTGCACAGACTCGTGCAGGATTCTCTGGAGACAATCGAGAAGGTCGCCAGGACCTCCGGCAACCTGAAGGGCACGTACGTGAAGGCCCTGAAGGACGCGGCGCAGACGGTCCGGGACTCGATGGAGGAAATGCGGGCTCGCACGGTGCCGGAGGAGCTGATCCGTATGGAGGCGGCCAACGCGAAGCTCACGCGTGAGCTAGGCGAAATGCGCAAGGAGCTGGCGGAGCTCCGGGCCACGCGTGAGCAAACGGCTCTGACTGCTTCTTCAGCCGCACCTACGGAGGAGCTCGTGCGGGCGATCATGGTGCAAGTGGGCACCATGATTAACGCCCGCTTTGAGAGTATGGCGGACCGGCTGCTCCCCGAAAAGAGGCTGAGACCTCCGCTAGCTGCCGACAGCCGCAAACAAAAGGCGGTGGCTAGCACCAGCCGGGAAGTGGCTCCTCGCCCTGAGCCTCCGCAGGTCCCTCGCCCAAAGCCCAAGCCCGTTAAGGGCAAGGGTACTGGGAAGAAGACCCCAGCCCCTGAAGCCGGACGTGAGGAGATGGACCTCGACGCTCCACCGCCGCCACCCCTGACAGAGCCCTGGACGGAGGTGGTGAAGAGAGGGAGACGGCCTCGCGCTCGAGTGTCGCGGCCTGCGACAACGGCGCAGCCAGAGCGGCCTCAGGGGAGGCAACCGGCCCCACCAGCGCCGAAAAAGAAAGACCGGAAGGTCAAGCTTCGCCCCCAGCGCACAGCAGCCGTGGTGATCACACTGCTGCCGGGGGCTCTGGAGAAAGGCTTGACCTATTCCAGGGTCCTGGGCGAGGCTAAGGGCCGGATCAACCTGGCAGACTTTCCGCCGCTAAAAATGAGGGTGGCGGCTACAGGGGGTCGAGTCCTGGAAGTGCCTGGCACGGAGAGGACGGAGAAGGCCGACTCCCTGGCCCAAAAGCTGCGGGAAGTCTTCCAGGGCGCCGAGGGAGATATCCGGGTCTCAAGGCCGGTCACCACCGCAGATATGCGAGTGAGCGGCCTTGACGACTCGGTAGGCCTGGAGGAGCTCCAAGCGAGCCTCGCCAGGGCCGGAGAGTGCGGCGCCCAGGACCTAAAGGTCGGGGACATAAGGAGGGGTGCGGCGGGCATGGGCACTGCGTTTGTCCGGTGCCCTGCCACTGCCGCCAAAAAGATCGCGGCAGGCGGTGGCCGGCTCCTGGTGGGCTGGGTGGCGGCTCGGGTCCAGGTGCTAGACGCCCGGCCCCGCCGCTGCTTCCGCTGCCTTGCCCTGGGACACGTGAGGGCCCAGTGCACGTCCGAGGTTGACCGCAGCGATGATTGCTATCGCTGCGGTCAAGCAGGCCACAAGGCCAGCGGTTGCTCCGCCGCCCCCCATTGCACTCTGTGTGCAGCAGCGGGGAAGCCGGCGGACCATCTCTCCGGGGGCAAGGCATGTGCCAAGCCCCCGTCAAAAGTAGATGCGCGACGAGGAACGGCAGCGACTAAGGCCAAGGCCAAGTCGCAGCCGACTCGCCCCCATGCGGAGCAGGCGGCCAGTATGGAGGAAAGCTAATTGCAGAAGGCCTTACTTTCCTCCAGGCAAACGGCAACCACTCTGCCAGGGCTCAGGATATTTTTCTCCAGAGCCTGGCAGAGCGGTCGATCCAGGTGGCCGTGATCGCCGAGCCGTACCGGGTCCCGCCCAGAGCTGACTGGGTCGGAGACCTGGACGGCTTGGTGGCGATCACTACCCAGTCGCCTGCCCGGTCCCCTCCCTTTGAGGGTGTGGTGAAGGGTAGGGGATATGTTGCGGCCCGTATTGGCGGAATGGTGGTCGTGGGGGTGTACTTCTCCCCCAACAGGGCCCTTGCCGATTTTGAGACGTTTCTCGGTGAGGTAGGGGCCCTGATCGGCCAGAACCTTCCCCGACCGGTCATCGTCCTTGGAGACCTCAACGCCAAATCCACGGTGTGGGGGTCTCCAAGGACAAGTGCCAGAGGCGAGGCCGTTGAAGAGTGGCTGGTGGAGGTGGGACTGTGCGTCCTCAACCGCGGGGACACGCACACGTGCGTGCGGCATACGGGTGGGTCGGTGGTGGACATCACTTTTGCCACCCCCGAGCTCGCGGCGCGGGTCCGGGATTGGGAGGTGCTGGTGGACGAGGAGACGCTGTCTGATCATCGGTACATCCGATTTAGCGTCTCCTCGTCAACGCCTTCAGCGGGACCGGGCGCGAGAATGTCACCTGCGGTTGGTCCGCGGTGGGCGCTGAACCGCCTGGACGTGGAAGTGCTGCAGGAGGCAGCCATAGTCCAGGCGTGGAATGCGCCCCCCTCGGAGTCAGTAGACCTGGACGTGCAGGCCAATGGGCTGTGTGAGGCCATGGCGCGCGTGTGCGACGCCGCCATGCCACGCGCGAGGCCTCCGCAGTCCAAACGCCAGGTCTACTGGTGGAGTGAGGGGATCGCCGAGCTCCGGCGCGAATGCCTGGCGATGCGACGCCGCTACCAGCGCTACCGAAGGAGGAGGCAGCGGGATGCGGCGGAACTGGACGCCCGCTACTCCACCTATCGGGAGGCGTGCAGGGCTTTGCGGCTGAGCATCAGCCAGGCCAAGGCGCAGGCATGGCAGGAGCTCCTGAGCTCGATCGAGCGGGATCCCTGGGGGCGGCCGTACCAGTGGGCAAGGCGGAAGCTTCGCCCCTGGGCCCCCCCGGTCACCACGACTCTCGAGCCGGTGGTCCTCCAGCGGGTGGTTGAGGGACTGTTCCCCGGTAGCCCGGGGACCGAGTTCGTCCCTCCCACCGCGGCGGTGCCTGCTTCGGAGATCGAGGAGGAGGTGCCCGAGATCTCGCAGGGCGAGCTGGGCGCGGCCGTCCTCCGCATGAGGGCCAAGAACACGGCGCCAGGTCCCGATGGCATCCCTGGCCGCGCGTGGGCCCTCGTGCAAGAGGAGCTGGAGGGGCGGGTGAGGGCGGTATTCGACCGCTGCCTGCGAGAAGGGCGGTTCCCCAGGCGGTGGAAGAAGGGCCGGCTCGTCCTCCTGCGTAAGGAGGGGCGTCCAGCGGATGAACCGGCGGGCTACCGCCCTATAGTCCTCCTTGACGAGGCGGGCAAGCTACTGGAGCGCGTGGTGGTTGCCCGCCTCGTCAGGCACCTCGAGGATGTCGGCCCGGACTTGGCCGACACCCAGTTCGGGTTCCGGAGAGGTCGCTCGACGGTGGATGCCATATCCCATGTCCGCGACCTCTCCGAGAGGGCGTGCTCCGGCGGTGGGGTGATGTTGGCGGTGTCGTTAGACATCGCCAACGCTTTCAACACCTTGCCGTGGGGCGCAATATTGGGGGCGCTGGGGTACCACAGGGTCCCCCAGTACCTCCAGTGTCTCGTCGGGGACTACCTTTCACATAGAGAGGTAGTTTACCCGACGAAAAATGGGGAGGGCTGCAGCCCCATGACCCGCGGTGTTCCACAGGGGTCCGTACTGGGCCCCACCCTGTGGAATATAGGGTACGATTGGGTGCTGCGAGGCGCTAACCTTCGTGGCGTCGACGTAGTTTGCTACGCCGACGACACGTTGGTTACCGCCCGGGGACGGACGTATAGGGAGGCGTCCGTCCTGGCTACAGCCGGAGTTGCGGCTGTGGTAGCCAGGATTCGGCGGTTGGGTCTGGAGGTGGCGCTCCACAAGTCCGAGGCCATATGTTTTCATGGTTCTCGGAGGGCGCCACCTGCAGACTCATCGATTGTTGTGGGTGGAACCTCCATTGCTGTTGGGTCGACGCTGAAGTATCTCGGCGTCGTACTTGACAGCAGGTGGGGGTTCGGAGCCCACATCCAGAGGCTGGTCCCGAGGCTCGTGGGGACGGCGGCTGCGCTAAGCCGCCTCCTTCCGAACCTCGGTGGGGCTGGTGGGAGCTGCCGCCGCCTATACATGGCGGTGGTGCGCTCCATGGCCCTCTACGGGGCCCCAATATGGGCCGGCTCCCTGGACTCCAGGGGGATCGCTCGGCTCTGCGGGGCCCAGAGGGTCATGGCGGTGAGAGTGTGCAGGGGCTACCGCACACTCTCACATGAGGTGGCCTGCGTCATCGCTGGCTCCCTCCCGTGGGACTTGGAGGCTGAGGTCCTGTCCGACGTGTTTTGGCGCAGGGCGCGGGCACGAGAGCAGGACCTACGGCCTGCCCCACGAGAGGTGGAGCAGTGGAGGCGAGACTCCAGGGATGCTGCCCTGGAGTCCTGGAGCAGGCGGCTGGCGCTGGACCGGAGGAGGGGGGCCGGAGCCGTCCGATTTCTGGAGGCGGTCCGGCCCGTACTTAAGGAATGGGTCCACCGTGAGTATGGGGGTCTCTCCTTCCGGCTGACCCAGGTACTCTCGGGGCATGGATGCCTCGGGAGATACCTATTCAGCGTAGCACGGAGGGAAGAGACCCCGGTGTGCCACCAGTGCGGCTGCGCGGAGGAGACGGCGCAGCACGTGCTGGAGGTATGCCCGGGGGCGGCGGAGCCACGACTGGCGTTGGTCGCGGCTGTAGGGGTGGACCTCTCGCTGCCGACCATCCTATCTAGGATGGTCGCCGACGAGGGGTCCTGGAGGGCTATGGTCTCTTTCTGCGAGGAGGTGATGTCGCAGAGAGAGACCGAGGAGCGGGAGAGAGAAAGGGACCCTCTTTCCCTCCCGCTCCGGAGGGCGCGGACACGGAGGCGAGCCAGCAGGGCTCGCACACCGTCTCCGCTAGGAGGCCCAGGGGCGCCGGACACGGGGGTGTCTGGTGCTCCCAATTAAGGAGGGTCTCCTGAGGAGTCGATGCCTTGGTGTCCAGGGCATCGCTTCGGAGCTGGGGAGGGGGACGAGCCCCCTCCTGAGGTGGGTCCGGCTGCGGACAGCGGCGTGGTGGGGTTACGGAGATTCTGAGAGAGGCCCCGTGACCCCGCCACTGCCGACGAGGATGGACACCGTGGGGGTTTAGTCGGTAGGGGTGCCCTTCTGGCATCGAGTCCGACATACCCCGCTGCGCCTCCCCCGGGGCGTAGCGGGGATGTGTAAGCGCATTCCCCCACGAAAAAAAAAAAAAAAAAAAAAAAAGGTTAGGTTAGGTTAGGTTAGGTTAGGTTAGGTTAGGTTAGGTTAGGTTCCCCCCCCCCCCCCCCCTCCTGAGATGGCGAAGGAGGGCCAGGAGGGAGGCCATAGAGGTCTGGCAGGAGCGCCTACTAACGGGACCTGCGAGGCGGGGCACAGGAGCGACACGGCTCCTCGAGGCAATAAAGCCGATTCTTCGGGAGTGGGTCGAGAGGCGGCACGGGGTCATGACCTACCGGCTCACACAGATTCTGACCGGACACGGCTGTTTCGGCAGGTATCTGTGTAACGTAGCCGGGAGGGAACCGACCCCGGAATGCCATAGCTGCGGATGCGCCGAAGAAACTGCGCAACATGTCTTGGAGACATGTCCAGGAGACGTAGGGCTGCGGATGGCCCTGATACAGGTGGTCGGTAACGACCTCTCCTTGCCCACTCTCATACGCAAGATGGTGGGCGACGAGAGGTCGTGGGATGCAGTGGTGGCGTTTGCGGAGGCGGCCATACTGCGGAGAGAGGAAGAGGAGCGGGAGCGAGAGATCGCCCCTCTCGCTCATCCAAGACGGCGAAGGCGGACGCGGGGGAGGGCCAACAGGGCCCGGACTCCGTCTCCGGTAGGAGGCCCTGGAGTGTCGGATGCGGGGGCGTCCGATGCTCCCGATTAGAAAGGGGCAACTGAGCGGTGATGGCTGGGTGTCCCCAGCTATCATTCGAGCGAAAGTGTTGAGGCACGGCCTCAAGAGGTGGGTCCGGACGCGGACAGCGACATGGGCGGGGTTGCGAAAGCGTGCAATCAACGGTCGCGTGGCCACGCCCCTGTCGATGAAGAGGGACACCGTGGGGTTTTAGTCGGTATGGGGGCCACTAGGGCCTCGAGTCCGACATACCCCGCACTGCCTCCCCCCGGAGGTGGAGCGGGAATGCGTAAGTGCATTTCCCCACGTAAAAAAAAAAAAAAAAAAAAAAAAAAAAAAAAAAAAAAAAAAAAAAGGTTCCCCCCCCCCCCCTTAAGCGGACAGGCTCGCAGAGAGGCTCCGCGGTGTTCTGTCCGATGTAGCTAACATCTCCAGGCCTGTCAAATCCGTGGATTTGCACGTAACAGGTCTGGACGATACCGCCACGAAGGAGAAAGTGGCGGCGGCGGTCGCCAAGGCGGGGAGCTGTGATGTACTTCTCATTAAGGTCGGAGAAATACGTCACGGCTACGGCGGTGCCGGGACCTCGCTGGTTTCCTGCCCAATTTCAGCAGCCAAAGTGTTGTTGGCAAAGGGCAGGCTCCTGGTAGGGTGGACCTCGGTGCGAGTGGTGGCACTGGCGGCGCGTCCCATGCGCTGCTACAGGTGCATGGGGCTTGGGCATACGCGCCCACGGTGTCCCGCCTCCGCTGACAGAGGGGACCTGTGCTTCCGGTGCGGGGGCACAGGCCATCAGGCGGCAGTTTGCGACAGGACCGCCCCACGCTGCGCGATATGCGCAGAGTCGGGGCGGCCTTCTGGGCACAAAATGGGGGGGCGTAGCTGTGTCCCCCCCAAGACAAAGGGGCAGGCTGCCAGGACCCCAGCCATCCCCCGAGCGGCAGCAAGTCAAGCCGCCCCCGACGGAGCTCACAGTGCGGCGAGCGTGGAGGTTGTGATGTCCGATTAATATGGATCAAGTCGGACATCACAATTTCCTTCAGACGAATCTTAACCACTGCGTCAGGGCTCAGGATTTGTTAATGCAGTCCCTGGTGCAGTGGCAAATTGACGTAGCGGTCGCTGCGGAGCCATATTACGTTCCCCAGTCCCATCCTTACTGGGCTGGGGACCTGGACGACTCCGTGGCCATTATCGGACGTGCCGGTGGCGGATCCCCCCTCTCAGTGTTAGAGAAGGGTTCGGGATACGTGGTGGCCAGGTGGGAGGAGTATGCGATAGTTGGCGCATACTTCTCCCCCAATAGGACCGTCGCGGAGCTGGAGGTGTTTGTTGACATCCTGGCCGCGGCGGTACGAAGACAGGCGCCGCGTCAGGTCCTTCTCATGGGGGACCTGAACGCCAAGGCCCAGGCCTGGGGCAACCCCTCCACTGACACTCGCGGGGAGATTGTCAGGGAGTGGGCGGTTGCTACAGGGCTGACCCTTCTCAATAGAGGGTCAGTCCACACGTGCGTGCGACATAACGGGGGGTCCGTGGTGGACCTTTCGTTCGCTACCCCGGCAGTCGCAGCACGTGTCCAGGCCTGGAGGGTGGTGTACGAGGTGGCGACCCTCTCGGACCATAATTACATTAGGTTCGAGATCGCCACCTCTCATAAAGGAGGGACCCGGCGCGTGGTGCGGGCCGATTTCCCGCGCTGGACGATTAGCCGCCTCGACGTCGAATTGGCGGAAGAGGCGGCGATCGTCCAGTCGTGGCTTGCCGCCCCCACGCACCCGGAGGTGGCCATCGCGGCGGGCCACTTCCGGGAGGCGTTGACCGCTGTCTGCGACGCTGCAATGCCGAGGTCTCGACGCCGCCCCGAACGCCGACAGGTGTTCTGGTGGTGCTCGGAGATAGAGGATCTCCGAGCTCAATGCTCAAAGACGCGGCGTCTATACGGACACTGCAGGAGGCGGCGTCACGGCCGGACGGACGAGCAGCTGCCGGCGGAGCAGCTGGCAGCCTGGCTGTATGGCAATTTTCAGCTTGCCAAACAGGAGCTGCAGTTGGCCATCGGCCGGGCTAAGGCCCGGGGCTGGAGCGAGGCCCTGGAGGGCCTTGACAGAGACCCCTGGGGACGTCCATATAAGGCTGCTCGGAATCAGTTCCGGGGCCGAACGCCCCCAATCGCGGAGTCCCTGGAGCCGGAGCTCCTGGAGAGGGTGCTGGGGGGGCTATTCCCTGACAGCGACCCTGGCTACACCCCTCCACCGATGGCCATACCGTCCCTCCAAGAGGAAATGGACCCGGCCTCCATTCCGCCCATTTCAGAGGCGGAGATGGAGGTAGCAGTCGCTCGCCTGCGTGGCAAAAAGACTGCCCCGGGACCAGACGGGATTCCCGGGCAGGTGCTTAGGATTGCCCTTAGGAAGATAGGCGGTCAGCTTCGGGAACTGTTCGACGCGTGCTTTACGTCGGGTCAGTTCCCGAAGCTATGGAAGGATGGGCGATTGTGCCTGTTGCGGAAGGAGGGGCGAGATGTTAGCTCGCCTTCCGCATACAGGCCAATCGTGTTGCTGGATGACACGGCTAAGCTGCTGGAAAGAATAGTGGCTTCCCGTGTCATCCAGCACCAGGAGGGAACTGGGCCTGGACTCTCTGAGGCCCAGTTCGGATTCAGAGCAGGGCGGTCGACGATAGACGCCTTGCTCTGGATCAAGGGGTGGACGCAGGACGCGGTCAGTGGGGGAGAAAAGGCGTTGGCAGTCTCGCTGGACATAGCCAACGCCTTTAACAGCCTACCGCATAGAACAATACGGGAGGCGCTTCGCTATCACGGAGTGCCCCTATATTTGCGTAGGCTGTTGGATGATTACCTTCAGGACCGCGAGGTCCTGGTGGAGGGACGCGACGGCCTGAGGCGACGTCGCTTGTCCTGCGGGGTTCCACAGGGGTCGGTACTGGGACCACTCTTGTGGAACATTGGCTATGACTGGGTGCTCCGCGGCACGTTTCCCGCAAGTATGCGGGTTGCGTGCTACGCGGATGACACGCTAGTCGTAGCCAAGGGGAGGGACCTCGCGGAGACGGTGCGATTGGCGACGGTGGCCACAACACTCGTGGTCAGTCGCATTCGTGCCCTGGGGCTGGAGGTCGCCCTCTCCAAGACCGAGGCCCTAATGTTCCATGGGCCTCGGGGGGGACCCCCTCCAGGAACGACGATAAACCTGGATGGGGTCCTGATCCGTGTTGGGACCCAGATGAGGTACCTGGGCCTCATCCTGGACGGGCGGTGGACATTTGGGGCCCACTTCACCTTACTGGCCCCAAAAGTCATAGGTGCCGCAGCCGCCCTGGGGAGGCTGCTGCCCAACGTGGGTGGCCCGAGCGCCACATGTCGTCGCCTGTACTCCGGAGTCGTCCGGAGTATGGCCCTGTACGGGGCACCTGTCTGGGTGGACGCCCTCGGTCGCGCGAACAAGGCCCTGCTGCGACGGCCGCAGCGGGTCATCGTGACGAGGGCGATACGCGGATACCGGACGGTGTCCTGGACGGCGGGCTGCGTGCTGGCCGGTGATCCCCCTTGGGAGCTCCAAGCGGAGATCCTCGCCGAAGTGTATCACTTTGTGGCGGTGAGGAGATCCCGCGGGGAGCCCCCAGCGTGGGAGGAGGTCACGCGCATGCGACGGCAGGCGCGGGCCACCCTGTTGAGGCGGTGGACGGTAGACCTGGCTCCACCGGTCTCTGGACAGAGGACGGTGGATGCCATTCGTCCGGTCCTAGGGAGGTGGGTAGGGCGGCGATTTGGGTCGCTGACCTTCCGATTGGTGCAGGTGCTTTCCGGACACGGCTGTTTTGGAAAGTACCTGCATCATATCGCGAGACGGGAGGTGACCCCCGCCTGTCACGAGTGTGGGGCACCGGAGGATACGGCGCTCCACACGCTTGAGGAGTGCGCCGCGTGGGGTCCCATGCGGCACACCCTCACAGCGGTCATAGGCGCAGATCTGTCGCTGCCAAGCGTGGTTAATGCCATGCTCGACAGCGACGGATCGTGGCAGGCGGTGGTCTCTTTTTGCGAAGCGGTGATGGTGCAGAAAGAGGCCGCGGAGCGGGCAAGGGAAGACGACGTCCTCTCTGATCCGCTCCGGCGTAGACGAACTGGAGGGAGAAGGAGGCGGTTCGGCCGCCTCCTCTTTCTCTCCTAGTGCTGTGCGGATCACCGGTGGAGAGTCGGGGGATTCTCCACTAGCTTGCACGATCCCACACGTCTGAGGGATGACCCTCGTGAGCCGGGTCATCCCTCCACTGGCCGGGGCCTGTCACCGGTGACGGGCCAACCGCCGGGGCGAGATGGTGACTGCTAACGCAACCCCATCTCGCTCCGACTAGGCGGCGGACTGCTCATCCCGGGTTTTTAGTGGGTAACCTCACTTACTGCTCCCCCGTGGGGGCAGTAAGGCCCTTCAGGCGAGGACTCCCACATAACCACCCCGCCACCCCCGAGGCCGGGTGGTATCCATAAAGGATTTTCCCGGGTCAAAAAAAAAAAAAAAAAAAAGGTTCCCCCCCCCCCGAATGAGTTCCCGCCTTGCCGTGGCGGGGGGGCTCAGCGGTCGCAACAGTTGCGGCGGCCGCTGCCAAGAGGAACTCGAGGAGGAGGCTCGGCCGGCGCCCTGGACATTCCGGGAAGCGGCGGTGCAAGCCCGTGGAGGGACCCGCTCGGCGTCTTGGCCATATGCCGAGTAGCGGCGATGCGGGTCGGGGTGGCCTTTTTCAAGGTAGCCCGAGGGAGCACACGCGTGTACCTTTCCTCGGAAAGCCGACGTAGATGTGCTCGGGCAGCCGGTGTGTGCTCACCCCACCACCGGATGCGGAGGAAGCAGATCGTAACCCCGTTAGCTGTAATGGCGCGGGACCGAGGGCCTTGGCTTAACCGCCCGGGCCGCGAGGAAGAAAACCTCTATAAAAAATCACCCCGAAGGTTAAGCGGCGGAACAGCGCGAGAACCTGCATGGCCACCGGGTATGGTTACATTTATGGATACATTTACACATAAAATTTCTTCGGATCGGAGGGGGAGGGGGCAAGGCCCCGAGGAGGAGATGAGTGGGGAGTCGGACTCCTCATTCAGGAGTTTGAGGTCGCCATTGGTGTCGCCAGCGTCATCGCGAAGCGGCAGCCTTCGGCGGAAGCGGGAGCGATCCCGCGAGAGAGTCGCCGATGCCAGTCGTGGCATGGGCTCTGGGAGTGAGGAGGAGGATGCGCTGCTTCCGAAGGTGACCGCGGCCCGGAGAGGTAGAGGCCGACCGCCCACCACGGGCGAGTATGTCGGCCTCGCCAAAGCCAAAGCGGCCCTGGTAGCGGCTGAGCGCCAGGAAATGGAGTTGAGAGCTGAGCGAGAGGTAGCGGAGACGACGTTGACCTTGCGGTCCCAGTCATCGACTAACGCTCGGCTCTCTGAGTTCTCCACTAGGAGTGAAGAGGAGCTAGCCTCTGATTTGACCCGGAAGGTGCTGGCGAACGTGGCCTTAATAAATGATGTGGCCACCAAGTCAGGCAACCTGAAGGGCACATTTCAGAAGGCACTAAAAGAGGCTGCTGTCGCCATAAAAGGGGCAGTGGAAGACCTGTCGAGGCGCTCCTCTACGGAGGAGACGCGTAAGCTCCAGGTCGCCAACACGCGCCTAAAAGAGGAGGTTGCCGACCTCCGAAAGGAGATGGCTGAACTTCGGACGGAGATGGCCACAATCAGAGCCTCCGCCCCAGCGCAGGCCCCAGGGTCGCAGACCCGAGACGGGCCTCGTCAGAGGGAAGACCTGGAGCAGGCCATCCTGCGGCAGGTGGGGGGCATGTTGAGTGCGCGGTTTGAGGCGCTCGAAGAGCGTCTCCTGCCGGAGAAGCGCATCCGCCCTCCCCTGGCTGCAGACCGCAAAAACGCCGTGGCCTCTAGGACTGTGAACGAGAAGCAGACACCAGGCCTATCTAGTGTCTCAGCTGGCTCGAACAATGTGGAGGTCTCTGCCCCACACCCTAAACCCAAGAAGGGAAAAGGGATAGGGAAAAAGAGCGCCAAAGTGTCACCGGGTAAGGCTGAGCTTACCCAGGAAGCCCCGATGGAGTTGGAACCAACCGCTGGTCCATCGGCCCCCCGTCCGGCCCCTGTTCTCGAACAGTGGTCTAAAGTGGTGCGACGGAGAGTCAGAAAGAGCGAGAAGGCTCCGGCGGCTTCCAGGGAAGGGCCACCACCCCTAGTGAGGAAGCAAGGCTCGAAGCCAGCTGGCCCGTCTAAGACACCGAAGGCAGCCAAGCTTCGCCCTCCCCGCACTGCAGCTGTTGTCATAACGCTGCAACCAGGGGCAATGGAGCAAGGCCTATCCTACGCCAAGGTGCTCGCCGAGGCCAGAGCTAGGATAAACCTTGGAGAGCTTGGGCTACCGGCAATCAGCATGCGCAAAGCTGCCACGGGGGCCCGGGTTATCGAGGTACCGGGTGCGGAAAAGGCAGAGAAGGCCGACGTCCTTGCCGCCAAATTAAAAGAGGTTTTCCGGAGCGCAGAGGAACACATCCGAGTGTCCAGGCCCGTTATCACGGCGGACATGCGCGTGAGTGGCCTGGACGACACGGTGACCGTTTCGGAACTAAAAGAGGCGCTGTCTAAGGCCGGAGAATGTCCAGCTGAGGAGATTAAAACGGGCGACATCAAGTCGGGTCCTGGCGGGATGGGCACTGCATTTGTCCGCTGCCCAGTTACGGCCGCAAAGAAGGTCACCGCAAGTGGTCGTCTCCTCGTGGGATGGGTGTCGGCGCAGGTCAAGATCCTCGAATCGAGACCGCGCCGCTGCTTCAAGTGCCTCGCGCCGGGCCACGTAAGGGCCCAGTGCAAAGCTGAAGTTGACCGCAGCGAAGAATGCTATCGCTGCGGTCAAGTTGGGCATAAAGCCAGTGTATGTGCCGCCGCCCCGCATTGCACTACATGTGCAACTGCGGGCAGGCCTGCGGCACACCTAACTGGGGGCAAGGCATGCGCCAAGCCCCCAGCCAAGTCAAGGAAGAGAAGAGGTTCGACTGTGACTGAGGCTGCGGCCAAGTCACAGCCGACCGGCCCAAGGAAGGGACAAGAGGGCATGGAGGTAACTGAGTAATGGCCCTAAGTTTCCTCCAGGCCAATATAAACCACTCCCACGGGGCCCAAGACCTGCTCCTGCACACCATGGCGGAGCGGTCTATACAAGTGGGAGTGGTGGCGGAACCATACCGCATCCCAGCGAGGGCTGACTGGGTGGGAGACACTGAGGGTTTGGTGGCTATAACCACCCAGTCACCCATCCGTTCACCGCCCCTTGGCATCGAAACCCGAGGCAGAGGGTATGTGGCGGCTCGCGTCGGGGAGTTGCTGGTCGTGGGAGTATACCACTCCCCTAACAGCAGCAGAGCCGACCTCGAAGCCCTCTTGGGGGAGATAGGGGAAGTGATTCTCCGGTCTCAGCCTCGACCCGTCCTGGTCCTCGGGGATCTCAACGCCAAGTCATTGGCGTGGGGCTCCCCGACGACCGACCCACGGGGCACGACGGTGACAGAGTGGGTCGTGGAGACCGGACTGACCATCCTGAACACAGGGACGGAGCGGACCTGCGTGCGTCGGCAAGGGGGGTCCATCGTGGATGTGACGTTTG
Organism: Peribatodes rhomboidaria; assembly: GCA_911728515.1. NCBI lineage: Eukaryota > Metazoa > Arthropoda > Insecta > Lepidoptera > Geometridae > Peribatodes > Peribatodes rhomboidaria. The sequence goes on along the minus strand of OU452179.1, from coordinate 55,318 downwards.
CCACTCCCGACCTCGCGCGCCGAGTTCGAGACTGGAAGGTGCTGGTGGATGACGAGACCTTATCGGACCACCGATATATTCGGTTCAGTGTCTTGTCATCCACACTGCACGGCGAGCAGGGACGAGGTCTCGAACTCGGCCCGCGATGGGTCTTGAAACGACTGGACCCCGAGGTCCTCCTGGAGGCGGCCATTGTCCAGTCTTGGAACGCGCCGCCTTCCGAACAGACCGACGTGGATAGGGATGCCGAGCTCCTGTGTAAGGCCCTGGTACGCGTCTGCGACGCGGCCATGCCTCGCGCGAGGGCTCCTCCTTCCAGACGCCAAGCTTATTGGTGGACGGAGGAGATAGCCCAGCTCCGCCGAGTGTGCGTGGCCAAGCGTCGGGCGTACCAGAGGTACCACCGGAGGAGGAGCCAAGACCCTGACGAGCTGGATGCTCTTTATCTGGCCTACAGGGAGGCGCATAAGGCCCTCCGACGCTCCATTTGGGAGTCGAAGATGAGGTCCTGGCGGGAGCTCTTAGAGTTGCTGGAGCGAGATCCCTGGGGCAGGCCGTATAGGCTGGTAAGACAGCTTCTGCGCCCCTGGACTCCTCCCATTACCAGCACTCTAGAGCCAGCAGTGCTACGCCGAGTGGTAGAGGGACTGTTTCCCGACGCCCCGGGAAACGGGTTTGTCCCTCCCACAATGGCGCTCAGACCCATCGACGACGGATCCCCAGACATCCCTGAGGAAGTCTCACCCGGAGAATTGGCAGCAGCGGTCCTGAGAATGAGGGCCAAAAACACGGCTCCGGGGCCAGATGGCATACCCGGCCGTGCTCCACTGGCGGCGTGTTGATTGCGGTGTCTCTAGACATTGCAAATGCATTTAACACGCTGCCGTGGGGCACGATTATGGAGGGGATGAGGTACCACGAGGTCCCTCAGTACCTACAAAGCCTCGTCGGGGACTACCTCTCTGATCGAGAAGTAGTCGTCCCGACGATGCGGGGTGTGGAGAGGTACCCAATGACACGTGGTGTCCCCCAGGGATCGGCGTTGGGTCCCCTCCTATGGGACATAGGATATGACTGGGTCCTCCGGGGCGCTACCCTGCGTGGCGTCGGCATCGTTTGTTATGCCGACGACACGCTGGTTACCGCCCCGGGACGGGACTATCGGGAGGCGTCAGTGCTCGCGACAGCCGCGGTTTCAACGGTGGTGGGAAAGATCCGGAGGCTGGGCCTGGAGGTGGCGCTCCACAAGACAGAGGCCATCTGTTTTCATGGCCCGAGACGAGCGCCACCTGCAGGCTCACAGATCATAGTGGGTGGAACTGCCATTCCCGTCAGCACTACGCTGAAATATCTCGGCGTAGTGCTCGACGGTCGGTGGCGGTTCCAGGAGCACCTGAAAAGGTTGTCCCCGAAGCTCCTCGGAGCGGCTGGGGCACTGGCTCGACTGCTGCCAAACCTGGGAGGAGGCGGAGCGCACTGCCGCCACCTTTACATGGCGGTGGTGCGCTCAATGGCGCTATACGGTGCCCCTATCTGGGCAAATACCCTGTCCTCACAGGAAATCGCCATACTCCGTGGCCCACAGCGGACTCTGGCAATCAGGGTGTGCAGGGGGTATAGAACCCTCTCGCATGAGGTGGCGTGCGCACTGGCAGGGTCGCTGCCGTGGGACCTCGAGGGGAAAGTCCTGGCCCAGGTTTACTGGCGCCGGGCACAGGCGCGGGAGCAAGACATGCGCCCCCTCCCCCAAGAGGTCCAACAGTGGAGGAGAAGCGCCCGGAACGAAGCCATACGCACATGGCAGGACCGACTTCTGTCGGGTCCCGCAGTTCGGGGCATGGGGGCCACCCGACTCCTTGGAGCTCTCAAGCCCCTACTAAAGGAGTGGGTGGACCGCAAGCACGGCACGCTCACCTTCCGGCTGACGCAGATGCTTACCGGGCATGGCTGCTTTGGTAGGTATCTGTGCAACGTCGCCGGAAGAGAGCCGACCCCAGCATGCCACAGCTGTGGCTGCGCAGAGGAAACTGCGCAGCACGTGCTAGAGGCATGTCCGGGGGACATTGGGCTGCGCCAAGCATTGGTCGCGGTGGTGGGGCGGGACCTGTCCTTGCCGACCCTAATCGGCAAGATGATCGCAGATGAGGGCGCCTGGGACGCAATGGCCACCTTCTCGGAGGTCGCCATTCTGCGGCGCGAAGATGAGGAGCGCGAGCGGGAGATAGCCGCGGACGCTCACCCGAATAGGCGGAGGCGAGTACGGAGGCGAGCAAATCGCGCAAGAACTCCGTCGCCGCTTGGAGGCCCTGTGGCGCCGGACGCGGGGGTGTCCGGTGATCCAAACCAGGGAGGCCTCATGAGGAGATGATGCCCGGGTGTCCCCGGGCGTCACTCGAGTGAATATGGAGGACGTAGTCCTCCGAGTGTGGGTCCGGACGCGGACAGCGGCTTTGGCTGGGTCGGCCGTGATTGCGCCAAGCGAGCCAGCGACCCGGCCTCTGCCGGCGATGAGGGACACCGTGGGGTTTTAGTCGGTATGGGTGCCCTTCTGGCATCGAGTCCGACATACCCCGCACCACCTCCCCCCGGGGGTGGAGCGGGAATGCGTAAGTGCATTTCCCCACGAAAAAAAAAAAAAAAAAAAAAAAAGGTTAGGTTAGGTTAGGTTAGGTTAGGTTAGGTTAGGTTCCCCCCCGAATGAGTTCCCGCCTTGCCGTGGCGGGGGGGCTCAGCGGTCGCAACAGTTGCGGCGGCCGCTGCCAAGAGGAACTCGAGATGGAGGCTCGACCGGCGCCCTGGACATTCCGGGAAGCGGCGGTGCGAGCCTAGGCGGCCTTGGTTGGCCGCGGGACCCGGTCGGCGTCTCGGCCGTATGCCGAGTAGCGGCGACGCGGGTTGGGGCTCGTCTTTTAGTAGGCAGCCCAGGGGAGCACTCGCTCGCGTTTCTCTTCGGAGAAGCGCTAGCGATGAGCTCGAAGGGGCCTTCTCCGCGCGCCCCAGAGCTGGAGCGCGCGTAGAGGGCGGTCCGGGATCTCATGCTGAGAGGCCCGGGCGAGGGGGCCGTCCTCGGACGGACGGGAGGGACACCCGGTGTGTGGCTAACCCCACCGCCGGACGAGGTGTCACAAATCGGAACCCCGTTAGCCGAGAGGCACGGGACCGAGGGCCTTGGCTTAACCGCCCGGGCCGCGAGGAAGAAAACCTCTATAAAAAATCACCCCGAAGGTCAAGCGGCGGAGCAGCGCGAGGACCTGCATGGCCACCGGGAAGGTTGGTCGCAACTGCTACCCCCGCGGGGGCCCAGCCGAAGCCCTGCGCGGGAGACGCCTAGGCTTACCCGGGTACAGGGGGCACTGCCCGGGTGGACCACGTATATCCCCCATACTCGTGGGAACCAAATGGATAAGCTTACCTTAAAATTTGGCACGATGAGGAGGGAGGAGAAAGGGCGTAGGCCCGAGGTGGATCCTGGCGAGGAGTCAGACTCTTCAGTCGGGAGTATGGCTTCGGTGACGGGGTCTTCGGATGGTAGAACTCATCTGAAGCGGGTTAGGTCCCGCGATAAGATGAGCATCGCCGGTAGTTCGATAGACTCCGATGACGAAGAAGCTCCGGCTACTAAGGTAGTAGCTGCAGCGCGGAGAGGCAGAGGCCGGCCGCCCACCACGGGCGAATACGTCGGCCTCGCTAAAGCGAAGGCTGCTCTGGTAGCTGCTCAAAAGGCGGAGATGGAGATGAGGGCTGAGCGGGAAGTCGAGGAACTGACCGTAAACTTACGGTCACAGGCTTCGACGGAACCTCAGCTCTCCGAGTCCTCGGCTGGAGAACAAGAAGAGCTGGCGTCGGACTTGACACGGAAGGTGCTGGAGAGTGTGGCCACCATCAACAGTGTGGCCACGAAATCCAGCAATCTCAAAGGTACCTTCCAAAGAGCGCTGAAGGTGGCAGCTTCCACCATTAAGGAGGCGATGGCAGACCTGCAGACGAGGTCCTCGACTGAGGAGACCCGGAGACTGCAGGTCGCCAACACACGACTCCGTGAGGAGATAGCGGAGCTTCGCAAAGAAATTTCGGAGCTCCGCAAGGACGTTACCGCGGCAACGGCTTCCGCTCCTCCACAGGCCTCGAGGTCAATGACCGGGCAAGAGCCTCGCTCGACGGAGGAGTTGGAGCAAGCCGTCCTGCGTCAGGTAGGGGGCATGATTAACGCTCGTTTTGAGGCGCTAGAGGAGCGCCTCCTACCCGACAAGCGAATTCGTCCCCCCCTGGCTGCAGATGCCAGAAAAAGTGCCGCTTCACGGAAAGCCCCCACTAATCCACTTTCGGACCCGGGGCTTCCCAGTACATCAGCGGCAACGGGAGTTACACAGCCTTCCTCCGATACTCGAAAGAGTAAGAAGGGGAAGGGGAAAGAGAAGGCCACGAAGGGTGCACAACCAGCGGCAGCCTCTGGCTCGCAACGTCCAGAGTCAGCCCCGACGGCCGCAGAAAACGAGACGTGGGCCACGGTGATTAAGCGTGGTGGAAAGAAGAAGGGTGGTGGAACGGCACCTGTGCCTCTTCAGCGACAGTCAGCGCAAGCTGGTTCGCGACAGTCGCAGGGCGCGTCGAATCGTCGCCCAACAAAAAAGAAGGAGCCTACGCCGAAGCTCCGCGCCCCTCGCTCCGCAGCTGTCGTAATGACACTGCAGCCTGGAGCGGCGGAGAGAGGAGCGACGTACGCCGCTGCGCTTCTGGAAGCGAAGAGAAGGGTTAATATACAGGATCTCGGGATCTTAACCCTGAACTTCCGTATAGCAGCAACCGGCGGCCGGGTACTGGAGGTGTCAGGAGACTCCACTGGTGAGAAGGCGGACTCCCTCGCTGCGAAGCTGAGGGAGGTCTTCGACCCGGGGGACGTTCGGGTGTCCAGGCCGATGAAATGCGCGGACCTGCGCGTCACTGGCCTGGACGACTCGACTACTAAAGAGGAGGTAGCCAACGCCATCGCCAGAGCAGGGGAGTGCGAAGTTGGCCTTATTAAGGCCAACGATATTCGCCGCAACGCCGCCGGTATCGGTACAACATTCGTCCGATGCCCGGTGGCTGCGGCAAAGAAGGTCACCGGCACTAGCCGGTTGAAAATTGGCTGGGTTTTAGCCCAGGTGAAGGTGTTGCCGGCAAGGCCGCTTCGCTGCTTCCGGTGCCTAGAGTTAGGTCATCTCCGGGAGCGGTGCCCGGCGGACAAGGTAGACCGCAGCGGAGAATGCTACCGCTGCGGTCAAACAGGCCATAAAGCGAGTGGATGCTCGTCCGAGCCTCATTGCTCGGTGTGCGCGGCAGCGGGCAGACCAGCCATCCACCGGTTGGGTGGCAGGGCCTGCGCTACGCCCAAAAAGAAGGGTGGGAAGGCTGCAGTCTTGGCCAAGGCCAAGAAGCCGCCGGCCCGCAACCCGCCAATGCGGGCAGAGGACTCGCAGATGGACGCCGGTTAAGGCGCCCATCAGCGACTGGGAACTCTGGGCGTCGGTTCGGGGGAACTGACGTCTGCTATAGAGTTCCGAGATGGCACGATGTGGGCGGTGTTCCCCACATCGTGACAAGGCGGGTGGAGCAAAAGCTCCCCGAGGAGGGGTCCCAGGGGACCAGCGCCCAGGCCGAGGCTGCGGAAGAGTACGAGAAATGCTCCCGGGCCCCGGCACATAGCGCAAAGGAGGAACACCCCAGGGTTTTTAGTGGGTATGCCGCCACTAGGGCGGAGACTCCCACATCACCACACTGCTCCCCCCGGGGTAGGGTGGTACCTATAAAAGGTTTTCCCTGGTAAAAAAAAAAAAAAAAAAAAGGTTAGGTTAGGTTAGGTTAGGTTAGGTTAGGTTAGGTTAGGTTCCCCCCCGAATGAGTTCCCGCCTTGCCGTGGCGGGGGGGCTCAGCGGTCGCAACAGTTGCGGCAGCCGCTGCTAAGAGGAACTCGAGGGGCCTTCTCCGCGCGTTCCAGAGCTTTTATCTGGAGCGAGCGTAGAAGGCGGTCCGGGATCTCGCGTGTACCTCTCCTCGGAGATGCTCTTGCTGAGAGGCCTGGACGAGGGGGCCATCCTCGGACGGATGGGAGGCTCGACCGGCGCCCTGGACAGTCCGGGAAGCGGCGGTGCGAGCCTAGGCGGCCTTGATTGGCTGCGGGACTCGGTCGGCGTCTCGGCCTTATGCTGAGTAGCGGCGATCCGAGGGGCTGGCCTTGCAAAAGGCAGCCTGAAGGAGCCCTCGCTTGTGCCTCTCGCTAGAGAGGCTCTTGCTGACGGGCTCGAGGTGGGCCTTCTACGTGCGCTTCAGAGCTTGTATCTGGAACGCGCGTAGAAGGTGGCAGTGGGGCTCAGCTCTGCTGACGAGGATGGAGGACAGGCTCAGTGTTGTTGAGCGAGGAGGAGGTTGTGGATCCGGGAAGGATCGGAGGGCCTTGTGTGGCGACACTTTGTAAGCAGTAGTCTCCTCTTCACATCATTGGTGTTAGGATGGGGTCGAAAATGTGCGGGGTGTCGCGGCACATGGCAAACCAAGTCCCAAGGTTTGGAGGTTGCTGAGGGGAGTGTCCGGGCTGCGAGTCCGAAGCTGCGTCGTATTAACGCGGCGCAGCTTCGGGCTCGCATCTCGGGCATGGTCAGCGGGAAGCTGGCCGTTAGACCTCCACTGGGGAGCTTTACCCACATAAATTAAGCCTTAAACATAATGAATACGGCAGATTTGAATACGACTACCCAGGAGGGTCTCCGCGAGGAGGAATCCCTCCGTGCTACGGCATGCTGCCCCACGTACTCTGGGGGGGGCGCAAATCGCCATACTGATACACACGACGACATATGCAAGAACACGGACTCTGATAACGAAATTATGAAGGAGGTGCGAGTGGTAGTAGCTCGCTGCGATGAAAAAGGTGACTCTGACTCCTCGGTCATGAGCATGGTGACGGTGGCAGGGTCTCCGGATAGGTCACCTGATGGTAGGGTCTGGCGGAAACGACTTAGGTCATCCGGGACAAAGAGTTGTGACGACTCGGAATCTGAAGGCGTACTGGAGGCTCCAGCGCAGAAAGTCGCAGCATCGCGGAGGGGCAGAGGCAGAGGCCGATCACCTACCGCGAACAAGGCAGCCTTCTTCAAAGATAGGCCGGAGCTAGAACCAAATACTGAGAAACAGGTTGAGCGGAAGAACACTGTAAAGACACAGGTAGCCAGCCGGCATTCAGTATCCTCTGCGAGCGAAGGGGAAGACCTGGCTTCCGACCTTAATAAAAAGATACTGGACAGCCTGGCTACAATTAATGAAGTGGCCCTCAAGTCTGGTAATTTAAAGGGCACGTTTCAACGTGCCCTAAAGGAGGCGGCGACCACGATTAAGAACGTGGTCGAAGACCTACGCGAGAGGTCCTCCACTGACGAAACCAGGAAGCTGCAAGTTGCCAATTCACGCCTGCGCGATGAAGTGGCGGAGCTTCGAAGAGAAATTGTAGAGCTCCGCAGAGAAATGCTCATGACGCGAGCATCTGCACCACTACCTACTGAGCGGCCATTGCCTGGCAAAAAAGTGACGCCAGAGTCATCGACTCAGTGCGGGCCGCAGCCAGCAGAAGAACTGGAGCAGGCTATATTGCGCCAGGTGGGAGGCATGCTAAATGCTCGCTTTGAGGCGCTGGAAGAGCGCCTCCTACCAGAAAGGCGCATTCGCCCTCCTCTGGCTGCAGACCGGAAAAACACCGCTTCCCGGGTAGCCCCTGCAGCTTCGGTTTCGAACTTGGGAATTCCAGGAAAGTCAGGGACACAGTCTTCCTCCACCAACCGAGTGGGTAAAAAGGGGAAGAAGAAAGGCAAAATCCAGGAAGTGACCAAAGACAGCCAGCCTGCGGCTGTCTCAAGCTCACAAAATCCTCAGCCAGCGCCGACAGTCGTAGCCAAGGAAACCTGGGCTACGGTGACAAAAAGGGGTCGCGGAAAGAAGAGCGTTACGATGGCTCAAACACCGCTGCAGCGGCAGTCGCAGACAAGTGGTGGAACGCGCGGTCATCCAGCCAAGGCAAAAGTCACCGTGCCAAAGCTCCGTGTCCCACGCTCTGCGGCTGTCGCTATTACGATCCAGCCGGAAGCCGTAAAAAAGGGCATGACGTACGCGGACGCTTTAACAGAGGCCAAGAGTAAGGTCGACCTTACTCAACTCGGAATAGAAACCTTACGCTTCCGCAAGGCGGTCAACGGTGGCCGGGTTTTGGAATTGTCGGGCGGATCTAGCGGTGCAAAGGCGGATTCCCTGGCCACGAAGTTGCAGGAAATATTCAACTCAGTTGACATCCGAGTCACCAGGCCGACAAAGTGCGCAGACATGCGTGTCACGGGTTTGGATGACTCAGCCACAAAAGAGGAAGTAGCAGCCGCCATTTCCAGAGTTGGGGAATGTCAGGTCGGCCTAATCAAAGCTAATGACATCCGCCGCAACGCCGCTGGCATCGGGACGACATTCGTTCGATGCCCGGTGGCAGCGGCAAAGAAAGTCATCGCCAATGGGCGCTTGCTGGTAGGATGGATGTCTGCTCAGGTAAAACTGCTTACACCTAGGCCATTGCGCTGCTTCCGGTGCCTCGAGGTGGGCCATGTCCGGGAGCAGTGTAACGCAGACACAGACCGTAGTAGCCAATGTTACCGTTGCGGTCAAACAGGGCACAGAGCGAGTGAATGTTTGGGTGAGCCGCACTGCACTGTATGTGCAGCAGCGGGTAAGTCAGCAGGACACCGCATGGGAAACAAGGCTTGTGCTTTGCCCTCCAAGAAAGGTAGGAAGGTGGCAGCCGAGGCCAAGTCCCAGCAGCCGCCGTCCCTCCCACTAACTCGGGCCGAGGTGTCACATATGGATGCCGATTAATGGCCCTGCAAGTTTTACAGGCGAACATCAACCACTCCGCCAGAGCTCAGGATCTCTTGGTCCAGAGTATAGCGGAGTGGGGGATTGCTATTGCAATCGTGGCTGAACCATATTTAATCCCCACGCGGGATAATTGGATTGGTGATATCGAGGGCACTGTGGTCGTGATAACACAGGTGGCAGCCGGGTTTCCTCCAGTCGAGCAGGTGACGAAGGGTCGAGGCTGGGTTTCTGTCGTGGCAGGAGGTACCGCCTACATTGGAATCTACTTCTCTCCTAACAGACCCATAGCCGAATTCGAAATCTTACTTTCCGAGGTGGAATCTCTCGTTCATCAGTGTCGTCCCCACCAAGTGCTGGTTGCTGGCGACTTTAACGCTAAATCAGCGATGTGGGGATCACCTGTTGAGAACGCGAGAGGCGAGCTCGTGGAGGAATGGGCAACAGCCACCGGCCTGCTTCTGCTGAACCGGGGAGTGACACACACATGCGTGCGACAGCAAGGGAGTTCCATAGTTGACCTCTCGTTCGCTAGCCCCACAGTCGCACGCTGTGTCCAGGACTGGAAAGTGCTAGAAGGAGTAGAGACGTTGGCCGATCATCGGTACATCCGATGGATTCTCTCTTCTCCAGGAGTCCCGAGCAGTCCAAGTCGTTCTCCGGCTGAGTATATACCGCGCTGGGCATTAAAGCGCATGGACACTGACATCTTATTAGAAGCTGCTATTGTTCAAGCGTGGATCCCGAAACCCGAAGGTGCAGTGGAGATAAACGTTGAAGCAAAGTGGTTCCGCAAGGCGCTGACTACGGTCTGTGATGCCGCAATGCCCCGCGTGAAATCCCTTCCGCCGCGTCGATGCGTCTACTGGTGGACAACGGAGTTGGCCTGCCTCCGTGAGGAGTGCGTGGCTTCCAGACGTCGATACACCAGACAGCGCAGACGGCGGCGAAGGGATCCAGACCTTGAGGCGGAACTGTACTCCTCATATAGGCAGAAAGTAACCTCACTGCAGAAGGAAATTGCGCGAGCCAAAGACATTGCTCGAGAGGCCATGCTGGAGGACCTCAACCGCGATCCATGGGGGAAGCCATATAAGCTGGTTCGAAATAAAGTCCGTGCATGGGCACCACCGCTAACCCAGACCTTGCAGCTTGAGTTTCTGGGCAGCGTGGTTAGTGCTTTGTTTCCGCAAGCCGGTGAGCACGTGATTCCTCCAGTCATGGCAGCTCCCGCGAACGGAAGCATGAACGAAGACGTGCCGCCAGTCTCAGCAGGTGAACTCGCTGCAGCAGTGCTGAGGCTTAAGGCCAAAAACACGGCCCCCGGCCCGGATGGTACTCCTGGTCGCGCATGGGTGCTGGCGTTGGAGGCTCTTGAGCCCCGATTTAGAGATCTCTTGACGAACTGTCTGGAGCAGGGTCGCTTTCCGCTGAAGTGGAAAACCGGAAAGCTGGTTCTGCTGCGCAAGGAAGGCAGACCCGTCGACTCGCCAGGGGCTTACCGCCCTATTGTGTTGTTGGACGAAGCAGGCAAGCTCCTGGAGCGTGTAATCGCCGCCCGTCTCAACAAGCACTTGGAGCGCGTTGGGCCAAACTTGGCTGAGTGTCAGTTTGGATTCCGCAAAGGCAGGTCCACGATCGATGCCATATCGAGAGTGAGGTCCTTTGCGGAGGAGGCCGTGTCCATGGGGGAGGTCGTCTTGGCGGTATCACTAGATATTGCCAACGCCTTCAATACCCTTCCCTGGGACTGCATCAAGGAGGCACTGCGGTACCATAGAGTACCCTCTTACCTATACCGAACCCTCGAGGACTATCTCTCGGATAGGTTCGTTATCTATCCGATGAGAGAGGGATGGGGCCGGTGGGAAATGTCATGCGGAGTACCACAGGGCTCGGTCCTAGGGCCAGTCCTGTGGAACTTTGGCTATGACTGGGTGCTCCGAGGAGACAACTTGCATGGTATAGACGTCGTGTGCTATGCGGACGACACTCTTGTTTTGGCTCGTGGTCAGACATATAGAGATGCGTCTATACTTGCGACTGCGGGCACGGCTCGCATAGTGAGTCGCATTCGACGTCTGGGGCTAAAAGTGGCCCTGAATAAATCTGAGGCTGTGTGCTTCCACGGTCCTCGAAAAGCGCCACCTGCAGGAGCGGAACTGGTTGTGAGCGGTGTTCCAATCGGTGTCGGGTCGACGATGAAATACTTGGGACTCGTCCTCGATAGCCGATGGAACTTCCAGGAGCACTTCAAGCAACTAGTTCCAAGGATTACTAGAGCAGCGTCTGCGCTGGGAAGTCTGCTCCCGAATGTGGGAGGGCCAAACGTTGCCTGTCGCCGCCTTTATACAGGGGTAGTGCGATCGATGGCAATGTACGGTGCCCCTATATGGGCAAACGCTCTGAGTGCCCATAACGTAAAGCTCCTGCGGAGACCGCAGCGGTTTATGGCACTCAGAGCGACCCGAGCATATCGCACGGTATCTTATGAGGCGGCGTGCGTTTTGGCCGGAACCCCACCGTGGGACTTGGAAGCACAAATGTTGGCTCACATTTACCACCAATTGTCGGATGCACGGTCCAGGGGTGACGTCCCTCCCCCTGAGGTGATAAGACGCTGGCGGAGGTTGGGCCGACAAGGGACTATGCACAGGTGGCGGCGAAGGCTAGATGAGCCCAGTGCCGGTCACCGCACAGTAGAGGCGTTCCGACCCATTCTAAAGGACTGGGTCGGAAGGACACATGGGGCTCTCTCCTTCAGGCTCACACAGATCCTGTCAGGTCATGGCTGTTTTGGCAGATACCTGCACAGAATAGCCGGGAGAGAGCCGACACCGATGTGTCACCAGTGTGGCGGTGCCGAGGATACGGCGCAACACACGCTGGAGGCGTGTCCAGCTTGGAACAGCGAGCGCTCCCAGCTAGTGGCAGAGGTCGGAGCTGACCTTTCACTACCGGCTGTAGCTGCGGCTATGACGGCCAGTGAGTCGGTCTGGGAGCAAGTTCGTGACTTCTGCGAAGAAGTCATAGAAAGCAAGGAGATGGCAGAGCGCATAAGGGAGACTGATGCATTGAGTCACCCTATGCGTAAAAGGAGAGGCGGACGCAGGCGACTGGCGCACGAGCGCCGAATGCCTCCGTAATGGGGGACTCTGGGTGGCAGGCTCGGGGGGGCCCGTCGCCTGATTAGAGAGTTGCCCCGAGGATGTACGATGTGTGTTAGGTGTTTCCACACATCGTAAACAAGGGCGGATGGAGCAAAAGCTCCCCGAGAAGAGGTCTTCGGAGACCAGCGCTGCTGGGACTGCGGAAGAGTGCAGGAACGCACCCGCAGCCTAGACTAATGGCGCAAAGGACGAACACCCCCAGGGTTTTTAGTGGGTATGCCGCCACTAGGGCGGAGACTCCCACATCACCACACTGCTCCCCCCGGGGCAGGGTGGTACCTATAAAAGGTTTTCCCTGGGACAAAAAAAAAAAAAAAAAAAAAAAAGGTTAGGTTAGGTTAGGTTCTCGTCGGGGACTACCTCTCTGATCGAGAGGTAGTCGTCCCGACGATGCGGGGTGTGGAGAGGTACCCAATGACACGTGGTGTCCCCCAGGGATCGGCGCTGGGTCCCCTCCTATGGAACATAGGATATGACTGGGTCCTCAGGGGCGCTACCCTGCGTGGCGTCGGCATCGTTTGTTATGCCGACGACACGCTGGTTACCGCCCCGGGACGGGACTATCGGGAGGCGTCAGTGCTCGCGACAGCCGCGGTTTCAACGGTGGTGGGGAAGATCCGGAGGCTGGGCCTGGAGGTGGCGCTCCACAAGACGGAGGCCATCTGTTTTCATGGCCCGAGACGAGCGCCACCTGCAGGCTCACAAATCGTAGTGGGTGGAACTACCATCCCCGTCGGCGCTACGCTGAAGTATCTCGGCGTAGTGCTCGACGGTCGGTGGCGGTTCGAGGAGCACCTCAAAAGGTTGTCCCCGAAGCTCCTCGGAGCGGCTGGAGCACTGGCTCGTTTGCTGCCAAACCTGGGAGGAGGCGGAGCGCACTGCCGCCACCTTTACATGGCGGTGGTGCGCTCAATGGCGCTTTACGGTGCCCCTATCTGGGCAGATTCCCTGTCTCCACAGGAAATCGCCATACTCCGTGGCCCACAGCGTGACCGACTCCTGTCGGGTCCCGCAGTTCGGGGCATGGGGGCCACCCGACTCCTTGGAGCTCTTAAGCCCCTACTAAAGGAGTGGGTGGACCGTAAGCACGGCACGCTCACCTTCCGGCTGACGCAGATGCTTACCGGGCATGGCTGCTTCGGTAGGTATCTGTGCAACGTCACCGGAAGAGAGCCGACCCCAGCATGCCACAGCTGTGGCTGCGCAGAGGAAACTGCGCAGCACGTGCTAGAGGCATGTCCGGGGGACATTGGGCTGCGCCAAGCATTGGTCGCGGTGATGGGACGGGACCTGTCCTTGCCGACCCTAATCGGCAAGATGATCGGAGATGAGGGCGCCTGGGATGCGATGGCCACCTTCTCGGAGGTCGCCATTCTGCGGCGCGAAGATGAGGAGCGCGAGCGGGAGATAGCCGTGGACGCTCACCCGAATAGGCGGAGGCGAGTACGGAGGCGAGCCAATCGCGCGCGAACTCCGTCGCCGCTTAGAGGCCCTGGGGTGCCGGACGCGGGGGTATCCGGTGCTCCAAACTAGGGAGGCCTCATGAGGAGATGATGCCCGGGTGTCCCCGGGCGTCACTCGAGTGAATATGGAGGACGCAGTCCTCCGAGTGTGGGTCCGGATGCGGACAGCGGTGTTGGCTGGGTCGGCCGTGATTGCGCCAAGCGAGCCAGCGACCCGGCCTCTGCCGGTGAAGAGGGACACCGTGGGGTTTTAGTCGGTATGGGTGCCCTTCTGGCATCGAGTCCGACATACCCCGCACCGCCTCCCCCCGGGGGTGGAGCGGGCATGCGTAAGTGCATTTCCCCACGAAAAAAAAAAAAAAAAAAAAAAAAAAAAAAAAAAAAAAAAGGTTAGGTTAGGTTAGGTTAGGTTTTTTTTTTTTTTTTTTTTAGCCGACCTCCTCCACCAATATTTCCCGGACTTTGTCCACGACCTTTTTTAGGTATGTTTAATTTTATTTCATTTTATATAGTTAGTTTACTTATATTTCTTCTATTTTACTATATTTTCTGTTTAACTTACTCGAATGTTCTTGTTTAGTTTTAAGTTTATATTTTATTTTATTTCTATTAACCGAATGTTTGGCTTTATTTTCTTTCTGTATTTGCTCCATCCTTCCCTTTCCTTTCCCTCGTACATACTTATGACTCAAAAGAGTCATACGTTGTACAGTTTTGTTGTTGCCTTTTTCTTTATATTCTAAAGTTTTTTATCTTGATTTTACTGTCAAGGTTGATATATCTATATTAACAATATAAATATTCAGCCTTTTATTATTTATCTTTATTCTTTTTTATCACTTTGCTACAAATTTCTATGCTATAATCTATGAATTTATTTCTTTTGTCTTTGTCTTTAATTATCTCACTTATATTTTCAACTGTTATTTTCTCTCCTATCTCCTGTTCCGTCTCAAATCTTTTTCTGGCGTAGATCGGGCACTCCGTCAGAACGTGCAGGGGCGTTTCCTCCACAGATGGTTCACAGAGACATGATGGGTTATCCCTGCGCTTGAATCTGTTCAAGTATTGGGCGAACCCACCATGCCCTGTCATAATTTGCGTTAGCGTGCCAGCGGGTTTTAGGTCTCTAACTATTCTGTACGACGCTATTGCATCTGGGAAGAAAGCCTTTGTGGTTGATGCCGTTTCACCTTGCTTGTACCTTTGGTTCCATTCCTCCAGGGCTTCCCTTCTAATGTTCCGCTTTATGAACGATACCGGGCATTTATCATAATGTGGCCTTGTTTTTAGTCTTAGAGCCGCTTCTTTTGCCAGTTCATCTGCTCTCTCATTTCCCTCGAGTCCCGCATGTGCTTTGATCCAAAAAAGTTCAACTTTTTTGTTATTTATTTATTTATTTATTTATTTATTTATTATTACATTACCTTACAAAAACTAACAGTTTGCACCAAATCGTTTTTGTGTCAAATAAAAATGTGTAAAAAAGTGTCTTATGAATAAAAACACACATCTGGTAAGTGTCTAACGCAATTGAGCAACATAATACGGTTTCCCGAGAAGAACAAATCGAGATCAGGTTGACGGGCAAGCAGGCCATTGAGTAGTGTGAGTGCGTGGTTAGTAGGCGCGTGTCGCGCGGTGTCCGTGCGCGGGGCGACGAGCGGCGCGAGCAGCGGCACGCGCCGCCGCCGGCAGCTCCTCGCCGCCGCGCGCTCGCGCTCCTCCACCGTAGAAATATACAACCCACACCTAGATAACGCGGTAGGGTTGTCTATACCGTCATTTAGTAGCAGGTGGTAATGAACAACGAGAGCACACTTACGTCTCAGTTCAAGCGTGTTCATTCCCACCATACCACTAACGAACAGTGAAGGATAAGACCAAGTAGGGTAGTACCCATAGATTTTCCTATATAAGAATCTTGCAAACTTTCTTTGGATTCTCTCAAGCGTCAAAGTATATTTTTTCTCGTGAGGGTCCCAGACCAGCGCGTTAAATTCTAGCTTGCTACGAACTAAGGCGTTATACAGAGCCAGTATAGCACTCATATCACTAAACCTAACTGCTTGCCTCATCACGAAACCTAACGATTTATAAGCTCTTTTGCACAGTTCAGTGATATGAGTGTTAAATGTGAGTCGCGTATCCAGTGTGAGACCCAGGTCCCTAATATTGGTGACGCGCTCCAGCGGAACATTGGATATGTTATAATAGTACTCGTGAGGTGAGCAGGATCTTGTAAAAGTTATTGTTTTACATTTGGAAATGTTAAAATCCAACTTGTTTCGCTCACTCCACTCGACAACCCTATCAATGTCGCGCTGCAGCGCCTCACAGTCAGCCGGCCCGTCTATACCTAAGAATAACTTCAGATCGTCCGCGAACATGAGGCACCTAGCCGTTCTGACAACATTCGGCAAATCGTCTATCATTATCATGAACTGTGTCGGACCCATCGTACTTCCTTGGCTCACTCCTGAAAGAGTGGTGTAGGGATCCGAACGGTACCCAAGATGATATACAAATTGTATACGGTTGGAAAAACTATTACTAAAAAACTTAAGTAGATTAGGACAGAACCCAATCTCGGCAAATTTTTTCAGGAGAACGTCATTATGTACGCGATCGAACGCTTTTTTAAAATCAAAGTACGCCGCGTCTACTTGCTTACCCTGATCCATGCTGGTTGTTGCGTAATCTACAAAGTTAACAAGGTTGGTAGTAGTAGACTTACCTGTACGAAAACCATGTTGACACTCACTCAGCAAGGGTCTTATTTGCAAGGAAATGCGACGGTTCAAGATGGATTCAAATAATTTACCGAATGCCGAGAGAACAGCTATGGGCCTGTAATTCTCAATTTTCGATTTGATTTTACTCTTAGGTATAGGCGTAACTCGAGAAATTTTCCAAGTTGAAGGATAAACAGCAGTTTTTAACGATAAGTTAAAAATATACATCAGTGGTACTTTAAACGCACGAATGCAATCTTTTAAAATAAAGGGGGGTATACCGTCCGGGCCAGTAGATGAATGTGGCTTGAGACGCCTGATTGCATAATAAAGATCAGCTGGAGTGACGTGATCAATCGCTATCCGCGTAGCGCCACACGAGTCCTCGGCGGCGCGCTCGCGTTTGTTGTGATACTTGCATTCCATCAGCTTTCTTCGGGTTTCGACTGCGAGGGGATTGAGAGAGCAGTTGTTTACAATAGTTTGCAGCGAGGATCTGGAATCGCTGAATATTCCAAAACTGGTTTCCGGGCTTTTTAATATCTCATCCATTGCTGTGGATATTGCGAGCAATTCCGCCTGAAAAACGGTGCAGTAGGACGGCAGTTTTAATTTTAGGCTTTTGGTTTCCGCGGCATTGCTCCATAGAGACAATGCCGCCCCAACTTTGCCTTCAATTTTGCTGCCGTCCGTGTAGATCTTGACTGCTTGTTTGCTATGTTCGTTTAATTGCTCTACGTTTCCCAGACACGAGAATTTCTCCGCAATATATTCAGCTGGATGAGGAGTGTCGGCAAACGCGGTTTTTCGCTCGATCTCCCCGTCTCCTAGCACTGGCTGGGGCACCCCCCTTCTCGCTTCGTACAGGGCAGCCGCCTCTCGTATTCTGATGTCGAGGGGCAGTATCCTAGCCAGTACCAGTGCCGAGTTTAAGGAGACCGTGCGATAGGCCTTGCATAGTTTTTGTACAAAACCTCTTTGAACCGCATTTAGCTGTTTCTGGACACTTCATTTTTTTGTAGCCGGCGCCCAGACCCCCGCTGCGTAGGTCACTATTGGTTCGATTACGGCCGTGTAAATAGATCTTATGACCTCGGGGTGGAGGCCCCAACTGATTTTTGCGGCTCTGGATAGCTGCTTGTACACGTTTGACACCTTCCTACATACGTGTGCTGTGTGCGTGTTGAACGTGAGCTTGTTGTCGATCCAGAGACCCAGCAGCTTGACTTCATTTGTGAAGGGAATGTCGACCCCGCCCATGTTCAGCCTTGGGGAATCGAACTTCAGTTTCCGCGTGATGAGCATTGCGCTTGTCTTATGCGGTGCGAACTTCAGCTTATTACGGATTCCCCAACTTTGAACATATGCGAGGGCGTCATTCGCACTTCGTTCCACTTCCATCGCTGTCTCCCCGTCGATCAAGAGAACCACATCGTCGGCGAATGCTTGACAATAGTCTCCTTTCACTTGCAGCCCCTTTAGCAATGGGTCTAAGAGGAGGTTCCAAAGGATTGGCCCTCCGATCGAGCCTTGCACGCAGCCTTTCGATGTTGCTTTTGTTACCTCTGCACCAGCGAATCTGACCCTGACCCTTCTGTCTTGCAGGTAACTGTCCATCATTCTTCGGATGTTTGTTGGGCATCCTTCTTCCGCTAACCTGAGCCTGATGGCGGGCCACCAAGCACTGTCGAAGGCTCCCTCTATGTCTAACGATATGAGTGCGATCAGCTTTTTCTGCTCTAGCTTGTGTCGTATTCTCATCATAAGATCATAGAGGGAGTCTTCTGTGCTCTTCTGTGGCATAAACCCGTATTGACGAGAACTCAGCTTAGGGATTAGGTGCCACTTAATCCGGCTCACCAGCATCTTCTCGAGGATTTTCCCCATCACTGGCAACAAACCTATAGGCCTATAGGATTTGGGCTCCGAGTAATTTTCCTTCCCAGGTTTTCTCAGAATTACTACGGTAGCAACTTTCCAGGATTCTGGAAAGTGTCCCAGCTCAAGACATTTGTTTGCCAGTGACAGGAATACCTCGGGAGCTTGGCCTATTGCACGTGCGCAGATGTCTGCGCTAAAACCGTCTCTGCCTGGTGCTTTTTTATGATTAAAGCTGTGTGTTGCAGACATGAGTTCTTCGGCGGTGAATGGGGGGTCATGGATTTCATCATGACCCGGCGCATTCACTTCGTCGGCTTCCGCTCTCATCAGCTCGTGCTCCGGGTTATCATCCGCTCTTCTATCTTCAGGGTAGAATGTTTCCGCTAGAAGTTTTGCGGATTCCGACTGGTCAAGCGTTTTGCCATCTTTGGTGAGAGGCAGCTCTTCCTGGCGTTTTGTCGTCCTTCCTATGACCCGGTAAATTCCTTCCCACATCCCTTCGCGATCCTGTTTCTCGCAGAAACTCTTCCAGCTCTTTATTTGTGCCTTTTTTGCCTCCTCTTCATAATGTTCTTTTGCTTCCAGGTACTCACTGATGACTTTGGGCCTTCGGACCGGCGCCGCCCATCGGAGCCTGCGTTTCCTCGTGGCGACTTTCTTCTTCAACTCGGCTAGCTCCTCGGACCACCATGGTAAGTATACAATATTTTTAGTTTTAAGTTTAGGTATATTACTATTGCATGTCTCTGTTATTATATTTATGTATATTTCTATTTTTCTTTCTAATTCTAATATGCTATTTATGTTGTTTATTTCTATACTATTAATTTCGTTTTCCAATAGCAACTGGGCCA
Organism: Peribatodes rhomboidaria; assembly: GCA_911728515.1. Lineage (NCBI taxonomy): Eukaryota > Metazoa > Arthropoda > Insecta > Lepidoptera > Geometridae > Peribatodes > Peribatodes rhomboidaria. Next base: position 36,332 of record OU452179.1, on the reverse strand, counting down.
TTTTCGTCTGAAAACGGGTCCAGTTCGCTTTCTTGCTATTATATATCCTTGTTGTTCTTTTTATATCTACGCCTTTTGCCCTTGTTTGTAAAATTTTGAAAAGAATTGTGTTGTGGTCCGATGTAGTCATACCTTCATCGATTTCCCAGTCATCCACATGGTCGAGCATATCAATGGTACAGGTCGTGACATCTACAAAGCTGGAGTAGCGTATCCCACCCCTTATTGTATCATAAGTTGGGATATTGCCTGTGTTGAGAACCTGCAAGCTTAGATCTTCGAGTGTTCCGGCTAATTCTTCCCCCCTATCATCTGTTACAGGGCTTCCCCACCACGCGCTCTTAGCATTCGCATCGCCTCCCATGATTATTTTACGACCGAAGTGTCGTTTCATCCCAGCCAGTTGGTTCAGGTATGCTTCCATTGATGCCGGTCTAGGCTCGAAGTAGAACGAGATAACTACGATTTCCCAGGAACTTGTTTTAATCTTCACCACCACGATGTTGTTGGTGGTGAAGTTTGGACACTGAATGACGTCTAGGTTGCCATCAAAAACAGCAATCGCCGCTTTGATGGTCCCGTCTCCTTGGTTGGTGTTCTGAAAGATCCTCACTCCATTGTAGTTACCCATTCTACCTCTGCCCCCGACATAAGGCTCCTGCAACAGTGCAAAGGCCGCCCCCTTATTGTATGCCTCAAGCATAAGGTCATTTGTTGCTTGTTCTTTCCTTTGCAGGTTTGCTTGGACTGCGAGGTACGGCCTATTGCTGTTTAAAGCTGGATTGGTGCCTGTGACAACTTCAGCAATACGCCACTGCCGTTCGGGCCAGCGTATCCCATTTCTTCCTGATCGGGCAATCAGAGCTAAACGCGTTGTGGTCGTTCCTGTCCAGTTTTGCATGCGTGCAGTTGCAACAAGTCGGGGATGCACCCGCAATCCAGTCCTCACACTGTGTCTTCATGTGGGGGCCTCCACAATGGCTGCACTTTTCGGTCGTCTCCGTGCAAAAGCGCCTGCCATGGCCGTATCCAAGGCAGAGCGAGCATTGGACGAGCGGCGATTGGTCAGCCACTCGTACTCGCTGCAGATCAATATGCATTGCCTCGGCCTGGACCATGCGTTGCCATAACGTAGGGGAGACCCTTACCACTACGTGACAGGTGTGAGGGTTCCTTGTGCGTTTCCTAAATGCGATTTCAATCCTATCGTTTTCTTTATTTAAATCTTTGAAGACAGCCTTATTTTGTGATCTCAGGGCCTTCATCACATCCTCATCGGTATTGTGCTGAAGGACGTCCCTGAGGATCACCAGAGGATCTTTGTTTTTAATATCCTCAAAGACTAGTTCGCCCGCTTTGCTCAGTCTTTCCTTGACTTTCCTTCTTTCCTCTTCTGTCCTGCATCCTACAATCACTTTCCTATCCTTAGCCTTTCTAATTCTTTCTATTTGTATGTCCCCTTCCTTGGCGTTTACTGCTTTCCTTATTCTTCCAAGTACCTCTTCTCCGGTTTCATTTCCGTTTTTGGCGGTAACGACCACCGAGTGGAGTGCAGTTTGGTCCGGACGCTGCACCTTGGTAGTCGTTGCCGCCACCGAGGCGTATGTTTTCTTTTCTAGACTGATCCTTAGCATTTCTATTTTTTCATTATTTTCTCTTATTAATTCTGTATGTTTTTCTATGATTTTTCCTAATTTTGTCGTATCTACGCTTTCGTCCTTGTCCTTCACTTTTTTAGGCTCCTGGGGCTTTGGTGCGTTCGAGCCTTTAACCGATTCGGCTTCCTTAACGAGTTCGTATAATCGGTCGATAGCAACGTGTACCTCGGTCTTGATCTCTCGCTTCAGGTTGCCTGATCGGTTAAGATTGATCTTGGCCTTCATTACGCAGGCTTTCGCCTCCGATACCCGGTCTGTATATTTGGCGCTCGCAGGTTTTTGTGGGCTTCCCGCAGCCTCAGTCGGTAGCTTGTGCGTTGTCAAATTCGTCTTTGGTTGCTTCTCCGGGGTGGTCTTTTTGGGAGGGGAAGGGGATTTTCGAGTCTCCGATATCCCCGCTTCCCACTCGCCTATGCTCCTTCTTACACTGGGTATCGGTTTTGAGGACCCAGGTTTCCCTCCATCGGGTCCTGCCGTTATGGGTTGGGAGTCTTCACTACTTGCCCTTGACAATCTATTTTTGGGAGTCCTAATGCCTAACATCGTAAGTAAGTTTTAGTCAGAAAGGTTTGTATAGTTAAATCCGTCAATTATACAAACTAGTTGTAAGAAATGGTCAAATAATTTAATAAAAATAGCCAAAGTGTTTTACAAGTCCTAAGTTAAAAATTAAAGTATAAAATGTATATACGAGTATCTATCGATACAAAGGTCAAATTAAATTGATTTTATGTCATAGTGTAAATTTAAAGGTTCTAATAAAAACTACTGTCGTAGTTAGTTAGGTCAAAGTATCAGGATAATAATGTCTGACCCAAATTTGATTTTTCCTACCTTAGCGTTAACACCAATGGGTGAGTGGGCGGGCGAAAATTTTGAAAAAATGTGCAAAATTCGATGTTTAAAGGGTGGGGCGCGATGCGCTATCACCCTCTGAACTCTGTAAAAATAATTAAAAAATTCTAGTATGCCAAATATAGAAGTTATACAACTCCAAAGGTGTGGGTTATGTTAGGTTAATGAAATTTAGAATGTTTTTCAGTTTTTCTCTAAAGTGCTGCGTTAATTTCAGTTTTTTCTTTCAGATCCTGGTGCAGTTCGTCGAGCCGAATCCAGCGACGTGTCACACGATAAGGTAAGTAAAATTTTTAAACAGTCTAAAAATCGAATGTATGAAAAATGAGCACCGCTAAGGTAAGCTCGGTTTGAAAAATTTGGAAAAATGTGCGAAATTCGATGTTTAAAGGGTGGGGCGCGATGCACTATCACCCTCTGAACTCTGTAAAAATAATTAAAAAATTCTAGTATGCCAAATATAGAAGTTATACAACTCCAAAGGTGTGGGTTATGTTAGGTTAATGAAATTTAGAATGTTTTTCAGTTTTTCTCTAAAGTGCTGCGTTAATTTCAGTTTTTTCTTTCAGATCCTGGTGCAGTTCGTCGAGCCGAATCCAGCGACGTGTCACACGATAAGGTAAGTAAAATTTTTAAACAGTCTAAAAATCGAATGTATGAAAAATGAGCACCGCTAAGGTAAGCTCGGTTTGAAAAATTTGGAAAAATGTGCGAAATTCGATGTTTAAAGGTGGGGGGGCGATGCGCTATCACCCTCTGAACTCTGTAAAAATAAATAAAAAATTCTAGTATGCCAAATATAGAAGTTATACAACTCCAAAGGTGTGGGTTATGTTAGGTTAATGAAATTTAGAATGTTTTTCAGTTTTTCTCTAAAGTGCTGCGTTAATTTCAGTTTTTTCTTTCAGATCCTGGTGCAGTTCGTCGAGCCGAATCCAGCGACGTGTCACACGATAAGGTAAGTAAAATTTTTAAACAGTCTAAAAATCGGTTAGGTTAGGTTAGGTTAGGTTAGGTTAGGTTAGGTTTTTTTTTTTTTTTTTTTTTTTTTTTTATAAAAAATTTTTTTTTTATATCCTACCTCCGACTAAACCGGAGACTTTATCTACACATAACCATTCATTCATTCATTCTTATATATTTCTCTCTTTAACTCTACCTTTGTATTACAGGAACTACGAGGACACAGGATTTTGCGGGTAAGTAATTTTGAGGCGTACATATTTTTATATTCATCTTACAATATCTTACATTTATCTTTCTTATGCTATTAATTTACAGTGTTTTATGATTACAGTTTAATTTTTATTCAATTTTACAGTATTTGGGCACTATCTAATGCAAACTTAATTGTACAGTAGTGCACCTATTTTAAGTCTTATTTCTATGTATTACTTTTATTATTATCTGCTTACAGTATTCTATAAACTTAAATCTAATTTCTTTATTTTCTAATATTTCACACAAGTATTCTGTTTTGATTTCTTTTTCAATTGCATTTTCAGTCTCAAATCTTAACCTACCAAATACGGGACACTGAGTGACGACATGCAGTACGCTTTCCTCGGCATCAGGTTCACAGATACACGATGGACTCTCCTTGCACTTGAACCTGTGCAGGTACGAGGAGAATCCACCGTGTCCTGTGAATAATTGCACCAAGATGTGGTCCAGGTCAAGGTTTTTAAGTAATCGGTATGCTCTTATCACGTCCGGAAAGAACACTTTTGTTACGGAGCCTTGTGCAGCATTCTGGTATCGCTGGTTCCATTCGACAAGTGAGCCACACCGGATGGCTCTTTTGGCGAATGAAACCGGAACGCTGTCGTATTTTGGCCTGACTTTTAGGGTCAATGCGGCCGCCTTTGCCAGCTCGTCCGCTCTCTCGTTTCCCTCCATCCCCACGTGTGCCTTTATCCAGAAAAGCTTTACTAGTTTGTTTTGACGTTCAAGTTTGTAGATGTTGTTTCTGGTTTCGGCTGCGAGGGGATGGAGGGAGTCGATGTTGACTACTGATTCTAGTGCGGAACGAGAGTCGCAAAAAATGCCGCATGTGGAGTAAGACCTCTTGGCAACTTCCTTTGTCGCCTCGACAAGCGCCAGCAGCTCTGCTTGGTAGACGGAGCAACGCTCGTCAAGCCTCAGCTTACGGGTGCTGGTCTCCGCGGCACCAATCCATATGGAAAGCGCCGCACCAACTTTCCCTTCTATTTTACTACCATCAGTAAAGATATTCAGGCCGTCGCTGAGGTGTTGTTCGAGCGCTGCTCCGTCCGCCACGCAGGTAAATTCTAGCTGTTTTTGCAGCGCTGGATGTGGCCTGGTTCCGTACAGCATGGGCGTCTCTATCTCTCGGTCTCCTATTATTCGCCGAGTGTAACCTTTCTTCAGCTCATAAAGCAAGGCTGCTTCCCGGATCCTGATGTCCAGCGGAAGCAACCCGGCGAGTAATAGGGCCGAATTGAGAGATACTGTTTTGTACCCCTTTATGATTTTCTGTACGAAACCACGCTGCACAGAGTCCAGTTCTTTCCTGACCTTGATTTTGTTCGTTGCCGGGGCCCAAACACTAGCCGCGTACATTATTGTCGGCTCTACTACTGCCGTGTATAATGTGCGTAAGATTTCGGGCTGCAGACCCCAGTGAATTTTAGCCGCCCGCGAAAGTTGCTTGTAAAAGCTAAGCGCCTTGCGACAGACGTTCGTGGCATGAGCGTTGAAGGTCAACTTGTGGTCGATGGTGAGACCGAGTACTTTGATTTCATTGGACATGCCAATGTCAGTCCCTCCCATTTTCAGGCGCGGGGAGTCATACTTAAGTTTACGCGTTATGACCATTGCCATGGTTTTTTGTGGTGCAAACTTAAGCTTATTCCGGACTCCCCACGCTCGAACATGCTCGAGAGTGGCATTGGCCCGCTCCTCTATCTGCAGTGCGGTCTCACCATCGAATACAAGGACTACATCGTCCGCGAACGCCTGGACATAATCTCTTCTTTTTTCCAGGTCCTTGAGGAGTGGGTCCAGGAGCAAATTCCACAGGAGTGGGCCTCCTACCGATCCCTGCACACACCCCTTTTCGGTTTCTTTGGCATGCTCTTCTCCGGAGTATCGTACTCTGACTCTCCGATTGCGAAGATAACTGTCGATCAGCCTCCTTAGGTTTATGGGGCACTCTTCCTCAGCCAGTCGGACTCTGATGGCCGGCCACCATGCGCTGTCGAAGGCTCCCTCAATGTCCAGTGACACCATAGTTACGATACGTTTTTGATCTAACTTCTCGTAAATATGGCGCATGAGGACATAAAGGGAGTCTTCGGTGCTCTTCTGGGGCATGAATCCGAATTGGCGAGTACTCATCCTCGGAACTAGGTGAAACTTCATTCGGCTGATCAACATCTTCTCGAAGATTTTTCCCATTACTGGGAGGAGTCCGATTGGCCTGTATGATTTAGGGGCTGTGTATGTGTCTTTGCCGGGTTTTCGCAGCACGATGACCGTTGCTTCCTTCCACGGATCAGGAAAATGTCCATATTCCAGGCATTTATTCAGGCACGCCAGGAACCATTCCGGGTCGTGCTTGATTGCCTCTCGACATATGTCAGCCGTGAAGCCATCGGCTCCGGGAGCCTTCTTCGGATTGAAAGCGTTCACTGCATTATAGAGCTCGGTCAGTGTGAAGGGTGGGTCGCAAGGACCACCTTGTTGCCCATCGTTCACTCGCTCAGCTTTTTCTCTTATTTTGCAGTGTTCGTCATTATCCTGTTCCGTGAGATCTCTCGGGTAGAAAGTATCCGCCAAGACCTCGACGGATTCTTTTGCGTCTAACACCTTGCCATCAATCCGAAGCGGTAGATCCTCCTCCCTGCTCCTCGTCCTGCCTATCACCCTGTATATCCCATCCCATACCCCCTCCCTGTCCTGTCTACTGCAAAAGTCCTTCCAACTCCTAATCCTTGCTTCCTCTGCCTTTAATTCATATTCTGCTTTCTTTTCCAGGTACTCAGCGAGAACCTTCGGCCTTCTGATCGGGGCGGCACAGCGGAGTCTTCTCTTCCTGGTGGTGAATTCTCGTTTTAACTGCGCGAGCTCTTCGGACCACCATGGCAAGGTAAGTGTTTGTGTACGTTTTTTAGTAGGTATAGTGTGTGTGCATGTCTGTGTGATTACTTGCGTGTAGGTGTGTAGTGTCTTTTCTATTTCGTCTGTGTTATGTATGTGCTCTACTTCTTCAATTGTGAGGTGGTTTTCTGCTTTGAATTCGGCCAGTTTCTCATGAAACTGGTCCCAATTAGCCTTTTTTGTGTTGTAGAGCCGTGTTGTGCGTGTGATATGTGTACCGTGTGATTTGTGCAGTCGTATGTTAAATGTAATACCATTGTGATCCGAGCTCGTCAGTTTTTCCACTACAGTCCAGTCCTCCACCAGGGGTATCATGTCGTCGGAGCAGATTGTGATGTCAACATGACTGGCGTACCGCTTGCCTCCTCTTATATCATCGAAGGTCGGTATGGAGTCGTTTGAGTTGAGTACCTGGAGTCCCCATTCGCCGATAGCGTCTATCATCTCCTCGCCTCTGGAGTTGGTCTTCACACTTCCCCACCAAGTGCTCCAGGCGTTGGCGTCCCCTCCTATGACAAGCCTTCTTGGCCCTAGCTCCAGGATTATTTTGGACAGGTGATCCAGGTATGGTGTTAAAGGTTTGTCTCCTTCGAGGTATATGGAGACGAGTGTTATCTGCCAGGCACTGGTCCGGATTCCCACCACAGCGATGTTGTTGGTGGTGAGTTGCGGATACTGGATAACGTCTAGCGTAGGGTCCAAGATCGCTATCGCGGCTTTCACCATCCCTTCTCCTTGTTCAGTGCTCTGATATACTCTCACCCCTGGATACGTTTTTAACCTTTTGGGAGCTCCCACGTAAGGCTCCTGTAGGAGTACGGCAGCGGCTTTGCGTTGGACGGCTTCTATAAAGACTTCGTCAGTCGCTAACCGCTTCTTTTTCAGGTTGGCTTGGATGACTTTATATTGAACGCCTTCGACGCCCTCAGCAGTACGCCACGGTGGATCTCGCAAGTGTATCCCACTTGCGCCTCACCGGGCAGTCATTGCTGAAAGCGTTGTGGTCCGTTCTTGTCGTCTTTGCCTTGACGCAGTTCGTGCAGGTCGGGGGGACGTCGGTAAGGAAGTCCGGGCACTCTGTTTTTAAGTGAGCTCCGCCGCAGTGGCTGCACACATCGACTGCGTCGGGACAGAACCGCTTTCCGTGTCCATACCCTAAGCAGCGGGAACACTGCACTAAGGGTGACTGGTCGGCAGCTCTGATCCTCTGCATGTCTATGTGTACAGCCCCTGCGGTGGTAATGCACTGCCACATCCGGGGTGACACTTTGGCTACAACATGGGATGTAAGCGGGTTTCGTGCCCTGCGTCGGAATCTGATCTCTATGCGGTCGTCTCCCTCTTTCACATCTCGCAATATGTTTTTGTTTTGTCCCCGGATTGCTCTCACTATATCCTCGTCCGTATTGCAGTTCAGGACGCCATACAGGATGATAAGAGGATCCTTGTTCTTAATGTCTTCTACACTAAACTGTCCCTCTTTCTCTGCTATTTTTAATTTTACTCTCTTGATTTCTTCCTCGCTCCTGCATCCCACTATGATTTTTCTGTCCCTTGCTCTTCTTATCCTATCAATCCTTGCTCCTTCCTCCTTTGCATTTACCACCTTCCGTAGTCTCTCATACACCTGTTCCCCTGTCTCGTTCTCGTCCCTAGAGGCCACGATGATAGAGTGCATAGCAGTAGCTTCCAGAGGTTGTTTCTTTGGAGAGCCTGCCACTACGCTTGCATATGTACCTCTTTTCTCGTGCCATTCCTGTTGCCTCCTTAACGTGTCTGTCAGCTTTTCCATTTCTAATCTATTTTCGTTGAGCAGTTTACTATGCTCTTCCATTTTCTTTAAGATTTCTTCTGATTTTTGTGGCCTTTCTTCTTTTTCTTCCTCTTTTCCTTTTACCTTCTCCGTTTTCCTCTTTCCCGCCGTTTCTTCTTCTGCTTCTTTCACCAATGCATATAGCCTTTGGATCGCTTCTGACACTTCATTTTTTATTTCACTTTTCAGGTTTCGGCTGTTTCCCAGGTGAAGTTTGGCACGCATGAGGCAAGCTTTCGCCTCTGCTGTCCTGTTCTGGTACTTGGTCGTCTTGATTGTCGGGGATTTGTCAGCCCCGGTCGTCGTGGCTGCCGCCGCGGCGCCCCGCGAGCCCACCCTGTTAGCGAGGCGAGTCGGAGACGTTATCATCTTCGAGACGCCCGCAGCTGGCTGGCTCGCGGCGAGCCGCGGCGGGGGCGGTGACTCTGAGGAGCGCGCCTCGATCTCCCCGACACTCAGTCGAACCTTACTTGGTTGCTCGTCGCACCTGTCAGAGGAACCAGCTCTCTCTGTCATCGCTTTACCGTCGTCGCGAGACTTAGCAGTCTCTTTGGCAGCAAATAGGTGCTTGGGATCCGGTGTCCTAAGTCCGAACATTTTCAGTGGGGTAGGATTTGTCAAATGTTATAATTAAGACGTGTAAAGAGCGTCCGTATCTAAATCGTAAATATCTAATGATATTTTAATGGTCAAAACAGGTAAATTTTGTCAAAAATATAATTAAATATGGTAGTCAGAACTACAGTCCAAATTAAGCGTCTAAAAGTTAAAGTCGAAATATTGTAAGTCCCAATCGAAGTTTCCACCTGTATCAGGTTATTGTATCAGGTTACCTGTATTAGGTTAGGTTAGGTTAGGTTAGGTTAGGTTAGGTTAGGTTAGGTTAGGTTAGGTTAGGTTAGGTTAGGTTAGGTTAGGTTAGGTTTTTTTTTTTTTTTTTTTTTAACCGTCCTCCTCCACTTATTTCCCCCGATCTTTTCGGGGACCTTTTTTAGGTTAACTATATAAATACCTATAAAGTTAATTAATAGTTTTATAAATTTGTCTTTTGACAATTGTAAGGTATCTAATTTTTTTTTTTTTTTTTTTTTTTTTGTAAATTTTCTGATATGTTTTATGTATATTTCGTTACGTCATTTATTTATTTTGTAGTATTAGTTTATTTTTATTGATTCTATATGCGAGGTCTAAATTGTAATGGGTTGAATATTTGTTGTAGTTTTCCTGTATTTTAGTTTTCAGTGGTTGAACTTCTGTTTAATTTGTTTACCTTTTCTGTTATCTACTTGTTTTGTGATCCTATTTGTTGTGTTAATATATATTATATACCTAAGTGCAGCACGCGTACATACCCGTAGTTCAGGAGAACTACACGTTGTACACGTTTTTCATAAAACTTGTTTTGAATACGGCTAAAGGACAGTCATTGTCCTCTCGTCTTATTCCTATCTATTGCGTCCTTTGCTACTCTCGTGCAGAATGCCAACAGGTACGGCCTGGATTTCTTCCCTGCCATCATTTCCCACAATGAGGCCTGCGTCAACTCCATGTTGGTTTTGGACTCCAGGTCGTATCTGTTGGCTTCATATTTAGGGCATTCGAGTAACAAGTGTAGGATTGATTCATTTTTGTCGGGATCACAGATGCATGAGGGGTTGTCTTTGCACTTAAACCGAGTTAAGTACTCAGCGAACCCCCCATGTCCCGTCAACACTTGTGTTAATATGGGAGTGAGCTGGGTCTTCCTTATTATTCCAAAGGCCTCCGTGGCGTTTGGGAGGAAGACTTTTGTAACCTGTGACGTTTCGCTTCGAGTATATCTCTGGCTCCAGATTTCTAAAGTCTTCCTCCTAATTTCGCTTTTTGCGTACGACACTGGGCATCCGTCGTAGTGTGCGGAGGTCTTGGAGTGTAGTGCCGCCTGTTTTGCAAGTTCGTCGGCTCTTTCATTGCCCGGTATTCCAGCATGCGCTTTCACCCAATACAATTTCAGTTCACACCCTTTGGTCTTCAATTCGGCGATGTTGCGTCTTATCGCAAATCCCAAAGGGTGGAATGTGTCGGGATTCTGCACTAGTTGGAGGGCAGATCTCGAGTCGCTCAGCACAGCCACAGTTCCTGGCTTCCCTTCCCGCAATAGTTCCGTTGCTTGAAACAGTGCGTAAAGTTCAGCCTGAAAGACTGTGCAGAACGACTCCAGTCTCATTTTTTTCGTCTTCTTTTCCAGCCCGTTCTCCCAGTACGAATATGCTGCACCTACTTTCCCCTCCAATTTGCTCCCATCCGTGTAAATTTGGATTTTCGGGAGCTGATGTTGTTCAAGGGTTTCGGGCAGCATATCGTTGAGGCATTCGAAGACAATTTCCTCCTCTTCTGCGGGGTGTAGTGCCTTCAAAAAGGAGATGCGCTTTTCGATCTCTCTCTTGCCGTAGTCGTGTGTTGTCGGCCTTCCTCTCTTCGCTTCGTACAGCTGGGCTGCTTCCCGAATCCGGAGGTCTAGTGGAAGTAACCCAGCTAATACGAGTACTGCGTTGAGAGGTGCCGTCCGGTAGGCCTTGGAGATCTTTTGCGCGAACCCACGCTGGATGGTATTGAGCTGCTTTTGGACCATTATCTTTTGCGCTGCTGGTGCCCATGCACTCGAGGCGTACATAATGATTGGCTCTATCACAGCCACGTATATCGTTCTTATAATTTCCGGGTTCAGCCCCCATTCTATTCTCGCCGTTTTCGCCAACTGCTTAAATATATTTGCGGCCTTGCGACAGACATTTGCCACATGATTGTTGAATGTGAGTTTTTTGTCTATCGTAAGGCCGAGCAGCTTTATTTCGTCGACGACGGGAATGTTTACCCCGCCCATGTGCATAATTGGGGTGTCAAATTTAAGTTTGTTTGTTACAATCATGGCGTTGGTTTTATGCGCCGCGAACCTAAGTTTATTTTTGACACCCCATTCATGCACGTAAGCGAGGGTCTGGTTGACTCTTTCTTGGATTTTTGGGGCTGATTGCCCGGAAAACATAAGAACGACGTCGTCTGCGAACGCCTGTACGTACACTCCTCGAGCGACTAGGTCATTCAAGAGCGGATCCAGCAGCAGGTTCCAAAATGTGGGCCCTCCTATTGAACCCTGAACGCATCCCTTACTGGTCTCCTTAACGTAGGACTTGCCGGCGTAGTTAACCACTACTCTGCGTCCCTCGAAGTAGTGACCCACTAAACGCCTGAGATTTACAGGGCACTTTAGATTGAGGAGCTGGGTTTTGATGGCTGGCCACCAAGCACTATCAAATGCTCCTTCGATGTCGAGTGATACTATCACTATCAGTTCTTTGTTCCGCAGGTTGCACTGGATTCTCTGCATGAGATCAAATAGTGCGTCTTCCGTGCTACGCTGCGGAACGAAACCGTATTGTCTGGGGTTGGTCCTTGGTAGTAAGTGCCATCTTATCCTCCTTACTACCATTTTCTCTAAAATCTTCCCCAGAACTGATAGAAGCCCGATTGGTCGGTAGGATTTTACGTTGGTGTAGTCGCTTTTCCCAGGCTTTCTTAGTACCACTATGGCCGCCTCCTTCCAGGGTGATGGGAAGCAAGACAACGCTAGGCATTTATTTAATATCCCCAGGAAGACTTCTTCCGCCGCTGATATAGCTCTAAAGCAAATATCTGCGGTGAATCCATCTGGTCCTGGGGCTTTTTTGGGGTTGAACCCTTTTATGGTCCGCTTTAGTTCCGCCAACGTGAAAGGTGGGTCATTTATATCGTCGGGCGTTGAGTTGCATAGCATTTCCGCAGACCTTCTAATGGCTTCGTGGATATTATTATCTTCGAGGCCATTATCATCCGGAAAGAACGTTCTGGCTAGCAACTCAACCGACTCCTCAGGACGTAAAACGGCCCCGTTGTCCACCAATAGTAGGTCGACGTGTCTCGCTGTCTTGCTTCTGATCACCCTGTAAATGCTGTCCCACATGCTCTCTCGCTCTTGTTTGGAGCAGAAGTTTTTCCAATTCTCTGTTTGGGCTTTATTGGCTTCGTACTCATATTTCTCTTTTTCTTGCAGGTATTCTTCAATCACATGTTGGCGTCTTCGGGGTGCAGCGCAGCGTATTCTCCGCCTCTTCGTGTTTACACTCCTCTTCAGGCGTTCCAGTTCTTCAGTCCACCAAGGTAAGTGTTCTTTTTTCTTTCTAGGTTTTATGAGTGGAATAGCATCACCGCATGCCGATTGTATAGCCGTTATATACTTTTTTATGACAGATTCTAGCTGATCCCTGTTCTTAATTTCGGCTGCTGTGTTTGCTGTGATACTATACTTCTCCAACGAGCTCAAGAATGCCTCGGTGAACTGACTCCAGTCGGCCTTCCCTGTATTGTAAATGCGGGTCGATGCAGGCATTTGTTCCTCTTGTGGCCTCTCCAAGCTGAGACTGAACGTAATCGCGTTATGATCGGAACTGGTGACCAACGTTCTGTCTACCTTCCAGTTCTCGACGTGCCGCAGTAGACGTGACGAACAGACCGTAATGTCAACGTTGCTTATGAGGTGGCGGCCGCCTCGGACAGTGTCGAAAGTGGGGTCGGTCCCGCAGTTCAGGATGTGCATGTCAGTCTCATCTATGAAGCCTCTGTAGATCTCGCCTCTCTCGTCCTCGACCGTGCTCCCCCACCAAGTGCTCCAGGCGTTTATGTCACCTCCAACTAAGAGTTTGTCAGTCTGCGCTGAGTTTAGAAGGACTCTAAGTTCTTCCAGGTACGGTTCAAGCGGCTGGCTATCCTCAAAGTACACCGAGACGACTCCGACCGTCCATTTGTCTGATTTCAAGCACGCCATTGCTATATTCTCAGTGACCATGAATTGGTGGCTAAGAACCTCAATTCTGTCATCGAATATAACAATGGCGGACTTGACTGGTTTGGTCCGGTTAGTCTCTTTCTGTATGACTCGAGTTCCTCCATACCGCTTTAGCTCCCCCACCGATCCGACGTAGGGCTCCTGAACCAGCGCAAAACTGACTCCTCTCTTGAAGGCCTCTTGGATGAGCTCCTCCGTTGCCAACTTCTTACGTTGGAGGTTGGCTTGAGCTACTTTGAAGAGCCTTCTGTCACCTGGGGTGCCCTTAACAATACGCCACACTCGATCTGGCTATTGTGTCCCAGCGTTTCCTGATTGGACACTCTGCATCAAACGCGTTATGGCTAGTTTCGTGGCACTTTGCCAGCCTGCAATTGCGGCAGGTTGGGCTTTCCTCACCTGTTATGTATGACGGGCAATCTGCCCGGAGGTGCGGACCAGCACAGAAGCTGCACAAGTCAGCTGGCTCTTTGCATAGCCTGCGCCCATGCCCGTACCCCAGGCATCTTGTACACTGTACAAGTGGACTTTGATCCTGGACTGCCGCATATTGCAAGTCTATATGCACCCTTCCGGCTGAAGTCAGTTTCTGCCAGACTTTTGGTGAGACCTGTAGGACGACATGGTTCTCGTGGGGATTCCTGGCTCTACGCCGGTACCTAACCACTGCTCTGAACTCGTCATCCGCCAGATCCCCCAGGAGTTTGGTGTTCTGAGTCCTGAGCGACGCCACTATGTCCTCGTCTTTGTTGAAGGTAAGGAGGTTTTTGACGATCACGAGCGGGTCTTTATTTTTGGCCTGTTCCACACAAAGGTGTTCGTTTTTGGCCGTGATCCTATCGCTCACCTTTTTGAGCTCTTCCTTTGTGGCGCAGCTCAAGACTACCTTCTGGTTTCTGACCTTCTGGACGTTCGTGACTTGGAGGCCATTCGTCTTGGCTTCCAACGCGGCTCTTACTTTCCCGAGCACTTCGTCACTTGTGTCCTTTTCAATGTCCGAGGACACGATGATTGAGTGCCTGGGAAGTCTAGTCGGCGAGGCTACGCTGTTGGGTCTGGCCACGACTTCTGCATAGGAGGGTACCTTATCCTGTAGTGAGGTGACCCTCTTTCCTGTTTCCTCAGTCGTTAAACGGAGCTCGCGTACTTCTCCTACTAGCCGGTCAATGCTGCTAACCTGATTTTCGGCGAGACCGTCTGTGTTGATCCTCTTTTCTAAAGCCTCCTTCAATATTCCCATTTTTTCGAAGTTTTCCTCCATTACTCTTATATGCCTCTCAATTATTTTCGCTAATTCCTCTTTTTTTTCTGACATAACCTCTCCCATTTCCTCTGTTTCCCTTTCCTCATCATGTAGTCCGGGTTTCTTAATGTTTTTTACAGAAACCCCCTCTTTGACAAGTTTAAAGAGGTGGTCTATCTCCTCAGCTACGCCGGCTTTTATTTCCGCTTTTAAATTTCTTGAATTATTTAGGTGCATCTTCGCTCTAACCACGCAGGCCCTTGCTTCTGCGACTCTGTCCATCTGTTTGGACTTAGTTGGTTTTGGTGGGCTAAGTACTACCTCTACCGCCAGTTTTCTCACGGCTGCCGGCATTGGCTTCAGGGATTCCGTCATTGCGGGTGACTTTGGGGGAGTCCTGGGGGGAGTGAGGCTTTTCCGATCTGATCTACCCGTTTCCCACTCCCCAATACTTCTCCTGACACTCTGGGCTAGAGGGCCTGCGTGCTTAGTGACTGTTGCGGGTCCAGCCGTCGTCTTCTTAGCGTTCTCATCCGTCTTTGCGGGCGTCCTAAACATGTTTCTTGTCTTAAGTCTAAATAATCTAGTAAATTTCAAGTTAAGTTAGTCAAATTGTAAATAGTTTTTATGTAAATAATAATGTATCAAGCCTTGCTTGGTCAAAATATATAAAAATTGTATCTTTTGATACAGCTGTCGAAGTTTATAGCTTAACACGTAAGTCAATCCAAAATAAGTAAAAAGAAACAAATTTTTCGTCAAAGAATTGCCCGAACCGAAATTGAGATATTCTTCATGCCCAATGACACAATGGGTGGGTGGGCTGGCGAAAATTTTGAAAAAATGTGCAAAATTCGATGTTTAAAGGGTGGGGCGCGATGCGCTATCACCCTCTGAGCTCTGTAAAAATAATTAAAAAATTCTAGTATGCCAAATATAGAAGTTATTCAATGCGAAAGGTGTGGGTTATGTTAGGTTAGTGAAATTTAGAATGTTTTTCAGTTTTTCTCTAAAGTGCTGCGTTAATTTCAGTTTTTTGTTTCAGATCCTGGTGCAGTTCGTCGAGCCGAATCCAGCGACGTGTCACACGATAAGGTAAGTAAAATTTTTAAACGCTCTAAAAATCGGGTTAGGTTAGGTTAGGTTAGGTTAGGTTTTTTTTTTTTTTTTTTTTTTTTTTTTATTTTATAGAGGAATAACCTCCTCTTCTTATTTCCCCGGACGTTACCCGAGACCTTTTTTAGGGTTTTTCATGTGACCATTCTATTTCAATTTAGAAAAATAAAGTTTACATATTTAATGTTTCACTAGAGTTATTTATTTTAGAATATATATTTGGTCACTAATTTATAAAAAATGGATACTTAATGTATTTGTCGTATTTTATGTCGTCGTATCATAATTATATGGTATATATGTTAAATGTATTATCATCGTTAGGTTTCGTTTTCTGTAAGTGTACAGTATTTAAGTTAACACTTGTACAGTGTTGTAATATTTACTTTATAAAAATTTTCAAGTACTAAATATATAAATAATAAATGTAATAATTATGTAAAATTTGCGTTTAAGAATTTTATATTTTTCATCTTTGCTCTATGATTGACATATCTATATTATCAAATATAGTTATTCAATTTTGTTTTATTTATCTATTTGTTCCTATGAATTACTTTATTGGCTATTATTATGCAATATTCTAAAAATCTTTTTCTCATGTTTTTATCCACCATAATGTTACAAATATTATCTACATTTATCTTTTGCCCTATGAGTAGCTCTGTATTGAGTCTTTCCAGGGAGTATGCGGGGCACTCCGCCAGGATATGGACAATAGACTCTTCCTTACCGGGTTCGCAGATGCACGATGGATTCTCCTTACACTTAAAACGATGTAAGTATTCGGAGAACCCACCGTGCCCCGTCATTATTTGGGTGAGAACGCCGGTCGGCATCAATTGCTTGCATATTTTAAAGGCAGATATCGCATCTGGCCAAAACATTTTAGTTACCCTTCCAGTGTCCTCGGTCTTGTATCTCCGATTCCATTTGTCAAGCGTCACCAGTCGGATCTGGCGCTTGGCAAATGAAATCGGACATAGTTCATATTGCGGCCTTGACTTGGTCTTTAGGGCTGCGTCCTTGGCCAGCTGATCCGCTCTCTCATTCCCCTCGAGCCCGGCGTGCGCTTTAATCCAATAGAGTTCAACTCGCTTATTTTGCTTGTTGCACTCCATTAGATTATCGCGGATTTTGACTGCGAGGGGATTGAGTGATCGGTAATTGACCACTGTCGCCAAGGACGATCTAGAGTCACTATAAATGCCATAGCTCATTTCGGGTCTATTGAGCGCCTCATCTGTGGCTTTCCATATTGCCAATAGTTCTGCCTGGAAGACGGTGCAGTGGGACGACAGCTTCATCTTCAGGCATTTGGTTTCGGCGGCGCTGCTCCATAAGGACAATGCCGCTCCAACCTTGCCTTCGATTTTGCTGCCGTCCGTGAACATTCTGACTGCCTGCGTATTGTGAGTGTTCACGTCTTGCTCGTCTTCCAGGCAGGTGAAGTTCAGGCTTATATGGTGCGCCGGGTGTGGTGTATCGACGAACGCCGTCTGCCTCTCGATCTCCCTGTCTCCCAGTGTTGACTGTGATACTCCCCTCTTGGCCTCATACAGGGCTGCTGCCTCCTGTATTCTGAGGTCGAGAGGAAGCATCCCAGTCAACACTAGTGCCGAGTTTAGGGAGACCGTGCGATAGGCTTTGCACAGCTTCTGTGCGAAGCCCCTTTGGACAGCGTTCAGTTGCTTTTTGATCCCGATCTTTTGCGTAGCGTCCGCCCAAATACTCGCAGCATACATCACGACCGGCTCTATCACCGCCGTGTAGATGGTCCGGATCACTTCTGGGTGGAGGCCCCAGCTGATCCTGGCAGCTCTGGATAGATGTTTGTAAATGTTCAAAGCTTTTCTGCACACGTTAGCAGCGTGGCCATTGAACGTCAGCTTATCATCTATCCAGAGCCCCAGGATTTTGATTTCCTTTGACATGCCAATGTCGACCCCTCCCATCTTCAGCAGTGGGGTGTCAAATTTAAGTTTTCTGGTCATAACCATAGCGTTGGTTTTATGCGGTGCGAACTTTAACTTATTTTTGACTCCCCACTGCCGAACATAGTCGAGGGCGGCATTTGCACGTCTTTGGACCTCGAGCGCTGTATCCCCATCAAACACCAGCACCACATCGTCCGCAAAGGCTTGGCAGTATTCTCCGCGAGTTTGAAGGCCTTGCAGTAGAGGGTCAAGGAGGAGATTCCAGAGAATCGGGCCGCCAATGGATCCCTGTACGCAGCCCTTTGTGGTCTCTTTCGTCACCTCCTCACCCGCGTATCTTAATTTCACCCTTCTATTTTCAAGGTAGCTGTCGACAACCCTACGCACATTTATCGGGCACATTTCCTCGGCTAGTCTCACCCTTATGGCCGGCCACCATGCGCTGTCGAAGGCTCCCTCGATGTCTAATGATACTAGCGTGATGAGCTTTTTCTGTTTTAGCTTTTCGCGTATGTGTTGGATCAGGACATAGAGGGAGTCTTCGGTGCTCCTTTGGGGCATGAAGCCGTACTGGTGAGGACTGAGCCGTGGTACAATGTGCCATTTTATTCGGGCCACCACCATTTTCTCCAGGATCTTTCCCATCACTGGCAGCAAACCGATAGGTCTGTGTGATTTTGGATCTGTGTAACTTCCCTTCCCCGGCTTACGTAGGATTATAACTGTTGCTACTTTCCAAGAGTTCGGGAAGTAACCCAGATCCAAACACTTATTTGCCAGTGATAGGAAAGTGCCCGGGGCCTGGTATATGGCGCGCTTACAAATGTCCGCTGTCAGGCCATCTGAACCTGGGGCCTTTTTGGGGTTGAAGGTCTCGACGGCAGACACGAGCTCCGCAGGGGTAAATGGTGGGTCATGGGTTTCATCATGACCCGCAACATTTACTTGTTCAGCTTCGGTTCTGATGCGCTCGTGCTCTGTGTTGTCAGCCTCTTTTGCGTCTTCGGGATAAAATGTTTCCGCGAGCAGCTTCGCGGATTCCCTAGGGTCCAATACTCTACCTCCCTTAACAAGAGGCAGATCTTCGTGCCTTTTGCTCGTTCCTGTCATAACCCGGTAAATACCTTCCCACACTCCTTCTCTATCCTGCTTCTCACAAAATTCCTTCCAGCTCCTCACTTGTGCACTCTTTACTTCTTCCTCATACTTTTCTTTTGCTTGCAGGTAATCATCAACGACCATAGCTCTACGGACCGGCGCTGCACAACGGATTCTACGCTTCTTAGTGGCGACTTCCTTCTTCAGTTTGGCGAGCTCTTCAGACCACCACGGTAAGTTTCCTTGTTTTTTACTTTTAATTTTAGGGATACTATTATTTGTTGCTTCAATTATTAAGTTTATGTATGTATTTACTTTATTTTCTAACTCTAATTTATTATCTATTTTATCAAATTCAAAACTATTAATATTATTATCTTCTAGCAACTGGGCCATTTTCGCATGAAACTGGTCCCAGTTTGCTTTTTTACTGTTAAATATCCTAGTCGTTCTGCATATATTTATACCTTTAGCTCTATGTAGTCTGATTTTGAAAACTATGGTGTTGTGGTCTGAGCTCGTCATTCCTTCGTCTAGGTCCCAGTCTTCCACTAAGTCCAGTAGATCCGCCGTACATGCCGTTACGTCCACGAAACTGCTATATACTTGTCCACCTCTGACGGTAAAGTATGTAGGGACTGTGCCGACGTTGAGTACCTGCAAGCCCATTTCTTCTAGTGCTCCAGCCATTTCTTCACCCCGTTCGTTCACGGTCGGGCTGCCCCACCAGGTGCTTTTTGCGTTGCTATCGCCTCCTATTAGGATGCCCTGGCCGTAATGTTGTTTGATCCTGCTCAGCTGCTCCAGGTATGGCTCGATTGGTTTGGGCTTGGGTTCGAAGTAGAAGGAGACGACGAGAATCTCCCAAGCGCTGGTACTGATCTTTACCACTGCGATGTTGGCCGTGGTAAAGTCAGGACACTGGATGACGTCCATGTCTTGGTCGAAAACGGCAATTGCCGCTTTTATTGGTCCGTCACCAGATGTTGCGCTTTGAAAGATCCTCGCACCCCTGTAGTCCTTCATTCTCCCTAACCCGCCAATATAAGGCTCCTGGAGTAGTGCGAAGGCCATCCCCTTGGTTCTGGCCTCAAGCATAAGCTCATTTGTTGCCGTTTCGCTTCTCTGGAGATTTGCTTGGGCTATGGAGTATGGCCTCGCATTGGCTGCAGCAGGATTTACACCAGGGACCACCTTAGCAATACGCGACTGTTGCTCTGGCAAGCGCGTCCCACTTGCGTCTGATGGCACAATCCGTGCTGAACGCGTTGTGCTCCGTCTTTTCTAGCTTGGCGTGCACACAGTTGCAGCAGGATGGAGTCGCGCCGGCGAGCCAGTCTGCGCACTGCGTCTTCATGTGAGGACCCCCACAATGGCTGCACTTTTCTACTGTCTCTGTACAAAAGCGACGGCCGTGCCCGTAGCCAAGACAGAGCGAACACTGAACCAGCGGGGATTGATCCTCTACTCTCACCCGCTGCAGATCAATGTGCACTGCCCCAGCTCCCAACATTCGCTGCCAGACCTTTGCTGAGACTCTCAGTACCACATGGCACATGTGTGGGTTCCTAGTGCGTTTTTTGAAGGCAATATTAACTCTTTCTTTCTCTTCCAGGTCTTTAAATATATTTTTGTTTTGAGTTTTTAGAGCTTTCAGGATATCCTCGTCGCTATTGTGTTGCAACACTCCTCTGAGTATGACCAGAGGGTCTTTATTTGGAATATCCTCTACATTGAGTTCCGGAGCCTTGCTTATTCTTTCCTTAATTTTCCTTCTTTCTTCCTCTGTTTTACATCCCACAATGACCTTCCTATCCTTAGCTTTCCTAACACTTTCCACCGACACCCCTCCATCCCTTGCATTAACCACTTTTCTAATCCTGTTTAGTATTCCTTCTCCTGTCTCCTTTTCGTCCTTGGCAGTAACGACCACCGAGTGCAGTGCCGTGCGTACCGGTGTTTGCACTTTAGTGGTCGCCGCCGCCACGCTCGCATACGTCTTTCTCTCCAGGCTCTCTTTCAGGTCGTCTATCTTCTGATTGCTCTCTTTTATGAGCACTGCGTGTCGCCCCAGCAGGGTTTCCAGTTCTGTTAGGCTGACGCTACGTGGAGACAAAGCCGAGACGCTCTCCGTCATAACCCTTTCCTTCTCCCCGGGCTGTTGCTGTGTGGAGGAGGCCTGATTCTTTTCAGAATAAGCCTCCTTCACCAGTTGGAAGAGACGATCAACGGCCTCCGTTACGGCGGCCTTAATATCTGCTCGCAAGTTCCGGGAGTTGGAAAGGTTGAGCTTTGCTTTTACGAGGCACGCTTTGGCTTCTGCCGTTTTATCGGTGTACTTCCCTTTTGTAGTTGGCTTGGGAGGGCTGTGCACTGTTTCAACCGACAGCTTTCTCATTGCTGCCGGTTTCGTTTTAGCGGGAGACATCGCCACGGACGTGCTCGGAGGGGTTTTGGGGGGTGTCATACTTTTCCGTTCCAGTCTACGAGTACCTAGCTCCCACTCCCCAACGCTCCTTCGGACGCTCGGGGCGGTGGGTCCCGCGAGTTTTGTAATAGTTCCGGGTCCAGCCGGTACTGTTAACGTGCACTCATCAGACTTGGCGGGTGTCCTGAACATCTTTGTCAGATGTCTGGCCGCGTGTCAAAATGTCAATTAAAAATATAGGGTATATAAAATATAAAAGTTATCAAGCCTTGCTTGGTCCAAATATAAAACGTAGGTATCTATTGATACGGCTGTCAAGTGTGTCGAAGTGTATAACTTGACACGCAAGTCAATGCAACAAGAAAATATAATAACAAATTTTTGTCAACGAATTCCCCGAACCGAAAGTGAGGAATTCTTCATACCCAATGACTCAAATGGGTGGGCGGGCGGGCGAAAATTTTGAAAAAATGTGCAAATTTCGTTGTTTAAAGGGTGGGGCGCGATGCGCTATCACCCTCTGAACTCTGTAAAAATAATTAAAAAATTCTAGTATGCCAAATATAAAAGTTATGCAGTTCCAAAGGTGTGGGTTATGTTAGTTTAGTAAAATTTTGAATGATTTTCAGTTTTTCTCTGAAGTGTTGCGTTTATTTAAGATTTTTGTTTCAGATCCTGGTGCAGTTCGTCGAGCCGAATCCAGCGACGTGTCACACGATAAGGTAAGTAAAATTTTTAAACGCTCTAAAAATCGAATGTATGAAAAATTAGCACCGCTAAGGTAAACTCGGTTTGAAAAATTTTGAAAAAATGTGCAAATTTCGTTGTTTAAAGGGTGGGGCGCGATGCGCTATCACCCTCTGAACTCTGTAAAAATAATTAAAAAATTCTAGTATGCCAAATATAAAAGTTATGCAGTTCCAAAGGTGTGGGTTATGTTAGTTTAGTAAAATTTTGAATGATTTTCAGTTTTTCTCTGAAGTGTTGCGTTTATTTAAGATTTTTGTTTCAGATCCTGGTGCAGTTCGTCGAGCCGAATCCAGCGACGTGTCACACGATAAGGTAAGTAAAATTTTTAAACGCTCTAAAAATCGAATGTATGAAAAATTAGCACCGCTAAGGTAAACTCGGTTTGAAAAATTTTGAAAAAATGTGCAAATTTCGTTGTTTAAAGGGTGGGGCGCGATGCGCTATCACCCTCTGAACTCTGTAAAAATAATTAAAAAATTCTAGTATGCCAAATATAAAAGTTATGCAGTTCCAAAGGTGTGGGTTATGTTAGTTTAGTAAAATTTTGAATGATTTTCAGTTTTTCTCTGAAGTGTTGCGTTTATTTAAGATTTTTGTTTCAGATCCTGGTGCAGTTCGTCGAGCCGAATCCAGCGACGTGTCACACGATAAGGTAAGTAAAATTTTTAAACGCTCTAAAAATCGAATGTATGAAAAATTAGCACCGCTAAGGTAAACTCGGTTTGAAAAATTTTGAAAAAATGTGCAAATTTCGTTGTTTAAAGGGTGGGGCGCGATGCGCTATCACCCTCTGAACTCTGTAAAAATAATTAAAAAATTCTAGTATGCCAAATATAAAAGTTATGCAGTTCCAAAGGTGTGGGTTATGTTAGTTTAGTAAAATTTTGAATGATTTTCAGTTTTTCTCTGAAGTGTTGCGTTTATTTAAGATTTTTGTTTCAGATCCTGGTGCAGTTCGTCGAGCCGAATCCAGCGACGTGTCACACGATAAGGTAAGTAAAATTTTTAAACGCTCTAAAAATCGAATGTATGAAAAATTAGCACCGCTAAGGTAAACTCGGTTTGAAAAATTTTGAAAAAATGTGCAAATTTCGTTGTTTAAAGGGTGGGGCGCGATGCGCTATCACCCTCTGAACTCTGTAAAAATAATTAAAAAATTCTAGTATGCCAAATATAAAAGTTATGCAGTTCCAAAGGTGTGGGTTATGTTAGTTTAGTAAAATTTTGAATGATTTTCAGTTTTTCTCTGAAGTGTTGCGTTTATTTAAGATTTTTGTTTCAGATCCTGGTGCAGTTCGTCGAGCCGAATCCAGCGACGTGTCACACGATAAGGTAAGTAAAATTTTTAAACGCTCTAAAAATCGAATGTATGAAAAATTAGCACCGCTAAGGTAAACTCGGTTTGAAAAATTTTGAAAAAATGTGCAAATTTCGTTGTTTAAAGGGTGGGGCGCGATGCGCTATCACCCTCTGAACTCTGTAAAAATAATTAAAAAATTCTAGTATGCCAAATATAAAAGTTATGCAGTTCCAAAGGTGTGGGTTATGTTAGTTTAGTAAAATTTTGAATGATTTTCAGTTTTTCTCTGAAGTGTTGCGTTTATTTAAGATTTTTGTTTCAGATCCTGGTGCAGTTCGTCGAGCCGAATCCAGCGACGTGTCACACGATAAGGTAAGTAAAATTTTTAAACGCTCTAAAAATCGAATGTATGAAAAATTAGCACCGCTAAGGTAAACTCGGTTTGAAAAATTTTGAAAAAATGTGCAAATTTCGTTGTTTAAAGGGTGGGGCGCGATGCGCTATCACCCTCTGAACTCTGTAAAAATAATTAAAAAATTCTAGTATGCCAAATATAAAAGTTATGCAGTTCCAAAGGTGTGGGTTATGTTAGTTTAGTAAAATTTTGAATGATTTTCAGTTTTTCTCTGAAGTGTTGCGTTTATTTAAGAT